>BSBK01001424.1:142500-1374827 GCA_027943335.1 Chamaecyparis obtusa | reverse complement strand
ATATATATATATACATATATATATATATATATATGTATATATATATATACACACACACACACACACATATATATATATACATACATATACATATACATATACATATACATATACATATATGTATATGTATATGTATATGTGTATGTACACATGCACATATATATATATATATATATATATATATATATATATATATATATATATATATATATATGTATGATACATATATATATATGATACATATACATATACATATACACATACATATACATATATGTATGATATGTATATGTATATGTATATGTATATGTACATGTACATGTACATGTATGTGTATGTGTATGTGTATGTGTATGTGTATGTGTATGTGTATGTGTGTGTATGTGTGTGTGTTAATGCAACCAAATCAATGACCACTACTTCTTAATTCCTTTTCTTTGAACTTGAGATCAACAAAAATACTATGGTTCATTGATCTATGGACTCCATCAACCATTGATGATAAATGATGCCTCTTTAAACTAATAACGATACCCTTTATTTACTTTGTGTGTTTCTATGCATGTTTGTAATTTTCTTTAAATGTGTTGTAAACAAGGCAGCTAGATCTATGGTCGTCACTTCTTAATTCCTCTTTGAACTTGAGATCAACGAAAACACTATGGCTCATTGATTTGTAGACTCCATAAACTATTGATGACAACTACCACCTCTAGAACTAACTCTTTATCCTTTCTTAATTCTCAGTTACTGAAATTATTGACATTTATGGCATTATCAATGTTGTTCCTTTACCTTTTTACTTCATCCAATAACTTAACAATTTGTAAAATTGTACACTAAAAATTTCCTCTAACAATCTCTAAATGCTTGCAAATCATTGAGCTAAGAATCCAACAATAGGTGAATTTTTCTCCTAACACCAATTCAATTCTCATTTGAACTTTCCTGAGTCATTTAATTTTTCATAGATGAGTATCATTACTACTCTTAATATTATGTGTTTTGTAAAAGCCAAAACACACTTGTGTTTTCACTTGCACTAAAACATGAGTATATGGTTTATGGTTGAGGGTATATACTTTAGTGTTAATTATTAATGTGCAGATTTAGGGTTTCGTGTATAGGGTTCAAGGTAAATCTCCTACTATTTAGGGTTTAGGGTTTATGGTCAATGATAGAGAGTTGAGGCTCTACCTACCTCTTTATCTATCATCTAACATATCCCCCCTCTCTCTCTCATTTTTCTATCTACTTCCCTTTCCCACCTCTCACCTCATCCCTCCTTATATGCATGTCTCTCCCTCTACACAAATATCTTTTCTCTATATCTCAGATGTTTCTCAATTTGCTTCTCTTCTCTCTATTTCACATTGTTTTATCTTTCTCTCTTTTTCGGATCTCCTTTCTCACTTAAATATCTATAAATTATTCATGATTTAGAGTGTAGATAGATTATGGTATATGGGTTTAGGTTTGATGGTTTATGATGGAGAGTTGAGAGTTGAGGGTTTAGGGATTAAAATTAATTATGTAGGTTTTATTGTTGGATTATCAGTATTGGGTTTTAGGATTTAGCATATAGTGTATAAGGTTTGTGTCTTAGGTTATATGGTTGATGATATGTTTGTTGGCATTAAGTTATGTTTGTCATTAGTGACAACACTTATTCAGATTTTGTATGCTTACTGAGCTCTCCAAGTAGAACAGTGCTTATCGAGAAGATCGAGCTTCACAGTGCTTACTGAGTTATCATTACCGAGTGATGAGATGAGCAGTGTTTACCGAGTGCCAGCATGGTAAACAAGGAATTCAATTTCTACTGAGTGACACTGTATCTACCGAGTCTCCAGTGTATAATGAGTTTGAAACTATGACCGAGTGGTTAGTATGGACCGAGCCTCCACTTCTACCAAGTGCATGATGATGCCGAGTAATGTAGTGGATGTTGTGTATCAGAAAGTCACCAAGTTAGTTTACAGAAACTGTGTAACTATATTTGGGCCGACTCAATAATACTTGTGTTAACTTGTATGTTAGCTGACTTTGTAATTATTTTATTGGATTGATATATAAGTAATGTTTTGTATCACATCCAATAGAGAAGTGTGTGCATGGAAATATATGACAAGTGTATGTGCATATGCGAAGATGCATGGAAAGAAGAGATAAGAAAATTACAAAGGGCTAAAATAGTATAAGGAGCAACAAAGACATATTTATCACAGAAGGTGATCAGTACATCAAGGAATCTCAATCAGCAAATTCAGTTGCAAGTAAGAGATATGTTGTTTCATCCTAACAGGTGAATCAACATCAAATCCTTTAACAAGGTAGACTTAACAGTCTTTTGTAAAATCTCTTAACCAAGTGCATACTTCATTGTATATTTGTAAATCCTCTAACAAGGTGGACCTAGCAGTCCTAATTGCTCCTAACAGGGTAGATCATCAGAAGTGATCATTGTAAGCCTTAACCGGCCAACTTTATACTGCAATATTGAAGTTCTGTGGGTATCATCCCCACCCCAGTTTTACTTTCTATTTGGAAGGTTTCTAGGTCACCAAATCATTGTGTTTAAGTGTTATGAATTCTTTTATGTTTTTAGTTTCTCATGCATGCAATTAGATCAATGAGCTAAATGTTATTTGGAATATTGTTAAGATCTGCAATTTGTAAAAAGTTTTTGAAGTTACTGATTCACCCTTCCCCTCTCAGTAACTTGGCTAGTCTTGAATATTTCCAACAAATTGGTATCAGAGCTATGTGGTTCTCAGGATAAATTTTGACAGCTTGAGTAAAGATCCAAGACAATGGAGATGTTCAGACTTAACAAAGTAATTGAAAATGAAAAGCTAGATCTGGAAATGGCCATAGCTCAACTCAAGGAAGCAAAAGAGCATCTTTCCCAATCCCTAAAAGAAGGAAGGAACTTGCAAATCAAATGAATGACCACCAGTATGTTGAAGAAAAGATTGAAGATTTTTTCCCTTCAAGCAGCTCAGATGAAGCAAACAATGCAATCAAAGAACTCCTAGAAAAGAATTGATCTCTGCAAGAAGAAGTAAGAAAATTGAAAACAGAACAAGAAATTCAGTCAACAAGATTCTGTGAAATCTTGGAACAAAGAAACAAGATGAAAGATGAAATAGATGGAAAGAACAATGAAATCAAGAATCAAACTCTTCAGCTAGAAAACCTTATTGATCAAGTCTCCAATGCAAATGAAGAAATCTTGACTCTGAGATCAGAAAATGAAAGGATAAGAGAGGAGCTGAGATCTGAAAAGCAAATCAATTTAAGATTGGTGAATGACCTAAACACTGAAAGGAAAATCAATGAGAGAATGATGAAATCTCAAGAAGATATGAATCAATTGCATAAGCAAAAAGGAAAAGTAGGACTTGGATACAAAGAGGAAGGTGAATCCTCCAATCAAGGTACTCAAAATAATCAGAAACCTACTTGTAATCACTGTGGCAAAATAGGTCATACTTCAAACAAATGTTGGAGCAATGGAAAAGAAAAATTCAATGGAAAATGCTACAATTGCAATCAGCATGGTCATAAAGCAAATGAATGCAAGGAGAAACCAAGATTTGAAGGCAAATGTCACAAATGTAACAAAAAAGGTCACAAGGCATCTGAATGCAGATCTAAAACATCCAATCCAGCAGAACAAATTGTGAAAGCAATATTTGGTTGGGATTACAACACTTGGTGTAGGTGTCATTACTATGGAGAATATGGACACATTGGCATAAATTGTGTAAGGCATCACTTGAGAAAAAGGGATACTACCATAAGATGTTATACATGCATTGAACTTGGTCATATAGCTAAAAATTGCATGAATATAGGCAGAGTTGAAGATGAAAAGAAAGCAAAAGTAGATAGCATCAGGAAGCAAATGAGACAACAGTGGATTCCTAAACCTACCGAGAAAACTAGTCCAAGTAATGAAGTCACTCATGAAGAGGGTGGCTCTATCAATTCTAACTAAGTCTCCAAGAAAGCACTAGAACTGTATCATCATAGACAAATTCCAAACAGTTCCAGAATTGAAAGAAAGAAAGATCCAAATTAGTATGCAAGATACAGAAGGATCACTAAGAAGGTCGGTATTAGTTACCACTGAGCAAGGTCAGGAGTAACCAAATTTCATGAGGTTACCGAGTATGGTCAGAGCAGTATGAATTCTTATGATCGTCAAGTTGCGGAGTCTTCACCGAGCAATCAATGCAATAGTGGATGATAGCCTATCCAGTACAATGCCAAAGTTACCTACTTTCGTACTAAGCATTAATGGAAAATTTTTAACAAAAAGGCATGAAATTGAGTTCATTCTTCACCGCAAATTTTAGCATATTGAGAGTAGAGAGATTTCTTAGTGCGATCAAGTGATACGAAGCAAAATTTGCAGAAAAAATTTTTGAAGAATTTTCTTTGTCTACCGAGCTACCATGGCATCAACCAGCACCAAAGTGAAGAAAGGTTAGGAAATGTTGGTCCAAGGAGAATGGAAAGTGCCAGATTTCAAAATCATGCCCGCGGTTACAGAAACCCTAGACCCGAGTGGAGCTCAATCTCAGATCCCTCCCAAGGTACTTCTTGTTAATGATATTCACAATCATTTTAAAGGTATAATTCAAGAGCTTGGAACCCTAGAAATAGATGTTGCTCGAAATGAATTGTGTGTTAATGGTGTTCTCAAACCGGAGTATAAACATTTGGAAGATAAGGGTTTGACACATATCACCCACTTGCCTCGGAGTTTCCAAATAAAATGGATTAGATATATCCTAAGCCGAGTGCATGAAGGCCGAATTTGGCTTGAGCAACTAATAGAGATCACAAAGAAGATGATTCACCGAGTTACAAATCTTCCCATGCTTGCCAAGGCAAAATCTACAAAAACCCTAGGTCGGGCGGAGCTGGAAAAGAAAACCCTAGCCGAGTGGGATGGTAGAGGTATGAAGATAAGCAGTATAACTAATGCATAGTTGAAATTTGGCACACATGTCATAGCCCACAAGATATATAGTTCAAGCCAACAAAATAGTGTTCCATGTGAAGCAGTTGACCTAGCATATAAGATTGTGAAGAACAATCTGACATATGACCTTGCAGATTTGTTGTTGAAGCACTTCAACAAGAATATGGAGAGCATTCAAACTTCAAAGAACAATCCATGTAAGTTTGGCTCACTGTTGACTTGTCTATTTTTCTATCTTCAAAAGTTTTTCCCATCAAAAGGCATGGTAGAATGGAGGAAAGATGTGCCTGTACTATATCAGATAAATGAATATATTGCTGAAATGGGTGAGAATTTTGAGAGCATAATGGACAACTATTTTGAAACTTTTAAAGAAAAGATGAACAACAGATTCAAGATTCCACAAAATTTAGTGGAAGATTACAAAGATGATGTTAGTTTTATGGTGGACTGTGATAGAGTATATATTCAGGCAGTAAGACCAAGAACTGTATGGGTGAAACCTCTTCCCTATGAGGTAAATATTGATGAAACCAAGGACATAATTGAAGCCCTAATAAATGAACCTATTAATCCAAAGGCTACATACTTTGGAACATATGATGAAGCAAAGCTAAGAATGGAACTGAGCATAAAGCTCCCACAGGCGGTTAACAAAGGCAGAAAGAGGATGGCCAAGATGCAATCTAGCACACCTCTAATGTTAACTAAGGGAAAAGGAGAGGACATTGAAGAAGAAGAGGAAAAGGATGAGAGTGAAGAAGAACAAGTACCTATGAAGAAGAAAGGGAAGGTGACCATCACCAAGGCACCTAAACAATCTACTGCAGTCTTCATAAGAAAAATAAGGGGCAAGGCAGGTAAAAATAGTGGTGATGTAGTATTTAAAAGGCCTCCTCCCACATTTGAAGAAGAC
This sequence comes from Chamaecyparis obtusa, assembly GCA_027943335.1. Taxonomy (NCBI): domain Eukaryota; kingdom Viridiplantae; phylum Streptophyta; class Pinopsida; order Cupressales; family Cupressaceae; genus Chamaecyparis; species Chamaecyparis obtusa. The sequence goes on along the minus strand of BSBK01001424.1, from coordinate 1,368,915 downwards.
ATTAAGAATTTGAGAGAAGGATCTGGAATGGCAAACTTCAAATCTCTCAAGTATAAAATTAGAACAGAGACAGAGAAGAAGGAGATTGAAGATGCTGTTATTGAGAAAATGGGGCAATGGAAGTACTCACCTGATGATATGGCTTCACAAATTCCAGGTGTTCTATTGGATAAAGTCAAGATGAGATGGGAGAATGCAAGGCAAACTGTCAAGGATATATATGCTCAAACATTAAGATAGTTAATGCCAAATTTGAAAAATGTTGAAGTTAATAAGGCATTGAAAGAAAATGAGAGTAAGATGACACTCAGATTCAACACTTGTCTGATTCTGATAAAAAATGTAGAATCGGTTGTAAAGAGTGCCACTACTACATGGAAAAACATCTATCAACTTCACAAACTGAGTGTTGAAACTATTGTGATAAAAGATATTGAAGATGACAATGATGAAGATAAAGAAGAAGAAGCTGCCACAGAAATAGTTCAGCTAGATAGTGTTGAAGTTGAAGAAGAAGCAGAGGAAGAAGCTACCAAGGAAGCCAAGAAAAATGATGAGGAAGATGATATAGTTCAGATAGCTGTAGAAGTAATTGCCTCACTTCCTCACTCTCCAGCACAAATTGCTACATCTAGCTTGGAGATAGCTTCAGTAAGTGTGATTGTGACAAATCCAACAGATACATCAAATGTCCAATCATCCTTAGCTCACACACAGCTCAATGTATCAATGATAAAAGTGGCTGCCACTTCATCCATCAAGCTAAAACCTCCTTCTTCTACCGAGTTTCAGTCTCTAGCATCTACTTCAGTACCTTCTCCAATTTTGAGTTCTACAGCAGTAAGTACTTCAATTTTGGATACTTTAGTTTTTGATACTACAGTTGTGCATACTTCAGTTTTGGGTTCATCAAGTTTTCCATCAGTTGGGACTATACCATTTTTCACTGCAAATCCTACTGTGTCTATAATAATTTCTACTTCAAAAGCATTAAGTACAATGACAGTTGGACCTAAGGCTCAACCGAGTACAAGATTTTTGAGCAAGAATAAAGTCATAGAAGAAGACATAGATTTAGATGAGGAAATAGAAATTCCAAAATGGGATTTTGCAAATCTTACTGCAGACCAAATGCAAATAGTTTGTGAACTCCTCCAAAAGAAGGCACAGTAGAAGAAATTAAAAGAGGAAAGAGACAAGGAGTATAAGATCATAGAAGATGCCAAGAACATTCTGACAGAGGCTATAGGTGTTGAAATTGATTCCTCTCAACACATTTTGTTACAGTTGGTAGAGGTAGTAACTAAGTTTAATGAGGATTCTTCTGGATCAGATAAGTTGCTTGAGAAGGCAAAAAAGAAGTTTGACAATACAGTGCTTGAGCATATTGCTCAGCAAATAGCTATAAATCAGGCAGAGCTATCTTCAGTTTTGACTAACATTGAGTCCTCCTATTCCAAGGTAACATCATTTTTTGTCAAGGTATGTAATGTTACCAAGTTCTCAAAGAAAGTTAAGGACAAATTGAATAAAATTGATAAGGATCTAAAAGTCAGTGCACAAAAGCTGCAACTTGAACCTAGTTCGAGCTCTGCACATCATATGAAAATTAGATTCTTATCTGATATGCAATCAGAATTATTGAAAGAGCAAGCAAGGATCCAGTCAACACTGATAGACATTCAAAATATGATCCTTCCCATCATGGATACAATGCAGAAGCATATTGTTCATTCAAAAACATTGATCCGTGACAACAATTTTTCTATTGCAGACCATATGATTGAACTCTCTGCAGAAGTCCAAGTTACACTCCATACATGAAAGATTCTACAAGAAAATTGGGACAGAACTCTGGCACTAATTATTAAGGTACATTCTTAATTTCTCTCACATTTTGGTATCTCCATGTAAATTGTTTGTATACACACCTTTGGCATTATTTTCAAAAAGGGGGAGAAAGTATATAAGATAGGGGGAGATATATGGAAAGATATGAGAGATATGAAAGGGGGAGAAAGTATATGAGAGAAATAGGAAATATGAGTATGAGGTGAAATAAGATATTTGTATATATGTATACTGTATGGGGGAGACATGAAATGTATATACAACAGTATGACAAAGATAAATTTTTGAAAAATCTAAAACAGATTCAACATGATTTTTGTGTATAAGTTTTGGGCAATAAGTGTTTTTGTCACTAATGCCAAAGGGGGAGATTGTTGGCATTAAGTTATGTTTGTCATTAGTGACAACACTTATTCAGATTTTGTATGCTTACCGAGCTCTCCAAGCAAAACAGTGCTTATCGAGCAGACCGAGCTTCACAGTGCTTACCGAGTTATCATTACCGAGTGATGAGATGAGCAGTGTTTACCGAGTGCCAGCATGGTAAATAGGGAATTCAGTTTCTACCGAGTGACAATGTATCTACTGAGTCTCCAGTGTATGCCAAGTTTGAAACTACGACCGAGTGGTTAGTATGGACCGAGCCTCCACTTCTACCGAGTGCATGATGATGTTGAGTAATGCAGTGGATGTCGTGTATCAAAAAGTCACCAAGTCAGTTTACAGAAACTGTGTAACTATATTTGGGCCAACTCAATAATACTTGTGTTAACTTGTATGTTAGCCGACTTTGTAATTATTTTATTGGATTGATATATAAGTAATTTTTTGTATCACATCCAACAAAGAAGTGTGTGCATGGAAATATATGACAAGTGTATGTGCATATGCAAAGATGCATGGAAAGCAGAGATAAGCGAATTACAAAGGGCTACAACAGTATAAGGAGCAGTAGAGACATATTTATCATAGAAGGTGATTAGTACATCAAGGAATCTCAATCAGAAAACTTAGTTGCAAGTAAGAGATATACTATTTCATCCTAATCGGTGAATTAGCATCAAAGCCATTAACAGGGTAGACTTAACAGTCTTTTGTAAAATCTCTTAACCGAGTGCATACTTCATTGTATGTTTGTAAATCCTCTAACAAGGTGGACCTAGCAGTCCTAATTGCTCCTAACAGGGCAGATCATCAGAAGTGATCATTGTAAGCTTTAATCGGCCAACTTTATACTGCAGTATTGAAGTTTTGTGGGTATCATCCCCACCCCATTTTTACTTTCTATTTGGAAGGTTTTCTGGGTCACCAAATCATTGTGTTCAAGTGTTATGAATGCTTTTATGTTTTCAGTTTCTCATGCATGCAATTAGATCAATGAGCTAAATGTTATTTGGAATATTGTTAAGATCTGCAATTTGTAAAAAGTTTTTGAAGTTACTGATTCACCCCTCCCCTCTCAGTAACTTGGCTAGTCTTGAATATTTCCAACAAAGTTGTATAGAGTTTAGGATTGAGGGATATGGTTTAGGTTTGAGGGTATACTAACCTTGAGGGTTGAAAATATAATTTAAAGAGTTGAGTGTATAGGCTTTAGGGCCAAAGATTGAATGTAGGTTTTACGATTAAGGGTATATGGTATATAGTTGAAGGTATAGGGTATAGGTTTGAGAGTACGATATAGGATTGAGTGTATAGGGTCGAGGGTTCATCCTCTAGGATTTAGGGCCTATGGTTGATAGATATGGTTTAGGGTCAAGGGTATATTATATAGGCTTTAGGTTTGAGTGTATAGGGTTTAGGGTTTATTATATATGCCTTAGGGCCTAGGGTTGAAGGATAGATACCTTTAGGGTCAAGAGGGCATATGGAATAGGGTTGAGTGTTTATCTTATAGGCTTTATGAGATAGGGTATATGGTATAGATTTTAGTATATGGTTAAGGGTTTAACCTATTTACTTTATGTCTTAGGGTTAAGGGATAGGATTTAGGGTTATAAATATAGAGTTTAGCATTATAGGTTTGATGGTTTAACATATAGTATTTCAGACATAAGGGGAAAAGGGTTTTGGGTATAGGGTATAGGGTGTAGTCTATAGGTTTAAGGGTATAGCTTATATGTTTTACGAGCTAGGGTTGATGGATAAGGTTTAGGGTTGAGCGTTTAGCTTATGATCTTTAAAGCCTAGGGTGAGGTATAGGGTTTAAAGCTTGTAGGATTTAGGACCTGGGGTTAAAGGAAAACATTTAGGATTGATGGTTGAGTGTATAGGGTTGATGGTATATGTTTTAGGCTTGGTATATAGGGTTGAGGGTTTATCCTATAAGCTTTAGGGAATAGGGTTGATAGATAGGGTATAAGGTTTAGGGTTGAGGGATACAATTTAGGGTCAAAAGGGTATATGGATAATTAGGGTTGAAGTTTGAGGGTTTAGCCTATAGGCTTTAGGGCCTAGGTTTTAGAAATGGGGTTTAGGTTTGAGTATATTGAGTTGAAGGATAGTGTTTAGGGTCAAGAGGGTTTATGGTATAAGGTTGATGGTTTAGCCTATAGGCTTTAGGGCCTAGGGTTGATGGTATGGGATATGGGGTTTAGGGATATTGGAATAGGGTTTAGGGATATTGGTATAGATTTTAGGGTTAAGTGCGTAGGCTTTAGTGTTTAGCATGCAAGATTAATGACCTAGGGTTGAGGGTTTAACTTATTGGATTTAGGACCTAGTGTTGAGGGATAGAGTTTAGATTTAAGGGTATAGGGTTTTAGTTTGAGAGTATAGGGTTGAGGGTCTAGCCTCTAAGATTTAAGGCCTAGGGTTGAGACATAAGTTGTATGGTTTATAGTATATAATTTAGAGTTTAGGTTTGACTGTATAAGGTTGAAAGTTTACCATATAATATTTCAAGCATAGGGTTGAGAGAAAGGGTTTAGGGTTGAGTGTATGTGGTTGAAGGTTTTTAGTGTACAAAATTTAGGACCTATGGTTGCGGATATATGGTCCATAGTGAGTTTATGGGTTTAAGGGTTAAAACTATAAGCTTTAGGGCCTACGGTTTTGGGATATGGTTATATTCGAGTCCATACATACTATAAGGTTTAAGATTAAGGATAGAGAGTATAGAGTTTTTATATGGTTGAGTATATATAATTATTGGGTTAAGGGTTATGGGTAAAGGGTATATGGTTTAGGGTTATGAGTATAGAGTTTAGGGTTAAGGGCTATGGTCCTCAATTGCCCTCAACCATTCTTGGAAATTTAACAGTATATCTTTGATGCTAATGTTTTCCAAGTCTCTCATATTTTGATGTTGGGTGAAAGGATGAGCATACTGATGTAGAACATAATAATCCTTTGGTGGCTACTGGTAAGGATGTGTAGGTTGTACATGAGGATGTGGAGTGAAACAAAAAGCATTTATAGCTGGATATTGTTGGGAGGGAGGTGGAAAACCTCTACTTTCATGGAAGGGAGGGGGAAAGATGTGGTGTGTATGATATCCCTCCATGTTGAAGCATAAGAAAAAATGGAAGTATTTTAAATTGTTTCTTCAAAAAAGAGCACAAGGTCTCCCCAGAATTGAGAACCAAGTACATACTAGAAGAGTTGCCTGAATCATTTTGTGAGATACAAAATCACTAGGTGCTCAAAACACGCCTCATCAAGGATGAGAATATTGAAGAACACACCAAATATCTAGTAGTGAAATTTTTTCCTCACTAGGCATGCCAAAAAATACTATTGATCCCTAAGAGGCTCACACCTAAATGAGGGCAGTCAGGAAGCTTTGTATATGGGGGACCTGATACACTATGCAAAGCAACCTCTAGGATTTTGGAAGCAAGCTCTTCATGTTTTGTTCTAAGGAAACATGAGAAGGAGAAAATTGGGAAATTACTAACCTAAGGTGATTCACCAAAGCTTTGACAACCCTTTCAACCTCCTTTCAAAGATAACATGAAACAAGGAACCTTGCAACATTGGACACAAAACTCTACAAATTCTTCATTGCTGGAGAGAGAACATAATGCAAAAGTTAGACATGCATAGTGAAAAATATTCATTTTTTTTCATGAGAAGCACTTGTTAAGGACTTAAGGTATTGTCCCTATTATCTCACTAGATAGATCCTTCATTGTGAATCTTGTTAACCAAATGACATAGTATAGCTTTAGAGCATAAACATCACAGATAGTTGAAAGAGTGTAAAACATGGTTCGGCATACTATGCATCCATGATTAAATTATAAAATCTTGGAAACAACAAATGATAGCTACGTCCCTCTGAAATGACATAGATCTTAAGATCATTCCCAAAATTAGAGAAAACACATAGTAAAATAAAAGCTAGGCATAGTCTAAAGTGTTTCCTCTATTGACTATTTGAATAAAAAGCTAAGGTCAAAGAATGATACAACAACTATTTTCTAAGTGTTTTTATAAAGAAGTGAACAAAAGACTTTGAAAAACTCTCTTTGAAAGAGGTTTTGGTAGGACTCTTCAATACAATGTGCCATCAGGCTTACATAGGGAAAAGGGTTCCACTGAGCCAAAACTCATAATTCTAGTCATAAAGGGCCTCTACAAATTTGGTGCATGCAAAATAAGTGGTTCTTTGAAAAGGTTCTTGCAAAGGCAACTACAGACTAAAAAGGTGGCACATCTTTTTAGAAATTGAGTGCCTCGAGATGCTTCGTGAAATGAAAAAAATTATATATTTTCCTTGGAGGTTGCAAGCTCCATGAGTTCTTTGACTAACATGACTACAACTTGGATATTGTTAAGCATGAATGATGAATATATCCTATGGGGGAGTATCCTAGTAGTTCTATAGTAGTTGCATGTTGCATTCATGACTGGGTTTGTCATTGATGTCAACACATTGATTATAATGGAGATTAGCAAAGAGCATGCAGTATTTGAATTAGCGCACATGGAGAATTGCAGATTAAGTTATGCATTGAGGACATGTTCCTTATGGTGTCCTAATATCATGGTTAAGAGCATGTACAAAAATTTGATTATTTATGTCAGCTATGAGTAATCTAGTGGAAACTATATTATGTCAGTGTCCCTGAGAAGCGATTTGTAATAATCAAATTATATCTCCTAAATGGGATAAATCTGGACATACAAAGTTATACAGAGGTTTAAGACATTGTGGAGGTGACCTGGATAAGTCAGCATAGTCAGAGGTCACACGTGTGAAGATTTATTAAGTTTGAGAGCTGACAATTTTATGTGATTATGGAAATATCATGTAACGTATAATATTTTGTATTTTAAAATTGGTTAAGCTTAAATGACCAACTCAATTATGAAATATTGTGCATGGTATAAAGGAAGGAATGTTTTCCTTAATTTTTAGTAGAGTATGAATATGTGAATTGCAAAGTATATGATGTGAAGTGAGAAGATCTGGTAGTGAGATCTGGTGAAGCATTTGGTGCGGTTTTGGCACAGACAGAGGAGAGAAGATAAGTTGTCGAGATTAGTAATTGTTGGTATTATTCTATTCAGATAATATAAAGATCAATTGGACAATGTGTTCAATGATCTTACCGCTGAAGCTATTTGGACAGTGGGTCCTTTTGCCTTCCTTAACTCCTAACAGGGTTAGAAGCACTATTACATTTGACATTATTTTTCTACCAACATTTTCGACCATCAATTATAAAGGCTTAAGTTGGTCGAATTATAAAAGGAAATCTTTCTTTTTTTTTAATCCATGCCCATGTTGGTCAAAATTTTGACCAATACCATGTATGTCAAAATATCGACGAACACAGGCATAACTTTTCAAAAAAAAGTTTCATTTCTCATTTCATTTTTATGGGAAAATTTGAAGGAGGACTGCAGTGCGCGAAGGAGGACAAATTTATCATTTCATTTCCATCTTCGAAGAAGGTTTGGTTATCTTTCGAATATGCCATTTTTTGTTTCAGGCTTAGGGTCAGTCATTTTAATAGATAGACAAATTTGATGTCGCTATAGAAATGACAAAGCATAGCCATTGTCCTCAGCCTTGTCATGAAATCACGGCCCTAATTTGTATTTTCTCCACTAGTTTTCTAATGCCACTGGATGAAAGTCAAATTAGGGTAATGTATCATAATACACCCAACACTCAGAGTTGTATGGGTTGTCGAGTTGCTTCCTGGACAAAACCCTAGGCTAAATATAAGCCATGTATTTAGCTCAGGGTCAGTCATTGTAATAGATAGACAAATTTGATGTCGCTGTAGAAACATTTTGATATGTCCACGGAGTGTTTGTTTGATCAGTGAGGTGTTTCATTATACATAGTCTACTGAGTCAAAAGATAGAATGATTATTTTCTGCAAAATCACTTTAGGAAATGTTATTTGAAACTCTTGAATTAGTTGTTGACAATCGTGTTCTTTTTTTTTATTCACAATCTATCATTTTTTAGCAAATACAAATATGTAACTACAGTCTCAGATTTCAAATTGTCATAGTTTGGTTAGCACTATCAAAACAAAGTGATTCTCTGACAGGTCAAAAGCATAGCCATTGTCCTTAGCCCTGTCATGAAATCATGACCCTAATTTGTATTTTCTCCACTGGTTTTCTAATGCCACTGGATGAAAGTCAAATTAGGGTAATGTATCATAATACACCCAACACTCAGAGTTGTATGGGTTGTCGAGTTGCTTCCTAGACAAAACCCTAGGCTAAATATAAGCCATGTATTTAGCCAAAGAAAGGAAAATATGTCTACAACAGTATAATATTGGAAGGTTTTGAAATTGAGTCATAGATCGGGTACGTGGATCTATGAAACACTAAAGTTTTCTTGGTGATTGTAACCACTGATGGTACCCACTATTTGAGTAGTCCAGATAGATCCCAATCTAACCTGATCAATTATATTTGGAGGGTCTCTGGGACAGTTGACAGTGTTGGAGAACATTGGTTAAAATTGTTTGAAGACTTAGTGGCATATTGATAGACAACTATCGAGCATAACCCGCACCTCCACCATGGGTATCTGCTAGCCACACAATGCTCTTTGTGATCATGCAGGTTTGGATCATCAAAAAGCTAGGAGATGGAATCTACGCGATGCCCTAGGAGGACTGGTTCAACAGACCAAGTCTCCACCCTTCACCTATGGCCTTAGCCACTAGACCCTCACTCCTAGAGGCCCACTTCCTAGGGTCTATTGAACTAGTCCTCTAAACTCATTCCCAAACTAAAACAACTATGTAAACACTTCATAAATGCTCACCCCTTACATACTTCATCACCAAAACTCTTCATCCTTGAAGCAAACCAGTTTCCATTTGACTAGTGTCAAACCGAGCATGTTCTCTGTCTAGCTTGTGGATTTTCTCTGTTTCTCTTTTCTTGAAGATATCTTTATGTGGTTTGGAAGTTGTGCTCACAGATCTTAGAAGATAATATATCCTATACATTTCTAAGAATTTTAGAATTTCCTCTTACAAATTGGGGAATATTCTTATATTTTCTGCAAATTACTTCCCTTCAAGTTTTATATTCTCAACTTAACAACAACAACTATGACTCTAATTGATAGGCATCTCAAAGACTAGTTGATTAGTTGCATATGGTGATAGAATTCTTAGTTTCAATACATTTGTACTAGCCTAATTAATGTGACACTGTGTTGATGGTGTTGAAGGAATGTTTAATATCATATGATATTCCTTTATGGTCAAGATGATATCTTTATTCCGTTCTGGTACTATTTGATGATTGAACTAAACAATTAAGAGGATAAGAGGTTTGTTTGCATGAACTAAACTGATTGTAGATCTATTTTGAAGTCTACAATAGCTTTGAGAAGTGTGTCAATATGTTTTGGGCTTCATTTATCTCTAGGGTTGGTTATCTTTCACTTTCCCTTCATCGTATAAGTTTTTGGGGCCAACATATTTGGTCGTCTTACATTTCATGTTCATACATTTTAATGTGGTTGACTTGGAAAAGTCTGTTTGAGCATGCAAAGGATATAATGAAAGATCAAATCATTTAGAATGTGAGAAATTTTTGGAAGTGCGTTTGATTGTGAAGTGTGTGAGAAAAATGCCAAATGATTCTTGAAAGAAATGAGCTGAAGGTATCTACATTCAAAAGTGTTTGAAGTTTCAAGTAGTGTGATAAAGGTTGCTAATGGTACACATTTGTTGTGGTGGATATTTTTTTTTGTTCTTCATGTAATATTTTAAGGTTGTAGCCTCGTCTAAATTTTATCATTAAAATTGAGTACTAAAATATCTTTGGTATAACCATAAAGCCATTATTTCAGGGAGTAGTTTCTTCCTTGTGTTTTAGATGTAAAATAATTTATGTAAATTATTCTATATTGTGGCTTTTCTCATTGTGGTTCTTCCCTAGCTAGGTTTTCCATATAAATCTAGTGTTCACTTGTGCAATTGTGTAGAATTCATTATTCTTTCATTGTTACATTGTTGTTGATTCATGAAGTAAATATTTTGACATACGAAGTAGTAAAAAATTTAAGGTTTTATCATACAATTTATTCAACTCCCCCCACTTTGTTGTCTTGTGTGCTAAAAAATAAAGAAATACTACAAGAAGATCAAAAGAGAGCTTGACAAGTGTCCATTTTATAATGAATGAGACAACACATGTTGAATAAAACTCAATCTAAATTGCACTCCTATGTTCAAATAATAAATGAATAAAGAACCTTTATATAACTGATTAGATAACTTGTCCTTATTACCCCCAACATATTTTATTCTTTTGGCTAGCCTCATACTTTACCTACATTGTTTTATGATATGCTACGATATGCCATAAACTATTGATCATGCATTTACCATTATCTAGATACAAGAACGAATCAGGGAGTCTTTTGGGTTTCATTGCTCACAACAAAGTTATGTGGAATGATTATATGGATATTTTGACTAGAAAACATACATGAATATCAAAACTTAATATATTGGACTAATTTTTGTGGTAGTAAAGATTATTGATTGAAGTTTATTACAAAACTTGGTCAAGTAAATCTATATTATTTTTTATTCAATGGAAAGATATGTTGGGGTGGAAACAAATTTGGAAGGTTGACATTCCTTTTAAAATGACATTTTTTTGTGTCTCTCTCTTAATCGTAAAGTCTTAACTTTGGATTCACTTCAAAGAAGTGGATGGTAGAGCTCTCATAGGTATATTCTAGAATGTAGAGGTTATATAGAAACTATTGAAAATCTACTTCAAGATTTCTCATATTTTCAAATTGTTTTTGTTGAGCTTGCTATTATATTTGGATTCTCTAACTCTTGCTAGGAAAATACACTTGCTGATTTCTCAATACATTTGTTTGAGGCAAATAATAATAATAATAATAATAATAATTTAAGGCATGAATTTTATGGTGGCCCAAAGCACATTATTTTAACAACTATTGTATTCTATTTTATCCTCCTACCATCCATATTAGATTTGACTTTGAACTAACAACATCATAAAGAAAACTACAAACTACCAAACTGACTGTACCCTACCAGTCACTGTCCTAGGAATACCAGTCCAATATTCCTAATTCAAAATGCAATGAAATAGTAAAAAGAAGGCATGGAAAGGTAAGCAATAACTAATACAATGTTTTTACATTGAGAACCAATCCAAAACACATTTCAATCCATCCTAGGAACTCACTATTCCTAGACTGTACCGTGAGACAGAGTAAATTGCAGAGAATAAATATAGTTTTATTGATAAAAAAAATTCACTAGAATACTTTGTCTCCCAACACCAAATCTACATACATCCTACCCATGCCTACACCTACCAAATAGGCTTCCAAAGCCAGTTACCTTCCATGAGTATTGAGTTAATTGAAATCAGTACACTCCAAGTTGTTCGAAAATGTTGTCTTACTTGATAAATCAATTCCACCTTGAGTTTTGACTTTCCCACTCAAAATTCACTTGGTCAACCACAACTTGATTGCCATGTGGAAACATATAATTTTCTTTCTAGCCCTCCTATCCTCCCTAGCTTTCCCTATGTGGATCCTTTTTTGTGATCCCAAACACTTTCTCTTTCCTTGTCATCGTAGACCGTAGGATCATGAACGTTCAAAACCTGTCATCATCGGTCCCCATTAGCTGATCTTACATAGCTTGAAGAAAAAAGGGAAACATGATCTTGCAAAACCCCTGTATAGGACAATCAAGAACCAAAAGACATCTTCATAAAATATATGCTACTTAACCATATTCTCATTGATTCATGGATTTTATTTTCTAGTAAGGAGAATTGATACTTCATCATGGCTTCAATTTTCCTTTAGACATGACTCTTTTTGACATTAACACCAGTATAGGTGTCTTCACCGAGTCCTTTAGCTTGACTTCATATAAAAATCCAATTATAATATAGTTGGATTTGGAACTAGTTTTCATCTTATTTTCATGAACGTCTTTATGAATCTAGTAGCACATTTTTTATGTTGTTCCAAGACACATTTCTGTTGGAGTTTTATTTGAATGAATCTAGAAGTATATTGGAAGATTTTGAAGGGAGAGTTAAATTTGTTTTGGAACTGGTTTGGTGCCTTTTTATTGAGTATATGGAAAGTTATGACAAATTTACTAAAACTTGCCAAAATCTATTCTTAGGGTTGTCTGTCGTAAGCAAAATGTCATAACTTTGTTTAAATCTTCAATCTTTATTTGAGAGGTCACAATACTTAGTCATTGTCCATGTTTAAATGATTGTATATGTGTGTATGTGTGTGTATACACACACATGTGTGTATGTGTGTATGTGTATATATGTGTGCATATGTGTATATATGTGTGCATATACACACATGTGTGAATATATGTATATATACACACATGTATGTATGTATATATATATATGTATACACATAAATTTAAAGAAATTAAATTACAGAATTAAAATTCCTTATGCATCTTCTTAGTCATCTTCCGGGTGAACCAAATAGGTCATCTCATATTCTGGAAATCATTTTCAAAATTTGTATCTTCCAGAATTGCAGCATATTCCAGAATTGACTATATCTAACATTTGGTATTCCATGCACCAAACGGGCCCTTATTGCATAAAGAAAATGGAATCCAAAACAAGGCTCTTAAGACCTTTCCAAAATCACAAATTGCACACAAACTAGTTTTTATCTTTTATTTCATGTTCTTATCTGTACATACTAGGGATCTTGGCTGTACATTCCTTGTTTGGTGTATATATAATCCTATTACAACTGCCACAACCATATTTGTTTGGTCGTGATTTTAGCTAATGGAGCTTGTAGACACTGAAATAATTATTCTTTCATCTATCAATATGTTATTATTTGATCCATTAATAATATTCATCAACATCTATCATTATTATATTATTTATCTTCTATTATCATTCATAATTATTTATCTTCCATGATCAATCTTCTTTCTTTATCCAAGTCGATTTGGCCAAGAATATATTGAAAGAGTGGTTCTATTGTAATTATGGTTCTATTTGCAACAAAATTGTTAGAAACATGAAAAGAAAACATGTTAGCAATTCCATCATTTGTCTATTGTTTGGGACAATCACCATAGAATTATTTGGATTGTCTCTCCTCTTGCCTTGTAAGGTTAAAATGACCTTTTTTTCTTCCCTCCTTGAATAGACCCTTACCATCTTGCACTTGTGCAATGATAGGACACCAATGTTGCTAATTAAGGTTGGCAAGATGATTACGCCTATCCTAAAAAAAGACTGTCAAATCATTATGCTTTCAAGTCAATTACCTATCGACGTATCCCTTGCAAGGGAGAGAAGCCAAACACATAAAGAACATGCACATAAACATGGTAATTGAAAAACTTAAATGGAATACACCAAGAAGTACCAAATGATGAATGCTCAATTGTTGTAATGGCAAAGCAATATCAGAACCGTCCATTTCTAGAACTTGATTTTTCTATAGTCCTAATGATTTTTCTTATTTCTTGTCTATGCTTGGTGACAAGATTTATAACATTGTTGACATACTTAAATGGAATACACAATACCAAATGATGAATGCTCAATTGTTGTAATGACAAAGCATCAAAACCGTCCATTTCTAAAATTTGATTTTGTATAGTCTTAATTATTTTTCTATAGTCCTAATGATTTTGAAAATTGTTGACAAAGAGTGTTTCTATTTTTTATTATAGTATAAATGATTTTTCTATAGTCGTAATGATTTTTCTTATTTCTTGTCTTTTGTCCCTTTTTTATTTCCTATGCCTGTGCTTCATGACAGGATTTTGTCACCTTCTTTTGATGGTATATTTCATTCACTTTATGCAAAATACTATTTTGTTCACTATTTTATTTCAGCTTCATATTTCTTTCAGTTTTCATATACACAAAGACTACACATGTTGATAAAAAATGAGCTATTTGATTTAGGTTTACTTATCATTATTGTAAATAGTTAATATTTATGATGCTACTCCTTGGTGTATTTCATATAAAAATAATAAATGTAGTAACGATGGTGTGGTGCATTATTGATATAGGCTCGATGACTCTTGTCCATGTGCCAAATTGTCAATGTGGTGGTGGGCAGTGTGTGTTGAAGACTTCACGGACACCGAACAACCCTGGATGACAATTTTGGTGCTGCCCAAATAGAAAAAAGGTTGCTAATGTGTATATATTTAAAGTTTCTAATGTAAATACTATTCATTATTGTGTGTGTGAATTTTGTACTTAGCTGTAGACACAACACTTCAGTAAAACATTAGAGGTTAGCCAAAAACCAAAATCGTGTAATGAAATGGAAACTAAACTAACCAGGTGATTTACTGCCTTCTAGTAGGTGTGAGTATGATAGTCTCAGATCAGACCAAGACCAGTGACAATGCAACACCTAAACGAAGGATTTGAATGCAAAGAATGAAAACTATGAATGCAGATTAAGCTATATTTTTGGATTTCCTATGCAATAATATGAAAAACTGTATTAATCTAGAATGAATGAATTGGAATGGAGATTTGATCTAAAAATGCTATGAATGAGCATGAAACTATGAATGAGAAACTATGCAAAAGCTAAATGATCAAGTATGAAAGATCTCACAAATCGCCTGTTGCAAATGCTCAATCCTTCAATCGCCAATTCGCTAGAGTAATTGTGCAAATTCCAAAGTTTTTATTATGAAGAGCTGAGCCTTGGTTTTATAGAAATCTAGGGCTTGAGGATACAAGAGAAAAGCCATAAATCACTCTTGATAAACTCAGGTTCATTTTTGAGTTATGAGGAAATCAGAAATAATTAACTTACAAAAATCATGCAAAAGCAGTGTTTAAATCAAAATAGAGTTTTAGATCAAATTTCAACTCATCATCAGATGTTGAGTTTCAATTTTAAAATTGATTGTTAATTTCTAGTTGCCTGCTTTTCTAGTTGTGCATGATTTATTTATAAATTAATTTAAAAATAAAGTGATTTATTTTCAACTTAACTATTGTTTTAAAAATTAAAACAATTGATTTATGGGTTAATCAATTATTAAATCAAACTTTATTCTAAAATTATATTATTAAAAATTGACAATTGACTTTAATTAATTAAATAGGAATTTAATCAATTAGTCATAAGATTTTTGATTTATTGTCAAAATTAAATAATACAATTTAGGAATAATGTAATTAAATTCAATTGAATAATTAAGTGGCAATATTAAATCTAATTAATTAAATATTTAGAATATTCAATTAATCAAACTTTAGGATAAATAGGATTTATCGCCAAATAATAATTAAATTAAAGATAATTAGAATAAATAGAAATATTACTAGGAATATTCCCCAATGCAGAATTAAGGATAATCAATTAGGATTCGATAATGTGTAGATGTGCCTTAGGTTAGGATTTTGATGTCGATTTCATTCGAATTGAAGATGTAGGAGGTTAATGAACCTATAGCCCATTTTTGGGGTATTACATTTTGCCCCTCTTTGAATCACTGTGCAAAGCATAGTGGTTCAAATAATAGTTTGTGTATGATAAAGATGTATGAAACTGATTTGAAAGATTTGAAAGATAGATATCAACCCAGGCCCAAAATGACCAGGAATCGAGATGATGCTAGCTATATCGACAATGAACCGGTGATTATGAAAAAGTGTCAAAACACCTGATCCTGAACCTTATGATTGCGAAGAAGTGAGTGATTGATTCTAGACCTCAATGTCCTTGTATGAATCATATTGGTATCACATCCTGAACCCATCAGTTATGAAGAACCAAGAAAATAACACTAATGAACCGATGGTTATGAAAAGCTGGTACAGTTTACAAGATAGATTTAGGATACTAGATGAATCTGATATGCCCCAAGAGATGATAGATTTTCCCCAAGCGACGAGGACTTTAGATGAATCAGCAACTAGACGTGGTTGTTATCTTGATCACTGAGGAAAGATTTGATTATAGATTTAGATATACAGACTTTGAATGATATGTAATACCATGCCCCCTTCGAGATAAAAATTGAAATCTAACAAGAAAAGTCAGTGTTGTAGTTTAGAAGAATGTTAATTGATTTGAGAAGTGGTTATACACGTTCGAGAATGCATTCTACATCGTTTAGAGGTCCTGGAGACCAAGTTTGACTAGGTTAAACCATGAGTTGACCATAGTTGACCAAGTTAAAATTTTGATAGTTTGATGTAAGATAGTTAGTTAAGTTGAATTCTGGATTCGTTTGATGATTAAAGGTCAAATATGCAAGCAGTTTACAATATAAATGATCTCAGATTTTGATTTTGATCCCGAAAAAAGATTCTACTTGCTATTTCGTTGGAGGAACCTTCATGTGAGATTCAGCTCTTGTGTCATTTTTTTTTTTTTTTGAAGAATCATTTAAGTGTTCAAGCAATTTGTGAGATCATGCAAAGTGCAAAATGAAAAATGCAGAATGAAATGCAAACCTAAGACCTAGGACCTAGTCACTGATCATGTGTCGGTCATTTGTCATCATTGAGTTTTGTTTTTTTATGTAACTAGATAAATCAATACAATGCCCACTAGTTTATAAAAACCATAGACATATGAATAATGATTTGTATGCACATGAATCAATACAACACCCACTAGTCAAATAACCATGAACATATGAATATTGATTTTGTTTTCGGAATGTCGGATTAGATATAAGCACCAAGGCACAAATGCTAGGATGACCTGAATATCATGTCCATTTTAATATAGCAATTTGTATAAGCATCAAAACATAAACGTCATGATGACTAGAATATGCCTTGCTAAAACAAATACATCAAGTAGTCAAGAGATCATTCCAAATCCAATGTGAATTACCCGTAGTGACCCTTTATCATTCACATCCTTAGGTAAGATCGCGCTTCACAGTAGGAGAAAGAACTCACTCAAAAAGATAATAGTTAGATCAAACTTCCTTGAATTTTTTGGGTATCAATGGTCAAGGTACTCATGGCCATCCAATTTGAGATAGAGGCTCTTATAGACAATGTCATGTCCCCTTTTCAAATAATTAAAAATAATAACTTTTGCTAAGGCTGACAGGCTCAAAAAGTGAAGTTTCGGGAAAAGGGGCTAATCTTTGGAAACCAATGGATTAATAAATGATTATTATTATTAAAATATGTATTATTGACCCCTCTTGGTCATGAGTTAGGGTTATGCCCTCTTTTAAAGGGGTTTGGAGGCATTTCAGACTCATTCTAGAACTTGATTTTTGCTCATTGCTTTGTTGTTCTTCAGAGGCTGCCAAACCTATGGAGAAGGAGACCCAAAGACAGGATTTTTTAGGTTTTCAAGAATGCTAAGGATGGGAGTTTGAGGCCATTCCAAGTGCAAGCTCATGCAGAGTTTTCCCTTGTGCTGAACAGTGCAAATTTGTCAGTTTTCGAGTGTGTTTCTTGTAAGAGTTTGGTGTTTCCGGTTGAGTATTTCATATTAGTTTGGTTTGCTACTGTATTGAAGACATTTTGATGTTAAAATAGTGCTTAATATATGTCTTGGGTTGTGGTTATACTTCTGTGATAGATTATTAGTGTTTTATGGTGTTTCCGAGCTATTTTGTAATATTTTCGGGAGCCCGATGAGCATTATTTTTGTCCTCCGTTTGAGAGCTGTTGTGTAAACTCTATACAAATCTGGAAATGTCATTTTTTAGGCTGTTATGTTGGAAAAATTTCTGTAAAAATGTCTACTTTTAGATTTATCAATAATATGTGAAGTTGTGAAGTTTTTGGCACTATTTCGGGCAAACCCGATTTGGGTTTTATTGAGAAATTGCATAATCTTTCAAAGTGTTGATTGTTTGATTTAATAATCTAATTAGAGGACTTAGATATGATATAAAAATCAGAAAGGGGACATTTCAAATAGACACCATTTTAATCTAGAATTTCCAAAGTTGTTAGATTTTCACATACAAATAGAGGACAAAGAAAAGATTATGCTCCTAGTCATCACTCTCTAAATCCTGTAAGGGACATCATCGAAGAGTTCGAAGGGACATAATATGCATAAATCTCAATGCAAATTAGTAAGCATACAAGGAGATAAAAGCATGTAAAAGCATATATCGTTTTCAGTTTGACGTTTGATTGCGTTGTTGTAGATGCAAAATCCTTTCTGAAGAGGAGATAGATTGTCTGACTTAGATGAAGCTTCAAAGGACTCTGACTGGATATGACATGTCTAAAGTATACTAGAGACCATAGGATATGACATTGATTTCCCCCAAGTGTTAAGCATTGATAGGATACAGACGCTTGAGCTGATTGGTGTATAGACCGACTTATTGAAAATAGGAATGCGAGAACAAACTGGGAGATATGTACAAACTAAAGCAGGACTGAAAGCTGGGAAAGACCAAGATCGCGCTAATAGATGGATCATTTTGAAACAAGTGGTGCATGTTTGTCGGGTTTTCACCATCTTGGTAGAGATTCTATTTTTGCTACCAAGGCACCTGTTTCCAGGTTTTCACCAAGGCACTTTTCTTTTTCTCATTTTTTTGTATTTTTTATTTTTCAATTTTTTTGTACTTTTGATATTTTTTACTTTTTTTGTGAATCATCAAGGTGCCTATTGCTAGGTTTTCACCAAGATGTTCATTTTTTCAAGATATTTTACAATTTTTAAGATTTTTTTCAGGACATTTTACCATAGACTGAATGCCTTAGGCGTAGAATTTCTTCAGATGGAGAACGTTGATTGGTTCTTAGAGCTATTCTCCTTCAGTTGTTGAGATTTGATAAGCACCAGAGCCAAAATTAGCAGTGATAACAAAGGGACCCAGCCAGTTGGGTTCAAACTTCCCCTTGCATTCTCTATGTGATTGATTTTTAGGATTCTATCTCAAGACTAGATCACCAACCTAAAATTGTCTGTCTAACTTTCTTGTTGTAACCTCTAGACATTCTCTTTTGATATACTTTGAGATGATCATACACTGCTCATTTAGTAGTTCAAGTTGTTGCAAGCTAGACACTCTGTAGTCATCATCAATTACTAGACCATGCATTCTAATCTTAGTGATGGGATTGCAACCTCAATAGGAAGTACCGCTTCAGACCCATAAACTAAAGCGAATGGTGTAGCCCTAGTACACATTCTAATACTTTTTTTGTATGCCCAGAGAGCTAGATTGATCATAAGATGCTAGTCTCTTCCTATTTTATTAACTGTACGGTGCAAGATTTTCAATAGATTCTTATTAGAAGCTTCTGCTTGTCCATTCCCTTAAGGATAGTAGATAGGTGACCAATGTTGTGTAATCTTGAATTGGGCACATAGATCATCCAATTCTTTGTTCTTAAATTGTCCACCATTATCTGTGACTATAGAATGTGGAATACCATACTGGCATATGATGTAGTTCAAGATGAACATAGATATTTATTTTCTAGTTGCTTGTGTCAAAGGGACTGCTTCTACCCATTTTGTAAAATAATCTGTAGCTGTGATTATATGGGTATGTCCATTAGAAGAATGAGGATGTATGGCTCCTATAAGATCAAATGCCCATTGATGAAAAGGCCATTGTGTAGTGAAGGGAATTAGATCTCTCCTTGGAGCATGAATTAAGTTGCCACACACTTGGCATTTTTGACAGTTCTTAGCAAACTTGATAGACTCTTTCTCTATTTCCGGCCAATAGTACCTAGCCCTAATAATTTTTTTAACTAGTGTTAAACCATTTGAGTGTGACCCACAAATACCATCATGGACTTCCTCGAACACACATTGAGACTCTTCCCGTTCTAAACATCTAAGTAGCATACCATCTAGACCTTGTTTGTACAGATCATGACCAATGATGACATATCGGGATGCATTATGGATAAGGTATATCTTTTCATGGCGGTTGAAGGTATTGGGAATGATTTGGTCTTTGAGATAGGAGAATAAGTTTTTATAGCGGGATGAATCATGACCTACAATAGTGCAAATCATGTGGGTATCAGGGGAGTCATATGCAGGATAAGATAGTGCTTCCACTAGGAACTCATACCGTAGCTCATGTTTAGGTTGTTGTAATAAAATAGATAATGTTGCCATTGCATCGACAGCTTTATTCTTTGTTCTAGGTATTTTCTCAAATGTGATAGAGATGAAATATTTCTTGAGATCATCTGCCATTCTCTTGTATGGAACGAGCTTTTCATCCTTAGTTTGGTACACATCATTGACTTGATGGATTACAAGTTGTGAGTCTCCATGAATGTGTAATTTTGTTACTCTCCACTTAATTGCCATCTTCATACCATTCAAAAGGGCTTCATATGCAGCAATATTGTTTGTACAAGGAAATTTGATTCTAAATGCCTTAGGAATGGAGTATCCTTGAGGAGTGATAAACAAGATACCTGCTCCAGATCCATTCTGTGTATAGGATCCATCAAAGAACAATTGCCATTCTCTAGAAGAAAGATTCATGATAGAGGAATCTGGAAATTCCATTTGCATTGGTGTGTCATTGAAAAAAGGTGCATCTACTAATTTATCAACAATAACTTGGCCTTTAATAGCTTTTCTTTCAACATATTCAATGTCAAATTCACTTAAGAGCATGACCCATTTAGCTAATCTACCTGTGAGGGAAGCTTTTCTTAGTAGGTACTTTAGTGGATCAATCTTAGCTACTAAATGTGTGGTATGAGACAACATATAATGTCTCAGTTTCTGTGACGTGAAGATCACAGCTAGACAAGCCTTTTCAATCATAGAATAGTTCTTTTTGTATGCCACCAATGTTCTACTGATATAATATATAGCTCTTTCCTTTTTATTATCATCATGTTGTGCAAGCAATGCCCCCAATGATGTATCTGTAGTGGACACATATAAGATCAAAGGCTTCCCTTGAATGGGAGGCATCGAGATAGGAGGATTTGATAGATATTTCTTGATATGATTAAAATTCTTTTCACATTCCTCATTCCATACAAAGGTCACACCTTTATGTAATGTCTTTGTAAAAGGCTGTGATATGTCTGCTAGCTGAGATATGAAGTGTCTGATAGACTGAACCCTCCCTTGCAATGTTCTCATTTGACTAATATTCTTTGGGGGTTGCATCTCCATTATAGCCTTTACTTTAGCTGGATCAACTTCAATGCCCTTCTTTGAAACTATGTATCCTAAGATCTTTCTAGAAGTGACACCAAAAGCACACTTCTTAGGATTTAGTCTGAGACTAAATTTTTCCATTCTATCTAGTATCTTGCTCAAGTCATTTAAATGTTCAGCTCTAATCATAGATTTTTCTAAAGTATCATCAACATAATCCTCCATAGTTTGGTGCATCATGTCATGAAAAATAGATGTCATAGCTCTCTGATATGTAGCACCAACATTGTTAAGCCCAAATGGCATGACATTCCAATAGAAGGTACCCCATGCACATGCGAAAGTAGTTTTCTCTTGATCCTCTAGAGAAATTTTGATTTGATTATATCTAGAAAAACCATCCATTAAAGAATACATCTCAAAGCCCGCAGTCATGTCCACTATCATATCAATGTTAGGTAATGGAAAATCATCCTTAGGGCATGCTTTGTTTACATCTCTAAAATCTGTGCATACTCTTATTGATTTGTCTAGTTTTGAAATAGGTACAATATTAGAGATCCATTCTGCATAATCAACAACTTGAATAAATCTAGCTTTTAGGAGCTTCTCTAATTTAGCTTTTACCAAGAGTGCAACATGTGGATGCATCTTTCTCAATTTTTGCTTAACAGGTTTAACATTTGGAGCTATAGATAAATGGTGCATTATAAGATCAGGATCCAACCCTAGCATATCTGAGTATTTCCATGCAAAGTTGATCTTCTTTTCTATTAAGAATGCTATAAATTTTTTCTTTTATTCTTCTGATAAAGATTGTGCTACATGGATCAACTGGGGTTCTTCTGCTATCCCTAAATTGATAGATTGAGTGGGCTCAATTAGAACTAGAGATCTATCCTATAAATGACTTGGAAGGACATCAAATATCTCATCCTTAGGTGCCTCAGAGAGGTTTTCACCTTCGGATACATCTTTTTTCTTTTTTTTTGTAGGTTCTAAGATTGCCACAAAGTGGTTTTCACCCTCAGAACTCCTTTTCTTTCTATTTTTATTCTTATTTTTCTTACTAAGATACTTGATGTCCGACTCTATCATGCTAATGCATGGTTCACTGATGGAAGTCCTCATAGGTTCAACTGCATTGAGATAGCAAGCAAGGGCATAGTCATTAGGAAAGGTATAAATACCTTGGTTCAAGTTTGTGGACGTTATGTCAAGAAGGTCAAGGTGTTGGATAGTTAAAGTGGTGAAAGATTGGGAAAGGGTGTTTACGGATATGGATCTATCATCATTGGTCCTAACCCAATGCTTGAGTTCAAAGGTGATATTACAACTTAAGACATTCAATTCATGAATAGGCTCAATGTCATTGTGGGATTCCACTTCAGCCATTGGCGGATCAGATGCGTTAAGTTCATCATTTCACTCTAGACTTACTTTGGGTTTAGGTGCATATTGGTGACTAACATCAACATGCTTTTCTGTAATAAATTCATCTAGTTTTGGAATGACTCCCCATTCATAGTCATTTGATTCATCTTCTGTTTCTTCATCTAGACCTCTAGGAAATTTGAGAACATTAGTAAAGTCAGGATGAATACCCCAAAAAGGGTTACCCTCAGATTCTGACTTGAATTCATACTCGTGGAAATTTGTCTCAGAATAACTACCACCTTCCTCTTTTTGATTGCCTTCAAGATTAGCTGGGTCTTGTGTTGCAACTATCTCTTGCTCTATAGTAGGTTCTTGTGTTTCTACTACATTAATTCTTTTTATTGGATCATTGTCAACTTCAAGGAGGTCTTTTATTTCTTTAGGCAAATGCTCATAAGGAAAGAGCTCATCAGTGGTGTCTAAATCATCACCATCAGATTGTTCAATTATTTCCCCCTTTAGTTGATTTGCTACTGAGGGCTCAATTTGTTCTAGAACATGTGGGGAATTCTTGCTAAGACAGAAAGGCTTCTTCATATATCCTAGACCTGTTGTATTCTTATTTGCTCAGCCATGATGATCAAGAGGTGATAGAAGACCTTTACCCTGTAGTCCTAGAGGTCCTTTTCCTTTATATCCCATCTTTGTAATCAATTTATCCCCTAGGCCATATGACTTAGAAGGGATATTCGGTATTTTAGCATCACATTTTTGAACAATTTGAGACTTATGTTCATCTTTGTATAGCCATGCGAGCATAGCTTCATCCTCTTCAAACTCCTATTTAGATACTTGTTCTGCAACAAAATTTCCTTTATATGCTTCAAGAGGTTCTTTAGACTCTAGCTTGGACTATTTTAGAGTTTGCCCATATGACTTAGGCGAGATAGGGAGAGATGTCAAAGATAAGACTGGCTCTATAGTATATTCTCCCATACCATTTTCTTTGATCTTAACCTCTTTAACAATGTCTTCCATCTTGGATGTTGAAGCAACATTTAGCTACTTAGTGGAAGATTCCCTATTAGTAGGAACAAGTTTATCAGCACTCTCTTTCAATGTATTGCAAGTTGTATATAGATCAGTTGGAATCGTCACCTCGACTCCTTCGTAAGGAAACTTCAAACACTAATGGAATGTAGAGAGTATGGCTTTCATTTCATGTATCCAGGGTCTTCCTAGAAGGATATTGTAAGCCAAAGGTAGATCAAGAACTTGACATATAGTATCTCTGATGATAGGACCTTTTCTAATAGGTAAAACAATAGTTCCCTTGGAAGATCTTTCTTGCTCATCATATGCTTTGATAGTTATCTTCTTTCTAGGATCAATGGCCATTTCTGAAAGTCCCAATTGTGTAATCAAGCTGAAAGAACAAATGTTTAGACCAGTGCCCCCATCTATCAACACATGTTTGACACGACAGTTTTGGATCAAGACTTCAATATGCAAGGGCTGGTTATGCGAATGACTTAAGGAATTATCATCTTCCTCTGAAAAGGAAATATACTATGGAGACGTAAGATGACCAACCATAGTCTGGAATCTATCTAAATCAAGGTCATCAGGAACATTAGATCCGAGCAGAGCTTTGTCTAGAATAGCTCTATGAGTTGGAGATATCCAAAGCAACTCAAACATGGAAATTTTCTTATTTGTGTGTTGGAGTTGTTGGACAATACTGTATGAAGTAGGCCTCGTGTCTTTAGGATTTGAAGATTTGGATTTAGCCTTTTGTTTAGAAGTAGATGAAAGATTGAAAGGCACCCTAGGGACAATTGATGAATTTGGTATTTGTCCTTGTAGGTGTGCCTGAGCTTGTGATCGAGTAACTACATTAGTTGATTGATTTTCTCTATCTCTTCTTACAATTGTGATGACATTGCAACACTCAGATAGACATGGTCCAACCATATTGATAATAGCATTATTTCTAGAGTAGGCATAATTGAATTTAGCACCCATATTAGGCTGAGAAGAAGAATCTTCTTTACCATATTTAGGAAAGGGTTTTGTGAATGTTGTATGGTCATTGTTACTCTTATGATTGTCAATCGTGATGTCCCCATTATCAATTTTGTCTTGTATAATGTGCTTCAAGCGAATCCAGTTATTAGTCTTATGACCTTTATTGTGATGGAATTCACAGAAATCGTTCTCTCTCCACCATTTCGGTTTAGGTTCTGGATCAAAGACTTTCATCTTAGGCAAGTAGATGATTTTGTTAGCTAATAGAGTTTTCATGGTAGATTCCAAGGATTCTCCAAGAGGAGTGAATTTGCGATTAGGATTTGTAGCCCAAGGTTTGTAATCAGATGCCTTTTTATTGGACTTTGTGGCTTTGGCTTTAGAAGCTTTGATGGCTTGGATACCAATAGTGAGATTGAAAGTAGGTGCCTTAGATGGGGCACAGATATTATCAACAACACCATAGATGACAACGCCTTTATTCTTGTTCCAATTTTTGTTCTTGTCCTTAGAACTAGATCCAGATTCATACTTGTCCTTTTGAAGTGTGATGTCTTCTTTTTTCACAAGTACTTTCTCAATTGTGATCACATTATCCATCATCTTGTCAAAAGATGTATGATTTTGCATTTGTAAAGGGTAGTTGATTTCTGGAACAAGATTGTTGATAAATATTTCCAACTTCTCAGTTTTGGGAATGGGTCTAGCATATAGAGAAAATTTCTTCCTCTACTGCTTGAGAAATGCCAGGAATGGTTCTCCTAGATATTGTTTCAGATTGAAAATGTTGATCATGGTGATTGGATGTTGAATATTGTAGGAGTATTGTTGATAGAACAGTTTGATTAACTCCTCAAAAGTTTTGATAGTAGGGGGCATTCTAGAGAACCAATGAATGGCTGCTCCTCCTAGAGATTGAGGGAAAAGATGAATTAAGTAGGTTGGTTCATGCATAAACTCCATAGATTGAGTACATAATTCTCTGACATGATCTTGAGGGTCAGAGTTTCCATTATACTTATCATATTTTGGCATCTCCACTCTTTTAGGGGATGGCGACATGTACAAGTCTTTATTGAATGGAAAAGGGCATAGAGCTTCCATGGAGAACTCCTTAGGTTCCTTTTCTTTTTCAAGTTTGTTAAGTTTGACTTGCATGGCATGCATCTATTTCATCATAGTTGTCATAGGAGTTTCTTCCTCATGTGTAATGATATCTTCCACATTAAAGTTTGGAGGAAGTTTAGCTCCTTGATGAGCTAACTCTATAAATTATGGTTCTCTATCTTCCTTCAAGAAATGTTTCATCATTCTTTTGAATTCATCATCATTTTGATATTGAACAATTTCAGAAGGTGTAGGTTCTTGATCCATACCGTACTGAGAGTGATGTCCTTGAGACCCATGTTGTGTCCCTTTGTGAGACATGTTAGGATTTTTAGGGCTCCCTGGATTAGATTGAGGAGGGGTTTGTTGATTACCTCCGTGAGTTGGAGGGGGTACGTAACCAGTTTTCAATCAAAAATTACCAAGACCGTCATCTTCGTAAAGACCAGAATTGTAGAGTTGCTCAAGAGTTGGGGCCTAGAGAGTATTCAGAGGTATTATATGGGATACCTCTCCAAATTTCTTGTGTGATGAATCTTTGGTTTCCACCATTAACCTTGGGTGAAGCCAAAGAATAAGATGAAGACAACTGAAGAATGAGTTGATTCAAGAAGATCGAATGACGCAACCTTGTCAAGATTGAAGTGATTAAAGAATAGATTGGACATAAATGAAGGATATTGTGCCATAGTAGTGTGGGTAGACACCCAATAGATGGTGGGCATGAGCTCACAACACTTAGTCGTTTAGGCAAAAAGATTGAATTTGAAGATAATGTTGACAAGGTTTTGACACAAGATGAAAAAGACTCAAATCGATAATCCAAAAGGCAAGATCAGACTCAAAGGCTCACTTGAGGAAAATGAATGAATTCATTCTAGTTTCTGCTTTGTTCCTGACACAGTGATTTGTTTAATAGATTCTGGAAATAGGTTGTAAAAATTGAGTTTCTGACAATTCTGACCACTTTCTGGCAATTTTTCTCAAATGACTTTTTGCAGGATTGCACGACAGTGGGTATGTTGTAAAATGATAATTGACAAACTCATACAACAATTGCAAAATTCACATGACAATTGATAGCAGACTTTTTGACTTTTGTCTTTGATTGGTGGCAAAACTCGTACGACACTATACAAGCTATCATATGACAATACAGGGCTTCTGAAACGACACTTGCCAAAACTCGTACGACTTTCTGACCTGATGGGATGACTTTTGACTCTAGAAAGGATTTTTACTTCAGATTTTGCAAGTTTTTGGTTTTCAAGTTCAGATTGTTCACAAATTTCTCTGTCCAGGTTTGAAGATTATTCTGAGATCGTTTGTTTTTGGTAGCCAAATAGATAAACGAGCATGCAAAATAACAAGCAAATGATTCCAAGCATGTCTAAAAACAATAAACAGGGGAAAAAGCAACCCTATGCATGAACAATCAAGTGACTAAATGTACTAATCCCTAGGAGTGCTAATTGTGTATGTTCCAAAAAGTTTTTCAATAACGCACATATTCCTAGAAAAATAAAAATTTGGCTTCACTAGGGTTTGTAGTAATGGTCTGACTCTGCAACTTTTGTGATCTCAAGAGGGTGAACTCCAATCCAAGCGTACCGGGGTTTTGACACAGTCCGAGAAATTAATCAATCAAGAGCTACTAGGGAGATCTGACAGCCCAACAAGAGACCACACCTGTGAAGATTTCCTCCACAAGGACATTTATATAGCGGCTGCTACTACCATGACAAAAATGGCTATTACCGCTTGAGGTTCCATCCATGTGGTTGACCCAATTAAGGGAATGTCCACTACGGTTAACCCTCTCTAAAGGTGACTCACAAAAGATACCACAGGGGGACTAGATCATATTCAAGGATCTGGGTTTCTGGTACTATCCAAAAAGGAAGTAGAGCATAATCCCCTAACCTCTTCACTTCACCAAGACAAAGCAGATAGATTAATCCAACATGCTAAGACCAAGATTATCTCACAAAGATCTATGACATCAACCGCTTATGATCTATCAACCTCTTCGGAGAGAGAATGTATCAATCAAAAGTTGAAGACACATGAATCTAGTAGAACATGAGACTTTCTCAGTACCTTCCCTACCTATAAGGGGATCCTTCGTCAAGAGGAGCTTCACATGAATAAACAAGTGAAAGAAGCTCGATCTCTCAAGATCATCCACAAATAGTGTTCATAGGACCTATTTACTATGTGTAACAAATATGCAGAAAGCAAATCTATGTTCATTTTTTAGCCCAAAATGAAGTCTGTGATATGAAAGCAAGAAAATCACACAAGCTTGACACGTGAGAGTTCATTTTAATCCAAATCAAAATATTATCAACTTGAGGAGAATACCTGAATTCCTCGCAATGTGCTTAGTAGATTTTTACCTATTTTAGCAATTTAGTTGCACTTTTTCCAATAAAATTCAACAAGTATCAGTCAAAAATAGAAGATTTCAATTGTTATGGTTAGCTGTTAGTCCAAATTTGAAAACCAAATTTGAAAAACTGCCAAAAAATTTGAAACAACAATTGAATTTTGGAGTCAAAACTCGTACGACAGTAGGTTACCTCCTAGACGATAGTCTGGAAACTTGTATGATTGTGGGTATCCTCTCATATGACAATCAGGCTCCCAAATGATAGTGTGTACTCTCTGATACGAGCTTTGAAATCTGAACCTATCGTACGATAGTCGGTACCTCCAGAAATGACTTTCTGACAAAAGTCATACAAAAAATGTACGAACAGAAAAATAAAAATCATAGTTTTAACCAGAAAACAACAAAAAATTGATAGAAATTGATAGAAAGATTATGGAAACCCGTTTCAGGGCCCCACGGTGGGCACCAGAAATGTGTAAATTTTGTACCTAGTTGTAGACACAACACTTCAGTAAAACATTAGAGGTTAGCCACAAACCAAAATCGTGCAATGAAATGGAAACTAAACTAACCAGGTGATTTACTACCTTCTAGTAGGTGTGAGTATGATACTCTTAGATCAAACCGAGACCAGTGACAATGCAACACCTAAATGAAGGATTTGAATGCAAAGAATGAAAACTATGAATGCAGATTAAGCTATATTTTTGGATTTCCTATGCAATAATATGAAAAACTGTATTAATCTAGAATGAATGAATTGGAATGAAGATTTGATCTAAAAATGCTATGAATGAGTATGAAACTATGAATGAGAAACTATGCAAAAGCTAAATGATCAAGTATGAAAGATCTCACAAATCGCTTGTCACAAATGCTCAATCCTTCAATCTCTAATTCGCCAGAGTAATTGTGTAAATTCTAGAGTTTTTATTATGAAGAGATGAGCCTTGGTTTTATAGAAATCTAGGGCTTGAGGATGCAAGAGAAAAGCCATAAATCACTCTTGATAAACTCAGGTTCATTTTTGAGTTATGAGGAAATCAGAAATAATTAACTTACAAAAATCATGCAAAAGCAGTGTTTAACTCAAAATAGAGTTTTAGATCAAATGTCAACTCATCATCAGATGTTGAGTTTCAATTTTAAAATTGATTGTTAATTTCTAGTTGCCTGCTTTTCTAGTTGTGCATGATTTATTTATAAATTAATTTAAAAATAAAGTGATTTATTTTCAACTTAACTATTTTTTTAAAATTAAAACAATTGATTTATGGGTTAATCAATTATTAAATTAAACTTTATTCTAAAATTATATTATTAAAAATTGACAATTGACATTAATTAATTAAATAAGAATTTAATCAATTAGTCATAAGATTTTTTATTTATTGTCAAAATTAAATAATATAATTTAGGAATAATGTAATTAAATTCAATTAAATAATTAAGTGGCAGTATTAAATCTACTTAATTAAATATTTAGAATATTCAATTAATCAAACTTTAAGATAAATAGGATTTATCGCCAAATAATAATTAAATTAAAGATAATTAGAATAAATAGGAATATTACTAGGAATATTCCTCGATGCAGAATTAAGGATATACAATTAGGATTCGATAATGTGTAGATGTGCCTTAGGTTAGGACTTTGATGTCGATTTCGTTCGAATTGAAGATGTAGGAGGTTAATGAACCTATAGCCCATTTTGGGGGTATTACAATTATAATATAAGAACTAATGTAGATTGGGTATCACAGGGAAATAATGGTTGCGGATACTTTAGTTGAGTCAATGACAACTCATTTGCATCTATCCGCCCATCTCCACTTATCTGCGATGAAGGATTTGAGTGCAAAACGTGTCAAGCTAGGGCAAATTCTGAAATTATATTTTTACAATGCCTTCTCTGTATTGTAATCGCATATCTTTGTTGCGACCATATGCAGAGATGAACTCAAGAATTAGTTAGTTTAGTATTTTCATATTGTAACTAATATTTTAATATTGATATGACATAACTTCTCTTTGCCTCAAGTGCGCATATATATGGTTTACATCTTTTTTTAGAATAATTCATGTTTATGGCTCAGGTGAGCCCCAATTTGCTATTAAGCACATGATTTAACGTATAGTGTTTTCTTGGTTATTCCATTTGTTCCTTGACCTTGACTATGGATTGACTATCATTTTCAAGCTTGAACGAGGCTTCATACAACGCAGCATCCATAGATTTGTACGCAACGCTGATTTACGCTAGAGGTAAACTACATGTGTCATGTAAACAACATGGTTGAATGCAATCTCTTTTGCATGTTTTCAAGAGTTTTCCCACCAATACAAGCATAAATAATGCATTGAACATAATCTACAAACACTGCGTGGTATGAAGTCTCACTGAACTTTGAGCGCAGCATGGTATGAAGTCTCCCTTTATTCCAGTGAGGGATTGGAATGAGTTCATTTTGGATGCAAAGGAGAATGGGGATACTCAAAGAGGAATTACACCAGCAAATGAGAGAAGGTATAAACACGACAGCTGAGAAACATAAATGCATATTTCACAACAGCTGAGAATCATAATTGTAGGCATCACGGTCACAATTTTTTGGAGACAACGTAATTGAGTTGTATACCCAAGCGATGGAGTACAACTTCTGCACCTCCGATTCCAAGTTGACACTACGGGATACAAAGACCATAGATAAGGAATAAATTTAGAGAGTGGAGGAGGTCCATAATGACCAAAATAATACACGATGAACCTCAAGTTAAATGAGGCAACTGCAAACATTTAATAAATTTTTATTATTAAATAATGAAATTTACATATACTAGTGTTCTAAGTCCCCTCATTACATGATTTATTATTGTAAGCCCCCTCTAACTTATGCATCTAGAAAATGAAACTACAACCTATTGGGATTGAGACAAACCTTATAGAACAACAACAACTAGGAATGATCACTTTCCAACATCTGTTGAATACATCTATAGCTCATGAATACAAGGTGTAGCTCATGAATACAAGGTCCTCCAATAGATGTATTCAACAGATGTTGGAAAGCGATCCTTACTAGCTGCTATTGTTCTATAAGGTTTGTCTCAATCCCAATAGGTTGTAGTTTCATTTTCTAGATGCATAAGTTAGAGGGGGCTTACAATAATAAATCATGTAATGAGGGGGCTTAGAACACTAGTATATGCAAATTTCATTATTTAATAATAAAAATCTATTAAAATTTTTGCAGTTGCCTCATTTAACTTGAGGTTTGTCCTGTATTATTTTTGTTGTTATGGCCCTCCTCTGCTCTCTAAATTTATTCCTTATCTATGGTCTTTGAATCCTATAGTGTCAATTTGGAATCGGAGGTGCAGAAGTTGCACTCCATCGCTTGGGTATACAACTCAATTACATTGCCTCCAAAAAGATGTGACCATGATACCTATAATAATGTTTCTTAGCTGTTGTTTCCCAGGACCCCTTATGACCCTTTACGACCTCTAAGAATACATCTTAGAGGTCTTAAAATGTTGTAAAGGGTCATAAGAGGCTCCTAGGAGGGGCCAGATGAGCTTCAACCTTCACGTGGTTGGCCCTGTTAAGTAGAGAATGTTAATTAAACTATTCTCGAAACATAATTGTAGGCATCATGGTCACATTTTTTTAGAGACAACATAATTGAGTTGTATACCCAGACGGAGTGCAACTTCTGCACCTTTGATTCCAAGTTGACACTGCGGGATGGAGAACAACTTGGAACCAGAGGTGCAGAAGTTGCTCTCCATCATTTGGGTATACCACTCAATTACATTGTCTCCAAAAAAATGTGACCATGATGCCTACAATTATGTTTCTCAGAGAATGTTAAACTATTCTTGAAACAAAGAGAAGCTCAATAATTTAAGGTCTCAATACAAGCACTAGAATTGAGTTTTTTGGCACGGGCTGGGAAATTTTTGTATATCAACATGCGATAGAGTTTGGGAAAAAATCTCTATCACATGTTGATATACACAAATTTCCCAGTCGTGCTGAAAAACTCAATTCTAGTGCTTGTACTACATGACTGGTGTCAAAACAGGGCTCTCCCAATCACTGATTGTGACCCGCTGGCAACAACCAACAGAATGAGTGTAGACACCTGAAGATAAATATCAAATAGGGGAAAAACACTTGCAACAACAGAGACAATAGCTGTAGATACATATGAGGATATCCCAAATCCCTAATATAATAAATCTGGTGAAGAAAAAGAGTAATGCAAAAATTATTACTATTTTGGAAGATGCAAATCCAACCGAGGAGATGCTGAAGAGGATTTATGGGATTTCTTATATTAGGGATTTCTAGGATATCCTCATCTGTATCTACAGCTATCAACTATGTTTTTGCGAGTGCTTTTCCCCTATTTTGAACATCAAATTGTGACAAAAATATCAGTAAAACTATCATAATAACTCCATGAACGTTGTTTTAAGTAATTATCTATGAATATATTTATATGTAGTAAACTGAATGATCAACATTTCTCAGTATTTGTCTTGTATTTATATGTATATATTATCAATAAATACACTAATTATTTACATTGGAATGCAGCCTGCCGATATTAATACTACACTGGCTAAGCACGATGGAGGTATCGATTCTAATGTGAATTGTAATACTCAAGGTATACATTTTCTGTTTGAATTTTGATTAATGAATATTTACTACAAGAAAACATATTCAATTGTTTAAGGTGGACTAGTTGTGATGATGAGACACACCATTTAGATGTTAACTGTGATAGTCTCTTGGTTTCTAGCAATGCAGAAGGAGAAGCCTAGTTCAATATGCAATCTCAATTCATATACATAGGATATCAGGTGGAGTTGAAAAACATAATAGGGTTGCATTTTTTATAAAGGTCTTTAATTGTGTATTTTAAGTTATAGACCATCGCGAACATTGTAATTTTGACCTATTAAAAAAATGTAAACGTTTTGTGTTTTTTCAACTCCACCTACTATCTGTGCATATTATGCTTGTGTTGCAAACGCATTCTTGATTCAGAGTGGGAAAAATCTTATTTTCGATGCGAGGGAGAGAAGCCATACACATAAGTGATGGAGTTGAGGGGAGATGAAGGAATACCAAACATTGAATTTGGAATTTTTCATCAAAGAAATTGTAGTGGAGGTCTGATCAATAGAGAAGATAGTAATGACCGTAGGAGAATGAATAGTGGTTACAGTTGTAGTGGGGAAGATAGTGGAGACCATCCATGAAGAAACTTGCCGATAGAGATGGTGTACAAGAAATAAAGGAGAAAAAAATGTAAACGTGCTAGGTCTTCTCAGCTCCACCTACTATCCATGCATATTCTACTTGTGTTGCATGCACATTCAATATGCAATCTCAATTCATATGCACGAATAGTAGGTGGAGCTAAAAGACCCAACATGTTTGCATTTTTTATAGAGGTCTTTAATTGCGTATTTTAAGTTATAGACCATCACAAACATTGTAAAAGTGTAGGGTCTTCTTAGCTCCACCTTCTATCTGTGCATATGATGCTTGTGTTGCATGTGCATTCTCAATTCAAAGTGGGAAAATCTTATTTTTGATGCAAGGGAGAGAAGCCAAACACAAAGAACATGCAAATAAACATGACAACTACAAAACATAAATGTAGGTATCACAACAACTGAGAAACATAAATGTAGGCATCATGGTCCCAATTGTTTGGAGACACAACATAATTGAATTCTATACCCAGACGATGCAACACAACCACTACTCCTGCATTTTGAAGTGGACATTGCGGGATCCAAAAACCAAAGATAAGGAATTTATTTTTGGTTTTTGGATCCCGCAGTGTCCACTTAGAACTGCAAGAGTAGTGGTTGTGTTGCATCGTCTAGGTATAGAACTCAATTATGTTGTGTCTCCAAACAATTGTGACCATGATGCGTACATTTATGTTTCTTAGCTGGTGTGTCCCAGGACCCCTTATGACCCTTTATGACCCACTACGATCCCTAAGAATACATCTTAGAGGTCTTAAAGTTTCGTAAAGGGTCATAGGAGGATCCTAGGAGGGGCCAGATGAGATTCCACCTTCATGTGATTGGCCCTATTAAGTAGAGAATGTTAATTAAACTATTACTTGAAACAAAGAGAAGCTCAATAATTTAAGATCTCAATCAACGTACAAAAAATATATACAACAATAAGATATCTGGTCGATACTTAATATCGACATAAGTTATGATTATTATAATTATATATGATGAATAATTATTAGATAAATAATAAAAATAGTGAAATTAATATATATATATATATATATATATATATATATATATATATATATATATATATATATATATATATATATATATATATTAAAAATTAAATTGTATGTCGATATTTTGACCAACTCTCTTTGGCGTTTCAACGAGGCTACTATATGTTTGACGTCGATTCCGACCAACGTTGGTCGCAATTTCGACGAACATTGGTCGCTTAGATAAAAGGTTTGATCTGCAATTCTTCCAGCTTCAAGCGATTACTTCGACAAAGATTCGGTCAATAATTCAACCACTAAGTAGGTCAAAATTTTGACGATGGTTTTTCCTGTCGAATAATCGACAAAAAAATTTCGACAACAGTTTTGGTCATCTATTCAACTAATGGGTATCAAAAATTTGACTAATCCTAGTCGAAAAACTAGGTAAAATTTACTAGTGAATCTTTTCACAAGGACTCAAAGTCTCCTAATAGGGACTAATATGTACTAAATGTAATTCATAAGAATCCTTACAGAGTCCATCCCCTCACAAGGAATTTTCATATTACTACATCTTTTGTGGGTACCATCCCCACCGGGCTTTACTCTCTGATCAAGAGATTCCCTAGTTAAAAAATTTGGTGTCATTGTGTATGTTTATCTTTCTATGGTTGCTGATTATGTTGATTACATGTTTCAGATTCAATAAGGTTAATAAAAGTTATTTTATCAGATAACTGATTCACCCCCCTCTTAGTTATCTTGGTGGACTTTACTTTCTAACAATTGGTATCAAAGCGACAGGTCCTTGAAGGAAAAGTTTAACAACTTAAGGAGATCTATGGTGAGTCATTTCAGAAAGAAACTCCTAAGTTTGATGGAGTTAACTATGATAGCTAGAAAGAAAAGATGAAGACACATCTACTATGTTCAAGACCAGGATATTGGTTCATTACAAAGAATGAAAAGACTATCATTGAAGAAGACAAAATTGAAGACCACATTGAGAAAGAAAGAGATCTATTTATGTGTAACATACTTGCCAAAGAAACACTTTTGTCATCCCTTCCCGATAATGAATACAATCAAGTAAAAACTCTAAAAATATGTCATGAAATTTGGTTAGCTTTGGAATCTAATTTTGAAGGTGATAAACATGTTAATAGAATCAGATTACAAAATTGGATATGTTTATTTCAAGAAGCAAAGATGATGGAAGATGAATTTGTTAGAAGTTATATTGGTAGAATATCAGAGATTGTTGCAAGTATCAATGCTTGTGAAGGAAACAAGACTGAAGATGAAATCATATGGAAGATCTTAAAAACTCTGACCCCAATGTTTAAGCAGACATCACAAATGATTGAACAAGTTATACCTTGTACTGAGAAATTCACCAGAGAAACTCTTCTTGGAAGATTAGAAGCAACAGAGATAGGTTTGAGACAGTCTAGAGATTTTCCTAGAATTGAAACTATATTCAGTGCATTTAGTGTTCACCCTACTTTGTCAAAGAGTGCAAGTGTCAGTGGAGATTATGCTAGTAGTAGAAGATCTAAGACTGAAGAAGACATAAATATTCAAGAAGGAATTGCCTTGCTTATAAAAAGAGAACCAGAAGGTAAGAAAATCTTTAAATGTTGGACATGTCGAGAATATGGTCATTTTGCATCTAAGTGTCCTAAAAGAGTAAATAAATATAAGAACTTTAAGCCTAGAATACCTAAAGAATGTTATTATGCTAATGATGAAGAATTTGAAGCTAGAATTGAGAAATTCTTAAGTGAAAGTGATAATGAAAGTGATGATATAGGATTTGTTGCAATAAAAGAAGAAAACTTTGAAACTGAAGCTAGAGAAGAAAAATCTTCAGTATCGCAAGTTGAAAAGAAAATTGATTGGATCTTAGACAGTGGTTGTTCACATCATATGACTGGTGATATGAAAAAGTTTATAAATTTTAACAATTATGATGGAGGAATTGTTAGAGCTGGAAACAATGCATCTTGCCAAATAAAAGGAATAGGATCTATTACTCTTGATGGAAAGACTAACACTAATGATGTTTATTTTGTGGATGGATTGAAACATAATCTTTTGAGTGGTGGACAGTTAGTTGACAAGGGATATCAAATTTGGTTTACTGAGAAGACTTATGTAATTAAGGATAAGAATGGTAAGATGATTGGAATAGGAGCAAGAACCAGATGTAATGTATTTCAGTTGAATCCTACTGAGATGACATGTTTGATTACTAAAATTGATGACAGTTGGTTATGACACAAAAGGTTTTGTCACATGAACTTTGATAACATTGTGAAAGCAAGTACCACATTTGCAGTAAGAGATTTTTCTAAAATTGTGAAACCTACTAACATGGTATGCAAAGAATGTGTTATGGAAAAATAGAAAAGAATCTCTTTTCCCAGTAAGAAGTTCATCACAACAGCAAAATTGGAGATTGTTCACACAGATCTGAGTGGTCCCACAAGGACTAGATGATTCTATGGTGAAAGGTATTTTATGATTCTTGTTGATGATTTTACTAGAATGATGTGGGTAGCATTTTTTAAAGAAAAATCAGAAGCATTTGATAAGTTTAGATTGCTTAAGAAAAAAGTTGAGAACGAATCAAGAATGAAGATTAAATGTTTAAGATCTAATAGAGGTGGAGAGTTTACTTCAAAAGAATTTAATACTTTTTGTGAAGTGGATGGCATTAAGAGACAACTTTCAACCCCTAGAACATCTGAAAAAAATGGTATTGCTAAAAGAAGAAACAAATCAGTAACTGAGGTAGCAAGAGCTATGTTGTTTGAGAATGATGTAGCAAAATTTTTTTGGAGAGAAGCAGTGAATACAACAGTATATACAATGAACATAGTATAGATCAGAGTAGATATAGATAAAACTCCTTATGAATTATGGTTTGCACATGCACCATCAGTAAAATATTTCAAAATTTTTGGAAGTAAGTGTTATACTAAGAGAGATGACGACATTGGTAAGTTTGACCCAAGAAGTGATGAAGGTATGTTTCTTGGTTATTCATTAAAAGAAAAGCTTATAGATGTTATAACAAGAGAAATAAGACTATTGTTGAGAGCACAAATGTTAAAGTGGATGAGAAGTTTAGAATTTAGGAAAGAATACTTGATTATGATTCAGATGAAGTCTATCCTAAAATTGATCAAGAAAATGTTGAGTTGTTTTATGAAACTGACAATGATTTGCAGAATGAGATTCATGTTGAGGAATCAAGATAAGAACCAAGATCAAAACCTAGAGTTGAAGCAATAATTGAGACAATAACACCTAATAAGAATTTGATAAGGATTCATCTTGCTGATCATATTATTGGGAGCAAAGAAAAAGGAGTTATGACAAGAAATAAGGTACAAGAAGAACTATGTTTGATTTCTCAAATTGAACCTAAAACTATTGATGAAGCTTGTAAAGATAACAATTGGATTCAAACAATGAAGGAAGAATTAGATCGGATTGAAAAGAACAATACTTGGGAATTGGTCCCTATACCTAAGGACAAAAATGTTATAGGAACTAAATGGGTTTTTAGAAACAAGATGAATGAACAAGGAGAAGTTGTAAGAAATAAAGCAAGATTGGTATGTAAAGGATAATCAAAGCAAGAAGGTATTGATTATGAAGAAACATTTGCACCTATTGCAAGAATTGATGCATTAAGAATGTTTTTGGCCTATGGATCATATAAGAAATTAAAAGTATATTAGATGGATGTGAAGTCAACATTTCTGAATCGAGAATTGGAAGAAGAAGTTTACATTGAGTAGCCTGATGGTTTTCCTTTGACTCAAGAAGGAGACATGATATATAAACTGAACAAAGTTTTATATGGACTAAAACAAGCACCTAGAACCTGGTATGCAAGATTGGACAAATATTTGGTAAAATTAGGATTTGCTAAAGGCACCGCAGATAGTAATTTGTATATAAAAGAAATTGAGAATGGTTTATTGATTGTAGTTATTTTTGTTGATGATATAATCTTTGGAGGTGAAAATGAAGCGAGTGATAAATTTGTTGATGAAATGAAGACATAATTTAAGATGAGCAGGATTGGAGAAATGAAATTTTTTCTAGGATTACAAATTGTGCAAAACAGTGATGATATTTTCTTATCTCAGACTAAGTATCTGAAAGACTTATTGCAGATATTTGGTTTGTAAAATTGTAAGCTTGTTGGTACACCTATGGTAACTGGCCATAAGTTATCTAGCACCGATGAGACTCCTGCATTTGAACAAAGGAAGTACAAATCTATGATTGGTGGTTTGCAATATTTAACTTATACAAGACCAGATATATCTCATGTAGTTGGTGTTGTTGCAAGATTTCAAGCTGATCCTAAATAATCACATTATACAGCAGTAAAAAGAATATTCAGATATTTGAAAGGTACAACTAATTATGGGTTGTGGTATGATAGGTCAAATGATTTTACCCTATGTGCATATACAAATGTGGATTGGGGAGGTAGTGTGGATGACAAAAAGAGCACAAGTGGTGGAACATTTTTTCTTGGAGGAAGATTGGTTTCTTGTCTAAGCAAGAAACAAAATTGTATCTCACAAAGCACAACATAAGCAAAATATGTAGCAACAACAAATAATTGTAATCAGATAATAAGGATGAAACAAATGTTAAGGATATTGGAATCAAGTTCAATGGGTCTGTTATCATACACTGTGATAATATCAATACAATAAGTATGTCTAAGAATCTTGTGTTACATTCTAAGACAACATATAGAGATCAAGTATCATGTTGTAAGAGATAAAGTTGCAAAGAAAGAAGTTAGACTTGAGTATATCAGTATGAAGGAGCAGATTGCAAATATTTTTACAAAGCCCTTACCTAAAGATACATTTGAGTATTTGAGAGGTATGCTTGGGGTTATGCCCTAACCTACTTTTGAGTAGTGATGCAGAAAGTTGCGTCAGTCTAGTGGTATAAAGCACTATCTTTCAAGACTGTATGTTGATGCTTCATCTATGGGGGAGTATCTGTGTTTTTTAGCCAAGTCATGATGGACTCTTTGGTAAAAGGTATTTTTAAAGCAGTGTCTTTGGACATTCGAGCTTGTATTGATTGACATAGTGACATTTACTTTGTCATTGATGTCAATGGGGGAGAATGATACATGAAAAACATTTGATGATTGATGAAGATGATTTGAAAAGATATTGTAGAATAATAGAGTTGCACTTTGGTATTCATGGAACTTGGATGTTTTTCATCTATGTTGTCATCAATGCCAATGGAGGAGATTGTTAAGCATGAATGTTGAATATATCCTATGGGGGAGCATTCTAGTAGTTCTGTAGCAGTTGCATGTTGCATTCATGACTATGTTTGTCATTGATGTCAACACATTGATTATATTAGAGATTAGCAGAGAAGCAAACAATGTTTGAATTAGCGCACATGGAGAATTGCAAATTAAGTTATGCAGCATTGAGGAAATGTTCCTTATGGTGTCCTGATATCATGGTTAATTAAGAGCGCGTATGGAAATTTGATTATTTATGTCAGCTATGAGTAATCTAGTGGAAACTGTATTTTGCCAGTGTTCCTGAGAAGTGGCTTGTAATAATCATATTATATCTCCTAACTGGAATAGAATTTGGACATACAAAGTTATACAGAGGTTTAAGACATTGCGACTGTGACCTAGATAAGTCAGCATAGTCAGAGGTCACATGTGTGAAGATTTATTAAGTTTGAGAGCCAACAATTTTATGTGATTATGGAAATATTATGTAAGGTATAATATTTTGTATTTTGTAATTGGTTAAGCTTAAATGGATGACTCAATTATGAAACATTGTGCACTAAATAAAGGAAGAAATGTTTTCCTTAATTTGTAGTAGAGTATGAATATGTGAATTGCGAAGTATATGATGTGAAGTGAGTAGATCTTGTGAAGCATGTGGTGTGGTTTTGGCATAGACAGAGGATAGAAGATAAGTTGCTAAGATCAATAGTTGTTGGTATTATTCTGTTCGAATAATACATAGATTAGTTGGACAATGTGTTCAATGATCTTGCCCTTGAAGCTGTTTGGACAGTGGGTCCTTCTACCTTCCTTAACTCCTAACAGGGTTAGAATCTTTTCACAAGGACTCAAAGTCTCCTAACAAGGACTGATATGTATTGAATGTAATTCATAAGACTCCTTACAGAGTCCATCCCCTCACAAGGAATTTTTAAATTAGTACATCTTTTGTGGGTACCATCCCCACAGGGGGTTTACTCTCTGATCAAGAGGTTCCATAGTTAACAAATTTGGTGTCATTGTGTATGTTTACCTTTCTATGGTTGTTGTTTATGTTGATTACATGTTTCAGATTCAATAAGGTTAATAAAAGTTATTTTTATCAGATAACTGATTCACCCCCTCCACCCCCCCGCTCCCTCTCAGTAATCTTGGTGGACTTTACTTTCTAACAGACATGTGTTGCATGAGCAAGGGCTTTTGGAGCTCCTTTGCTTGAAGTTGGGCTAAAGATGTGTGGTGTTGACAAATGGCAAGTCGACGGGGTTGCACAGAGATTTGTTTTCGACGCCTTTGGGATTAAGCGTTGTATCGACACATGGCACATCACAATGTTTGATGGAGAGGAGGAGGTCGCATACTAGCTGTAAATTACGCCAATCTACTATACTAACTTTGCAGGGGCATAACTTTCTACACACTTTGAACTTTTGCACTGTTCAACTAGCTGTGAGAGATACCATCTACAATCATCTACCTATAGATCTGAATTGGCATTGTTTAATACCAATTTTTTGAGATCAATTTCACAAGTTTCAAGATCACTTCCTCACATCAATATCAAATTTGAAAATAATACTTGTCTTATACACTTATGTTTCTAGGATGCTCATGCAAATCTAGATTCCCTTTATTGCACCAATCAAAGTATTCTAATGTAAATGATATGCAAATGAAGCTTAAGGGCCCATTTGGCGCCTGGAATTAACCGTGAATAAGCATTATTGTATGCTGGAATAAGTTTATTCAGTGTTTGTGGCCACTTTTTTAATTCGCGAATTAGAAATGTTATTCTCATTTTTTGGCCAATGCACGGATAAAATAATTCCCCAAAATAGTTGGAATTCATTTTATTCCCGAAGAAGACTATTCAAGAATAAGCTATTACTCCAAATTTTATAAATCGTCGGGTCCGTGCATTTTTCTTTTGTAGTGTTTTCTCTCCATTTCGTTCGATAGCGGAGGGAGGTTATCTAGGGTTTTCTCACCAGTGGCGGCTAGATGCGACCTTGTTTTGAAGCTGTGATAGCCTCCAGTAGCAAAGAAGCAAAGGGG
The DNA here is from genome assembly GCA_027943335.1 of Chamaecyparis obtusa. Classification (NCBI taxonomy): domain Eukaryota; kingdom Viridiplantae; phylum Streptophyta; class Pinopsida; order Cupressales; family Cupressaceae; genus Chamaecyparis; species Chamaecyparis obtusa. The sequence goes on along the minus strand of BSBK01001424.1, from coordinate 1,326,915 downwards.
AGTTTCTGAAAAGCTTCCATTTTTTTAAGTAAAACCCTCGTAGATTTTTTAGGGTATCAAGCTACTAGAAATTCCTAGACCCAGCTGCTGGAAATTCCTAGACCCTATGCAAGCTGCTAGAAATTCCTAGACCCAACTACTGGAGCTCACATCAAACTTACATTTTACTGAGCACGGTGATGACAAACAAAAATTACAAATACAGTGAGAAGTATGCCTATTTACTACTGTGACTGCTATTTGTAACAATATGCGGACCCGGGAAATATAAAAAATAAGACAATGTGCAAAAGTTTTAATTTTAATGAACCACCAATCTGTGTTCAATCGCATCCTCGCCAGGGAAATGTGAAATGTTAATATAGGCCTACGAGTTTGCAACCAAAGGCGGTAAGTTATTAAGGTTTTATTTTTTTCAACCCAAATGGACTATGCACTCGCAATATCACAAGCAATCCCAGTAAACCCTAAGTTGGGTTGCGAGGGTGCAACTACAGGCCTGCACACTTCAAGCGGCTACAATTGGCAATTGCAAAGTCAAATTCTGCAACCTTTTCTACCATATCCGCTACTATGTATCTAGTGAGGGACAATTTGGAAAAAAATGAAAAATAATCCTTATTCTCATTCCATATTATGGGATCCAAATGCAAAATAGATTAATTTCCCAATCATATTCTAGGTGCACCAAACAAGCCCAAACCCTATTCCAACTTTCGTTTTTAGCATTAATTAATTTCAGAATAGGTCCTTATTCTAGAATAGGCCTATTCTAAATAAGTTAATTCCATGCACCAAACGGGCCCTAAAAAATGAAGAAATACTTCTATGTATTAAATGAATATATTGAGTGCCTTTAAATATTAAACACAATCTATATGTTCCTCTCTATCTCTTTTTTCCTCCCTCTTTGAATGCCTTTAAATATTAGACACAATCTATATGTCCCTCTCTTTCTCTCTCTTCCCTTCTCCATACATCTTTGTCCATGTGAGTATTCAAATGTCTTGCTCTCACGCAACCAACAACCTTGAAGAAAACTCTAAATAAGATGAGCCCTATAACCCCTCGAAGTGACAGGCCAGACCCAAAAGAAAAGAAAATCAACGTCCAAACCTATCTATCACATTATATTGTTTGCTTATGTTTTGCTGGTGGAAAAAAAAAATTCTCTTTCAAGTTAACACAGTTTGCTTATGTTTTGCTGATGTACAGTTAAATTTTCTTGCATCCCTTAGGAGCAGTCTACGAGCTTGCTCTCTGTGAGAGGGAACAACTTCGACCTAATAAGAGGATAAACTGGAAATCCGATTTAAAAAAATGGGTGCAAGCATATTAATAAGGAAGCGGTGTTTTTGTTTGAAAGGAATACGGTGATTCTGTGACTTAGGGCTTTGGCAGAGAGGTTTTATCACCTGCATTTTATTAGTATAGTTGATAAATAGAGAGGTAGAAATGAAATCGGTGATTGGAATAGTCGTGTCGAACAAGATGCAAAAATCTGTTGTGGTAGCAGTTGATCGACTGGTGCACCATAACCTCGTCAATCGATACTATAAGCGCACCAGCAAGTTTATGGCCCACGACGAAAACAATGACTGCAATATCGGCGATAAGGTATGCACCTTAACATCCTTCTTTTTAATGTTTTTATATAAATGATGGTAATCTAATGGAAGTTTGAAACGTTATAATTTAATGGGGATTTCAGGTGAGACTCGACCCTTCTCGGCCTTTGAGCAAACGGAAGAATTGGGTTGTGGCCGAAATAGTGAAGAGGGCTCGAATCTATGCGCCTCCTATTTCTGCTTCTTCTGATGCTGCAAATCTTACAAATGCTGGGAAAACTGGAAATTAAGATTGTAAGTTCTGTTTTAGTATGGCCGACTGTAGCAGATTTTCACGCACGGCAAGTCTAGGGTTGATATGAACACTTAGTCTACAGAACCTGATTGCTTTCATCATTGTAGATTACAAGTGATCTTTTAGTAATTTGGGATATCTAGGGTAAGCATTGTTTAATGAAGTCGGGTTGTTTCTCTCAAATAGTGAAATCTATAAAACCCTAATTTCTGTTTCCTGGATATCTATGAGTAATCATGTTAAGGGCAATGCCAATATCAATCGTAGTCTGTAATGACATGTTAACGCCAATACCAATCATGTTTTGTTTGAGTTATTGGAAGGCAATTCAAGTGTTTAATACATACTTACATTAATTTGATTCATTGTGAATTATCTCGGTTTGTGCTAAACAATAGATCTCTTTTTAGGGTTGTTGCGACTCGACAATAGTGAACTAAGATTTGCCAGGATTTCTGAAACAATGCAAAGTAACATTTTTTTTTGAGTACATAGAGAACACCTTGGGAGAAAGGTATTTCTACTAGTATTATGAATTGTTCGGATAGCACTCTTCTTGCAGGACAGGAATACAAGAACGAAATGAAATACTTGACGATGTAAGCTCAAGATTAATTTATGTATATGATTTGAAACGCATGTTATTTATCTGGTTAGAAAACTTTCTCTCGGATGAACATATATATTAATAAGCGAAAACTGACTAACAGGAAAACATTTGCCGATTGGCTGCTTCAACATGATGTCGGGTTCGTAGCTCCCTCGATTCAGCACAGACAACTTTGAGAGCTTTTGAGTGTTTATAGAGTTTAGTTAAATCTAAATAACATCCCTAACATATTAGATCCTCTGTGAATGGGAGAAAGTACAGTCCACCCTTGCATAAGCTCTTTTGGAAGAAGCTTTGGCTGAAATGATGACAAAAACAGGCAGCTTAAAAGCGAGCTATATGTGTCTTGAAGTTGTTTCTATCCCTTTCAAATATGAAGAGATTGATACATCAGGCAAAATTATAAGGAAAACATACATGGATCCAAAGAATCTTTTCACAAGCCTCAGAATCTAGAAGAATTAAATGGAGAAGACAAGGACAAATATCAGCTCTTCTTGATTGCATAAATTGACTCTCATAATAAAACTAGAAAACTGAATTTTTATCAGATTTTGCAGTTGCTTGGTGGACATGTTTGCTAAATGGCTCAAGAAATATAATGTCATGTAATGCAATAACCATGCAAGCACACAGAGAGGTTGCAGAAATTGAAATTAAACCTGTCAAATTGCATTTGTTTCAAAGTTTTACAAGTCTTTTTGCATTAGACTATATCTCTTGTTTCAGATGCGTAGCTTAAAGCATGCATGCTCTTCTCAACAAAGTCATTTTGTGCATTTTGGCAATCTTTGCATTCCATGGGAGTACATTTCTTTCAGACATTTTGCAAAACAGTTCATATGCATTGTCTATGCTTTCACATTTTAGACGGATCATTTTCTGCATATGCGGCAATCATTGCAGTTGTCGGCGTCTTTTCTTTTTGTAGGCATTTTTGCCAAACACTACACCTGATTTGTATATGCTTTTACTGTTTTACATTTTGCATAGATGTCCATGAGTGTACTTGCAATTACAATATGTTGCAAATATTCAGTTTTGATTATGCTCCGAGTTTTTGTTTTGCTGTGTGCAAGTGCTGCTGCAGAGAATAGTTTGACAATGTTATTGTGTTGCATTTTTGAGGCATTTTGTCAAACAGTTTGCATGCCTTGTGCATGCTTTTACATTTTACACAAATGCTTGCTGGTGTAGTTGCAACCACAATCTGTGACAAGTATTCAGTATTAATTATGCTTTAATGGATGCCCACACCCTGTTCCAACGCATCAGTATTGCCATAATAGAACAAATAGGCAAAGGTTTAGGATGCATGTGATATTTCATACCATAAAATATTCGTCCTATAGAATTATACACATTGACAAAATCTTTAGTAATTATTTAGATTGTGAACCAGGACAACAATAAATAGAACATGGTCAAAGGGGAAACATAAAATTCTATGTATGCTACTTACATAGAAAGGGCATACCTGCAGATTTGAAAATTGAGGTACTGTAGAACATAAAACTACCAACTCCACTTGGTCCTTGCAACAGCAGCAAACCAATCTATTTGCAGTAATTTATTACTTGAAATGCACAAACAAAATCATGAATCATATATTCAAAATCCTAAATATGTTAAATAATTATCAAAATTGTACTCTTGTGGAAATATGCACCCTACCCTTCCATGAACACTCAGAAGGAGATAGACCCCATTTTCAGGATCTATGGCAAGAGGGTTGGCCTTGGTAGTTATGGCATATTCTTCAGTACCTCCCTAAAAGTCAGCCTATTAGGGACCGTACAATGGGAGTAGCAGTCATGGTGTTAACTGGCTATTACAACATTTTTGCATACATTGGCCCAAGTCTGATCAGTCTAGAGCTGCTTAATCCACCACTACTCCCCGCCAGAAGGGCTGCTGCCACTGGTCAAAGCTATGATGATGGTTGCTAAATCATGAGCACTTTTGACTAGAGGCGGCCTATATCTACCTGTTTGGAAAGCAAATGTCACATTCCATATTTAAATACTTAAATAATTTTTTGATATTTATTTGATGTTTGGATAATATATATTGGAAATCTGAATATTTATAGTTCCATTGCATTTACCATTCCGATGTAAATTTATGATTCTTTACAGGGTTAGTTATAGATGTGAGTGTGATAATATAAGAATTGGAATGATTTTGTTTGATCATTAATGTGAGTTTTGTTTATTAGTCAGGACTCAGATTATAATATGATTACAATTTATTGACTAACTACTTTGTGATAATGTTGTGAATGTAGAGAAGTTATTTCCCCTTTCTAGAAGAGGAGGGAGGACACCATTAGAGAGAGTGATGGATCAAGACTGTGAGTAATCATACCTTGCCACCAAAAATTAGCTATCTACATGTGCACACTTAATAGTAATGCATGTAAATGTATGCAAAAAAATAGACCACAAATTTCCATACTTGACCTTCCACACCTCTTCGGCGTACCCATTGCACACCAAGGTGCGATTGCTAGTTAATTAACTATTTATCGGTTTATTGACACAACTCTTGTATAGGGTTGAGCAACAATCTATGAGATGTCAATGATTGTGCTTGGGCACCGACCAACTCCACTTGAAAGAGAGACTGGGGAATGATTTCCCCTTCCTCCCAAGCACCTATTTATTGGGTCATGATGGTGTTGGACGAGATAAGTTGGACACATGGGTGTTTGCTCACAGGGCCTATTGGATTTGGGAAGGTTCTAACATGTATAAGGTATCCTGCAAAAAAATGTAAGGGCAGTCTTGAATTTTTTTTTAAAAATATAGGACAAAGTTTAGAGAAACAAATCTAACTATAATCACTTTATAAGCAATACCATCAACTTCACTCAAGACTTTATTAAACTACTTAAACATACATGATTAACAATCAACATATGAAAAAGAAGGGAGATTCATTTCCATTAAATATAACTTCCATCACAAAAAAGTAAGTAAGAACCTTGAGAAAAGGATAAAAAAACATATAAATGATAAAGTTTATTCAATAACTAAGATGAAATATCAAAATAACAGACAAGTCATGAGCTCTTCATTCCATTATAAGTAGAATAATCCAGCAATCACTGGTTTGAGCTTACAAATCTCCAACGGAGCATAAAACTAAATCCTAACTGCAAAGTAGAGAGTGATCTAATAAACTATCTAACTCTATCGCTATGGTGCCTCTGTAATCATCAATTTTGCAGACGCTCAAAATGTTCCAAAATTACATACTCGTAGGAAATATACAATGTACATTCAACCTTTATAACATTATATAGTATTTACATTATTTTACAATATTTACATGTATGTAGACGACTTTATGTATCCACATGAATGGACATCGTATGCAATCAATTACAAATTTGAAAAGGAAAGAAAGAAGCAGGAAAAGAGAGAATATAAGGGAAGATTGGGACTCTAGTTCTTGAGGGGGGAAGTTTGACTACATACAAGTCACTAGTTGTTAGGTGTACATGATCTAAATCGGCTTGCCTCATAAATTCCAAGTTGGTGCTCTGTCTGTATCTCTGTCATATGTACTTGATCCTTGAATGCAAGATCGACGCTCTTGGTTAAAGGGAAATGGAATCTGTAGAAGACCCATCTCATATGTCACCTCTCTGTTAGAATGTACTTGTGAATCTTTGAAATTGCACTGTAGTTTTCACTGTCTAAGTAGCGATTGTCGGCTCTGGGGAAGTAAGCATCGATGTGAACCTCTACAAAAATGAATTAATAAAGAATAAATAATTATTTTGAACTGTACACTCTCTAAGATCCCATGAACTTCAATGAATGAAAGAATAGAGTATGAGGGGACAAGGAATTCTGCTACCCCGTAATTAGTCCTTCCATATACTTCTTGAATCTCTCGATGCATGCATTAATGATGTCTTCATCTATTTCCTTCATGCATTGAAGTCATACTTCAGCCTTTGTGAGTGTCTCTTGAGCCTCGTTTGTTTGCTCGAGCATTTGAGTTCTGGTCTTTTGGGCCTCGTGTATCTATTATGACTTGATGCACTCATCCATGATCCACTTATTGAATTCTTGAGAGGCACTGAACTTCTTCTCGGCCTACTCATCAAAACCATTCAACAGAAAATCTAAGGGTGTGAACCCATCTACATTTTTTGGATCTAATCCCATGACATCATACTTGAAGTAGACATACTTTGCAATGTGCCACTATATTGATGTGGGGAAATGTGTCAAGGACTTGCACGCCATATCTAAGAGATCAAGCTTGAGACCAAGCTTCTGGTAAATGAGGCCTGGGAATTCAAAAATCTAATCACTGAGGATGTCAATCTCATTCAACTTTTCTTCTCCTAAATTGGTGATCTCTTTCATTATGTTTCTCTATTTAGTGTGTTGGGCGACTTGGACCTCCCAAGCACCAAGCACTACTTTGACATTGTAATGCACCTTTATTACTTTCAAATATTTTGGAATGGACTTGGTAAGAAAGCCTCAGACTATCCCCACTTGCTCGACAATCCATTCGTTTGTAGCTATTGATTACTTCTTCATCGTCCTTAAATAATTCATCTCATCTTGCAGAATTTCTTCTAAGGCATGCTTTAAGCATCTATGTAGAGATGGGAGTGGCTAACTCATGAATAATTCCATTTAATATGGCCATTGTGGCCTGAGCATCTTTCTTCTTCTTGTACTCTTTCACCATCCTCTCATTCACCGATTCAATGGCTTCATTGAGGTTCCTGAGATCACTCCATTTATTCCACTTTCCAAGGTTAATCTCGTGCACTTGGCAGTCTTCGCGAGTGACCTCGATGAATCTTTGTTTGTGGGTGGCACAACAATTTCTGCAACAATCTCTCTTATTTTGTTTCTCTTAGTAGCAAAAATGAAACGTGCTTACTTAGCTTTCTTCTATAAAGGGGTTATAAGTGTTTAGGGTGAAAATGGTGTAGATGAATTTAACAATATAAACTATATGAGGTATATTAATTAATTAACCATTTCCATCCTAACATACAAAATACAAGAGAAAGAGGGGCTTCTAGGCATAACCCTTAATATAACCTAGGTTAGATTAGCAAAACCAAAGGAGATAAAGGGATGCCAATGCTAAACCCAAATTATACTAAGTACACAAGCAAGTCCTCTTTCATGCAATCTAAGATTTGATTAAGGTTATGTAAATGCACTTGTAAAACTGAACTAATCGATTTAGCAAGATAAGCAATAGAGATCTAGGTACTTGGACTTACCGGGCCGATCTCATGAATAAAGAAGCGAAACGGGTGGAGGGAACGAGGCATTGGTTAAGGGTTTGATAAGTGGCGATCACCAACTTCGAGCGGGAGAACCCTTATCCTTCTTCCAGGAGAACCCTGATCCTTCTTTTTCTGTTCAGTTTCGATTCACAACTCCTCCTAAGCTATGTAAGCAATCAATCCAATTAAGACATGAAAACCGATCTAAACTAAGATGTGAAATAGATGATGAGGTACTTACCTTAAAATATGAGGAGGAATATGCTTTTTTTCTCTAAAAATTGTTGTTATGGACCTGTGAATGAATTTTTGACTGTGGATTTGTGATCATGACTAAAAACCTAGAAAATGCTCAAAAAATCTCAAGTTGTCGGGAATAGGTCGACCATATCACCATATTCCGGAACAATTTGACCAAGTTACCATGTTCTCGAAGCACTTTTATGAAGTCGACCTTGGTTCTTCGGATAGATCTGTATCTACAACTTCCAAATCTATGCCTATAATTCCTAGATCCTACTCCTGCATACATAATACTAGGTTTTGTGGTTTGGGCAGATAAGGGTTTGCCTTGGTCAAGCCCTAGATTGAGGAATCAACCTTGAATTGAAATGTAAATGCACAAATAAAACAAGACAAATGTAAATATTCACCTTGCTTGAAAAAAACCCTTGTCAATAAGGGTTTTTTTGTGATTGTATGTTGATCATGAACTTGCAATGTAGGAAATATCCACAAATTCTATGGATCTACCAAAATCACTTCATGGAGCCATAGATCTAAGTGTGCATCAAATGAAGGAGATGATGGATGCCTCAATGTAGATATCCTCCCTTGATGACCAACAATATGCTAGATCTTGAAGAGGAAAGATGTTCCCAAAAGGATCCTTGAATCTTTGAAGACTTGAATGCTTGAATGCTTGAACGCTAGAATGCTTGAACACGAGATTTCTATCATGTATGTGTCTCCAAAAAAATGTCCTCTCTCAAAATGAGGTGCCTAGGCTTCCTTTTATACAAGTTTCCAGGTGGGAAAACAAAGCAAGCCGATGAGGTAACCACATTTTTGAGAATTAAATCCCCAAGACAACACCAAGCCCGAGGTTCACAATCCCCGAGAAATAGGTCGACTTGGTCAACATGCTCCTGGAGTGGCCCACAGAGAGACAACTCCAAGGTCTTAGAAACTGCATAGATGAAAGCGGAAAAAACATGGTTGAACGAGAGAAAAAGGGAATTGAGAACGAATCCATCCATGGTTTAAAAAGTTGATAAAGGAAAGGAGCTAAAAGGTCTTAAATGAGGAGTACGTCCATTTTAAGATGGTACAATAAGTTTGACCATTATTTGTTGTAGTGAGGGCGTGGCGATAGACTCTTTTGGTTGCTTCCTTTTGTGACTCATCATCAACTATTTTGGAGGAGGAAGGACATTGACTTTTGTATCTGTGGTGTCCAGAGGTTTGGACACCTCACTGCTCTACTTCCCTTGTGCTTCTTGTGTCTCTTCAGGAGGAGGATTGCCAAGATTTGTTGTTGTTGTTTCCTTTTGTGGTGGGTTCTGTTGTAGATCCTGCTGTGAATTTGGTTGTGGGTTTTGTGGAGGATTTGATTGAGGATTGTTTTGAGGGATGTTGGATGCTGAGGGTATGGTTGCTCCTAAAGATGCATTTTCCCCTTGCACTTTCGCCTACTCCTTTTCCCACTTCTTTTCTTCTTGGAATCCTCCTCTTGTTTTCTTTTCTTTAATGTAGCCTCAACGAACCTATGGTGGGCATCTTCTTGAACATGTAGTTGGGCTGCTAACTCAACGACCTTCTTCTATTCCTCTTCAAGGCGTTGCTTCTCTTCTTTGACCTCCTTCAATTTTTGGGCCTCTTCTTCCATCTTGAGCCTAGCTTCCTCTTGGCAGACACACTCATCAGCTTCTTGTTTCTTCTTAGCCTCCTCTTCTTCAACACACTTCTTCTCTTCTTCCATTTTGTGGAGTCACTTTTCCTCTGCCTTTGCCTCTTTTTCGTTCCAGATCTTGTCCTCTTCCTCTTTCTTTTTCCTTTCGGCTTCTTTGACTACTTTGTAGAGGAGGTCTTGATCCTTTAGAGTCAACATTTCATCTGAATTTTCATCAAGATTCTTAGGGGCAGGATTATTCTGGTCCATGAAGTCTTGGACCTACTCGAGCATGGGTTCCACCATAGGCTCTTATATCTCCAAAACCTGTGCATCTTCAAAATTTACCTCGCTTGTGAGGTCATAACATAATCATATACTAGTTTATTCTTCCTTTTCTTCCCTTGAGGACGTTAAAGAGGTATGTCCTCCTTAGCAGGAACATCCTCCTCTACATCTACGTCAATTGGATGGATGTTCAAGCTAGGAGAAACTGAGCTCATTGCTTCCTGGGAGGAACCCATGTCCGATAGGGGTTATGTAGCAAGTCCAAATGTGACTCCTTGTCCCATGGTGGAAGCAAGCTTCCACAACTAATCAATCTACTCTCCCAACTTCTCAAAAATTACCTTTGTTAGGGCATATTTAAGGGGATCTGGCTTCCCAAATGATGCACCCCATTTATTTTTATCTTGCCTCTCATATTTCTGAGAGGGTTTTGTGACCTTTGCTTTCTACTTTTGTCCTTCACTCCCTTTAGGGAGGCAGTTGTCAAAAAATGCATGGCTTCGGTCAATTACTTCTTGGTTGACCACTCTAATTTCAAATTCTACCAGTTCATCCCATCTAATTTTTGGGAGTAACCTATCTTCTATCTTCTCTGCATCAAAGGTGGGATCCTTGATATCTTTGGTATCTTGGAAGCCCCTTGGGAACTTCTGTAGGAAAAAATCTATCATTTGTTGTGTCGTGAGCTGGTGGTATTAGTGTCAGCATTGGTCAAAATCATCTTGGTAGTCAGCCCAAAAATATTCAAGTTAGACTTGTGGCCAACATACGCATTGGGGAGAAAATTCTTTATCTGTCCCCAAGGATCATAGTTAAGTCACTCCAATTTAAATTTCTCTAAGTTAAGGCTGGCCAAATTTTGGTTAGCCTCCTTGGCTATGTCAAGGGTACAATTGAAATATCCACAGGAAAAGGAGAATCTGAACTGTATTTTATGCTTTTTATTCAACAAAGCACGTGTCTCAAAAATTTGTCTACAAAATTCTAACAAAATTATTCAGTTGTTGTAGTGTCGCGGGAGGAGGTAGGGCCTCGTAGAAAATCTAGACACTCTTATGTAGGTATGGATGTGGAAATACAAAAACCAGCACCCCCAAGGCTCGATCAAGGTCATCACCTCTTGAGATAGATGATATCTGACATCTCTTATCAACCTTATTATCTTGTTACATACAAATGCATCATTGACATGATAAAACATGCTAACATATCTTTCCAACTCCCATGAGAGAGAATCATTTGGCTCATCCCCCTGATGTCCAAATTTTTCTACGCTATCTATGCTATTAAGGAGAGTAGCTATCCATATTGCATAGGAAGTCATATACAATTGCTTCAAGTCATGAACGTCCTAGAGCTTCTTGTAAATGTTATTAGAAATGATTTGGCCCCAGTCAAAATGAGCCTTATTGCTAAGGACGGTGACCATGAAGTAGTACATCAAAGGCACATATTCCTTCACACTCAATTTCCCAAATATGCGGCTTAACACTGTTATCATACCTTGAATCGACAGGATGAAGTTGCCCTGTAGGATGGTATTTGACATCTTTGCTCCATCCTTTTGCAGGGTGGTGAGCCAATGTGTGTTCAAGTATCTATTATTCTCAGTCTCTGACTTGTTGTATTCGGTCATTGTAAATGCCTATGGGGACACAAGCTTTGCTCGGTTGGGGAGGCAGAGGATCATATGAATGGAATCCACATTGAAAGTGGCCATGCGAGTGTTGTTTGGCTGGGTGCAATTCCTTGTAAACTCATAATAATGGTCAGCCAGAGTGGCGATGAGCTCTAGGCATTGGAGTTACTATGGGAAGGAGACAACTTGTAGTAATCCGAACTTCCTAAGCTAGGTATAGTACTGATCCTTTGGGGAAGCAGTCTCCACTACAATTTTTATCAATTGTAAGTAAAAATCCCCTAAATCTATATCCATGATGTTTTTCACAGTGCACTCCATCCTGGAAATATTAGTTTTCCCCTCATGGATGTATTTCACGGTGAGGGGTATCCTTTATAATTCCTTCTCAGCCTTAGACTTCCTGCCAAATGGGACTGCAAGTGCTAGCCCTAGTTTAGCTTCATGAATGTCAGATGATGATGTCATTGTATTGACTATATTATACTACAAGACAAGGTAACTTAATCATTTTATGAAAAAAATACAATGAACATATTGAATTGTATACAATTAAATGTATCTTCATAGAATTAATGTTAATCATCAACAATAAATGAAATAGTAACTAAATACAACCACAATTGAGCAACTATTAGCTAATATTAATGACTAATTCAGCATCCTATGACTCTCTAACTAGAATGTTAATGAAGTAAGCTCTCAGCAAGCTCTCACTAATGACAGTTCTAGAATGAGAATGATGAATGTAAAACAAAGATAAAGCTATTAATTATCAATGTAAATGCTAAAATGCTCTTAAATGCTCTTCTAAACTCAAATTGCAAGAGGTTTGATGCAATTCTCAAATAGGTGGTTGATGAATTATGAAGGATTTTGGCCTCCCTTTTATAGATTTTTCCAATGTGAGGGGGTGTAGTTGTGTTTGATCATGGTTGAGTTGGGGTTAAGTCTTTGGTTCCACCCTTTGAAGACAAAGCAAAGTTTGTGTCCTCAAAGCTTGGGACAAGTAGACAAGATGGATGGTTGAGATTCTTTTTCACTTTGAGTGAATGAGATTCAATTTAGCTTGATCCATGTGAATGTCTTTCTTCAAATCTTATTGGTTGATTGATTTTCCTCTCCTTTTGAGTTGTTGAGAGTAATTGAGATTTATTAATTGATTTAATTGATTTATTTTAGTCATGTACCCCTTGAATGGGTTGATTTTAATTTAATCTAAGACTATACAATTAATTGAATTAATTGTATTTTGATTTGATTGCACTTAATTAAAATGCTCTCAATTTTGATTGATGTTGAATTAAGACTTGATTTTAATTTTGATTGGCTAATTATGCATTGTGATTCAATTGATTCAATTATTTCCTTGATTTACCTTGATTTCCCTTGATTTGCTTTGAATTATCATTAAATTGCCTTTGTCCATTTTTAGGTGATTACAAATGCCCCTCTTTGAGTTGAAGTGCGAAGCATGTCGATTCAAAGAATACTTTGATCTTGCTTGATTGATAGGTCTTGATTCTTTGATGGTCGATTTCTGATGTCATTTGATGGTCTTTCGATGGTCGATCCTTTAATTCTCGATATGAAATTGATGTCGGTATGATTGATATGAAACTCTTGATTGATATGGTTCTCTGATGATCGTTCTTGATATGATGATTGATTTGTTGATTAATCTTGATATGATGTTTAATCTTGATATGATGTTTGATTTGATGATTAATATAATGCCCCTTTCATTTGATTACGAAATTTTTTTCTGATAATAGCTTTTGATTTGATTTGATGATCGATCTCTCATTTCCATTGATGTTACTGTTGATGTTGATATGATTATCTAATGGTATGCCCCCTCAGAAATGAAACATATAGTCGTTTCTTGATAGATAGATTTAGATGATTGATTGATTGATATGTTTTCATTTCTGAAAAACACTTTATGATATGCCCCAGTTAATTGAATAGGTTAATATAGATCAAGGTCAATTTTCTCCTCAAAATTAGGTCAGAAATAACTTAAATAGGTTGAAAAACCTAGATTTACTATTCATTTTCACCTTTGACTTTTGTGATTTTGCTCTGGTTCTGCTTGGATTTCGAGATGGTTGTACCTATTCGAGAGCATCGATTCGAGCGAGGTCATAGATACACGAGACCACCTGATTATGGAGCTCCAGTAAGTACTTTTCAAACCTTGGTATTGCATTTATTGCTCTTTAATTAGCATTTATTGCATTTCCCATTTTAAACACTGCTTTGAAATATTTCATTCATGCATAGGATAATTTCAATGTCGCGTAGGACTTTTAAATGTCACGTATGATCATTTTTCTATCACTTATCAATTTTCTGTTGTCGCCTGTGTATGAAATATTCACACATAAACCTAGGTTAAAAAAAACTCAATTCCATGTATTTTACCGCCTGTGAAACCCTCTCTTTTTGATGTCGCTTATGAGGAATTAGATGTCGCTTAGGCTATTTCAGTGTCGCCTATGAGTATTCTGTCGCCTAAGACAAAAGTAATGTCGCCTGTCAAGAATTTTGTGTCGCTTAAGAAAAATGTCGCTTGCGATGATTAAAATCACGCCTATGGTATTTTTCTCAAAATTTTCTTTTGTACTTGACTTTTTTTGTGAAGAATTTAATACGTCCAAATGACTGATTTGAATAATTTGATTAGGTTAGTCATATTTGACCAAAACAATCGATTAGGATATCCGTATAGTAATACCAACGAATTTTAATTGTCAATATGTTATGATAGGTTGATGGTTTTGATATTTTATTCTCAAGATCTAGACAAATAAAACAATGATTTTCCTTCCTCACGATATAGACTTAGAAGTGTTGATATGCTCATGATGAGCAACTGAATTTTAAAATAACTTGATCGACTTTAGATGTTCCTTGATATACTATGCTGATATGATTCTTTTGTTTACGTGCCAAACAGGCTCACCTTGATGTTTTGTATATTCGATCAGTTGCATCCTAGGTGATTGATCTTGGACAGGCACTGACTGACGCTGAGCTACGTGTCATTGAGACTTGTGGTTTAGGTTTCCTTCTCGATCTTCCTCGGTTCCAATTGAACCGTGGACTACTGATAGCTGTGGCAGAGCATTGGCACTCTGACCACAATACTTTCCATCTTCCTCATGGTGAGATGATGATCACGCCCGAGGACGTGTATTGTTTGCTTCGGATTCCTTGTCACGAAGAGATTGTTTACTATGATTCTATTTATGATTCCACTATCTGCCGCGAGTATTCGGGGACAATCTGATTGATGATGATACTATCACATGGCCACAGTTTGCCTCCTTTCCTACATTGCCTGCAGTTCTGGGTGCATTTATTGGTGGTCTACTCCTTCCTGACCGACGAGGTCATGGTTTCTCTATTGGTTGGGGTAGGATTCTGGAGGATTTACTAGCACAGGCTCGACGTTTTGATTGGGGTTCTTGTGCACTAGCGCAGCTGTATCGAGACCTTCATGAGGTGGTGTACAGAGAGAGTTCTTCTTTATCTGTTGGTGCTATCGTCCTTCAGTTATGGATTTGGGAGCATCTTCCTATTACCAGGCCTATTTCTGATAGGAGACGGCCACGTGGATTTCCTTATGCTTACCTGTATACTAGTATGGTGATTCAACATCATTTAGGTCATTTGGATTTTTGGAGATGGCAGATAGATGATCTTGATCAGGTGATATGGCGTCCGTACCTTGGTTGTGAGGGTTGGTGGGAGGATGACGATGAGTTGCCATATATGTTTGCTCCTCGTTGGATGATTGGCCAGTTTGATACGGTTATTGAGAGGTTTTGTTTTGGTCGAGTTTCCAGACAGTATGGTAGGATTCAGGACATGCCTCAGGACAATGCTTTGTATGCATGGGTACAGGCCAAGAGATCTATGTGGGGCCCTTGTATTGATTTCCAGTTTACCATGGGTCAGATAATTGGTATGGCTTTCTATAGATGGGAGATGTTACTAGGTATGGCTGATGCAGGGATGTCTCATGAGTATGCGGACTGGTGGGCTCGAAATAGGTTTATTCGTTTCACAGATCCAGCTGAGCCTATTTCAGCACGACGTGGTGGTGGCGGTGGTGGTGATGATGGGCGTGGTGGTGGTGGAGGTAGACATCGGAGACGTAGAGGACGTAGAGATCCTCCCATTGTTGTGGGTAGAGGACGGGTGAGGGATGGACATGGTCAGGATAGAGCCAGAGATAGACAGATTGAAGCAATCCATATAGTTCATCCTAGAGCTGCTAGACAGGATAGAGCTCATTTATAGCAAAGAGCTCAGAGACAGGCTCATGTCAATGCTGCTAGGGAGGTTCCTATGGGTTTAGATCCTTTAGTGCAGTTACAGAGAGTTGCCCTGGCACAACAGGATGATGATCAGTAGGATCAGGCACCACAGATTCCAGCACAGCAAATTCCGCAGCTAGCTCATCAGCCACAGGATCAGGGATAGGGTCTACAGGATGCTCCCACTATTGGTACTTTAGCCCAAGATATGCAGTCTATGAGGACAGATATGTCTACTGTTGTGGGGCGTTTAGATCAGGTTGCTGCCTTGATGCAGCAGTTTCTCTCAGCAGTGATTGTTCAGAGACCGAGTGGAGTGAGCACTTCTCAGGATCCTCCTTCATAGGATGATAGAGATTCGGTGGTTCTGGTGCTACAAGATCGTGATTGATTCATGACAGATTCTCATTGTTGTTCTTTATTGCACATTTCCTATTTCTTGATTGATCGGATCTTTTGATGTACCACTTTCATGATATTGTATCTGGATATACTTTGATGTACTGGATCCTTTGAGACACATCTTTTGATGATATATGATGGTCTATTTCTTCGTCTCTATTGATGAGTTGATTTATGAGATTATCTTTATATGCAGCTATATGATGTTTTCTGATGCACTTACCTTTAATTATGCTATGGATGCAATGTATCTTATTTTTATGATATAGATAGATGGATGCATTGATGTATGTATATTATGAGATGTTCTCTATTTTTCATGTATGGATGCAAATTGGTTTTATGATCATATGGATATGGATGATCCTATGTTTTTGTATTTTCCAATGTATGCAATTCTATCTGTAACTTCATGTATGCAAATGACGTATGAGTTATGATCTTTTTTTCTTTTCCTTTCCAGATATTTATGTATAATGACTAATGATTAATGATATGCATGTATGCAAAAGATAATCTCATTTTCATTGTTTTGGATCTTGAATCATGATGTATGAATTGAACCCTCCCCTTTCATTTTCCCTCTTGCAATCTAAGCTAAGAAAAGCAAAACAAATATATACAATGCACTTAATCTAACATGTATGCAACTAACTGTCATTATTCAAGATTTAGAGCTTATTATCATCATTGAGTGTTTTTGGATCCTATTTTTTAGTACAATCATCACTAGTTCAACTATGATGATATGAATACTTTTGCCTTTTTCCTTGCTTTCCCATCAATCTCTTCGGTATGACTATCATTGATTGAAGCCAATCATGAGAGTGCGAATACTGATTTTGTCAGATTCTATGTTGCAAGTGGATGTTGGTATTATGATATTGAAGATCAAAATATCCAAGGTATCCATTTGCGTAAACAAGCAGAAATCTCCGTTTTATCCTATGTACAAGTCCTCGATGATTCTTTGATGATCATGTCCTTAGACAAATAATACATGATTTAAAACTTTGATTTTAAGACAGTCATTCAGAAATCAAGAAAATATCATTCTTTCATCATAGCTTGTCTAGTCTAAAACTTTCATCGATTCGCTAGAAAGAAATGATTTCATCAATTGAGTCAACATTTAGAAAAAATTGGCGATGTTTTTCAAATCCATAGTTCAAGTGTAATTCCATCCATTTCAAATTTTTAATCCTGATAAAAGATAAGGTCATTTAAGTTCTTGGATCAAATTTTCATTTTTGGCTCACATTGGATTGGGATGTAGATTTGATTAAGTGTTCCTCTTTCGAGTATGATGAATTGATTCTCTGATTGAATAAAGTTTTTTGATGAATCCTTGCTCCTTGAGAGTAGATTGCCCCCCAGTTTGATATTGATTTCGTTTATGAGACTTAGGATAATTTTTCGATTAGGTGACCAAAATCTTAAGGTACTTGCAAATGCAACTGTGGGGGTTTATTATGCAATATATACAAATGCTGGCAAATGCAATATGAACAAGGTGACCTTCTAAGTATGCAACTAACTTGGACTTTCAATGGTGCCTGTTTACCAAGTTTTCACCGATTGAATGGATCAAGTTCTTTTTTCTGTTTTTAAAGCTTTTTTCTTTTTTTGCTACCAAGGTGCCTATTTGCTAGGTTTTCACTAAGGCACTTTTCTTCTTTTTCGATTTTTTTTTGTATTTTTCTTTTTTTTTTTCAATTTTTTTCTCATATTATCAAGGCGCCTATTTGCTAGGTTTTCACCAAGACAACATCTTTTTGAGGATCATATTTGAATGTTTTTCCTTTCTTCATGCTCAATTTTCCACTGTTTTTGATCTTTTGTGCTTTTTGAAATGTTTTTGATATTTTCAACTTTTCCAATCTTTTTGATGTTTTTAAGATCTCTTTTGAATTATGTACAATAAATATGATGCTCTCCATTTGATACTCTTTATACTCTTTTGTCTACCCTAGGTATAGAACCTCTTAAGATGTATGCTGTTTATGGGCTCCTAAAGCTCTTCACCATCACAATTTGATAACTTGTATGTGTCGGTCCCAAAATCTTCAAAATGAGAAATGGTCCTAACCAGTTTGCTTCCCACTTTCATTTTTTGTCTCTTTCTGCTTGGTTCTTGGGATTTTCACGCAACACTAGGTCACCTATTTGGAATGTCCTTGGCTTGATGTGTTTATTATAAGATCTTGACATTCTATTCTGGTACACCTTTAAGTGGTCAAAGGCTTCTTTTTGTTTTTCATCCAAGAGTTCTAGTTCTTGTAGCCTAGCCACCCTATAGTCTTCCTCATTTATCAATCCATGCATAGATATCCTTAAGGATGGAAGTTCTACCTCTAAAGGCAAAACTGCTTATGTTCCAAAGACTAAGGAGAAGGGTGTAGCCCTTGTTGGCATCCTTATGCTTGTCCTATAAGCCCACAAGGTCGGGTTTATCTTGATATACCAATCTCTACCAGAATTATCCACCATTCTCTTCAAGATTTTCAATATGTTTTTGTTTGTTGCTTCGGCTTGTCCATTACCTTGAGGGTAATAGATTGAAGATGAATGATGTATCAT
Organism: Chamaecyparis obtusa; assembly: GCA_027943335.1. NCBI lineage: Eukaryota > Viridiplantae > Streptophyta > Pinopsida > Cupressales > Cupressaceae > Chamaecyparis > Chamaecyparis obtusa. Next base: position 1,308,039 of record BSBK01001424.1, on the reverse strand, counting down.
GTGAAATTTGGTGCACAATTTCATTATGTCTTTGTTCTTGAAATGCCTTGCGTTATCCATTATGATGGCATGAGGTACGCCATTTCTACAAATTATATGATTTAGGATAAACAAGGATATCTGTTTGCCTGTTGAAGTTGATAAGGGTACAACTTCCACCCACTTAGTAAAGTATTTTGTGGTTGTTATGATGAATTTATGCCCATTCGAAGATGGTGGATGAATCATTCCTATTAGATCTAGACCCCACTGATAGAATGGCCAAGGTGTGGTCATTGGATGAAGTTCTTGCGCCAATGCATGTATCAAATTTTCATGAAATTGACACTTCTTACAAGTTTTTGCAAAGTTACAAGAATCTTTTTCCATGGTAGGCCAAAAATATCCTATCCTAAGAAGTTTCTTAGCTAAAGATAATCCGTTTGAGTGTGATCCACAAATTCCTTCCTGAATTTCTTGTAAGGCTAATTTTGATCCTTCTTCTAAACACCTAAGGAGCATTCCGTCAAGACTTTTCCGATACAATGTTTCCGCAATTATAATATATTTGGCGACTTGTCTAATGAAGCTTTTCTTTTGGTTTCTGGTTTGATTGATAGGAAGGCTTTGGTCTTTCAAATAGGTGTAAATGGGTCCATACCAAGGTGAGTTAGTTGTAGTAAGTAGGCAAATGGTATAAGGATGGGTTGGGTCATACGCGGGTTGAATCGCTTCTTCTACCAAGAACTCGTATCTATCACTCTGATCAAGCATCTGCAAAAGTGATGCTAAAGTTGCCATGGCATCTGCTGCCTTGTTCTTTTCTCTCGGCACTTGTTCAAATGTGATGATTATGAAATACTTCTTGAGATTATCCACCATGGTTTTATAAGGTACCAATTTGTCATCTTTAGTCTGATATTCTTCATTGACTTGATTTATGACTAATTGTGAATCTCCATATACCTTTAATTCTGTCACTTTCCACTCTAATGCCAACTTGATTCCTATAACCAAGGCTTCATATTTTGTTGTATTGTTTGTACATGGAAATAGCAATTTGTATGACTTAGGGATAGTGGAGTCTTGAGGCATGATTAGAAGTATGCCTGCTCCTGACCCATGGTGAGTGTAGGAACCATCAAAATAAAGTTGCCATGTTTTTGCCTCAACATTCACAATTTCTGCCTCTGGGAATTCAACTTGTATAAGATGATCATCATTAAGTGGTGCCTCTGCTAATTGGTCTGCAATGACTTTTCCTTTAATTGCTTTTCTGTCAACATATTCTATATCAAATTCGCTTAGGATCATCACCCACTTTGCTAATCTTCCATTTAATGTTGTTTTGCTTAATAAATACTTCAAAGGGTCAATTTTAGCAATGAGCCTTATCTTGTGGGCTAGCATATAATGGCATAATTTTTGGGAAGCAAAAACTATAGCCAAGCATGCCCTTTCCATGAAGGTATAGTTCAACTCATATTTGACTAAGGTTCTACTAATGTAGTAGATTGCTTTCTCTTTTCCATTCTCATCCTCTTGTGCTAAAAGTGCCCCCAATGAATTCTCCGTTGCTGAAATGTACAAAATTAAAGGCTTGCCTCTGATAGGTGGCATCAATATTGGTGGATTCATGAGGTATTTCTTTAGTAAATTGAAAGCCTCTTCACATTTTTCATCCCACTTGAAGATTGTATCTTTGTGCAAGAGTTGGGTGAAATTATGGCATTTTTCTGCCAATTGAGAGATGAATCTCCTAATGGATTGTATCCTTCCTTGTAAAGACCTCATCTGACTAATGGTTTTAGGCGCTTCCATTTCCATTATGGCCTTCACTTTAGCTGGATCAACCTTTATCCCTTTGGCAGATACAATGTAACCTAGAAGTTTACCAGATTGAACTCCAAAGGAACATTTCTTTGGGTTAAGCCTCACTTTGAACTCCTCTAACCTTTCAAATTTTTTTGCCAAAATAGGTAGATGTTCTTTTCTTGAATGCGACTCAGCTAGTATGTCATCCACATAATCTTCCATGAACTTATGCATCATATCATGGAATATTGTAGTCATGGCTCTTTGATAGGTCGCTCCAACATTTTTCAAGCCAAAAGGCATGACATTCCAACAAAATGTACCCCATGCACATGTGAAGGCAATTTTATCTTGGTCTTCAGGTGCTATCTTGATCTGATTATAGCCACTAAATCTATCCATTAGTGAAAACATGGAGTGTCCCACTGTTAAGTCTACAATAGCATCAATGCTCGAAAGTGGGAAATCGTCTTTAGGACATGCCAAGTTTAAGTTCTTAAAGTCTGTGAAGATTCTGATTGACTTATCCGCTTTTGATACTGACACTATGTTGGAGATCCATTGTGCATAATCAATGGCTCTTATAAACCCCACCTTTAATAGCTTCTCTAGTTCCACTTTGACAAGTAAGGCTATATGAGGGTGCATTTTCCTTAGTTTTTGCTTGACCGGTTTAGCTCCTTCCTTTATATTGAGGTGATGCATTATCAAATTTGGGTCTAACCCTGACATATCATCATAAGACCATGCGAAGTTAGCTTGCTTTTCCTTAAAGAACTTAATGAACTCTGTTCTTTCTTCGCTGGATAGGGATGATGCTAAGTGAATGAACTTTGGCTCTATTTCTGTTCCAATGTTTATCTTTTCTGTTGGCTCGATTAGAATTGGAGACCTTTCTTCATAGTGATCTGGTAGAACATCCAAAATCCCTTCCATAGGTGCCTCAGTTGGGTTTTCACCTTTGGAAACATCCTTTATTTCTTTGTTTTTTTCTTGATCTAATGTTGCCACAAAGTGGTTTTCAACACTCGATTCTTTTCCTTTTCCTTTTCTTTTCTTTTTTTTTTTTTTTCATTTTTTCTCGGATTAAGAGTTTGAATGCTCCCTTTGATCATTTCTTCTTGATAGTCCTTGGTAAAAGAAGGTTCAACCGCATGAAGGTATTGGGACAGCGTGTTGTCGTTCAAGAAAGTTGGCAAGGTATCGGGTTCAATGGCATCTCGTTCAATTAGATCCGACCGAATGAGAGTTAAAGGGTCAACACTTGGGTTTGTCTCAATTTGGCTTAAAGTGTATATCTCATTGTTGGAAGGTTCATACATTGTATCTTGAAGATCTCAGACATGGGCTTCCTCTAAATGCTCTAAAGAAGAAGGATCAAAATCCTCCTCACTAGACTCCACTATGGTTTCTGTTGGATAAAACTCATGGGGATTAAACCTAGCGTTCGATTCTTCCATAGTAGGTCTCAATGAGGGAACGTGTGGTTTGTAATGCCCTGCCAAGGAACCCAGAAGAACTTAACCTAAAACATGCGACTAAGTTTGCAGAATTTTATTTTTTTTAAAGTTAACAATCAATTACATCAAAGTTTACAATGCGGAAGCAAAGTAAAACATAAACAACCAACATAGGTTACAACTCTCAAGGGTTCCTTGATGAAGATCACGAAAAAGTTAATTAATTAATATAAGAAAAAGATATGAATCCCAAGATTACATCTGAAAGATAAATACAACATCATATGCATGATTACATAAATACAATTGGTACCATAAGGTAACCATAATAATAAGCATCCACTGCACAATTCGCAGGGTATGTGAATACAATAACTGAAAAGAAATATAACATGATAACACTGAACATCTGAAAACAATGATACAATATCACAAGAAGAAAGAATAACAAGGAAGAACAACTGCAACATGGATCATCCAGCCTCGGTGCATGAACGTCAGAATCTCAAATGGTAAAAGAATCACTACCACCCGACCTCGTGAACCTAAACGATCCACTCCCACCATGTTGAGGAGATAACATCAGAACCCACTCAGATAACAAACAACAACAACAATCCAAGGAAGAGGTCCTGAAAGCTTCTAAAACAAAGGATACCAAAAGTACAACAAGGTCTAACAAAACATTACCAGAGGCAAACAGAAAATGTAGGAAACCTAAGATGCAAACAAGAAGTGTCATCACATAAGTCAACTCTAAGGTTATCCTGGTAGTCCCTTTGGACCCCGGCACCCTAGTGACTCTATGTGGTGATAGTAACCTCTCATGTAGACAAGGTACTACCTATGCCATATCCAGTCCACGAAGGCGGCAAGCATCATCTCAACTCCCATCCTAGTCAAACTCAATCGGGAACTCAGGCATGGGCGAGGCACAAAATATCTTATTAGGTTCATTTTAGAGTCCCAGTGTTTATTTAGTTATCACTTATTAAAACAACTTGTAATCGGATCTCCTGGCAGCCACTTCCGGGCCCCGGCACCGATTCCCAAGCCACTTCTTGATATACACTTAGATAACCTACCCTAGGATTTCACATAAACAAAAAAGGTCTCTGAGTTAACACAACTCCTGAATCTTCTACAACCAGATTCAACATGCAAAACCATAACATGCATAACCAGATACATAACAAAACAAGATCACTGACATATCAGAAAAAAAAAACACAACTATACGAGACAGATAACAAAAATAACCCAAACCTGCCTCTGGATTTTTACAACCCCTAAAAATCAATCAAAAACTAATTGAGATAATACTTTACATACCAATTGCAAAACAACTAAGGATTGCCTTACTAAAAATTCACACAGGAATAAATGCAATTCTAATCCGTAAAAGACCCTATTTCAATCTATGCTTTAATCATATACAATTTTAAGCATTATGAAATTTATCTAACTTTCAAATACAACTAGCAATTTAGATATTCCAATTAATACATAATTTACCCAATAAAATTTTTTTTAGAATCAAACTAAGTAAAAAAAATATTGTCAGTCCAATCTAAATTACTTAATGTTCAAATTAAAGAAAATTCACAATTATTAACTTTATACAAATCATTTAATAATATAAGAATCAAATTAAAAATTAAACTATCTTAATAAAAGAATTAATAATTATAATTAACTAATTAACAAACAGATTTATTCTAATACTAAATAAATTTAAAATATTAATAAAATAAAATAACAAATTTAAAACTAAACTAATTAACAAATATAATTAATAACAAAATAAAATAGAAATATCATTGCATTTAAAAAGTTTCGAATTTAATATATGAAAAAAAAATGAAAGTAAATTGGGGGGGGTACTGCAGGTACCTTGTCCCCTATCCCACTCTGTCCCGACTGGTGCCGGTGACATTACCCCTGGTACTGCCGCACGGCAGCCCCCTCGGGGACTGGCGTGCGTCAGTACCAGCAGGTACTGCACACATAGTGCCAAGCCCGCGTACACCAGTGGGGGGGGTAATTCAAAACCCCATTAATAATTTTGTTTTTTCCAATGCGATTTTTTTAAAATATAAATTAAAACTTTCCAAAATCGCTTAAAACAAACATTTTTTTTCATATATGAATTTCTTTCAATATTAACTTTTCAAATATGATTTTCTTTTCTACTATAAGCTTTAATATATATATATATACTATCAAAATAATGATTACACCAAACATGAACACAATCACCAATATATTCACTATAAACTCATAACCCTAGTCTAATTGGGTTTTCTAGAGCTTTTCCTACAGATTCTTTAAAACCAACAAATTGCAAAACAGAATGGCAAAACTAATTAAATCACATTGCAATAACATACGAAATTTTTCATGCATTTAGATCCAACAGGCACAATGAAGACACACCTTTCTTTTCTACAGAGATCTAAAAAGGAATAGCCATAACAATACAAAACCTACCTCAAATCACAAATAAACAGATTTGATGATGACCAGAATGAAGAACACAAAACCAAGCTTTTCGAAAATCTTTCCCAAATCTGTCACAGTCTGTCTCCAAAATTTCTCCTCCAAAACCTGTGTACCCGAATAATGGCCAAAACCCCTAATACTTAAAGGATTTCCCCTTTCACATACAAAAATATAAACTCAATATCAAAAGGGCTTTGCATGAAGACGAACTTCAGTTCACAGTTCAGTCTTAGTTGAACTGGAGTCTCCTCTTCACTTTGACCTTGTTGAAAAGCACTTAACCAAACTTCAACTTGAATTACTAATTCAATTTCATGCATTTATGAATGTGCAACATAATGCATTTAATTAACTAATAATTAAAACATTTAGTTAACATAATTAACACATGCCAAAATAACTTTAAAAAAATAATATTTTAATTAAACAAAGGTTAAATTTCATGATTAAATATTTCAAAAGTGAGGATATTTAATTAATTCACATTAATTAAATATTTCAACCACACTCAAATTAGCATAAAATTAATTCCCAATTAATTAATGCATCAACTATATAATATAAATAATAATTAAACTAAAATAAATACATTTATTTAATTACCATTTAAAATACTATGCTACAGCTAAAAATAGCATGATCTAAAAATAGAAATCACATCAAACACCACAATCAAAGAATCAGAAAGACCTAAGGACCCACATTCAAACTCAGGACTTAGGTGTAAACTCTTGCCAATCGAACGAGTTTAGAAGGGTGAAAACACATAATCTTGTCCCTCACTTTAGGACAATAATTGGCTTAAGTTTAGGATTTGGAACTGATATTATCTCCCCTCTTTTACCATTGAGATTAGTGATAGGGCACGCTCATCCTGACAATTCAGGGAAGTCAATGTCTGGTACCTACGAACCTGCATAAGAGACGAGCATGTACATATATATAGATATAACAGACAATGGCAGGGATCGGTCGATCGTGTGGATCTCGCAAGCAAGTAACTACGACTCAGTCCCTCAACCACATCAAACACATCAAGTAGAAAGATAAAAGCATACATGAACACCATACACATGCAAGTATGGGGTAAGTATAATCAACATTTATAAATAACATTTTGAAACAGATATAACATCATCATAGATAACAACATATAAACGAGTCGATCTAATCATCATAAACATCAATTTATTAAAGATTCACCATGAAGTGACATATATCCAATATTCATAAAACACTGAAATAATGAAGCACACATACAAGTGGCCTAAAAGAGTTTGGCAAGAAAACAAATAAGAAACTATGGAGGGGTACTACATGGTTCACCTACCCATTGATTTATCTTGATTTCTATGCTTGGCACGTCATTTTCAATTACTTGACTAGAACTGGATGCTTGATTTAGAGGTGATTCCACCATTAGTCTTTTATTTTTAGTAGAAGCATAGGTATGAATGACATCAATACCCTTGTCTTGGCATGATTCATCTGATAAGGTCTCCCATTCCCATTTTGTATACAATTAAATGTATCTTCATAGAATTAATGTTAATCATCAACAATAAATGAAATAGTAACTAAATACAACCATAATTGAGCAACTATTAGCTAATATTAATGACTAGTTCAGCATCCTATGACTCTCTAACTAGAATGTTAATGAAGTAAGCTCTCAGCAAGCTCTCACTAATGACAGTTCTAGAATGAGAATGATGAATGTAAAACAAAGATAAAGCTATTAATTATCAATGTAAATGCTAAAATGCTCTTAAATGCTCTTCTAAACTCAAATTGCAAAAGGTTTGATGCAATTCTCAGATAGGTGGTTGATGAATTATGAAGGATTTTGGCCTCCCTTTTATAGATTTTTCCAATGTGAGGGGGGGTAGTTGTGTTTGATCATGGTTGAGTTGGGGTTAAGTCTTTGGTTCCACCCTTTGAAGACAAAGCAAAGTTTGTGTCCTCAAAGCTTGGGACAAGTAGACAAGATGGATGGTTGAGATTCTTTTTCACTTTGAGTGAATGAGATTCAATTTAGCTTGATCTATGTGAATGCCTTTCCTCAAATCTTATTGGTTGATTGATTTTCCTCTCCTTTTGAGTTGTTGAGAGTAATTGAGATTTATTAATTGATTTAATTGATTTATTTTAGCCATGTACCCCTTGAATGGGTTGATTTTAATTTAATCCAAGACTACAATTAATTGAATTAATTGTATTTTGATTTGATTGCACTTAATTAAAATGCTCTCAATTTTGATTGATGTTGAATTAAGACTTGATTTTAATTTTGATTGGCTAATTATGCATTGTGATTCAATTGATTCAATTATTTCCTTGATTTACCTTGATTTCCCTTGATTTGCTTTGAATTATCATTAAATTGCCTTTGTCCATTTTTAGGTGATTACATGAATACTAAACATTCTTCAGAGACTAGGGTTCAAGAATCCGCGTGTAGGCTTCCTTGCAAAGAAGGGATGAATGAGGACAGGGTTTCGAGGTGCGAAATCTAGAGTTAGTAACTTTATTGAAGGATTTGTGAGAAATGGAGGCCAAGAATACTGGATCAAAGATCCAATAAAATGCCTCCTTATTTCAGATGGTAGATTAGATATAGGAGTCTTGGATCGCAAAGTACAGGGTGTTGGAAGATTGTTGAGCATGTTAGAGTTTGGTATTTGTGTGTGCTGACATTAATGTTTTGTCATTGTTGTGAACATACTAATTGTTGTTGTGGACAATATGTTCAGTATGTCTAGTGAGGAATATTTCGGTTGTTTAGATGCTACATTGAAGATCTTGTGTTTTGATTGTAAGGTGTGGTTTAGATATGTTTGTAATTGGTCTATAAAGGTTTACAGAAGTTTGGGTGACAATTTGGGGAAGATATGATTGATTTATCAAGTGACAAAATTTCAGTGTTCCTGTTGTGATATAGGTTGAGTTATTTCTTTGGTGAGAATCAATATGGTTGATTCATATGTTGTGAAGCTTGTGGTGTTTTTGGGACTCATTGTTGTGTCCTCAACTAGTGTTGTTCATGATTCAAAGTTCAATAACTTATCTTTCTAATGTGACAGAGTCTGGTATTCAATATTGTTGGTATTTAGTGTAGAGATGAGTTTGGATTTTGAGCTCGAGATGATGAGAAGATTCAAGAAGTTATTCATGTTTCTTGTTGGTATTCTTGGATCGTTTTATGAACTTGTTGCTAAATTGCATTGATCGAGGTGATCACGTGTGGTATTTTTCAAGTGTGTTGGTGTTTCTTCATTTAGGTCCTAGCCAACTTGGTGAAGTAACGTATTGCAAACTCTTGGCGTAGATTTGGCAAAGCTGTTGCATGTTCAAGGATAATGTTTTGGATCTTACCCAAGTCTTGGCCAACTTGATTTGGATCGCCTTATGATTTGAGCACAATGTTGTATCATTTATGTGTATGGGTCCTAGCCGACATTGTTGATGTTTATTCATTGTAATATGTATAAATGGGAAATCATTTTGTGATTGCGATGTAATGGGCGTGCAAGATAAAGTGTGTGTAAATGAAGAAGATGTTTGTGTACTTCATCAAAACTATATTGGCATTGCAGATTTTGTAAGTCAGTTCAGTCATTCAGGATAGTTTGTCCACACTTGTGAATTGTAATCAAGATTGATCAATGAACCCGATTGAGGGCTAGATTGTTGTATTGTGAGGAGTGTGCTCTAGGAAGTGGGCCTGTGAATGCATGTGCATTTTTTCTTGTTCTCATTTTTTTCCTAACAGGGTAGTACTTTTAATATGGTACATCCATCTTATGGGTTTGATTCCCACTGGGTTTTTTCCCTTAACAGGGTTTCCTTGAGAAAAAAATGTATGTTTTATGTTATGTGTTGTAGATCTCACTTTATTGTTTATCTTTCGAATCATTATTTGGTTGAATATTTTTAAAGTTCTAATTGTTAGGTAACAACTAATTCACCCCCCTCCCCCTCTCAGTTGTGCTTGCCTCCTTTTGGGCTTAACAATTGGTATCAGAGCCAAGTCCTTTTGAGGAAGCTTGATCACTTGAAGGAGATCCGCCATGGTGATCATAAGGAAAGAGAGCCCCAAGTTTGATGAAAGAAACTACTTGATATGGAAGGATTGGATGAATTGAGGACTATAAGAGACATTTCAAGAGAAGCTTTGGAAGGTCGACTATGTGCCTATGAGATGACTACACTTGGTAATCTACACTTGGTAAAGAACTTCTAAAGGTTGAAACTGAATTTAAATCTTGTTTGATGAAGTATTATAAGGGAGAGAGTTCTTCTAAAGACAAATTCAATCACTATGCTAAGCAATGGGAAGAGATCATGGAAGAGGAAAGGAAGATTGATGAACTTGAAGCCTTGATTGTGAAAAGACTATCAAAGGGTTCTAGTAAGTATGAAGGAAAGTTGCCTTTGAAATGATTTAATTGTATTAAGACTACTCATGTTGCATCTAGATGTCCTGATAGAGCTTCTAAGGAACCTAAGTTCAGATCTAAGAAATTTTAGTCTAAGGGTCATAAAAGTTTTTATGCTGAAGAAGGTGTGACTAATGATGAGTCTGGAGAAGAAGAAGAAATTGTGTTTATTTCTATTAAAGAAGATAATCCTAGTGAAGATAAAGCTTTGGTTTCACATGTTGATAAAAGAAGTAAATGGGTCATTGATAGTGGATGTTCACATCACATGACTGGTGATAAAGATAAGTTTGTGAAGTTTGATTCTATTATGATGGTGGTGTCATCAAATTGAGTAATAATGCTCCTTGTTTGGTTAAAGGGAAATGATCTATTACTCTGGATGGTAAGGATAGTACTAATGATGTCTTATATGTTGAACCTTCTTAAGACATAACATGTTGAGTGTTTTTCAGTTACTGGATAAAGGATACCGATTGGAATTCATGGAAGGAGTTTGCAAGATCATTGGAAGCATTGGTAAGCTAATTGCATCAGGTACACAATCTGCAAGTAATATATTTCATTTGAAAACTATTAAGAATAAGTGATTGGTTGCTAAGATTGATGGTAGTTGGCTATGGCATAAAAGATTTTGTCATGTAAACTTTGATAATATGGTGAAGGTTAGCATTATTAATGCTATAAGAGATTTGCCTAAACTGATGAAGCCTGAGAATTTGTGCAAAGAATGTCAATTGGGTAAACTAGCTAAATCTACTTTTAAGAATAAGACATATTCTTCAAATGGATTGTTGAATTTGGTACATACTGATCTATATGGTCCTAATAAGACAAGAAGCTATAATGGTAGTAGATAGTTTATGTTATTTATTGATGACTATTCAAGGATGATGTGGGTTACATTTTTTAAGGAGAAATCAAAAGCTTTTTAGAAATTTCAGATATTCAAAATGATGGTAGAGATAGAATCTGAAAAGAGATTAAAGTGCCTAAGATTAGACAGAGGTGGGGAATTTACATTTGGTGAGTTTTATGCTTTTTGTGAAGAACATGGGATAAAGAGGCAGACTTCTGCTCCATGCACCCCACAATAGAATGGTGTTGCAGAGTGAAGGAACATAACTATTTTGGACATAGCAAGGACTATGATGATTGAAGGAAATATTCCATAGATTTACTAGAGAGAAGCAATGAGTACTTTAATATATACCTTGAACCGAGTGTAGATAAAGAAATGAATTGATAAGAATCCTTATGAACTTTAGTATGGTCATGTTCCTACAGTGAAGTTTTTTAGAATTTTTGGAAGCAAATGTTACATTAAGAGAGATGAGGATATTGGAAAGTTTGATCCTAGAAGTGATGAAGGAATATTCCTTGGATACTCTAGTAAAAGAAAAGCATATAAATATTATAACTATAGACTGAAGAAGATTGTTGAAAGTGAAAATGTCGGAGTTGATTAAAATGTGCAGAGATCTAAAAGAACTTGTAGGTATGACATAATTGAAGAGGACAATTAGATTGTGGAAGTAAAGAATCAGAATCACGAACAAAATAGACCATAAGAGTAGGAGGAACCTGTGGTAAATGAGGATGATGCTAATACTGAAGGATTTGTTACAAAGCCTATTCCTCTAACTCCATGGTATGCAAGAATTAATCATTCTAAAGATTCTATTATTGGTGATAAGAATAGAAGTGTTCAAACTAGAGGAATAATTTCTAGAGATGAAAGATGTATGTTATCTGAATTTGAGCATAAAGATGTAAGTCAAACATGTAATGATGAAAGTTGGATGAAAGCGACGAGAGAAGAGCTTGATCAGATTGAGAAGAACAAGACCTATATTCTTGTTCCTTGACCTATGAACAAGAATGTGATTGGAACTAAATGGGTATTCAAAAACAAGTTGAATGAAGATGGTAAGGTAATTTAGAACAAAGAAAGATTGGTATGCAAAGGGTACTCCCAAATGAAAGGTATTGATTTTACAAAGACCTTTTCTCTTGTAGCTAGACTTGAAGCTGTTAGATTACTTATTGCATATGCATCTTACATAAAATTTAAAGTATATCAGATGGATGTTAAGTCTACATTCTTGAATGGTGAGTTAGAAGAAGATGTTTATATTGAGCAGCCTGATGGCTTTCCACTAACCGAGGAAGGATATATGGTATGTAAATATTAGAAAGCATTGTATGGATTAACGAAAGCTCCTAGAGCCTGGTATGCCAGAATGGACATGTACTTGACAAAGATTGGTTTCAACAAAGGTATTGCAAATAGTAACTTATATTTCAAAATGGTTGATAATAACATCTTGTTTGTTGAAGTCTTTGCTGATGATATTATATTTGGTGGTGATGATGAATTGAGTAAAATCTTTTCTAATAAAATGCAAGAATAATTTGATATGTCTATGATAGGTGAGAATAAATTATTTCTAGGATTGCAAGTTGCATAGTTGGATAGGGGAATTTTCATTACACGGTCCAAGTATGTCAGAGAATTGTTGAAGAAATTTGCTATGGAAGATTCAAAACCAGTAGGAACTCCTATGGTTATTGGTTGCAATTTGACTAAGGATGATTAATCCCCTCGTGTTGATCAGACAAGATACATATCAATGATTGGAGTATTGCAATATCTAACTCATAATAGACTAGATATATCAAATGTTGTTGGAATTATTGCAAGATTTCAAGTAGAATCGAATGAATCACATATAGTTTTTGTCAAGAGGATTTTCAGATACTTGAAGGGTGAAATTGACTATAGATTATGGTATGGAAAAGATGATGACTTTACTTTGAGTGCATATACTGATGCTGATTGGGCAGGTAATGTGGATGATAGGAAGAGTACAAGTGGTGGTGCATTATTTTTGGGTAAGAGACTAATCTCTTGGACTAGTAAGAAACAAGATTGTATCTCTCAATCTATTGCTAAAGCTGGGTATGTTTCAGTTGCTATAAATTGTAATCAAGTTGTTTGGACAAAGAAAATGTTGAAGGATTTAAGGATAAATATTGATGAACCTATTGTTATCTACTGTGATAACTCTAGTGCTATAAATATTTCAAAGAATCTTGTGCAACATTCAAAGACAAAGCATATTTCTATTAAGTATCATTTCTTGAGGGATAAATCAAGTGAGAAGGAAGTGAAATTTGAGTATGTGTCTACTAAGGAACAAATTGCCGATATCTTTACAAAACCTTTGTCGAAGGATACATTTGAGTATCTCAGAAGTAAGATTGGGGTTTTGGCCCCTCCTGATCAGAGATAATGATGCTAAGGATGAAATCAATCTAGAAACTTATCAGAATATCATTCTTTGGATTGATGAGTTTGGGGACTTATCCTTAGGGGGAGCAGTCTTATGTTATGCTGGTATGGAACAATTATCTATTTTTTCCTTTTCAGGTGCGTTCAGTTCTTTTTGATGTCTTTGGACCTTTTCCATTGATGTCAAAGGGGGAGAGATTGTGTGAAAAAATAGATGATTATGCTTGGAGAGATTGCGTTGAAGCTAGATATTCAGAGTGATCAAGTGGATATATTGACATCTTTGTGCATTGATTAGTTTTTCACTTCATATGTTGCCATCAATGCCAGAGGGGGAGATTGTTGGAAGATTTTTTAGCATGTCACAGTTTGGTGTTTGTGTGTGACGACATTAATGTTTTGTCATTGATGTCAACATACTAATTGTTGTTGCAGGCATTATGTTCAATATGTCTAGTGAGGAAGATTTCAAGTTGTTTAGATGCTACAATGAAGATCTTGTGTTGTGATTATAAGGTATGGTTCAAATATGTCTATAGTTTGTCTTCAGAGGTTTGCAGAAGTTTGGGTGACAGTTTGAGGAAGATATGATTGATTTATCAAGTGAAAGTATTTCGATGTTCCTGTTGTGACAATGATCGAGTTATTGCTTTGGTGAGAATTGGTATGGTTGATTCAGATGTTGTGAAGCTTGTGGTATTTTTGGGACTCACTGTTGTGTTCTCAACTAGTGTTGTTCATGATTTAGAGTTCAACAACTTATCTTCCTGATGTGATAGAGTCTGGTGTTCAGTATTTTTGGTATTCAGTGCAGAGATTAGTTTGGATTTTGAGTTTGAGATGATGAGAAGGTTTGAGAAGTTATTCATGTTTCTTGCTGGTATTCTTGGATCTTTTTATGACCTTTTTGCTGGATCACATTGATCAAGGTGATCACGTGTGGTGTTTTTCTAGTGTGTTGGTGTTTCTTCATTTAGGTCCTAGCCGACTTGGTGAAGTAACATGTTGCAAACTCTTGGCATGGATTTGGTGAAGCTATTGAGTGTTTGAGGATAATTTTTTGGATCCTACCTAAGTCTTGGCCAACTTGATTTGGATCGCCTTATGATTTGAGCACAATGTTATATCTTTTATGTGTAATCATTGTAATATGTATAGACAGGTAATCATTCTATGATTGCGATGTAAGAGGTGTGCCAAAGAAAGTGTTTTTAAAGGAAGAAGATGTTTGTGTACTTCATTGAAATTGTATTGGCATTGCAGATGTTGTAAGTCAGTTCAGTCATTCTGGACAGTTTGTCCACCTTTGTGAATTGTAATTAAGATTGATCAATGAACCCGACTGAGGGCTAGATCGTTGTGTTGTAAGCAGTGTGCTCTAGGAAGTGGCCCTGTGAATGCATGTGCATTTTTTCTTGTTCTCATTTTTTCTCCTAACAGGGCAATAATCTTAACAGGGTACATCCATCTTATGGGTTTGATTCCCACCAGGGTTTTTCCCTTAACAAGGTTTCCTCAAGAATAAAATTTGGTGTTATGTGTTATGTTTTATGGATCTTTCTTTATTGTTTATCTTTCAGATCAGTATTTGGTTGAAGAGTTCTAAAGTTATAATTGTTAGCTCACAACTGATTCACCCCTTCTCCCTCTTAGTTGTGATTACCTCCTTTTGGGCCTAAAACATAGTCCTTTTGCAAATGTGGAACTTCCACCATAATGAATATTGGGAGTTAACTTAGCTTTGGGCTATGGGGTTTTATGGACGAAGGTCAATAAAATTGAAACAAATATTTTTTTAAACTTTGGTAATTTGAATCTTTGGTCATGAAATTGTCTGGTATGTCGAGAACAAAAGTTTCAGGTGGTGCAAGCCAACAACTAGTTGGCAAATTGTGAAGACTTAGGAAAAAATGGTGTCAAAACTAGGATTTTTGCGTGTTGGTCTCGACACGTGGCATATAACTAGGACAAATAGAGTAGAAAATCATGGGAAACCCTAAGAAGCTCTAATTTTACACATTCAAACACAATGCAACTTGCAATCTATTGACAGTGTACGAACTAGGGCATCTAGTAGGCATAATTAAAAAGCCCTAATTCAACGAAAACACCAAATTAAGGTGTTTTAACAAATAAAATTGAAACAAATATTTGTTTTAACTTTGGCAATTTGAATCTTTGGTCATGAAATCGTCTGGTATGTCGGTAAAAAAAGTTTCAGGTGGTGCAAGCCAACAACTAGTTGGCAAATTGTGAAGACTTAGGAAAAAATGGTGTCAAAACTAGGATTTTTGCGTGTTGGTCTCGACATGTGGCCTGTAACTAGGACAAATAGAGTAGGAAATCATGGGAAACCCTAAGAAGCCCTAATTTTACACATTCAAACACAATGCAACTTGCAATTTACTGACAATGTACGAACTAGGGCATCTAGTAGGCAAAATTAAAAAACCCTAATTCAACGAAAACACAAAATTAAGGTGTCGAACACTCTACACTAGAAGCTAGGGCATAGAAAAAACATAAGAACCATAAAAATATAAGCCCTAAATTCAGGTCGGGAGATTTACTGGAAAAAATCCTTATTCAACTAAATTACAGACAAACCCTAAGTAATAAAAAAAATGAAAGCACAAAAAGATAAGCCATAGAAATATTACCAAAATGCAAGGAAAACCCTACCTAAAATAACATTGCACAAATTCGCCAAGGGATTCCTTGAAAACACATCAAGCACAACCAAATTTTTGCACAAACACACAAATTCACAAGTTGGAAGGCTCAATCACAAAAGGGGACTCAAAACAACTTTTAATCACTTGGTGATTAAAAATGAGCCTCAAATTTTTTTTTATAACTTGGAGGAGAAAGGGCATTAAATGCATTTGTACTTCATTTGATAGTTAAGATCCCACACCGTGGGATCGAACATTTGGTCACCATAATACCCAAAATCATTATGGAACCTGGGGATTGGAGGCTCGACCAAAAACTGAGACAAAGAAGGGCGGACTCTAAAGTCTCGAACTCCGGAGGGAAATAAAACAAAACAAAAAGGAACTAAGGAAGGGAAAAAGAAAAAAGAAGGGACCCAACATTTTGCGCGGGGGAAAAATGTAGGGATGGATATGAAGGGCATAACACAACCATTAAAGTCAACTAAGTTTTTTGGTCTTTTACTTTATAATTTACTAAATTAATTGACAATCTATCGCACCACTAAATTAGATTTATTGAATTGTATTACTTGTTATATTCATTAAAATCTTGTTTTAGTAATTAAATTTCATTTACTTTACATTTTTTGACATGAATGTTCCTACACATTCTAAGATTTTGTTCTTAAGGTTTATCCTTCTATGTTAGGGTTTGTATCCACCCTCATTGACACATCTTTAAATTATATTAAATAAGATTCAGGATTTTCATTATTTGATTTTTATTTTGTTTCTACTTTCAAACCCTTCGATTGAATTGCAAGTTGGTATAAGTGTTTTACTATGTATACTTCATAATTCCTTATTATTGGTTCCCTTCACGCATGCATTATGCATTATGAGGTATTTACGCACTCACTTGATTTTCATCCTTCTACCTTTAATGATGTCCCCTTGTTTTATGGCATCAAAATGATCTGACATGTTCTCCATGCATAAGATCATGATGCTTGGCTAATATCCCATCATTTATGTCCACCTTACTACATAGCTCAAAAGTTATGATCAAAATAATAAATAGTTGTTAATTAGTCACCAAAACTAATTAAGTTTTTTTCTCCTTTTAATTTCTAGTTTATAAATTAATTTGTAATCTATCAAAGTAATAAATTAAATGTATTGTATTGTATTACTTGTTATATTCATTAAAATCTTGATTTAGTAAATAAAAGTTTTGATTACGTAAAATCAAGTTTTGAAAGGACCCAAAACCTTATACAAGAGCATAAAAAGATATGGCAATAAAAGACCAATACAACTGTGGTGCCCCACCAAACAAACCAAAGGAACAAACTAGAGTTCCTACCAAATGGACAAAAGCCCAAACCAGGTACAACACAAGGTGATCAAGATTTACATTTTTTCCCATCCTTATGTGAACGTAAGTTCATATCAAAAGAGGGAGTAGATGATTTAGATTTCTTTCCCTTCACTGTAGTCCATCCATCCTCCATCTTACCGATAGCCTTCTGTCGAACTTCATAAGAGCTAGAGAAGCCCACAAAAGGGCAAGTAACATCAAAAACCCCAGAAGGGGCAGGAATAGCACCCTGATCTTTCCCCCGAACCCTCAGAGGAGAGACATGGGAAAAAGGATGTGAAACTTCAACATCCAAGAAAGTGGCAGGATCAGAGACAACACCAGGAACACCCATGCCAGAGACAACACCATGGCCAGTAGGACCAGTAGCACCAGAAAACATCATAAAATCAGAGCTAGCAGCATCATTCTGGATAGGGACAACATCAATATGATCCAAGGCTGAATCAGAAGCAATGACGATATCCGAGACATCCATAGAATCATCATCCAAGGCATGATCAGAAAGAGGAGAGCCATCATCTGAATCCCCAATAATAGGGGCTTTATGAACTGTATAATGATGGGCCGCAACCCCCGACCACCAAGTAGGTGTTTTCTTGGTTTAACCTTGTCTGAAACACACCACGCAATGAGATGGCTAGTCATGTGGCATTTCCAACATCAGAACGAAATACCCTCATAATCAAGATTCTAAATCCAAGAGCCCGAAGAAGCCAAAGTGATCTTCTCAGGAAGACCCTTGGAGACGTCAACCTCCACAAGAATACAAGCATAAGTTGTTTTGAGGATGTCAGAGGAGTCGGGATCCACCATTTGGAAATCCCCAATAGCCTCACCCACAGCTTCCAAAATAGAATCTAACTAGAGATAAAGAGGAAGATTCAGAAGTCTAACCCACAAGGGAATTTTATTGAAGGATTTAGTAAGAGGATCAAACCCCACATACCAGGGTTTGGCCATCAGGGAGAAACGCTCCTACCACATGAAATAGTTATTACACAGAATAATATTCCTATCTTCAGCTTTATCAAACTTAACAATAAAGAAACCCCTTACCATAGGGTCTATCTGAACAACATCAGTTAAGATGGGTTCCTAATGCTTGGAAATCCAAGCATACAAGTCAGAAAGAGAGGGCCAATTGTATGTGTCTAAATGTGGACCTCTAAATCAAGCACAAATGCAACATAGTCATTGATCAATCATGAGATGGCAATTATGAACATGAATTGTCCATCTCACAACATTGATTGAATCAACCTGTTGCCTCCTATGTGGATAGGGTGTTTAATTACTCTCAGAATGAGAGCCAACAACCATGAGACCAATCCCACAACGGA
The DNA here is from genome assembly GCA_027943335.1 of Chamaecyparis obtusa. NCBI lineage: Eukaryota > Viridiplantae > Streptophyta > Pinopsida > Cupressales > Cupressaceae > Chamaecyparis > Chamaecyparis obtusa. Next base: position 1,289,168 of record BSBK01001424.1, on the reverse strand, counting down.
GGATTTTCCAAGAGCTATGAAGATGAGTAAAACTGAAATTAAACTAAGATGAATATGCAATTTAATCTAAGAATTAGGATGCAATTACTAATAACTTGAAAGAGGTATGAAGTGCAATTTTAATCTAAATAGCTTAAAAGAAATATGATACTAAACTATGAGTATGTAAGCAAATTGATCTATTATAACAATGCAATACTATATTAAATGAGAATTTAAACTAATTGCAAATGAAAAGCTTTGAATAAAGTAAGACTAAAAATCGCTATAGTTCAATTACTCTAAAAAATTGCCCCCTTTGAATGAAGAAAATAGGTCCATTAAATAAGCAAGCCCGAGAAGAGAATGAAGGGGTTCTTGATTCGAAACTCCTGACTCTTCATTTCCATTTGAGACAAAAAAGCGTTGAATTACTTAATTAAAAGAATGGAATTTGCCACATAGGGGACTTTTCGAATATCTTGAATTATTAATTCAAAAAATGAGTGTCCATTCAAATAACAAGTAATTATTAATTCCTTTATATGGGTAATTAGCTAAAGAGGGTAGATTTTAATTTAATTCCAAGTACTTAGTACTTTAGGATTAAATTAATTTATCATAGGGGCAATTTAGCTAATAAAAGTCGAAGACTTTAGGAATTAATTTTAATATTTGATTAATGTAATTAGGGTTTTTGCAATTGACATCAAGTCAAATTAAGTCAAGTAGGAGAGATAAAATTGCCTAGGAAACTAAGACTTTGGAGATGTAAAATTGACGAAAATGCACCAAAATTAATTGAATTTAATAGGTGCCAATTTTAGGGTATTACACCAATAACCCCTGAAATGAAAAATGGCAGCATTGGAAGAGAAGTCTTCCTTATTTTTCAAAATCTCATCAACAGTCTCTGAGTCAAGAAGGACCCTAATGGGTCTACTCACATGTAAAAGAGGCACAAGGGAAGAGGGAAGGGATCCCCTATGCCTAGAAGAAGCAGGACCAGGACCTTGGATGCCCGCCTCGAATGCAGCAACATCGATGCAAGAAATCACAGAACCCTAAGCAGCCGAAGCACCACAACACGAAATCCCAGGCTTGGAAGAACCTCTTGATGGCAGAAGAGCAGGGGCAACATCGGCAGAAAGGGCCGAGTCACTAGCAGCAGCTGTCGACCTAGCCACTAGAGTAGACACACGTTCAAATTCCTGAGCGGGAGCGTCCATTTTCCGTAAATAAAAGTTGTTCACTTTAATTTCTTGAATTAAATTTTTCTATACATTATAAGATTGTGTTTCTATGTTAGGATTTGGACCTACTCTCATGAATTCTCTTCGAGTTATATTAATTAAGATTTTAGATTTTGATTTTGTCTTTGTACTCAAACCCTTTGATTGAATTTCATTGATATAAATGTTTGATGATGACTATTTGCATTTCTTTACTATTGGCTCCCTTCAATCATGTATTATTTATTATGAGCTATTTACAAACTTTCTTGATTTTCATCCTTCCACTTTTTAAATAATTTATCCTTGTTTACTTCTTTGTACCATTAATCGTTATAGTACTTACAAATATTTCCATTTAAGGACATTTTGTCCATCATTTCAAATCAAATAATCATAGTTATAATTGTTAGCTAGATAGATGCGGTTAGTAATTGTCAATATTGATTTTATGGTTGGTTGGTTACTCATGGATGCTCTAGTTATAAAAACTTGAAATCAATTATAAAAAACTAAGAGAACATTTGTTTATTTTTTTATTCTTAACAATGTGATATTTATAGCTTTAAATGTTATAAATCAAATTGCCACTTTCCTTAGTTTTGTGAAGGACTCTAAAATAAGTAATATTAAAATTAATAAAATTATTTAATAAAATTTATTAATTATTTTAATTATATACAAAAAATAATATTATTTTATATTAATTAGATTAGATTGAGAAAACAATATTGAATTATACACAATTGCACCTCCATTACAATCTTGGTGTAAAATTCATAAAGAACCTAAAATCAAGATTTTGTTTCAAAATTTTACACACAAATAATTGCCTTCTACATAAGATATTGTAAATTAAATTAATGTATCTTCTATGCACATATAACATTATATTATATAATTATATTTTCTTATATATTAATTTATATAATTTTCTTTTGTGTAACCCTTGCATGTCCTTTTTGTATAATTGCTAGTTATATTATTAAAATTGATTGTATTTTAGTTTTGAATAAAATAGGAATTCTACATTTATAAGTGCAAAATTAAAGGTGATATTAGAAATAGGAGTTGAAAGTTTTCTCTTAGAGACTTTTTTCTTCTATATAGCAAGTTTTATGACATTTTTTTAATCGTAAGTTTTATTATCAAATCATTTAGTTACTATAATTCTCATTTGAAAATCTTCACTTTCACTTGAAAAATTCTTCATAGAAAGAATTTAAAAAATTACAGAATCTCTCACTTTAAAAAAGATTCTATTTTTTGTCAACAATATCTATTTAGAAATTTTAAAAAGATTCTATTTTTTTGACACTACCTATTTAGAAATTTTAACAATTTCCATTTAGAAAATTCTAGACTTAAATTTTAATCTTCAATGTATTCAAACTCTAAATTATAAAAACAAAAAACCAAAAAAAAACTGTATGTACTATAGAGTCTAATATACAAGCTTCTCTATTTTACATCTTAATATCTTAAATATTTTATAATTGAATAATCCGATAGAATTCTCAAATAGTAAATTTACTCTTCAATTTAAATTAAGTATTTAGTCAATAAACAAGTCTCATTTTCTTTTTGGTAAACAATTTATGATTCACTAGTCTTCAAAGATACAATTGAAAATTAAATTTAATTTTATTGAGAAAATTGATTCAATTTTTTCTTTCTTTTATGCAACTCAGAGAAATAAATGATAGCTTAAAACACATCATCTCCTCAAAATCAACAATGTATTTTAAAATTGTAAACACAAAAAAATAAAATAATAAAGATATCTCTCAGCATATTATTTCACCTAAATATATTTAATATATCCACACTAGTCATTATTGTATCTTTTAAATCTATTTATTCTAATATTTAAAAAATATATTGATATTTATTGTAATATCCCATCATTAAATTTATAGAGTCCATGAAACTTGAGAGAAAGCACATAGTTTTCATATTAAATAATGTTTAATTAAAAAAAACAACATTCTCCTTTAAAGAGGGGGAAACGAAAAAGAGTGAAGAAGAGGCAAAGGATGTTCTAGACGTTTCTACAAAGAAGCTGATGCTTTACTGTCCCTCCATTAGATAACTATATCGGCCGCTTCAAGGGTTTAGTCTCTTAAATCAATCGCTTAAAGGCTTTAGTCTGTCATAAGCTTGAATCTGTTATCATTTCTGTGTTGAAGCGAAACCAGTGGTTATAGCATGGCGATGGATTTGAATGCGGATTTGGAGGAGCTCCGGCAATTACAGTCAATTGCCAAGAGGCCCAGAGTTGTTTCTCTGCTTTCCGGCGAGATTCTCAACTTGGAGAAGGTATGCAAAACTCCCTTCTTTAGCACTTCCTTTCAGGGGTTGTATCCAATGTTTCTTCAATGAATGTTATCTACACAGGCCATGGTTAACCCTCATTATCCTCTTCTTTTACAATACATCATTGAGTTTTCAGATAGTTTCTAGGCCAATTTTTAAGTTAATATTTAGTCGGACATAGTTTCATTACAAGAATGCTTGCTTAAGGGGAAAGATTAGGGTAATGATATGGTCAAGAGGGAAATATTATGTGTTTTCTTTGCATATTCATTGCCGGCTCACCCCTCAATTATGAATCGGAGCTGTTAAAAATACGGAAAATGGAGCGAGCAGATGACCTCAATGTGTAGCCGTTTACACTAATGACATATTTTTCCCTCACATATCCTGGTATTTGGTAATAATCACTGTGCACGGGATCCTTCTATCACACAAAGTACTCTTAACCTTTTATAAGAATTTATTAGTTGGACAGAGGAAGGGCGGTTACATACTGCTTTAGGCTCTTCACCAAAGTTTCAGATCCTAATAGAGGTTTTAGTTTGGGGTTTGGGGGTTAGGTTTGTGAAGTGCATACAAAAATTATGAAAATCATTCCCATTATAGTCCTGAAGCAGATATATTTGAAGGCTAAATCATAAAAAGTTTTTTTTATCAGTAAATAAATAAATGTTAGTATCAACAATAGGAAATATGATATGTTGAATTATGATAAATATTTGTAAAATTACTAAAATAAGAAACATATCTCATATTCATTTGTAAAGTATATAAAATATATTTATTAATAATAATAGATATATATTAACATTTTTTATATTCATTTATATAAATATAAATAAATAAGTAAGAAATATAAAAAATGTTAAGATAAAATACATAAATAATAATATATTATCCCCCTTGAAATTTATTGAGCCCCAGGTGGAGGCCATGCAGCTGAAGTGGAATATCAGGCAAAATTGACAGATAGATGCCAAAGCCCTGTTATTTAAAGGGGGCACCAAGCATGTGTCTTTCTCATTCATAAGGTGAAATGCTGGGGAAATGTCTATGCAGCAGCCAAAATGCATCTAATTAGGTTAAAAATCACAGTACAATTGTTTTTTGAATTTTAATTTATTTAACAAATACAAATAAGTGCATTTTGGCTTCTGTATAGCTAAGGGCTAAGGGCAAATGGTGATTAAACAAATTGTTTGCATTTATTAATTAGATTAAAAATCACAATACAATTGTTTTTTAAATTTTAATTTATTTAACAAATAAGTACATTTTGGCTCCTGTATAGCCAAGGGCAAATGGTGGTAATCAAATTCTAATTTTCGTATAGCTAGAGTGATGAACACAGATCTAATTGTCAGTTTCTTTTTTATTTCCTTCTCATAGGTGGTAAATTTTGCAGGGTAGAAAGAAGTGAAATGTTGAAACCCAGCAAGCATAGAAATTCCCCCAAAAATTAGAGATACCAGGGTTCGCTGCAGGGAAAAAATGAATAAAGCAAAAAGAAAAATAAAAATAAAGAGTTCATCACAAAATGTGTGGGTTTGTTGAATTCGGTCTGGGTTTGGACTAACCCACAGACCAAAAAATACCTCTTGGCTGACTCCACCGGACCTGGATCTGGACATAGCAGGGGAGGGAACATAATATAGCTTTTCATCCTATAGAATCTTTCCCACTAATCAGACATGGATCTAGGCATGGCACGGGGAGGACTAGTAACATAGCTTTTCACCCTTTAAAATCTTTCACAATTGACTAAGTTAGTAAGCTTTGGGATTTTCAAATGAATCTTGTGTGGCGAATAATAGAATATCCATTTGGAGAGTTAATCTTAAATTGCCCACAGATTTTGGCGAATTTATTTCTCCATATTTCCTATGGTTTCTACTCTTTTGTTTATGTTTTGCGGGTCTTTTCCAATTGGCCAAGTTAATAATCTTTGGCATTTTCAAATGAATTTTGTGTGGCTTTATACAGGACTGGAATAATGAGGATTCCAATCGAGATAGTTTATCTGAAATTGCTCACAGATATTGCTATATCTTCTTCACTGAATTTATCCATATGTTATGATGTGTACTCTTTAGTTTGTGTCTTGCACTTTGGTTTTGTGATTCTGTCGGTATAGAATGCTACATTTGATTCCCTTAGATTGCAGACAGATTCACTGCTTCAAATTAAATCTGTTTTCTGCTGCTGATTAATTAGTTTAGGTATTACACTGGTAGCATTTTGCCTTGCTGCTGCTTCCGACTCCCCAAGTTTATTCATTTCTCCTCCTGTACTTCATTTCTCTGCGTTTGGCTTGTGCTATTTTTGCTAAATTTATACAACCCCCCTCATGGAATATATAAGTTTCTGAATTGGCAGGAAGATAGGTTGATTCCAGGCACAATTCTGTGGGAATGGGAATTGGATTCTGATTTGATTTGCCTGTAGAATCAGGCAGGTGTTAGTTTTGTCCTGATTTGTTTAAAATTGGCATGGAATAAACCCAGATGATTCTAGGGCACAGATGGCGTCTCAAAGCTGTTTTCATCATAATTCTAGAGTTCAGTGACTTCTAGCTTTCTACAACATTTTTTCCTTTTACTTCTGGATTTCCCAATAACAGTAACGAACCTTTGTTTCGTTTCGTAACTTTTAATGTGTGGCAAGGCTACACCATAATAATGACAAATGTAATGTGACGTGTTTGACACGCTACAGGAAAAGTGCGAACATCTGACTATCATAGCATTCAGCGACAAATTTCATGTATTTGCTGCTCAGTCACGTATTTCCTCCCGCCTGTTTTGCATCCTGTGGCATTGTTTCCTGTTCAATTGACAAATTTTCTTTCTCTTGTTGCATCAACCATCCTTGTTATATTTGGCAAATTCATACAATCTTACATCTAATTACTCGTAAACCTTTATTGACACTTCTGATCTGGAATCAAGTGAGGCCTGTTGAATAAAAAGATTGTAACTAGCTCCTCTAGAATGGCCTTTAGAGCCATGAAAAACATTAGTGGGGCTTGGCTGGTTGATTGATTCAGGGAGTTTTCTAGTGGTTCTCTCTCTTAGAAACCCTACTCTGGAGAAATTACTAGTAGATCCTACCATACACTTTGGAGTCTCTCTTAGAAACCCAACTCTGGAGAAATTACTAGTAGATCCTGCCATACACTTTGGAGATGTTAAATTTCAAAAGCACTCCTTTCTTGACCCTAAGTTTAAGGGAGTGGACAATTTATCATCTAGGACGGCCTCCCCTTACAAAACCTCCCTATTCTCGAGTGTTAGTCAATGGAGGACAGGCTGGAGCTTGTTAGCCATCATTTTGGACTTTAAAGACCTTGCTTGTGCACTCTTAGGAATTAATGATAAATGACCAATTCAAAGATTATATGCTTTTATGAGAGTTCCTGATCTCTGCATTGTTTTTATGATTTCCAAACCTAGTTACTCCTAGCTTTTATGAAAGAAACAATCAGGGAAGCCCTCAAGTCATCTGGCTTTATTCCGCTATATTTCAACAATTGCTTTTCTAACCTACTATTTCAAGACTGGTTGAGTCAGACATTGATTATGTCTTTTTGTGATGACATTAGGAGCGCTGGTTAAGGAAGTTTCCCGAGCCTCCTCTTTATTCTCTTCATGCTCTGTAAGGAGTTACCCAAAAAAATCTAGCCACCTACTTATCAACCTGTTGTTGTTATCCAAGCTCCTCTTTGTTCACTCGCGATGATTTAATTGAGTGTTATTGCACCGTGGAATCATCTACACAAATATTCATTAAATACCTGATATAGTGGAGGAAGGCACAGCGTTTTGTGCTATTTGGAGAGGGACCGGTGCAGGTGTGTGGATGTTTAGTGGGGCAGAGATGTTTTGCATTTCATCCAATCCTTGTGAACATATCTACTTGTTAACTTGATACATCAAATCTGTTTTACAACTCTTATTTGGACATGAATCAACTTTCAAGTTTGATATAAATAGATATTTACTTTTATATCGTCAGAATTATAATGATCACGGTGAACAGAACTTATTTATTACCACTTCTGATTCTATATATTCATAATAATAGAATGCTGTCCCCTATACAGCTGAGGTAGTAGCAGTGGAAATTTCTGACATCTATCTATTTTGTTTTCTTTTCCTAGTAAGTCTTAGAAACTGAAGTATTCTTTTTCTTTTTCTTCTCTGTTTACTGTAACCATGTGATAGGCTCAGCGTGCAGCAGAGGAAAGCAATCAAGTCAAAGCGACGCCCATACAAACACCCTTACAAATATCCACTGCAAGAAGTACAGAGATTTCCTACACAACAGTTGCATCATTTAGCTGGGATCAAGAAAATGATAAAGTCAAGGTGAATCAGCAGGATTTTGATTTCTCAAGCTTCTGTGTTGTCCTGTTTACAGACTACAAAGCCTGAGGCTTGCAATTGTATAATATTCTTGTATTAATAATTGATTCCTGATGCTATTAAATTTGCTGTTTTATGCAGATTTACATTTCCCTAGAGGGTGTAAATCAAGAGCAAGTTGTGTCCAATTTCCAGCCTTGGTCCTTTGATGTCAAATTCCATGACGTTCAGGGGAAAAATTACCGGTGTGCAGTGCCAAAATTAAACAAGGCCATTGCGCCAGAAAAATGTCGCCTCACTGTTAAGCCCCATCGTGTCATCATCACCCTTCAGAAAGCTGAGAGGGGTAATTGGCTAGATTTATATTTCAAGGATGATAAGGTTGATAACTCGCAGCTTTCTTCCTAAATACTTTCTAAATTTAACATAAGGCCTATTTTTATCATGAAATTTCACAGCACATAAAGAAAACCTTTACTTAAGATTGTTTCTATTTGAGATTCTAATCTGTATTTGTTGTGTTTCGTGCAGTTGAAGCCAAGTCTTGAAAATAAAGCAGACCCGATGGCAGGAATAATGGATCTAATGAAGGTGAGTGCATTATCAAATTAGCTAAATTTTCTTGTTGCAGCCTTCTATAAATTACATATGTCTTATTGGGGAAGGGAATTACTCACTCATCTTTTTTAAAGAAGAGAAAATTTAAATTTTTTTGTGTAGTTTCTGATTATGCCAATTGCAGATATATAAGATGTTCTGAGTTCATTTTTAAAAACTGATTACAGCACAAGAAACCATTTGTTCAATTACAACACGAGAATTTATCATCTATGAATTTCATTCTCATTCCCACAACAATTTAGTAACTTCTTTTTGAGTTTCTCATCCGGTTTTAGCTACAAGAACTTTCTGTTTTGCTTCTAAACAAAGAAAGACTGTTCGCACCTAGCTTAGAGTGTCATTATGGAGAGGCTTGGGTGATTTGAGTTTGCAATTCTAAATTATCATCTTTTTTGCCTCTTTACAGAATATGTACGATGATGGTGACGAGGATATGAAGAGGACCATAGCTAAAGCTTGGAGTGAAGCACGATCTGGGAAGAAACCTGATCCACTAAAGGGCTATGGCAGTGATCTGTAGCTCCTAGCAAAGCATCAGTTCAAGGTTAAAGTGTTATTAATGGCATCACAAGGAAATGAGAGCTGTTAAATGTACTTGGTTCTGTTTAATATAGGAGAGGGAGCAGGATTTATTGTAGTTTACGGATTTCACAATGTAATAGTTTTTGGCTAGACCTGTTGATGATTATCCAGGATGCAAGCGGGTCGGTTACTTCTAAGTTGCACAGTGTCTAAATTTAAAAGTTTTCTAGAGCAACACCTTAGTTTCATTGAGAACGAGCCTTCCAAAGGTGGATTTTTTTTTTTTCAATTTGATTTCAATGAGATGTTGTAAGTCAATTATACAAACAATACGAGCATTATGCTGAATGATGTTTCCAGGTCTTGATCTAGCAATGTTATATGCAATCCAGCCTGTCTTTCTTGTAGGGTAATTTGTTAATGTCAGATAGTTGTTTTCGAGCTGTAGTACTAAGATTTACAATCCATGTTTCTGTTCCATCTGTTAATTTAGGAAATTATGTAGATTGGACTATGTTAAACTGAGTTTGCTTTCTATCAAATCAACATTATGATATGGTTAATGTAATGAGGGGTATATTTTGGATCTGGAAACGTGCAATTTCAACACAAGTCTAACCACAAGAGATCTGTTAATAGCAGTTAGTGCAAATTTCTAATATCAAAAGAGGAAACAAGCCAACAGAATGCATAAACAATCAACAAATGAAATCAATTCAAACAATGAATATGCAAACCAATAAGTCCTCTTTTGTTGTTCTCTTTCTTGATGTAATGTGGGCTCTTAGATTCAAGCTCAAATGGGACGGCATAAGAATTCAAAGTCTGTATGTGGTTCATTTTATCTTTACCCTTTCTTTTGATTGTGTAAATGCAAGAATGCTATCTAAGACTAAGGTATATGCAAGACGGCTAGGACAACTAGCTTAATGTTTTTTTTTTCTGTATTTTGAGAGACAAATAAAGGAAATGATAGTAAGGTAAACTATTTTTTTAATGATTTTGGAATGCTAATGTAAACTATGAATGAATGATTAAAAATGATATCTAAGGTGCAAGTAATGTACTTTAAGAGAGATTTTAGAAACTTTGAATGTAAACTTTCTAAGGAAAGACCTGAATGAGGTTGGGAACTATCTTGACTTCAATTTTGGAACAAATAAAATGATAATTCTAACAAGGTGTCTATGAATAAGATAGATTTTGACATGAATAACAAGTGTCTAAGACAAGGTAGATAGACAAGACGATAATTGATTTCAAGGAAGTTAAGATAATGCGCAAAACTACTATAGAAATATTCTAAAAAGATGTACCTTATATAATTTTCAAAATGACTCTAGAAAGAGCAATACTTGACCCTATGATATGCAAGGTATTTTTTAGGATTTTTGGTTCTAGAATGAGGATTATGCAATATGTGAATGACTTGGCAATGTTCTAAATGCTAAATGCAAGAATGTCACTAAAATGCAAGGTAGGATCTAACATGCAAGATTAAAGAGTATTATGCTGATTACGTAAATTTTGGATGAGGACAGATGGTATGTTTTGGACTTGTGTTGTTTTGTTGCTTTGTGTGGGACTCTGTTTAGAACATGTTTTGATGATGTACAAACAAAACAATCACACACTCAAAATATGGCTGTAGGATTGATTGAAAAGAAATGCATTGTGCATATTCAATAGCTTTTTAATTTAAAAGTTTTCACATGGTTTGGCAAAATAAAAAATAGATACAAGTAGTCTAACCTAAGGTCAAAATGGCTTCATTGAAATATTTTAAGCCCATTGTTTGATAGTCCGTCAGCTCACATAGTCGCGTCAGACTACTAGAACATGAATTCTCTTGTAGGTGGCTGTGTTTCGCCTTTTGTCAGGTTTGTTGGATTACAGAGGGGGGTGACTCAGTAATCCTTGATTCCAAATACCTAAAAATATTTTCTCTAATTAACTTGATAGCAACTCAGCAAACACACACTTCACTATTACCGACAACAATAAACAAACTTTAACAATCAATAAATCATTCACACAAATCATGTAACACTAGTATTTAACGTGGAAACCTAGCTTTGAGAAAAACCACTGTGAGACTTGTCACCCACTAAGAAAATATTCTTCTGAAGTACACCTAGTTAAGAGATAATTTTGTTAAAGATATAGTACACACTATTAGGTGTTACCCGGTCAAGGCATTTACCTATGATCTGTTAGGATCTTCACCCTCTTATGAGTGGTCTGGTTAGAGGGCTTCAAACACTCTTTAGAATGTTACATATTTCAAAGATTTTACAATAAGACTGTTAAGTCCACTCTGTTAAGAGATTTCTCAATTACAAATGCTAGTAAGCAATAGTAAATATTTTGACTTGTAGATCTGTAACTATCTTTGCTTAATCAAATCCTTTGTGCGCTCTTCAATCTTCTCTTCAATTCGTCATTATCCACTAGCTTCAGCACTTTATCAAATCGTGTTTTTTCACTCGGAATCTCTATGTTCCTTCACTACGACAATCGGTGACCCTTCAACTCTTCAATTTGTCAGCCATTTGTTTATACAAATCTATCCTTTAAATAGATAATTTTTTCCTCTTAATCTCCTCTATTACGTTTTGCCTTGATCAATCTCAACTGTCTAATTCATTATACTTTGAATTCAGATCTTGATAACATGTTTTCTTTTCACCTAAGAACTTGAACTTTCTTGAAACTTGTTCCATCTGCTTTAATCGTTTAGATCTAAGTCGTAGATCTTCACCTTGAATTTTCCTGTCCATAGATCTCTGTAACTAACTTTCTTTGTCATCATGATCATCCAACTCATCATAGCTAATCATTAAATGCCGATTCAATCTTTATTTAATATATGTTCCTCGCTCAGTGTCCTCTTGCATTTTGGTTAACTTCACTTGGTGTCTAAATCTTTCTTTTATGTTCAGTGTCTTCGATTCCTTTGCCTATACTGAGTTACTTCCTTCTACTTTTTACCTTTACCGAGTGACATTTCCTGTTCTGTAGCCAAAACTCTTGTTATCGACTTGACAAATCTTCATTTTCATCATTTACCGACTTATCATAATCATATGTTAGATAGAAAACAATTGTATCAACATTATCCAATCATTTTTCGATCTGTGTCAGTTGCCCATTTAAGCTCTTCAACTTAACAACATCTTATTTCTTCATCTTCTTAACTCATTCAACTTATATCATTACCGAATGATATGACAAGTAATATAAATCAGAAATCAAATGCTTGACATCAATGACAAGACAATAACTGATCGAACTTTTCTACTATCATGTATTCTTCTATTCTTGGTTGGTCTTCATAATCATCAGATAATCAACTTTCAACATTACTATCAATTATGGTAACAATCTCCCTATTTGGCATTGATGGCAACACTAACAATATTCAGTGCTCAATTGATGATGGTACACTTCATTGTCATTCTTATACTCCCACCAAGTTGTAATTTCTCTTTGTTGTACTAGATCTATTTTTGTAATCTCTCCCTCTATCAGTAGTAGTCTTCTTTACTGTTCCTCTTTGACAATTACTGTTCTAATCTTCATTTTTCATCCTCCTTTGCAATATTCATCTTCTCTGATCAATTGATTCATTCTTCTTCTTCTTTGTAATCATCAATAGTACTCTCCCACTTTGATCTGTTTATCATCAATCTCATTCATTTATATCATCTCCCTTCATCAATCATATTCTCCCTCTTTGACAACAATGCCAAAGACACAAACTTTTCAAGTCATGCCTCAAATGTATAGATCCCTCATTGCACTCATAAACTTATTTTTCACAACTTTAGGCTTCACCTAAAGAGCGAACACTAGCATCAACTCACAAGATCGATATTCTATCGAATACTTGAATTGATGCAACATGAACATTGGATAGGGGAAGAACCCCTAACTTATCTCAGAGATATTCAAAAGCATCCTTTGGTAGTGGTTTTGTAAATATATCAGCTATCTATTTTTTAGAATTCACGTACTCCAATGTGACATGTTTATCTTGTACCTTCTCTCTCAAATAGTGATACTTAAAAGATATATTCTTTGTTTTTTAATGCATCACCGGATTATTTGATATGTTAATAGCATTGGTATTATCACAATAAATTGTAATTGGATCAGTAATCTCTTCATGCATACTTTCAAGTAATTATTTGATCCATACAATGTTAAAAAAATTCATAGTTGCAACAACATACTCATATTCGACAGTAGATTGTGAAATATAACTTTTTTTCTTTCTTAACTATGTCACTAGTTTTTCTCCTAAAAAGAAAGCTCTACCACTAGTGCTCTTTCTGTCATCAATATTTTCAGTCCAGTTAGGATCAGTACACACCTTGAGATCAAAATCTCCTCATTATGTCTACAACAGAATGAAATCTTCAGTCCTTTTTAGATATCTAAATATCATTTTCATTGCAGACATGTCTCCTTTGGGTTTGCAGAAAACCTTGCAACTATACCAATTGAATGGACAATATCTGGTCGGTTGTGGACAACATATTGTAGTTTACCAATCATGGATCAGTAAAGTGTCTTATTTACTTCCGTAGTGTCATCTTCCTTTAACAATTTGCAACCAATAGCCATCGATATTATAACCGATTTTAATTCTTTCATATTGAATGTCTTTAGGATCTCCTTGATATACTTAGATTGTGTTATGTAGATCTCATCTTTAACTTATTGAATTTGAAGTCTAATAAAGAATTTAATCTCTCATATCATAGACATCTCAAATTTCTTTCTCATTTCCTCAGCAAATGATTTAGACATTATCTCATTTCCACCAAATATAATGTCATCAACAAATATCTCAACAATAAGAATTTTATCAGTACTATCACATTTCACGTATAAATTGTTGTTATCACTAGTCTTTTGAAATCCAATCTTGACTAAATAAGAGTGTAATATTTTATACCATGCTCAGGATGCTTGCTTCAATCCATAGAAGAGTGTAATCTTACATACCATGCTCAGGAATCAATAATCCCTGATTCCAAATACCTAAAAATATTTTCTCTGATTAACTTGGTAGCAACTTGGTAAAACACACTTTACTATTTACCAACAACAGTAAATAAACTTCAACAATCAGCAATTAATTCACATAAATCATGCATCACATGTAACACCAGTATTTAACGTGGAAATACAGCTTTGGGAAAAACCATTATGAGACTTGTCACCCACTAAGAAAATACTCTTCTGAAATACGCCTAGTTAAGAGCCAATTATGTTAAAGATTACAATACACACTATTAGGTGTGACCCGGTCAAGGGATTTACCTCAGATCTGTTAGGATCTTCACCCTGTTAGGAGTGCCCTGGTTAGAGGGCTTCAAACACTCTTTAGAATGTTACCATTTTCAAAAATTTTACAATAAAATTGTTAAGTCAACTCTTTTAAGAGATTTCTCAGTTACAAATGCTAGTAAGCAATAGTAAATATTATGACTTGTAGATTTGCAACTATCTTTACTTAATCAGATCCTTTGTGCGCTCTTCAATCTTCTCTTCAATTCATCATTATCCAATGGCTTCGATACTTCATCAAATCTAATTTTTTCACTCATAATCTCTTTGTTCCTTATTTACTGCAATAGTCGGCGACCCTTCAACTCTTCAATTTGTCAGTCATTTGTTCATACAAATCCATCTTTTATATAGATAATTTTTTCCTCTTAATGTCCTCTATTACGTTTTTCCTTGATCAATCTTAATCGTCCAATTCATTATACCTTAAATTCAGATATTGGTAACACATTTTATTTTCACCTAGGAACTTGAATTTTCTTGAAACTTGTTCCATCTACTTTAACCGTTTAGATCTAATTCATAAATCTTCACCTTGAATTTTCTTGTCCATAAATCTCTGTAACTAACTTTCCTTGTCATCATGATCATCCAGCTCATCATAGCTAATTACTAAATGATGATTCAATCCTTATTTAATATATGTTCCTCGCTCGTTGTCCTCCTCTTGTATTTCGGTTAACTTAGCTTGGTGCCTAAAACTTTCTTTTATATTCGGTGTCTTCAGTTCCTTTGCCTTTACCGAGTTACTTCCTTCTACTTTTTACCTTTATTGACTGATATTTCCTGTTCGGTAGCCAAAACTCTTTTTCTTACCAGCTCAACAAATCTTCATTTCCATGCTTTACCGACTTAACATAATCATATGTTAGGTAGAAAATAATTGTATCAACATTATCCAATCATTGTCCGATTTGTATCAGTTTCTCATTTAACTTCTTTAACTTCACAACATCTTATTTCTTCATCTTCTGAACTCGTTCAACTTATATCATTACCAAATGATATGACAACATAATATAAACTAGAAATCAATTTTTTGACATCAATGATAAGACAATAACTGATCTAACCTTTCTACTATCATGTATTCCTCTATTCTTGGCCAGACTTCATCATTATCACCATTAGATAATCAACCTTCAACATTATTATCAGTTAGGGTAACAATCTCCCTCTTTGGCATTGATGACAACACTAACAATATTCAATGTTCAATTGATGATGGTAGACTTCACTATCATTCTTGTACTCCCTCTGAGTTGTAACTTCTCTTTGTTGTACTTGATTTATTTTCGTAAGCTTTCTCTCTCTATCAGTAGTAGTCTTCTTTACTGTTCCTCTTTAAAAATTACCGTTCTAATCTCCATTTTTCATCTTCCTCTGTAATATTCATCCTCTCTGATCAATTGATTCATTATTCTTCTTTGTAATCATTAATAGTACTCTCCCTCTTTGATCTATTTACTATCAATCTAATTCATCTATATCATCTCCCTTCATCAATCATATTCTCCCTTTTTGACAACAATGCCAAAGACATACAAAATTTTCAAATCATGCCTCAAATGTATAGATCTCTTATTGCAGTCAAACTTATTTTTCACAATTTTAGGCTTCACCTAAAGAGTGAACACTACCATCAACTCACAAGATAGATATTCTATTGAATACTTGAATTGATGCAGCATGCATCATGCCTTAATGAACACTGGATAGGGGAAGAACCCCTAACTTACCCCAGATATATTCAAAAGCATCATTCGGTAGTGGTTTTGTAAATATATCAGCTATTTATTATTTAGAATTCACATACTCCAATGTCAAATATGTATCTTCTACTTTCTCTCTCAAATAGTGATACTTAATAGATATATGCTTTGGTTTTGAATGCATCACTTGATTATTTGATATGTTAATAGCACTGGTATTATCACAATAAATTGTAATTGGATTAGTAATCTCTTCATGCATACCTTCAAGTAATTGTTTGATCAATACAATGTTAGAATAATTCATAGTTGCAGTAACATAATCAAATTCGACAGTAGATTGTGAAATACAACTTTGTTTCTTTCTTAACTATGTCACTAGTTTTTCTCTTAAAAAGAAAGTTTCGCCACTAGTGCTCTTTCTGTCATCAATATTTTTAGTCCAGTTAGCATCAGTATGCATCTTGAGATTAAAATCTCCTCATTTTGTGTACAACAGACTGAAATCTTCAGTCCCTTTTAGATATCTAAATATCATTTTCACTACAAACATATGTGTCTCCTTTGGGTTTGCAGAAGACCTTGCAACTATACCAACTAAATGTGCAATATCCGATTGGTTGTGAAAAACATACTGTAGTTTACCAATCGTGGATCGGTAAAGTATCTTATTTACTTCCTTAGTGTCATCTTGCTTTGACAATTTTCAACTAGTAGCCATTGGTGTTCCAACCGGTTTTGATTCTTCTATATTGAATATCTTTAGGATCTCTTTAATATACTTAGATTATGTTATGTAGATCTCATCTTTAACTAGTTAAATTTGAAGTCCAATAAAGAATTTAATCTCTCATATCATAGACATCTCAAATATCTTTCTCATTTCCTCAGGTAATGATTTAGACATTATCTCATTTACACCAAATATAATGTCATCAAAAAATATCTCAACAATCATAATTTTATCAGTACTATCACATTTCAAGTATAAATTGTTGTTATCACTAGTCTTTGTAACCCAATCTTGACTAAATAAGAGTGTAATATTTCATACCATGCTCAGGATGCTTGCTTCAATCCATAGAAGAGTGAAATCTTACATACCATGCTCAGGAATCAGTAATCCCCGATTCCAAATACCTAAAAATCTTTTCTCTGATTAACTTGGTAGCAACTCGGTAAAACACACTTTACTATTTACTGAAAAAGTAAATAAACTTTAACAATTAGTAAATAATTCACATAAATCATGCATTACATGTAACACCAGTATTTAACGTGGAAACCCAGCTTTGAGAAAAACCACTATAGGACTTGTCACCCACTAAGAAAATAATCTTTTGAAGTATGTCCGGTTAAGAGCCAATCTTGTTAAAGATTATAATACACACTATAAGGTGTGACCCGGTCAAGGGATTTACCTCAGATCTATTAATATCTTCAACCTGTTAGGAGTGACTTGGTTAAAGGGCTTCAAACACTCTTTATAATGTTACATTTTTCAAAGATTTTACAATAAGACTGTCAAGTCCACTATGTTAAGAAATTTCTCAGTTACAAATGCTAGTAAGAAATAATAAATATTTTGACATGTGGATTTGCAACTATCTTTGCTTAATCAGATCCTTTGTGCACCCTTCAATATTCTATTCAATTCTTCATTATCCACTGGCCTCAACATTTCATCGAATCCTATTTTTTCACTCGAAATCTCTTTGTTTCCTCTTTACTGCAATAGTCAGTGACCCTTCGACTCTTCAATTTTTCAGTAATTTGTCCATACAAATCCATCCTTTATATAGATAATTTTTGCCTCTTAATCTCCTCCATTACATTTTGTCTTTATCAATCTTTACCATTCAATTCATTATACCTTGAATTTAGATCTCGGTAACACATTTTCTTTTCACCTAAGAACTTGAACTCTCTTGAAATTTGGTGTTCCATCTGCTTTAACCGTTTAGATCTAAGTCATTGATCTTCATCTTCGTTTTTCTTGTTCATAGATTTTTTTAACTAACTTTCATTGTTATCATGAACATCCAACTCATCATAGCTAATCATTAAATGTCGATTCAAACCTTATTTAATATATGTTCCTCTCTCGGTGTCCTCTTGTATTTCGGTTAACTTTTCTCAATGCCTAAACCTTTATTTTGTATTCGGTGACTTTGGTTCCTTTGTCTTTACTCAGTGATCCCTGATTCCAAATACCTAAAAGTCTTTTCTATGATTAACTTGATAGCAACTCGAAAAACACACACTTTACTATTTACCGACAACAGTAAATAAACTTTAACAATCAATAAATCATTCACACAAATCATGCATCACATGTAACACCAGTATTTAACGTGGAAACCCAGCTTTGAGAAAAATCATTGTGAGACTTGTCACCCACTAAGAAAATATTCTTCTGAAGTACATCTAGTTAAGAGCCAATCCTTTTAAAGATTATAGTACACACTATTAGGTGTGACCCGGCCAAGGCATTTACCTATGATCTGTTAGGATCTTCACCCTCTTACGAGTGGTCTAGTTAGAGGGCTTCAAACACTCTTTAGAATGTTACATTTTTCAAGAATTTTACAATAAGACTGTTACGTCCACTCTGTTAAGAGATTTATCAGTTACAAATGCTAGTATGCAATAGTAAATATTTTGACTTGTATATTTGTAACTATCTTTGCTTAATCAAATCCTTTGTGTGCTCTTCAATTCTTCATTATCCATTGGCCTCAACACTTCATCAAATCCTATTTTTTCACTTAGAATCTCTATGTTCCTGTATCGTCTTAAAATGGAAGCACTTCCATGTTAAGAGTGTTTAGCTCTCCAAGTAAGTGGTTTAGGGTCATGATTGACATCTTTGCATTCTCCCTTGTCTTCCACTTCTTCTCTGCACTTAATTTCTGCATTCTAGGTGAAATTAGGGTTAAGGTCTTAAGGACTTTCCTGATTTTCCTTCTTCTATGGCTCTATTTTCTAGGTAGGATTCAGAAATGAGACCTCCTAGTCCAACATCACATCATTCAGAGGATTTTCTGTCTATTCCAAGCACTGGGTCCTGCTCAGACATCAAATTTTACATTTCTAGCACCCCTGGAACTCCTGTTGCAGAACCTGACAAAGTTAGGGTTTTGAGGTCAAAGTCGAGGTCGACCCTGACCAGGTCAGGGTCAACCTCGACCCTGACTAGGTCAGGTTCGACCTTGACCTTGACCTCTTCCTACCAAAATTTCAAAGTTTCATTTCCTGCTAATTTGGCTTTCGGGAAAGTTATTTCTCCGCTTCCAGGTTGGCTATTTCGGGCTCTGAAATGGTAAATTTTTTAATGGTATTTAATCAAGGTATATTTTCTAAAGGTGAGGACCTAATTGAGATTTAATTCTTCAAGGTGGCCCATCTAGAGGAGTGTGCCCTAGTTCACTATAAAAGGAGACCTTCCTCTCTCATTTTCATATCTCATATCAAGCAATCAAGCTCTCAAGCTCTCAAGGTGATCAAGCAAGCATTCATTCAAGCATTCAAGTCTTCTTCTTCATCCATTGAAGATCAAGGATTCAAGCATTCAAGCTATCGAAGGGATTTGGCTTAAGCATTTAAGATCTATCATTCAAACCCTAGATCTAACCACCATGGTGGTGTGATCTTCCTTCAAGATCCTTTGTTCATCTTCAAGATCCATATCATTGTTTCCTCAAGGTGGATTTCAAGCATACAATCATGGAGGTTTGATTATGTTATGTTCAAGCTTTCATATCAATATATTTGATTACATTCCAAATACATTAGCATATCTATTGAATTGCATAGCTTCATTGTTAGATTCATTTCTACTACTTGCTAGCATTCTCCTATTTCAATTTCAATATTAAGGACGATTCCAAACCGGGGTTTGACCAAGGCAAACCCCCCCCCCCAAAAAAAAAAACAAAAACAAAAAAAAAAATAACAAAACCATTTTTCTTGCAGGCATAGGTGTGGAATCTCGAATCTGAGAGTGAATTTGGATACCCTTTTCAGCAATCTTTCAGGATCTGCGAACAGAATCTGAATCAGACTTCAAATAAATAATGTGGTCTTTGACCTTTTAAAAGGTCAAAGTCGAACTGTGTGAATTTGGATAAAAGATTTCTGGGTTTTGTCCGCCTCGACATTTTCAATTCAGAATAAGTGACAGAATCTTCAAAAAGTTCATACAGAAGCCAGAATTCAGCATTTTCCAGATCTTCCCTAATTCAAGGTTAGTATTTGTACTTCAATTATTTCAATTTCAAGTATAACACATTTTACCTAGGGAAACATCAGATTTATTCTTTCTTTCATATTTTTCATAGATTGATTCGATTGTGTATTAACCTCTTGGTTGATCAAATTGGATCTCTCCTTTGGGAATTTGGATTTAGAAGTAAATCTTACATTTTTCCCACACACATACACAAATAGAGGTGATTCCAAATCTCTTCTATTCAGTTCCTTCACTGCGACAATTGGTGACCCTTCAACTCTTCAATTTGTCAGCTATTTGTTTATACAAATCCATCCTTTAAATATATAATTTTTGCCTCTTAATCTCCTCTATTACATTTTGCCTTGATCAATCTTAACAGTCTAATTCATTATACTTTGAATTCAGATCTCAATAACACATTTTCTTTTCACCTAAGAACTTGAACTTTCTTGAAACTTGTTCCATCTGCTTTAATCGTTTAGATCTAAGTCGTATATCTTCACCTTGAATTTTCCTATCCATAGATCTCTGTAACTAACTTTCCTTGTCATCATGATCATCCTGATGGAGCTCTGATTTCAGAAATCAGGACCTCCATTTAATTTCATTTTCTAAACTTCTTATCATACTATTAGTGTTGTATTTTTTTATATTTTCTTGCACATTAATACAAATTTTTACAATCTCTGTCAATTGTCAGTTTATTGATTTTTCTTTCCATATCCTCGCGTTAAGTATTCACAATAAGTAAACATTAAAATTCCTACAGACCATTCAAAACCAATTATCATCTTTTCTAAGTTTGATATTTTGTTGTAACTAATCTGAGACTGTGTTTTCATTCTGCAGATTATGTTATAAATGATTGTTTCAAATCGATCCTATTATAATTATCATCTCAAACATGCATGTGTGGAATCTATTGATCTTACCATCAGGAGATTGTCTAGAAATAAATATTGTGGAGAGCATCGAATATTTATGAACCTTCTGCAAAAATGGGAAAATATAGGTTCGATAATTTGTTACATGAAAGGGTCGAGCTTTCAATCTACTTAGGTGAATGTTCCAATCCGCACGACACCTGATGTTGAGGCAAGTCCATTATGTCGTGAAGTATTAGTCCTCTTTGCATGATTATTCGACATTCTCTGTTCGATGATAAAGTGGTAAAGGTAGTAGCCTTTCATCCGACTGGAGATTGCAAAGGAGATGACTACATTTCAATTATCTCAGGGAGCGGCAACATCAAAATCACAGAAGTTTTGCGAGAACCATGACATGGCCTCCGCATAAAATCCTGGCAGGATGGTTCAGGATTCATACATGAAATTCGCGTCCAAAGTATTCTGATAAATAGTGTTGCCAATCCCATTGTCAATCAATCAACTTTACTGTGAATAAAATCAGACATTTGCTGACTGGCGATACATGTAGAAAATGGAGATATGCACACAGTGGACTGTTGTATCTACCGTTGTATCTCCTTCATAAGACAAAGCCTAAGGGAGTCAAGCCGTGACGATTAAGGATAGAGCTCTGCCTGAATGAAGAAGGATGGATCAGAAGAAGAGTAAGAGCACAGGGCTAATGGAGAAGCTTTGAAAATTTTAAATTGCTTCCTTAAAAATACATAATGTCACATGAATATGGATCATGCATTGAAGAACATCATTTATCATACTCACAAATTTATAAGTGTTCGCAATGGATAAGAACACTCTTGCAGGATTGAAATAAGAGGAATATAAGCATCATACGGTCTGATATAAGGCATGAGCTTATATAAGAAGAAGCCGTGTAATGGGAACAGGAGTCCACAGGTTAAGAGTGCCACCTGTCTCATCAGTATATATGCCCGTGTCCTCTATAAGAGGATAGATATGAAGGTTGCATTTTCGGTCCTCATATATTAAATTATGTTACAAATTCCAATTAACAAGTATCGGTTAATTGTTGTGAATCAACACGTTAGTCCATGAAACGTGGCCTCCACCTGTCATTTTCAATTTTTCCCGTTAGAAGCCACAGTTATGTTAGTTTATAATTATAGGCAAAGACAAATATGTTATTAGTTTTATGAAGCGATGTGTCTTTTTAAAAAAGAAACCGCATGCCTTCTCATTTTATATAAATATAGAATGCGAAATCAAACAAGATGGAGACACGAACACAGTCGGTTGTAAAATACTGGCAAAAATATTATACTTGGATATATTATTTTTTCATTGGCAAAGGAATGAATTTTTGAACTAAGCCCATGAATTTTGGATTATTGAGTAAATATATTTATATGTGATTCTGGAGTCAAACTGCATTGGATAGATCATCCGTAAGGAGTGTCTCTAATGCAATTTTATTTTCGGCATAATCTGTAAGTGTATTTATTTTATTTATGTGCATTAGAGTTTTCAATTATTATTAAGTTTTATCCTTTATAAATATTTTTAATTTCTATAAATATTTTAATATTCCGATAAGTGGACTGGATCATTATTGCATTTAAAATTTGATAAACATAGATATAGTGAAATACTTAATTGTTTCCATATTTATGTTTGGTTTGTCTCTGCATCACAGGAGTTAAAATACATCCTAGACTAGTTTAAAATAGCGTTCATATAATTGATCTGTCACATCTGGATTATTAATTTATTTATAGTTTTAATACATTGAATTTTATAAAGTTATACGTAATAAGCTTATAATATTGACTCTGTTTGCCCATTTAATTAGGCACTCATCTTTATATTACTCTTAATTCATAATTCATATGCTGGCAATTATTTCATCTCTCCTTTGAAGATTTAATATATTCATTTGTGGCATTAATACATAATTATTATTTAAAACACTCTTATATTTACACAATCATTTACTTTTGTTATTACTTCATAATTTACAAAGCTTTCTATAATTCTTGCCATTTTGTAAGCTTTCATTATATTCGCATTTTAAGCATTCTGCTATAAGCATCATGGGCTTAAGTGTTTTGTTCAGGATCAGGTGCACCCGCCTTGGCCTTGCAGAGCCAGAAGTGCAGGGAACTCAGATTATACCATTCAGTTCCATCAAGTTGGCCATAGCCGATTGGATATCCCAACATCGAGTTGGCAAGACTCGTAGGATTCCAATCTGTGATTTTGGGAACCAACAGATTGGCAACTCTGCTAGGAGAGTTGCTCACAATACATATTGTGAAGTTGCCTAGAATTTCTAATTTTGCAGACTAGAATTTGAAAGCAGTTCTATCAGTTTGTTTGGAAGTGTACTCTATTGGAAGTGAGAACCCAGAAGATCAACAAATCACTACATTCCTTGAAAGAGGTGGCGACTCTATTCAATACAATTTTCATTTGGTAGCTCTGCTGAGGGAGAAGACTCAGAAGGAGATGGTGGATAGGTTTTTTAAATGTATCGATCATTTGAAAGAAAGTCTTTTATTCCAGATGGCATCAGGCCATTGGATTTCAGCAAGTTTGATTATGAACCTAGCAAGTTATCCCCAAAACTTTCACAACTTGTGCCAAAGTTTCATGGAGAATGGGATGAATCCGCACTTCAACATTTGGATGCATTTTATACATTCATAGAAGACTATGAGGTCGATGCAAAAGATCAGATGAAGAAGTTGTTTTTCAGAACATTGAAGGACAATGTGATACAGGCTTATGAATCATTACCTACACAATGTATCTCATCTTGGCAAGAGTTTGAAAAATGGTTCCTATATGAATTTCATGATGCAAGCGAGGAAGATGACACGTGTTATGAATGGTGTGAAGACCAAAGCTGCAACATGGAAGAGGATCCTAACATGTCTCCACTTGATGCCTTTCTAAAATTGGAAAGATACGAAGGCGAGACATCGACACATTTGTTCATAAGGATGGTGAATATTTTTTGAGAAGTACCTTCAAATATCATGCCTTCACGCAAGGAACTCATAATAAAATTTCATGAGTTGGGAGTCTCACCATATGACCCTGATTTGAAGCTTCTTTTTCAAATGTTAGATGAAAGTTCAAGTTATATATCTCCTTTGGATACATTTTTGAACTTAGAAAAGCAAGAAGAGGAATCTGCAATACAATTCTTTAGGAGGATGTTTAATGCCTATCAAGAAATACCTTTGGAATGCAGACCTCCATCCTTTGATCTTGTTAATAGAGTACGAGAACTAGGTCTCTTACATGATCATCAATTCCTTATCTTTCTCAAACTTATGGATAAAGAATTCATTGCAAAAGAGAATAAATGCAAGATTGAAGATGCATATGAATTAAGTGATGTTTCAAATCCAACTATAGAAGAAATTATAGATCCCATTGAAGAAGAATCTGATCAGGATGAGACCAGAAAAGAATTAAATTTGGGGGAATATGGAAATGAGGAAGAAGATTCTCTCAATGTGGATGAAATTTCAGCCTTATTGGACATGGAATATAAGATGTATGTTGAAAAGAATGGCCCAATTTTTTTCTCAAAATAGAATAGTGGATCAACACATATTCAGAATGTGTTTGATAAATCCCAATGAGGTATAATATTTGATGAATCTATGATTGATTTTGAGAGTTTATCAGATTTATTCCCTATAAGGCATGAAGAATTACTTTTCAGAAACAAAGCACCTTGTGAAGTTAATCCATATTACTTTCATGAGGAGGAAAGCAATGAACCAGAAAGAGCATACATTTCTCAGGAGGTTGACATATTTTTTGAAGATGTGCATTGTGGTCTATGTATAGAGAGAGATTTATGTAAACACAATTTCAAAGAGTTTTCGGATCCCATATATGATGGACTAGCATAAGAGAATGAAGAATATAGCCCTTATAAACTTTTAGATCTTGAGGAGAATGTGAACATTCATGAAGAGGAAGAAAGTACATCCGAGACAACATATGAATATGAATAGGTTTTAGATGAAAGTTCTCATAAAGATATTCCTGAGTTTGTTGCTTTCTTGAATTCATTGTTTGAAGAAGATCTTTCATATCAGCACTATGATGAAGATAACATACCTAAAGATGATTTTGAAGTTGAAACAACTCATGATATGCATTTAGAAGAGAAGATTTATCCAGATGCTTGTGTGATTGATCAAAAGCATAGGGATCTTTCATTTAGTAAAAAGCACATAACATATGAGGATTTATCAAAGGCTAAGCAAAGGTCATATGCTGAGGATTGTATTCATGAAGAAGAGACAGTAGATATTTCTCATAAGAGCGATGCAGATGATACAGGTATGGAGTATGAGCAGCATACCGAGGTAAGTATCCTTGAGGACTCTATGATAATATTTGTTAAGGATATGTTTATGGAAATATTTTTAAGTTTTCATCATAAATCCTTTGAGGATTTTTCTTCCATGTGCATTGATTGAATGAGTCAACCAAGAGATCAAATGCTAAGATTAAAAGACAATGAAATTTATTTCTTTTTAAATGATCTTGTTGATAAAGCAAGGGTAAAATTTGATTCTAGACAAGTAAAGAAGGAAAAGTACATGTTATGCAATGGTTGTTTTTTGACATTTGTTAATGGATCAAATTTTATTAAAGAATGATGTGATACCATATCCAGCAGATCCAAAGTGTTACATGATCAGGATAAGGTATTTGATAGAGGAAAGACATGGTGTTCATTTTTTGGGGGCCTGGGCCACCCTATCTTCACCTTGCATCACGTGAAGCATGGATGCTCGGTCTACTCCTCCAGAGGTAGTAGGGATACTCATCATGCTCGCAAGGAACATGTGTCTCCAGCAAGAGCCACTGATGGAGCCCTGATTTCAGAAATTAGGACCTCCATTTAATTTTCTTTTCTAAACTTCTTATCATACTATGATGAAGGGTGCTCCCCTTAATACCACAAACACATAACAGAAATAGAGAAACAACAACAATATGCAAGAACAGAAAATTGGCTTCTTATTATCTCCACAAATGTGGAATTACAAACTTTCAGAATTACAATATGCAAAGCCACATGGGCATTCCCTTACAATATTCTGTAGGACAAAGCTTCGAACTATTACCCAGATCTACTACCCAGAACTATTCTGAACTGCCTAAGACAATAATACAGCCTTCCTTATATAGGCAATTTTCCACCGCCTAGAA
This sequence comes from Chamaecyparis obtusa, assembly GCA_027943335.1. NCBI lineage: Eukaryota > Viridiplantae > Streptophyta > Pinopsida > Cupressales > Cupressaceae > Chamaecyparis > Chamaecyparis obtusa. The sequence goes on along the minus strand of BSBK01001424.1, from coordinate 1,262,699 downwards.
GGTTCCAGAATTTTAGCCAATAAGGCCGACCAAACTTAGAATTATTTTATTTTACATTTTATTACATCATAGTCGGCTCAAGGTAACCTTTGAAACCCGAACAAAAATTTTGAAGAAAATTATTTTCTGCCATTTCGGGTGGCCCAACTTCCGAAGACCATAAGTCATCACCAGTTGACCCGATCGGCTATTATAACCCCATTTCGGAAACGCCACGAAGCGCTCTATAGGCTTGACCTATGCAAGCACCCGTCACCCAAATTTTTGACCTCATCCGGGGCCTCTAAAGCCTTCAAAACTGAGTTCAAAGTTTTTGTACCCTGCTGCCAATACCGAAAATCTTCAATATCTTCCAATATACACTTGATCTGGCAATGAAACTTTACTGGCAGGCTTATATGACCAAAATGAACTTCCAAGAAAGAAATCAGATCATTCTGAGCACATACAAAAATTACCAAAAATAGTAACTTTTCATAAATAGCAGCTCTGCACAAAATAGCCCTTATTGAATATAAAAAAATAGAAATATTTTTGGGTGATGCAAGATTGCTCTTACACCCAGGATGCTCCTGCATCAGACACCCAGGGTAATTTGAGAAGTGACCCTGTCACGACTCAGGTGTGCAGAGGAAAACCAAGACGGCGAACCTCCTCCTTTGTCAACTATGATGAATCTTCAACAGGTCGTCCTTTCCACTTGACCAGATATTCTTCATATGTCATGTTCCTTGTGCTTCTACCAACACGACTGTCCAATATATCTTCGATCTCCTTAGTGTCTGAACTAGTTGCTGGAATACTCCATTATGCTGTTGTGATCTCATCTTCAACACCTCCTTCATGATACTTTGTCAGATCTAAAATGTTAAAAATTGGTGAAATATTTAGCTCAGTAGGCAATTCTACCTCATATGCATTTCCTGAATCATGTTTCTTTAGTATCCTACATGGTCCAAACTTCTTCATTTTCAGCTTGTTATATGTACCAACTGGAAACCGCTCCTTCCGCAAATGAACCATGACTTCATCACCAACCTGAAATTCCTTATACCTCCTTTTCTCATCCGCCTTAGCCTTATACTGTGCGTTCATCTTGGTAATATGCTTCCTCACCTCTTCATGGATGTTCTTCAAGTGTTCTGCAAAATCTTCAGCTTCAGCACTACTTATTTCTCCTTTATCTATCTTCCTCAATTCAGATGCATTTCTTGGACTACTTCCATATACAATCTGGAATGGTGATTTACCAGTGCTCCTGTTGACAGAATTATTGTATGCAAATTCCGCCTATGGTAAAATCAAATCCCATCCTGTTGGCTTATCTCCAACCAAACATCTCAGCAAATTTCCCAAACTCCTATTCACCACCTCTGTCTGTCCATCAGTCTGTGGATGATGTGATGAACTGAACTTCAAATCTATCTTCAACTTCTTCCACAACGTATGCCAGAAATATCCAACAAACTTAGTGTCCCGATCTGAAACTATGGTCTTTGGCAAACCATGAAGTCTCACTACTTCTCTAAAAAACAATTCTGCTACATGAACAGCATCATTAGTCTTCTTGCAGGGAATGAAATGTGCCATCTTTAAAAATCTGTCAACCACCACCAAAATTGAATCATGTCCCCGCTGAGTCCTCGGTAAACCAAGAACAAAGTCCATGCTGATATCCTCCCAAGGCTTTTCTGATATGGGTAATGGCTGATACAACCCTGTATTCTGCTTCACTCCTTTCGCCATCTGACATACTCTACAACTCTGTACAAACTTCTTCACATCTTGCTGCAACTGTGGCCAATAATAATTCTCACTAACCAGACCAAGGGTTTTATCACGACCAAAATGTCCAGCCAATCCTCCACTATGCTTCTCCTTGATGAGATTCTCCCTCATAGAACTTCATAGAATGCACAACTGATTCCCTCTGAATAGCATATCATCCTGGATGATGAAATCCAACCATTTTGTCCTGTCTAGAGTAACAGGTTCTGCACAAGCTTTCCAAGCTTCACCAAAATCAGGATCCTCTGGATATAAATTCTTGAGTTCCTTGACCCAACCACTTCAATCTACATTTCTGTCAGCAATAGTTGCCTTCTGTTAAGAGCATCTGCAACCCTATTAGACTTTCCACTCCTGTGTTTCAAAACAAATGTATAACTCTGTAAAAACTCAACCCATTTCAAATGCCTTTGATTCAATTTTCCTTGACTATTCAAATATTGCAAAGCTTGATGATCAGTATACAAAACAAACTCCTTAGGAAGCAGATAATGTCTCCACTTCTTTAATGCCTAAACTATAGCATAAAATTCCTGATCATAAATAGAATATTTCCTCTTGGCATCATTTAACTTCTCACTGAAATAAGCAACAGGTTTACCTTCTTGGCTCATAACAGCTCCTATTGCAGTACCACTAGCATCACAATCTACTTGAAACACCTTATTAAAATCTGGAAGTGCTAAACGAGTTGTTTTGTAACTTTTTGTTTCAACAACTGAAAACTATTTTCTGCCCCATTAGTCCACTTAAACTCTTTTCTATCCCCTCTCATTGTTTCAGTCAAGAATCCACAAATACTGCTAAAATTTTTGATAAACTTTCTGTAAAAGCTACCTAGACCATGAAAAGATCTTACCTCAGTAGCACTCCTTGGTGTAGGCCATTCAAGGATAGCCTGTACCTTCTCTGGGTCCATTTTTAGACCTTCTGCTGAAACTACAAATCCCAAATACACTAACTCTTTCTTCACAAAACTGCACTTCTTCAAATTAATCAACAATTTCTCATCTCTCAACTTCTCAAACACCATACTAATATGCATCATATGTTCCTCCAATGTCTTGCTAAAAATCAAAATATCATCTAGGTAAACAATGACAAACTTACCCAGAAATTCTTTCAGAACCTCGTTCATGAGCCGCATGAAAGTGCTCGGTGCATTGGTTAGCCCAAAAGGCATGACTAACCACTCATGCAGTCCTTCCTTTGTCTTGAAGGCAGTCTTCCATTCATCTCCTTCTCTGATCCGAATCTGATGATATCCACTTTTCAGATCTATCTTTGAGAAATACACAGCTCCACTCAAACAGTCCATAATATCATCCATTCATGGCAATGGAAACCTGTACTTGATTGTGATCTTGTTTATTGCCCTAGAATCTGTACACATCCTCCATTCTCCATTCTTCTTTGGTGCTAATACCGTTGGTACAGCACAGGGACTCAGACTCTCATGGATCAATCCTTTCTGTAACAGTTCATGTACTTGTCTGTTCAACTCCTCACTTTCTACAGGTGTCATTCTATGTGCTGCCTTATTTGGAAAAGTCACTCCTGGGATCAAGTCCATCTGATGACTGATCTTCCTGACTGGTGGTAATCCATCAGGCACGTTATCGGATACAATATCCTGAAACTCATTCAACAAATCTGCAACTTCTACAGGAACATCTTCTACTTCCTCTTTACCAACTTTTGGAATTAAAGCAAAACATACATGCTCATGCCTCATACCATCTAAGAAATTTCTTCCATCAACAAAAGTTATCTTTGCATTACCACATACCTTTTCTTCAGTCTCCTTCAATGGTTTTAGCTTATGTCGCACTCCATCCTTTGTCAGGGAATAGGTATTCGCACGACCATCATGTACAGCACATCTGTCAAACTGCCATGGTCTACCCAACAACATATGACATGCATCCATAGATATGATATCACACAATACCTCATCTTGGTATCCACCAATCTTGAACTTCACCAGGCATTGTTCATTGACCATGACCTTGTGGTCATCCTGTACCTAGGCAATCCGATATGGATGTGGGTGTTTCTATCTCTTGAGCTTCAACTTTGTCACCATCTCTTTTGACACCAAATTGTCAGTGCTTCCACTATCAATAATCACATCACAACATTTACCTTCACACTTGCACCTGGTGCGAAACAGGCTCCTCCTTTGCTCAGGTTCATTCTCACCACTCAACAGGACTCTTCTGTTAATCAACGTTTCTCCTCTTTCAGCATCTTCAGAATTTGATGATCTGGCATCTTCATCTACATGTGCAACTCTGGCCTAGCCTTCATTTCTCCTATCTGTTCTGCCTTGGCGCTGAGGACATTCAAATGCCCTATGACCTTCTTCTCCACAGTGAAAACATGTTCCACGGAAGCCACCTCTTCCAGATCCTTGTCCTTTTCCTCTTCCTCTTTGATCTCTATTATTCTGATCCTGGAAGTGATTGGAATTATTTCCTCGCTGATTCTGACTACTACTGGCCTCATCCTTCTTTTTCGGATCCTCATTTCGGCCACCATATGACCGTCCACCAGATCGTCCACCGTGACCTCTTCCGTTTTGTCTGCTCTCAAACTTCTTGTTCAGCTTTTCCTCTACTTTTAGGGCAAACTGGTATGCCTCTTCAATACTGTTCATTCGAACCAGATTCAGCTCCTTCTGAATGCTTGGCCTTAACCCATTAAGGTATCAGGCAACTTTCTCCTTATCAGCTTCTGCGTGGCCTGTTCTGATGAGAAGTCGATAGAACTCCTCTGTATACTCCTAAACAGATCTTCCTGCTTGCTTCAAACTCTGCATTTTCTTCAGTAGGTCAAGCTCATAATCAACAGGAATGAACTGTCACTTCAATTTATCCACCATCCGATCCCATCTCATGATTTTCTCCTTTCCCCTTCTATTTTGCTCCAACTGAATCTCTTGCCACCATATCTTTGCATGACCTTTCAGTCTGGCCTTCGCAAATTTGACCCTATCAGGATCCTCAACATCTTCATACTCAAAATATTCCTCACATTCGTTGATCCAGTCAGTCAATTCTTCTGGGTTAAGATTTCCAGAAAATGTAGGAACCTCAATCTTAGGTCTTTTTCCAATCTTAGAAATGGCCCGAAAAAGTCTTTCTTCCTCCTGGTTCACAATTTCGACTTCTCCTTCTTGATATTCTTCTTCGGCTTCATCCTCGCTTTCATCTCTGACATTAAGATTCATTCCTTTGTGAATCTCTTCTTGCAATACTCGCACTTGTCTCTGCAGCTCTCTAACCTCAGGTGTTACAACACCAGCTCTTCTGCCACGTTCCCTTTGTGGAGGCATTTTCATGATGCGCGCTGAAACCCTAGCCACGGTCCTGGTGCAAACTGCCTCATGGTCGGCGATCTGTTTACACACTCAAGAACTCCTGCTCTGATACCACCTGATGAAGGGTGCTCCCCTTAATACCACAAACACATAACAGAAATAGAGAAACAACAACAATATGCAAGAACAGAAAATTGGCTTCTTATTATCTCCACAAATGTGGAATTACAAACTTTCAGAATTACAATATGCAAAGCCACATGGGCATTCCCTTACAATATTCTGTAGGACAAAGCCTCGAACTATTACCCAAATCTACTACCCAGAACTATTCTGAACTGCCTAAGACAATAATACAGCCTTCCTTATATAGGCAATTTTCCACCGCCTAGAAGGTTCCAGAATTTTAGCCAATAAGGCCGACCAAACTTAGAATTATTTTATTTTACATTTTATTACATCATAGTCGGCTCAAGGTAACCTTTGAAAACCGAACAGAAATTTTGAAGAAAATTATTTTCTGCCATTTTGGGTGGCCCAACTTCCGAAGACCATAAGTCATCACCAGTTGACCCGATCGGCTATTATAACCCCGTTTTGGAAACGCCACGAAGTGCTCTACAGGCTTGACTTGCGCAAGCGCTCGTCACTCAAATTTTCAACCTCATCCGAGGCCTCTAAAGCCTTCAAAATTGAGTTCAAAGTTTCTGTACCCTGCTGCCAATACCGAAAATCTTCAATATCTTCCAATATACACTTGATCTGGCAATGAAACTTTACTGGCAGGCTTATATGACCAAAATGAACCTCCAAGAAAGAAATCAGATCATTCTGAGCACATACGAAAATTACCAAAAATAGTAACTTTTCATAAATAGCAGCTCTGCACAAAATAGCCCTTATTGAATATAAAAAAATAGAAATATTTTTGGGTGATGCAAGATTGCTCTTACACCTAGGATGCTCCTGCATCATACTATTGGTGTTGTATTTTTTTATATTTTCTTGCACATTAATACAAATTTTAACAATCTCTATCAATTGTCAGTTTATTGATTTTTCTTTCCATATCCTTGCATTAAGTATTCACAATAAGTAAACATTAAAATTCCTATAAACCATCAAAACCAATTATCATCTTTTCTGAGTTTGATATTTTGTTGTAACTAATCTAAGACTGTGTTTTCATTCTGCAGATTATGTTATAAATGATTGTTTCAAATCAATCCTATTATAATTATCATCTTAGACATGCATGTGTGGAATCTATTGATCTTATCATCAGGAGATTGTCTAGAAATAAATAATGTGGAAAGCATCGAATATTTATGAACCTTCTGCAAAAATGGGAAAATATAAGTTTGATGAATTTGTTATATGAAAGGGTCAAGCTTTCAATCCGCTTAGGTGAATGTTCCAATCCGCACGACACCTGATGTTGAGGTGAGTCCATTATGTCGTGAAGTATTAGTCCTCTTTGCATGATTATTCAACATTCTCTATTCGATGATAAAGTGGTAAAGGCGGTAGCCTTTCATTCGACTGGAGATTGCAAAGGAGATGATTGCATTTCAATTATCTCAGGGAGCGGCAACATCAAAATCATAGAATTTTTGTGTGGACCAGCACATGGCCTCCGCATAAAAGCCTGGCAGGATGGTTCAGGATTCATACATGAAATTCACGTCCAAAGTATTCTGATAAACAGTGCTACCAATCCCATTGTCAATCAATCAACTTTACTGTGAATAAAATCAGACATTTGCTAACTGGCGATACATGTAGAAGATGGAGATACGCATACAGTGGACCATTGTATCTACCATTGTATCTCCTTCATAAGACAAAGCCTAAGGGAGTCAAGTCGTGACGATTAAGGATAGAGCTCTGCCTGAATGAAGAAGGATGGAGCAGAAGAAGAGTAAGAGCACGGGGCTAATGTAGAAGCTTTGAAAATTTTTAATTGTGTGCTTAAAAATACATAACGTCACATGAATATGGATCATGCATTGAAGAACATCATTTATCATACTCAAAAATTTATAAGTGTGCGCAATGGATAAGAACACTCTTGCAGGATTGAAATAAGAGGAATACAAGCATCATATGGTCTGATATATGGCATGAGCTTATATAAGAAGAAGCCGTGTAATGGGAACAGGAGTCCACAGGTTAAGAGTGCCACCTATCTCATCAGTATATATGCCCATGTCCTCTATAAGAGGATAGATATGAAGGTTGCATTTTCGGTCCTCATATATTAAATTATGTTACAAATTCCAATTAACAAGTATAGGTTACTTGTTGTGAATCAACACGTCAGTCCATGAAACGTGGCCTCCACCTATCATTTGCAATTTTTCCCATTAGAAGCCACAGTTATGTTAGTTTATAATTATAGGCAAAGACAAATATGTTATTAGTTTTATGAAGCAACGTGTCTTTTTAAAAAAGAAATCGCATGCCTTCTCATTTTATATAAATATAGAATGCGAAATCAAACAAGATGGAGACACGAACATAGCCAGTTGTAAAATACTGGCAAAAATATTATACTTGGATTTATTATTTTTTCATTGGCAGAGGAATGAATTTTTGAACTAAACCCGTGAATTTTGGATTGTTGAGTAAATATATTTATATGTGATTCTGGAGTCAAACTTTATTGGATAGATCATCCGTAAGGAGTGTCTCTAATGCAATTTTATTTTCGGCATAATCTGTAAGCATATTTATTTTATTTATGTGCATTAGAGTTTTCAATTATTATTAAGTTTTGTCCTTTATAAATATTTTTAATTTCTATAAATGTTTTAATATTCTGATAAGTGGACTGGATCATTATTGCATTTTAAACTTGATAAACATAGATATAGTGAAATACTTAATTGTTTCCGTATTTATGTCTGGTTTGTCTCCGCATCACATGAGTTAAAATACATCCTAGACTAGTTTAAAATAGCGTTCATATAATTGATCCATTGCATCTGGATTATTAATTTATTTATAGTTTTAATACATTGAATTTTATAATGTTGTACGTAATAAGCTTATAATATTGACTGTGTTTTCCCATTTAATTAGGCACTCATCTTTATATTACTCTTAATTCATAATTCATATGCTGGCAATTATTTCATCTCTCCTTTGAAGATTTAATATATTCATTTGTGGCATTAACGCATAATTATTATTGAAAACTCTTATATTTATACAATCATTTACTTTTTTTATTACTTCATAATTTGCAAAGCTTTCTAGAATTATTGCCATTTTGTAAACTTTCATTATATTCACATTTTAACCATTCTGATATAAGCATCCTGGGCTTACGTGTTTTGTTCAGGATCAGGTTCACCCACCTTGGCCTTGCAGAGCCAGAAGTGCAGGGAACTCAGATTATACCATTCAGTTCCGTCAAGTTGGTTATAGCCGATTGGATATCCCAACATCGAGTTGGCAAGACTCGTAGGATTCCAATCTGCGGTTTTGGGAACCAACACATCCAACTCATCATAGCTAATCATTAAATGTTGATTCAATCCTTATTTAATATATGTTCCTCGCTCAGTGTCCTCTTGTATTTTAGTTAACTTCACTTGGTGTCTAAACCTTTCTTTTATGTTCGGTGTCTTCGATTCCTTTGCCTTTACTGAGTTACTTTCTTATACTTTTTACCTTTACCGAGTGAAATTTCCTATTCGGTAGCCAAAAATCTTACTTACCGACTTGACAAATCTTCATTTTCATCCTTTATCAACTTATCATAATCATATGTGGGTGGTCCCACAATAGTGTGTCCCACTTTTTTAGACATGCTGATTTTTGCTGAAATAACACATTTTTAATAAAATATGATGATTTAAGCTTTGAGAGGTTTCATTTAAAAAAATTAATTACAAAAGGTTAGCTCAAAGCCTCTTAGATTTAAAAAATATTGATATAACATCTATACTCCTCATTCATACCTACAATGGAGTCTCCTTCGTACCTATTAAAATGCTAACAAAAAATCACTTCGACTTTATGTTTTGGTAGATCAAATGAATCCATTTAAAAAATATATCTATGTAGTATGATGCTATTTAGAACAAGCTTTCTAATGAATATAATTTTAATACATATTGAGTTCATTATCACTTTTAAATATTACTTTAACTAAACATAGGTTGTTTGGTCATTCAACAACCTGTCTCTTCAAGACTTCGAGAAAAATAGTAAATAAAAAAAAAAAATTATGAAAAATATGTAGGAAATGAGTATTTGTTTTACCTTTCTATAAAAAAAAGGAAAAATTAATTTCAATATACACAAATCAAGTAAGAGCGATCCAAGTGACCTTATGTCTAAATTATAGTTACTGTCACTTTAGAACTTAATAAACTATGAAATATTGACCCAAAATGAATGAAACCAATTGCATCATTTAGATACTCAAGTTTCAAATATAGTCTCGAAAGAATTACATCGTTATCATATTTTTAAAAAAAGTTATGTTGATCCAAGTGACAGTAACTCCTTAAAAACATAGTTTTTCACACAAAGCACTTTTTGAAGGAGAAGGAAAAATGAATTTTAATTAATTTTAATTTTTTTTAAAAATATATTTAGAAACTACAAAGAAAATTCTAAAAGACTCTTGTTTACATCATTTTCAAATTCCTAATAGTTTTTTCGAAATAGGTGTTCGAAAGTGAAGTTTTTTCTTAGAATGTTGATCTTTGTGTCAAAGTTGGCCAAAAAGTGGGACACACTATTGTGGGACCACCCATGTTAGATAGAAAACAATTGTATCAACATTATCCAATCATTTTCCGATCTATATTAGTTGCCCATTTAAGTTCTTCAACTTCACAACATCTCATTTCTTCATCTTTTTAACTCATTCAACTTATATCATTGCCGAATGATATGACAAGATAATATAAACCATAAATCAAATGCTTGGCATCAATGACAAGACAATAACTGATCGAACCTTTCTACTATCATGTATTCTTCCATTCTTGGTTGGTCTTCATAATCATCAAATAATCAAATTTCAACATTACTATCAGTTATGGTAACAATCTCCCTATTTGGCATTGATGGAAACACTAACAATATTCAGTGCTCAATTGATGATGGTACACTTCACTTTCATTCTTATACTCCATTTGAGTTTTAATTTCTCTTTGTTTTACTTAATCTATTTCTGTAATCTATCCCCCTCTATTAGTAGTAGTCTTCTCTATTGTTCCTCTTTGACAATTAATGCTCTGATCTCCATTTTTCATCATCCTCTGTAATATTCATCCTCTCTGATGAATTGATTCATTCTTCTTCTTCTTTGTAATCATCAATAGTACTCTCCCACTTTGATCTATTTATCATCAATCTCATTCATTTATATCATCTCCCTTCATCAATCATATTCTCCCTCTTTGACAACAATGCCAAAGACACAAACTTTTCAAATCACACCTCAAATGTATAGATCTCTCATTGTAGTCATAAAATTATTTTTTACAACTTTAGGCTTCAACTAAAGAGAGAACACTAGCATCAACTCACAAGATAGATATTCTATCGAATACTTGAATTGATGCAACATGCATCATGCCTGAATGAATATTGGATAGGAAAAGAACCCCTAACTTATCTCAGAGATATTCAAAAGCATCCTTCGGTTGTGGTTTTGTAAATATATTAGCTATTTGTTCTTTAGAATTCACATACTCTAATGGCACATGCTTATCTTGTACTTTCTCTCTCAAATACTAATACTTAATAGATATATTCTTTGTTTTTTAATACATCACCGGATTATTTGATATGTTAATAGCGTTGGTATTATCACAATAAATTGTAATTGGATCAGTAATCTCTTCATGCATACTTTCAAGTAATTATTTGATCCATACAATGTTAAAAAAATTCATAGTTGCAACAACATACTCATATTCGATAGTAGGTTGTGAAACACAACTTTTTTTCTTTCTTAACTATGTCACTAGTTTTTCTCCTAAAAAGAAAGCTCTGCCACTAGTGCTCTTTTTGTCATCAATATTTTCAGTCCAGTCAGCATCAATATGCACCTTGAGATCAAAAACTCCTCATTATGTTTACAATAGATTGAAATCTTCAATCCTTTCTAGATATCTAAATATCCTTTTCATTGCAGACATATGTCTCCTTTGGATTTGCATAAAACCTTGCAACTATACCAACTGAATGGACAATATATGGTCGATTGTGGACAAGATATTGTAGTTTACCAATCATGGATCAGTAAAGTGTCTTATGTACTTCCTTAGTGTCATCTTCCTTTAACAATTTGCAACCAATAGCCATCGGTATTATAACCGATTTTAATTCTTTCATATTGAATGTCTTTAGGATCTCCTTGATATACTTAGATTGTGTTATGTAGATCTCATCTTTAACTTATTGAATTTCAAGTTTGATAAAGGATTTAATCTCTCCTATCATAGACATCTCAAATTTCTTTCTCATTTCCTCAACAAATGATTTAGACATTATATCATTTCCACCAAATATAATGTAATCAACAAATATCTCAACAATAAGAATTTTATCAGTACTATCACATTTCAAGTATAAATTTTTGTTATCACTAGTCTTTTGAAATCCAATCTTGACTAAATAAGAGTGTAATATTTCATACCATGCTCAGGATGCTTGCTTCAATCCATAGTAGAGTGTAATCTTACATACCATGCACAGGATTGAGTAATCCTTGATTCCAAATACCTAAAAACCTTTTCTCTGATTAACTCGGTAGCAATTTGGTAAATCACACTTTACTATTTACTGACAAAAGTAAATAAACTTTAACAATCAGTAATTAATTCACATAAAGCATGCATCACATGTAACACTAGTATTTAACATGGAAATCCATCTTTGGGAAAAACCACTATTAGACTTGTCACCCACTAAGAAAATAGTCTTCTGAAGTACGCCTAGTTAAGAGCCAATTCTGTTAAAGATTACAATACATAGTATTAGGTGTGACCCGATCAAGGGATTTACCTCAGATTTGTTAGGATCTTCACCCTGTTAGGAGCGGCCTGGTTAGAGGGCTTCAAACATTCTTTAGAATGTTACCATTTTCAAAGATTTTACAATAAGACTGTTAAGTCAACTCTTTTAAGAGATTTCTTAGTTACAAATGCTAGTAAGCAACATTAAATATTATAATCTATAGATTTGAAACTATCTTTGCTTAATTAGATCCTTTGTGTGCTCTTCAATTCATCATTATCCACTGGCTTTAACACTTCATCAAATCCAATTCTTTCACTCAGAATCTCTCTCCTCCTTCTTCACTACAACAGTCGGTGACCCTTCAACTCTTCAATTTGCCAGTCATTTGTTCATAAAAATCCATCTTTTATATAGATAAGTTTTGCCTCTTAATCTCCTCAATTATGTTTTTCCTTGATCAATATTAACTATCCAATTCATTATACCTTGAATTCAGTTATCAGTAACACATTTTCTTTTACCTAGGAACTTGAATTTTCTTGAAACTTGTTCCATCTTCTTTAACCATTTAGATCTAATTCATAGATCTTCACCTTAAATTTTCTTGTCCATAGATCTCTGTAACTAACTTTCCTTGTCATCATGATCATCCAACTCATCATAGCTAATTATTAAATGATGATTAAATCCTTATTTAATATATGTTCCTTGCTCGGTGTCCTCCTCTTGTATTTCGGTTAATTTCGCTTGGTGCCTAAACATTTCTTTTCTATTTGGTGTCTTCGGTTCCTTTACCTTTACCGAGTTACTTCCTTCTACTTTTTACCTTTACTGAGTGATATTTCCTGTTCGGTAGGCAAAACTCTTTTTCTTACCAACTTGAAAAATCTTCATTTCCATGCTTTACCAACTTAACATTATCATATGTTAGGTAGAAAATAATTGTATCAACATTATCCAATCATTGTTCGATCTGTATCATTTTCTCATTTAAGTTCTTTAACTTCATAACATCTTATTTCTGTTGGCATTAAGCAGAATTTCCACTAGTGACAACACTTATTTGCATTCTGGGTGCAAACCGAGTAAACAGTGCAAACCGAGCAGATAGTGCAAACCGAGCAGACAGTGCAAACCGAGCAGACAGTGGAAACCAAGTAGACAGTACAAACCGAGCAAGTTAGAACAAACCGAACAGGACAGTGTAAACCGAGTAACATCATGTCTACTGAGTCACCAGTATTTACCGAGTTCAAAACCTACCAAGTGATCAGTATGAACCGTGCCTTCACTTCTACCGAGTGCATGATGATGCCGAGTAATACAGTGGACGCCGAGTATCAGAAAGTCACTGAGTTAGTTTGCAGGAACCGTGTAACCATACTTGGGCTGACTTAGTAGCACTTATGTTTATTTGTCAAGCCGACTTTGTAATTGTAATTGAAATTAATTGTTTAAGACTTGTATATAAACAATGTTGTAAAAATGTCAAAAAAAATGTAAGAAGCATATATGTTGAAAAGAAAGAAAGGCAGAGATAAGCGAATTACAAAGGGCTTCAGCAGTATAAGGAACAGCAAAGACAAATTCATCACAGAAGGTGATCAGTACATCAGCGAATCTCAATCAGCAATCCAGTTGCAAAGCCAGAGATCTACTGTTTCATCCTAACAGGTGAATCAGTACTAAATCCTTTAACCGGGTAGACTTAACAGTCTTTTGTAAATCTCTTTACCGAGTGCATACTTCATTGTATGTTTGTAAATCCTTTAACAGGGTGGATTTAGCAATCCTTATTGCTCCTAACAGGGCAGATCATCAGAAGTGATCAAATTGTAAGCCTTAACCGGCCAACTTTATTCTGCAGTATTAAAGCTTTGTGGGTTTCATCCCCACCCCAGTTTTACTTTCTTTTTGGAAGGTTTCTGGGTAACCAAATCTATGTGTCATTATTGTGAATGCTTTTAAGTTTCATGCTTTCTGTATGCAAAGGTTAAAGTAAATTACATGTTAATACATCTATAATTGAAAGAAAATTTGGAGTTACTGATTCACCCCTCCCCTCTCAGTAACTCGATTAATTCCTGAATATTTCTAACAATTGGTATCAGAGAAGCATTGGTTCTCAAGACAAAGCTTAACTAGCTTGAGCAAAGATCCAGGACAATGGAGGTATTCAAACTGAACAAGGTGATTGAAAATGAAAAGCTAGATCTGGAAATGGCCATAGCTAAACTCAAAGAAGCAAAAGAACATCTTTCCCAATCCCTAAGAAGAAGGAAGGAACTTGCAAATCAGATGAATGATCAGAATTACATTGAAGAAAAGATTGAAGATCTTTTTCCCTCAAATAACTCAGATGAAGAAAACAATGCTGTCAAAGAACTCCTAGAAAAGAATGGGTCTCTGCAGGAAGAAGTGAGAAAATTAAAAAGAGAACAAGAGCTACACTCTACAAGATTCTGTGAGATCTTGGAACAAAGAAACAAGTTGAAAGATGAATTAGATGGAAGGAACATTGAAGTCCAAAATAAAACCCTTCAGCTAGAAAACCTAATTGATCAGATCTCTCATACAAATGAGGAAATTCTAAATCTAAGATCAGAAATAGAAAGCACAAGAGAAGAACTAAGATCTGAAAAGAAAATCAATCTAAGATTGGTGGATGACCTAAACGCTAAAAAACAAATCAATGAAGGAATGCTGAAAAGTCAAGAAGACTTGAATCAGCTGTATGAGCGAAATCTTCATAGGCAAAAAGGAAAAGCAGGACTTGGATACAAAGGAGAAGGTGAATCCTCTAAGCAAGGTACTCAAAGAAATCAAAAACCTACTTGTAATCATTGTGGTAAAATAGGACATACTTCAAATAAATGTTGGAACAATGAAAAAGCAGAATTCAATGGAAAATGTTACATCTGCAATCAACCTGGTCACAAAGCAAATGAATGCAGGGAAAAACCAAGATTCAGAGGTAATTGTCACAAATGCAACAAACAAGGTCACAAGGCATCCGAGTGCAGATCCAAAATATTCAATCCAGCAGAACAAATTATGAAAGCAATGTTTGGATGGGACTACAACACCTGGTGTAGATGTCATTACTATGGAGAATATGGACACATTGGCATGAATTGCATAAAACATCATCTAAGGAAAAGAGATACTACCGTAAGATGCTTCAAATGCACTAAACTCGGTCACATAGCCAAAAACTGCATGAATGCTAGTGAAGTTGAAGATGGAAAGAAGAATGAAGCAACTAAGGTCAGGAAACAGGTGAGACAAAAATGGATTCCTAAATCTACTGAGCAATCCAGTCCAAGTAATGGAATGGATGGCTCTACTGACTCAAACTAAATTTCCAAGAAAGCACTGGAACTGTATTCTCATAGACCAATCTCAAGCAGTTCCAGAACCGAATTAAAAGAAAGATCTAAATCAGCATACAAGATGCAGTAAGATCACAGTGAGGTCGGTATCATTCTTCACCGAGCAAGGTTGGTACCTGTCTTTACCGAGCGAGGTCGGAGCAATATGAATTCTCAAGTTCACCGAGTTGCGAAGTCTTTACCAAGCAATTAATTCTTAGTGGGTGACAGTCTGTTAGAATTCATACCCTAATTTGTACTGAGCATTAATGACAGAGTTGTAAACAAAAAGCAAGTAATCGAACTCATTCTTCACCGCGAACCTTTAGCACTTTGAGAGCAGAAAATTTCAAGAGCAACCCAGCGATTCAATACTTTTGCGAAAGGAATTTTCTGTGAGCTACCATGGCATCATCCAGCACTTCAGCGAAGAAAGGATCTGATATGTTAGTCCAAGGGGAATGGAAAGCACTAGATTTCAAGATCGTGCACGCAATTGCAGCAGCCCTAGATCCGAACGGAGCTCAATCTCAGATTCCTCCTAAGGTACTACTTATTAACGATATCCGCAATCATTTCAACTATTCAATTCATGAAATGGGGAACCTAGAATTAGATACTGTGCGTGAAGAACTGTGTGTGGATGGTATTCTGAAACCCGAGCACAAACATCTAGAAGATAAAGGTTTAGTTCACATTGTACATCTACCTCAAAACTTTCGAGATAAATGGGTTAGATACATTCTCAGTCGTGTACATGATGGCAAGATTTGGCTTGAGCAACCCATAGAGATCACAAAGAAGATGATTCATCAAATCACCGGTCTTCCCATGTTGAACAAAGCAAAAACTACCAAAACCCTAGGTCGGACGGAACTAGAGAAGAAAACCCTAGCCGAGTGGGATGGTAGAGGCATGAAAGTTAGCAGCATTACCGGTGCTGAACTGAAGTTTGGTACACACATTATTGCCCATAAGATTTACAGTTCTAGTCGACAGAATAGTGTCTCCTGTGAAGCTATCGACCTAGCATACAAAGTGGTCAAGAATAACTTAACATTTGACCTAGCAGACTTATTGTTAAAGCAGTTTAACAAAAACATGGAAAGCATTCAAACTTCCAAAAACAATCCATGTAAGTTTGGATCCTTATTGGTCTGTTTATTCTTCTATGTTCAGAAATTCTTCCCTTCTAAAGGAAAAGTTGTATGGAGAAAAGATGTGCTAGCACTTTATGAAATAAATGAATACATCTTAGAAATGGGTGAAAATTTTGAAAGCATCATGGATAATTATTTTGAGTCTTTCAAAGAGAAAATGAATGACAGATTCCGGATTCCACAGAAGTTGGTGGAAGATTACAAAGATGACATTTGTTTTATGGTGGATTGTGATAATGTATATATTCAAGCAGCTAAACCGAGGACTGTATATGTAAAACCTCTTCCTTATGAGGTGAATATTGATGAAACCAAGAATATCATTGAAGCTCTTCTTAATCAGCCTGTCAATCCCAAAGCTCCATATTTTGGAACATATGATGAAGCTAAGGTGAGAATTGAACTAAGCATAAAGCTTCCACAGGCGGTAAACAAAGGAAAGAAGAGGATAGCCAAAATGCAAATGATAACTGAGGACAAAGAAGAAAAAGATGATGAAGAAGAGGAAAAGGATGAGAAAATAGAGGAACCAGAACCTACAAAGAAGAAAGGAAAGGTATTCATCACTAAGGCACCTAAGCCTCCCACTGCTGTATTTACAAGGAGAAATGCAAGAGGCAAGGTAGACAAGGTAGACAAGGCAAATAAAGACATAGTATTCAAAAGGCCTCCTCTAAACTTTCAAGAAAAGATCAAACTCTTTAGAGACGGATCAGGATCTGGAGTAACATAAAATCTTTTAAATATGAAACCAGATCGGAAATAGAACAGAAGGAAATAGAAGATGTTGTTATTGAAAAGATGGGACAGTGGAAATACTCTCCTGAAGAAATAGCCCCACAGGTTCCAGCTGTCTTATTAAATCCAATAAAAATGAGATGGAGCAATGCAAAGCAAACTGTGATAGACATATTTGATCAAACCCTGAGACAGTTAATGCCGAGCTTGAAAAATGATGAAGTAAAGAGGGCATTAAAAGAAAATGAAAGTAAGATGACATTAAAGTTCAATACTTGTTTGATTTTGATCAACAATATTGAATCGGTTGTGAAGGCTGCAAATGCCACATGGAAGAACATATACCACCTTCACCAACCGAGTATTGAAACAGTAATAATAAAAGATATTGAAGATGACAGTGATGAACAAGAAGAAGACACTGAGGTAGATGATATTGTGAGGATAGCAGCAGAAGTCATTGCATCCCTTCCTACCTCTCCAGTAAAAGTTTCTACATCCAGCACGGAGACACCTTCAAGCATGGTTGTGACAACTTCAACATTTGTCCAATCATCTTTAGCAACAACAGAAGCAACTATCATTTCTTCTACCGAGTTGCAGTCTCCCGCATCATCAAGTTTTCCAGCAGTAAGTTTTCCAGTTTTTGAATCTTCAAGTGTAAATATTTTAACTTCTCCAGTAGAAAGTATACCAGTCTCTATAGCCAGCCCTACTTTATCTACTGTCACTACTACCAAGGCATTAAGTACAGATAAGCCTAAGGCTCTACCGAGTATAAAATTTTTGGGTAAAAATGTAGTAGAGGATATAGACTTAGATGAAGAGATAGAGATTCCAACATTGGATTTTGTAAATCTATCAGCGGACCAAATGCAAAATATAGGTGAGATCCTCCAAAGGAAAGCAAAACAAAAGAAGCTTAAAGAGGAGAGAGACAAGGAATATCAAATCATCAAGGATGCTAAGGACATTTTGTCTGATGCATTAGGTATTAAAGTAGACTCCTCCCAACATGTTTTGCTACAATTGGCAGAAGCAGTTAATAAATACAATGAGGATTCATCTGGGACAGAAAAGTTAGTTGAAAGAGCTGAGAAGAGATTCAACAATAAAGTTCTTGAGCACATTGCTCAGCACATAGCTATTAACCAAGTAGAATTGTCTTCAGTTTTGTCAAACATTGAATCTATCTATTCGAATGCTACCTCTCTTTTGGCCAGATTGTGCAATATTGCCGAGTTCACAAAGGATGTTAAGGATAAAATGAATAAAATGGATGAGGATATGAAGATTAGCATACAGAAGCTGCAACTTGAACCAAGTTCAAGCTCTGCTCATCACATGAAAATCTCACACCTATCAAACATGTAGTCTGATCTACTAAAAGAAGACACAAGGATCCGATCCACACTGCTAGACATCCAACACATGATCCTTCCCATCATGAATACAATGTATAAGCACATTGAACATTCCAAAACATTGATTCATGACAATCAGTTCTCTATAGCAGATCACATGATTGAACTCTCTGCAGAAGTCCAAATTGCAATCCAAACATGTAAGATTCTGCAAGAAAGTTGGGACAGAACCCTGGCACTAATAATGAAGGTACATTCTGATTTTCTATCAAATTTTGGATTCTCTCTGTAAATAACTTGTATATACACCTTTGGCATTATCGTCAAAAAGGGGGAGATATGTATAGAGGGAGATATATGTATAGAAGAAGATTTGTATAGAAACAGTTAGCACATTGAAAGAGGGAGACAATGTATAAAGCTCTATAACAAAGACAAATTTTGAAAAATCAAAATAAAACTCAGCATGATTCATGTATATAAGTTTTGGCCAATAAGTGTTTTTGTCACTAATGCCAAAGGGGGAGATTGTTGGCATTAAGCAGAATTGCCACTAGTGACAACACTTATTTGCATTCTGGGTGCAAACCGAGCAGACAGTGCAAACCGAGCAGACAGTGCAAACCGAGTAGACAGTGGAAACCGAGCAGACAGTGCAAACCGAGCAAGTTAGTACAAACCGAACAGGACAGTGTAAACTGAGTAACATCATGTCTACCGAGTCACCAGTATTTACCGAGTTCAAAACCTACCGAGTGATCAGTATGAACTGTGCCTTCACTTCTACCGAGTGCATGACGTTGCCGAGTAATGCAGTGGACGCCGAGTATCAGAAAGTCACCGAGTTAGTTTGTAGGAACCGTGTAACCATACTTGGGCTGACTTAGTAGCACTTATGTTTATTTGTCAAGCCGACTTTGTAATTGTAATTGAAATTAATTATTTAAGACTTGTATATAAACAATGTTGTAAAAATGTCAAGAAAAATGTAAGAAGCATATATGTGAAAAAGAAAGAAAGGCAGAGATAAGCGAATTACAAAGGGCTTCAGCAGTATAAGGAACAGCAAAGACAAATTCATCACAGAAGGTGATCAGTACATCAGCGAATCTCAATCAACAATCCAGTTGCAAAGCCAGAGATCTACTGTTTCATCCTAACAAGTGAATCAGTACTAAATCCTTTAACCGGGTAGACTTAACAGTCTTTTGTAAAATCTCTTTACTGAGTGCATACTTCATTGTATGTTTGTAAATCCTTTAACAGGGTGGATTTAGCAATCCTTATTGCTCCTAACAGGGCAGATCATCAGAAGTGATCAAATTGTAAGCCTTAACCGGCCAACTTTATTCTGCAGTATTAAAGCTTTGTGGGTTTCATCCCCACCCCAGTTTTACTTTCTTTTTGGAAGGTTTCTGGGTAACCAAATCTATGTGTCATTATTGTGAATGCTTTTAAGTTTCATGCTTTTTGTATGCAAAGGTTAAAGTAAATTACATGTTAATACATCTGTAATTGAAAGAAAATTTGGAGTTACTGATTCACCCCTCCCCTCTCAGTAACTCGGTTAATTCCTGAATATTTCCAACAATTTCTTCATCTTCTTAACTCGTTCAACTTATATCATTACCGAATGATATGACAACATAATATAAACTAGAAATCAATTGTTTGACATCAATGATAAGACAATAACTTATCTAACCTTTCTACTATCATGTATTCCTCTTTTCTTGTCCAATCTTCATCATTATCACCATCAGATAATCAACTTCAACATTACTATCAGTTATGGTAACAATCTCCCTCTTTGGCATTGATGACAACACTAACAATATTCAATGTTCAATTGATGATGGTACACTTCACTCACATATCTGTACTCCCTCTGAGGCTCTGAGTTGTAACTTCTCTTTGTTGTACTTGATTTATTTACGTAATCTTTCTCGCTCTATCAATAGTAGTCTTCTTTACTATTCCTCTTTGAAAATTACTATTCTAATCTCCCTTTTTCATCTTCCTCTGTAATATTCATCCTCTCTAATCAATTGATTCATTCTTCTTCTTTGTAATCATCAATAGTACTCTCCCTCTTTGATCTATTTATTATGAATCTAATTCATCTATATCATCTCCCTTCATCAGTCATATTCTCCCTTTTTGACAACAATACCAAAGACATACAAAATTTTGAAATCATGCCTCAAATGTATAGATCTCTTATTGTAGTAATAAACTTATTTTTCACAATTTTAGGCTTCACCTAAAGAGTGAACACTACCATCAACTCACAAGATAGATATTCTATTGAATACTTGAATTGATACAACATGCATCATGCCTTAATGAACATTGGATAGGGGAAGAACCCCTAACTTACCTCGGAGATATTCAAAAGAATCACTTGTTAGTGGTTTTGTAAATATATCAACTATCTGTTATTTAGAATTCACATACTCCAATGTCAAATGCTTATGTTCTACTTTCTCTCTCAAATAGTGATACTTAATAGATACATGCTTTGGTTTTGATTGCATCACTCAATTATTTTATATGTTAATAGCACTGGTATTATCACAATATATTATAATTGGATTAGTAATCTCTTCATGCATACCTTCAAGTAATTATTTGATCAATACAATGTTATAATAATTCATAGCTACAGTAACATACTCAAATTCGACAGTAGATTGTAAAATACAACTTTGTTTCTTTCTTAAATATGTCACTAGTTTTTCTCTTAAAAAGAAAGCTTTACCACTAGTGCTCTTTTAGTGATTAATATTGTTAGTCCATTCAGCATCAGTATGCATCTTGAGATCAAAATCTCCTCATTTTGTGTACAACAAACTGAAATCTTCAGTCCCTTTTAGATATCTAAATATGCTTTTCACTTAAGACATATGTGTCTCCTTTGGATTTGCAAAAACCTTGCAACTATACCAACTAAATGTGCAATATCCGATTGGCTATGAACAACATACTGTAGTTTACCAATCATGGATAGGTAAATTATCTTATTTACTTTCTTAGTGTCATCTTCCTTTGACAATTTTCAACCATTAGGCATTGGTGTTCCAACCGGTTTTGATTCTTCCATATTGAATATCTTTAGGATCTCTTTAATATACTTAGATTATGTTATGTAGATCTCATCTTTAACTAGTTAAATTTGAAGTCCAATAAAGAATTTAATCTCTCATATCATAGACATCTCAAATTTCTTTCTCATTTCCTCAGCAAATGATTTAGACATTATCTCATTTACACCAAATATAATGTCATCAAAAAATATCTCAACAATCAGAATTTTATTAGTACTATCACATTTCAAATATAAATTATTGTTATCACTAGTCTTTTGAAATCCAATCTTGACTAAATAAGAGTGTAATATTTCATACCATGCTCAGGATGCTTGCTTCAATCCATAGAAGAGTGTAATCTTACATACCATGCTCAGGAATCAGTAATCCCTGATTCCAAATACCTAAAAATATTTTCTCTGATTAACATGGTATAAACTCGGTAAAACACACTTTACTATTTACTGTCAAAGTAAATAAACTTTAGCAATTAGTAAATAATTCACATAAATCATACATTACATGTAACACCAATATTTAACATGGAAACCCAGCTTTGAGAAAAACCACTGTAGGAGTTGTCACCCACTAAGAAAATAATCTTCTAAAGTATGCCCGGTTAAGAGCCAATCTTGTTAAAGATTACAATACACACTATTAGGTGAGACCCAGTCAAGGGATTTACCTCAGATCTATTAATATCTTCACCCTGTTAGGAGTGGCTTGGTTAGAGGGCTTCAAACACTCTTTACAATGTTACATTTTTCAAAGATTTTACTATTAGATTGTCAAGTCCACTCTGTTAAGAGATTTCTTAGTTACAAATGCTAGTAAGAAACCATAAATATTTTGACATATAGATTTGCAACTATCTTTTCTTAATTAGATCATTTGTGCACTCTTCAATGTTCTCTTCAATTCTTCATTATCCACTGGCTTCAACACTTCATCAAATCCTATTTTTTCACTCGGAATCTCTCTATTTCCTCTTCACTGCAACAGTCAGTGACCCTTCAACTCTTCAATTTGCTAGTAGTTTTTTCATACAAATCCATCCTTTATATAGACAATTTTTGCCTCTTAATATCCTCTATTACATTTTGTCTTTATCAATCTTTATCGTTCAATTCATTATACCTTAAATTTAGATTTTGGTAACACATTTTCTTTTCACCTAAGAACTTGAGCTTTTTTGAAACTTGACGTTCCATCTACTTTAACCGTTTAGATCTAAGTCATTGATCTTCATCTTAGTTTTTCTTGTTTATAAATCTTTGTAACTAGCTTTCCTTGTTGTCATGAACATCCATCTCATCATAGCTAATCATTAAATGTCGATTCAAACCTAATTTAATATATCTTCCTCTCTTGGTGTCCTCCTCTTGTATTTTGGTTAACTTTTCTTGATGCCTAAACCTTTCTTTTTTGTTCAGTGACTTTGGTTCCTTTGTCTTTACCGAGTTACTCTCTTCTACTTTTTACCTTTACTGAGTGGCATTTCTTGTTTGGTAGCCAAAACTCTTTTGCTTACCGAATTGACAAGTCTTCATTTCCATGCTTTACCGACTTAACATAATCATATGTTAGGTAGAAAACAATTGTATCAACATTATCCAATCATTTTCCGATATCGTATTAGTTGCCCATTTAAGTTCTTCAACTTCATAACATCTCATTTCTTCATCTTCTTAACTCATTCAACTTATGTCATTACCGAATGATATGACAACATAATATGAACCAGAAATTAATTGCTTGACATCAATAAAAAGACAATAAATGATCTAACCTTTCTACTATCATGTATTCCTCTGTTCTTGGCTGGACTTCATCATTATCACCATCAGATAATCAACCTTCAACATTACTATCAGTTATGGTAACAATCTCCCTATTTGGCATTGATGGCAACACTAACAATATTCAATGTTTAATTAATGATGGTACACTTCACTATCATTCATGTACTCCCTATGAGTTGTAACTTTTCTATGTTGTACTTGATCTATTTTTGTAATCTTTTTCCCTCTAGCAATATTAGTTATCTTTACTATTCCTCTTTGACAATTACTGTTCTGATCTCCATTTTTCATCTTCCTCTGTAATATTTATCCTCTCTGATCAATTGATTCATTCTTCTTCTTTGTAATCATTAATAGTACTCTCCCTCTTTCATCTGTTTATTAGCAATCATTCATCTATATCATCTCCCTTCATCAATCATATTCTCCCTCTTTGACAATAATGCCAAAGAAATACAAACTTTTCAAATCATACTGCAAATGTATAGATCTCTCATTGCATTCATAAGTTCATAATTTTCACAACTTTAGGCTTCACCTAAAGAGTGAACACTAGCATCAACTCACAAGATAGATATTTCATTGAATACTTGAATTGACGCAACATGCATCATGCCTTAATGAACATTGGATAGGGGAAGAACCCCTGACTTACCTCAGAGATATTCAAAAGCATCTTTCGGTAGTGGTTTTATAAATATATCAGCTATCTGTTATTTAGAATTCACATACTCCAATGTTAAATGCTTATCTTGTACTTTCTCTCTCAAACAGTGATACTTAATAGATATATGCTTTATTTTTTAATGCATCACCAGACTCTTTGATATGTTAATAGAATTGGTATTATCACAATAAATTATAATTGGATCTATAATCTCTTCATGCATACCTTCAAATAATTGTTTGATCCATACAATGTTAGAATAATGCATAGCTACAGTAAAATACTCAGATTCGACAGTAGATTGTGAAATACAACTTTATTTCTTTCTTAACTATGTCACTAGTTTTTCTCTTAAAAAGAAAGCTCTGCCGCTAGTGCTATTTTTGTCATCAATATTTTTAGTCCAATCAGCATCAGTATGCACCTTGAGATCAAAATCTCCTCATTTTATGTAAAACAGACTGAAATATTCATCCCTTTTAAATATCTAAATAGCCTTTTCACTGCAGACATATGTGTCTCTTTAGGGTTTGCAGAAAACCTTGAACTATACCAACTAAATGTGCAATATCTGGTTGGTTGTGAACAACATATTGTAATTTACCAATCATGGATCAGTAAAATGTCTTATTTACTTCCTTAGTGTCATCTATCTTTGATAGTTTTCAACCAATAGCCATTGGTGTTCCAACTAGTTTTGATTCTTCCATATTGAATGTCTTTAGGATCTCCTTGATATACTTAGATTGTATTATGTAGATCTCATCTTTAACTTGTTGAATTTGAAGTCCAATAAATAATTTAATCTCTCCTATCATAGACATCTCAAATTTCTTTCTCATTTCCTCAGCAAATGATTTAGACATTATCTCATTTCCACCAAATATAATATCATCAAAACATATCTCAACAATCGGAATTTTATCAGTACTATCACATTTCAAGTATAAATTATTGTTATCACTAGTCCTTTAAAATCCAATCTTGACTAAATAAGAGTGTAATATTCCATACCATGCTCAAGATGCTTGCTTCAATCCATAGAGTGCTTTCTGTAGCTTGCAGACCATATCCTTATCATAATTCTGAACAAATCTTTCAGATTGTTCAATGTAGACTTTTTCAAGAATTTCATTTAGAAATATAGAATTAACATCAATTTGATAAACTTTAAATCCTTTGTAGGCAACATATGTAAGTAATATCCTTACACCTTTTTAATCTAGCAACAAGAGCAAAAGTTTCACCACAATCAATACCTTCTTCCTGTCCATACCCTTTACAGATTAACTTTACTTTATTTCTGATCACATCTTCTTTCTCATTGAGTTTATTTCTGAAAATATATTTTGTTCCTATTACATTCTTATCTTTAGGTCTTGGTACCAGTGACCATGTGTTGTTCTTTTCAATCTGATCAATTTCTTCTTTCGTTGCATTAATCCACTCTTCATTTTCTAGGGCATCCTTGACTAATCTTTGCTCAAATTCAGACATCAAACATATGTTATCTTTCAACTTACTTCTTTTTATGACTCTTGTGTTCTTGTCTCAAATATTTTTTCCCGATGAGTGATGGCTTCTCACATATTTTTGTAATACATGCTTGGTAGACTGTTCATCAATATTTTCATCTCTCGGTGGAGGCTTATCTTGAAAATTGGTTCCTTCTTGATGCAACTCGCTTGCTTCAACCGAACTACCTTCTTGTACATAAAAAAATCTTTTATAATCCTAAAGTTATTTTTTGCTATCCTCTTTATTTATTTCTACAAATTCATCAATCCTCACATTTGTAATTTTAACAATTTTATTAGTAGCCTTGATCAAATATTTATATGCTTTTCTCTTTAATGAATAACCAAAGAATATACCTTCATCCCCTTTAGAATCAAACTTTCCATTTCTTTCATCTTTTAGTATGTAACACCTACTTCCAAAGATTTTAAAGTAACTTACATTCGATGTGTGACCATACCAAAGTTCATAAGGTGTCTTGTTGGTTCCTTTCTTCAATTATAATTTATTTAGTGTTTCGAAAACAATGCTTATGGCTTCTCTCCAGAATGTTTGTGCAACTCCTTTATCAATCAATAGTGTTCTAGCACAAACAACTATAAATTTATTCCTTCTCTCAGCTATCCTATTTTATTGTGGAGTCCTTTGTGCAAATACTTATCTTTTGATGCCATTCTCATTGCAAAAGACAGTAAATTCATAAGAGATAAATTCACCTCCTTAATCTGATCTTAAACATTTCAGTGGTTTTCTTGTTTCCTTTTCAACTCTTACTTTATACCACTTGAACATTTGGAATGCATCAAATTTCTCTTTTAGAAACATAAGAGACATCATTCTTGAATAATTATCAACAAAAAAATTGAAATATCGATCTCCATAATAGCTTTGAATTTTCATAGGACCACAAAGGTCAGTGTGAACTAATTCCAAGATACCATTGGCAGAGTAAGATTTATTTGAGAAACTTGACTTAGTCATCTTACAATTTTGACATTCTTTGCACATAGTTTTATCATATTTTCTTAATTTTGGTAGACCTCTAACTCTATTCTTTTTACTCATTTTAATCATGTTATCAAAATTTATATGAAAGCATCTCTTATGCCATAGCCATACATCTTCAACTTTATAAAATAAACAAATCTTTGTATTAATATCAAGATAAAATAGATTACCTTTAGATTATTCACCAGTTCCACTTAAATCTCCATTATTACCATAAATCTTCATCTTCCTATTTTGAAATTCCAGTATATGGCTAGTATTGATCAGTTGTGCAACACTCAACAAATTTTATTTCAATCCTTTAACCCAATATGCATCATCACATCTCATCTTTTCATTCAATACAATTGGTCATTTACCTTTCACAGGACATGGAGAATTATTGCCAAATTTGAAAAATCCTCCATCATACTCTTAATGTTCTCAAACTTATCAATGTCATCAGTCATGTGATGTGAACATCCACTATCAATGATCCATGGGTCAGATTTACTTACATGAGAAACAAGTGATTTTTCATCTTCATACTTTTCTTCATCAAATTCTCCATTTACTGCAACATAGACAACTTCGTATCCCTATTCAATATCAACATATTCATCATTAGTTACACCTTCCTTAACTAGGTAGCAAGACTTCTTACCTTTGTCCTTGTAATATCTAAATATTTGGTGTCAGTTGTCTCTTTTGTCATTCTCATCATTCCTATCATTGTCAGGACATCTAAATGCAATGTGACCTTATTACATTTAAAATATTTTAGAGGTAATTTACCTTTGTACTTTCCTCTACCTCTCGGTAGCCTTTTAGCTAGCAATGTCTCTAACTCTTTTTGTTGTTTTTCTTGATTCAAAATACTATCATATTCATTCCCATATGAACTACTGTGAATCTCTTTTCCTTTTTGCGATGTTCTAATGCTTATAAATGACTTGAATGCAATTTCAATGGTTGGTAGACTATTATCATAATTACTTAGCTCAAATGTAGTTAGTTTTCCGATAAGGGCTCCAAAAGTAACAACATTGTTCGGTATAGATCTCAATTCCTGAATAGAAGATACTCTAATAGCATACTTAGAAGAAAGAGTTCTCAGAATTTTACTTGAACCACTTTTTCATTAGTCAATGTTCCACCACCACCTCTGATGGCACTCATAACTTCCTTGATTCTACTGGTATATTGTGTGATATTCTCTTCATCCTTCATTCTCCTTTCATCATACTTTCTCCTGAGACTATCAACATTAGCCTTTTGTACATGTTAATCTCCTCCATATATAAGTGTAAGCCTATCCCATATTTCTTTTGAATTAACATAGTCCTTAACATCATTGAATTGAGCATCGGTGAGGGAAGAAGCAATCTCTATCATAACCTAGTTGTGTTCTTTCTTTTCTCTCATTTGATCAATTGTCATTCATCTAGAAGACGATGGAGTGTAGTCATTTGTTAGAAGATTCAATGCAAATTCTCCAATCCCAAATAGATACAATCTCATCCTGCTTTTTCATGTTGAGAAACTTTCCTTATTCAATGTAGGTACTTCTCTCCTATACATCTTTAGATCTTTTACTCAATTCTTTCAAACTCGTATCTTTAGAGTACTTAGCTCTGATACCAATTATTGGATTAAAGAGAGGGAGGCTGAATCAATAATCTCTTACTCCAAATACCTAAAAACCTTTTATTTGATTAACTCGGTCACAGCTCAGTAAAACATAATTTACTATTTACTGACAACGGTAAGTAAATTTTAGCTATTAGTAAATCATTCACACAAATCATGCATCACAAGATACACCAATATTTAACGTGGAAACCCAACTTTGGGAAAAACCACTGTGGGACTTGTCACCCACTAAGAAAATACTCTTCTGAAGTATGTATGGTTAAGAGCCAATCATTTTAAAAATTACAATATACACTATTAGGTGTGACCTGGTCAAGGAATTTACCTTAGATCTATTAGGATCTTCGCCCTGTTATGAGTGGTCTGGTTAGAGGGCTTCAAACACTCTTTAGAATGTTACCTTTTTCAAGGATTTTATAATAAGACTATTAAATCGACTGTATTAAGAGATTTCTCAGTTATAAATGCTAGTAAGCAATAGTAAATATTGTGACCTATAGATTTGTAACCATCTTTGTTTAATCAGATCCTTTGTGCGCTCTTCAATCTTCTCTTTAATTCTTCATTATCCACTAGCTTCAACACTTCATCAAATCCTATTTTTTCACTTAGAATATCTTTTTTCCTTATTCATTGCAATAGTCAGTGACCCTTCAAATCTTCAATTTGTCAGCCATTTGTTTATACAAATCCATCCTTTATATAGATAATTTTTGCCTCTTAATCTCCTCTGTTACATTTTTCCTTGATCAATCTTAACTGTCTAATTTATTATACCTTGAATTTAGATCTCAGTAACACGTTTAATTTTTACATAGGAACTTGAACTTTCTTGAAACTTGTTCCATCTTCTTTAATCATTTAGATCTAAGTCGTAGATCTTCACCTTGAATTTTCCTATCCATAGATCTCTGTAACTAACTTTCCTTGTCATCATGATCATCCAACTCATCATAGCTAATCATAAAATGTTGATTCAATCCTTATTTAATATATGTTCCTCATTCGGTGTCCTCCTATTGTATTTTAGTTAACTTCACTCAGTGTCTAAACCTTTCTTTTCTATTCGGTGTCTTTGATTCCTTTTCCTTTACCGAGTTACTTTCTTCTAATTTTTACCTTTACCGAGTGACATTTCTTGTTCGGTAGCCAAAACTATTTTCCTTACTGACTTGACAAATCTTCATTTTCATCCTTTACCAACTTATCATAATCATATGTTAGATAGAAAGCAATTGTATCAACATTATCCAATCATTGTTTGATCTATATCAGTTTCCCATTTAAGTTCTTCAACTTCACAACATCTCATTTCTTCATCTTCTTAACTCATTCAACTTATATCATTATCGAATGATATGGAAATATAATATAAACCACAAATCAATTGCTTGACATTAATGCCAAGACAATAACTGATCTAACCTTTCTACTATCATGTATTCTTCTATTCTTGGTCATTCTTCATAATCATCAGATAATCAACCTTCAACATTACTATCAGTTATGGTAACAATCTCCCTCTTTGATATTGATGGAAACACTAACAATATTTAGTGTTCAATTGATGATGGTACACTTCACTGTCATTCATATACTCCCTCTAAGTTGCAACTTATATTTTTTATACTTGATCTATTTCTGTAAACTTTCTCCCTCTATTAGTACTAGTCTTCTTTATTGTTCCTCTTTGGCAATTACTGTTATGATCTCCAGTGTTAATCTTCCTCTGTAATATTCATCCTCTCTCATCAATTGATTCAGTCTTCTTCTTTGTAATCATCAATCTCATTCATCTATATCATCTCTCTTCATCAATCATATTCTCCCTCTTTGACAACAATGCCAAAGACATACAGGTAAAAGCACAATCAGGTGCCACCTTTTAGGTTAACTTATCAACACAATCAAATTTTAGTATTTGTATCTAAAAATTGATTTTGGTCAAACATATGGTCTAGCTAGATTCAATCTAGCTAAGTTATATAAGTGCTTTAAATTTTCCAATTGGAAATGTCTATTAAATGCATGTTTTATATCACTTTCGGTCCAATTACCGTAGAAATAAAAATATTCCAGAAAAGTGATGTTTCAATAACTCCTAATATTTTTCATGATATTGTTTTAAAAATATAAAAATATCCTTTTGTAGAGATCAAAGTCAAGAATATTCTCATAGATATTTTATAGTGTTTTAATTAGACAATCTATTGTAATTAAAAAATATTACAAGTAGGTATTTTAACAGTCAAGGAGATATTGATTCATAGAAAGAAAAAAATAGTAAATCATATTAAATAAATTTGAAAAACATATGGTGCACTAGAGTAGAGAGTTCTCTTCAAGAATATATATTTCTTTTTTTGATTGGGATAGATTTGTTATGAAAAATATGGTGGGAGATGAAAATTGTCGATTTCAGGTGAGTTGGAATTTGAATTGTTAGAAAAGAGAAAATATAGGTCACAAACCAATTTTTATTTCTTCATGCACTAGCTATATATGTCATCTATAGCATGTTTTGAAATTAGGGGAAAAAATATTTATTTACATATAATTTGTTGGTGGGAACTAGACCCCTAATTTACAACATTTTTCAACAACTAAAAAATCATCTTTAAAAATTAAAAAATCATATCAATAATTACTCCAAAAAATTATTAAAAATATTAATCATAAACTTCATCCATTTTAACACTTTAATTAGTTAACATCATCTTCAAACTCCAAACATAACTATCATTTTTATACTATTGAAGTTGAACAACTTTGATTTTGTTAGCCTTTTCCTTTATAAAAGGGTGACATATTATTGTGCTAGGGTACATTATACAAACTTCTCAAATGATACCTCAAATGTATAGATCTCTCATTTCAATCATAAATTTATTTTTCACAACTTTAGGCTTCACCTAAAGAGTGAACACTAGCATCAAATCACAAGATAAATATTTCATTGAATACTTGAATTGATGCAGCATGTATCATGCCTTAATGAACATTGGATAGGGGAAGAGCCCCTAACTTACCTCAAAGGTAATCAAAAGTATCCTTCGATAGTGGTTTTGTAAATATATCAGCTATTTGCTCTTTAGAATTCACATACTCCAATGTCACATGCTTATCTTGTATTTTCTCTCAAATAGTGATACTTAATAAATACATGCTTTATTTTTTAATGCATCACCGTATTCTTTGATATGTTAATAGCACTGGTATTATCACAATAAATTGTAATTGGATCAATAATCTCTTCATGCACACCTTCAAGTAATTGTTTGATCCATACAATGTTAGAACAATTCATAGTTGTAACAACATACTCAGCTTCGATGGTAGATTATGAAATACAACTTTGTTTCTTGTCTAACTATGCCACTAGTCTTTCTCCTAAGAAGAAATCTTCACCATTAGTGCTCTTTCTTTCATCAATATTTCCATCCCATTCAACATCAATATACACCATGAGATCAAAATCTCCTCATTTTGTGTACAACAGACTCAAATCTTCAATCTATTTCAGATATCTAAATATCTTTTTCACTACAGACATACGTGTCTCCTTTGGGTTTGCAAAAAACCTTGCAACTATACCAACTGAATGTGTAATATCTGGTATGTTGTGGACAACATACTATAGTTTACCAATCATGAATAAGTACAGTGTCTTATTTACTTCCTTACTGTCATCTTCCTTTGATAATTTGCAACTAGTAGCCATCAGTGTTCCAACCGGTTTTGATTCTTCTATATTGAATGTCTTTAGGATCTCCTTGATATACTTAGATTATGTTATGTAGACCTCATCCTTAACTTTTTAAATTTATAAGTTCAATAAATAATTTAATATCTCGTATCATAGACATCTCAAATTCCTTTCTTATTTCCTCAGCAAATGATTTAGACATTATCTCATTTCCACCAAATATAACATTCATCAACAAATATCTCGGCAGCTAGAATTTTATCAGTACTATCACATTTCAAGTATAAATTGTTGTTATCACTAGTCATTTGAAATCCAATCTTAACTAAATAAGAGGGTAATTTTTCATACCATGCTCGGGGTGCTTGCTTCAATCCATAAAGTGCTTTGTGTAGCTTGTAGACTATATCCTTATCAGAATTCTAAACAAAATTTTCAGGTTGTTTAATGTAGACTTCTTTTTCAAGAATTTCATTCATAAATGTAGACTTAACAACCATGTGATAAACTTTAAATCCTTTATAGGCAGCATATGCAAGTAATATCCTTACACCTTCTAATCTAGCAACAAAAGAAAAAGTTTCTCTATAATCAATACCTTCTTCTTGTGCATATCCTTTGTAGACTAACCTTTCTTTATTTCTTATCACATCTCCTTTCTCATTGAGTTTA
Source organism: Chamaecyparis obtusa (assembly GCA_027943335.1). Lineage (NCBI taxonomy): Eukaryota > Viridiplantae > Streptophyta > Pinopsida > Cupressales > Cupressaceae > Chamaecyparis > Chamaecyparis obtusa. The sequence continues at coordinate 1,229,872 of BSBK01001424.1, read as the reverse complement.
TATTTGAAAATCCATCTTTTTCCATCGAAAAACCCCTCCCATTTGAATGAGGATCATTAAAAAAAGGAAAAATGTACATTATTATCTTTAGGTCTCAGTACCAGTGACCATGTGTTGTTTTTTTCAATCTGATCAATTTCCTCTTGTATAGCATCAATCTAGTCTTCATTTCCTAGTAAATATTTGACTAATCATGGCTCAAATTCAGAAATCAAACATATTTTATCTTTCAACTTACTTCTTGTCTCCAATATTTTTCTAATACAGGCTTGTTAGACAGTTCATCAGTGTTTTCATCTCTCAGTGGAGGCTATGCTTTTCTATTTGATGAATAACCAAGGAATATATCTTCATCGCCTTTAGAATCAAACTTTCCATTTCTTGCATATTTCAGTATGTAACACCTACTTCCAAAGATTTTAAAGTAACTTACATTCGATGTGTGACCATACTAAAGTTCATAAGGTGTCTTGTTGGTTCATTTCTTCAACTATATTCAATTTAGTGTGTAGACAACAATGCTTATGGATTCTCTCTAGAATGTTTGTGTAAATCCTTTATCAATCAACAATGTTCTAGCACAGTCAACTATAGATCTATTCCTTCTCTTAGATATCCCATTTTTTTGTGGAGTCCTCAGTGCAGATACTTGTCTTTTGATGTCATTCTCATTGCAAAAGATAATAAGTTCACTGGAGATAAATTTACCTTCTCCATCAGATCTTAAACATTTCAATGGTTTTCTTGTTTCCTTTTCAACACTTACTTTATACCACTTGAACATTTGGAATGCATCATATTTCTCTTTGAGAAACATAACAGACATCATTCTTGAATGATCATCAACAAACAAAATAAAATACCGATCTCCATAATAGCTTTGAATTTTCATAGGAACACAAAAGTCTGTGTGAACTAATTTCAAGATGCCAATAGTAGAGTAAGATTTACTTGAGAAACTTGACTTAGTCATCTTACCAATTTGACATTTTTTGCACATAGCTTTATCAGGTTTTCTTAATTTTGATAGACCTCTGACTCTATTATTTTTACTCACTTTAATCATGTCATCAAAATTTACATGATAGAGTCTCTTATTCCATAGCCATACATCTTCAACTTTATAAAATAAGCAACTCCTTTTAGTAGTATCAAGATAAAATAAATTACCTTTAGATTGTTCACTAGCTCCACTCAAATCTCTATTATTATCATAAATCTTCACCTTTCTATTTTGAAATTCTAGTCAATGGTCAGTATTGTTCAGTTGTGCAACACTCAACAGATTATATTTTAATCCTTTAACCCAATATGAATCATCACATCTCATCTTTTCATTCAATACAATTGGTCCTTTACCTTTCACAGGGCATAGAGCATGATTTCAAGATCTGAAAAATCCTCCATCATATTCTTCTAGGTTCTCAAACTTATCAATGTCACCAGTCATGTGATGTGAACATCCACTATCAATGATCTATGGGTCAGGTTTACTTACATGAGAAACAAGTACTTTTTCATCTTCATACTTTTCTTCATCAGATTCTTCCATTGCTGCAACATAGACAACTTCATATCCTTCTTCAGTATCATCAAATTCATTATCGGTTACACCTTCCTCAGTTAGGTAGCAAGACTTCTTACCTTTTTCCTTTTAATCTCTAAATCTTCGGTGTGAGTTGTCTCTTTTTTCATTCTTATCATTTCTATCATTGTTAGGACATCTAGATGCAATGCGACCAATCTTATTACAATTAAAATATTTTAGAGGTAATTTACCTTTGTACTTTCCTCTACCTCTCAGTAGCCTTTTAGCTAGCAATACCTCTAACTATTCTTTTTCTTTTTCCTCATCCATAATGCTATCATATTCATTCTCATATGAACTATTGTGAATATCTTTGTCTTTCCTTGATGTTCCAATGCTTAGAGATGACTTGAATGCATTTTTAATGGTCGGTAGATTATTATCATAATTACTTAGCTCAAATGTAGTTAGCTTGCTGATTAGGGCTTCAAGAGTAACAACATTGTTTAGTATAGATCTCAATTCCTAAATAGAAGATACTCTAATAGCATACTTAAAAGAAAGAGTTCTCATAATTTTACTTACCACTTCTTCATTAGTCAATGTTCCATGAGAACCTCTAATGGCACTCACAACTTCCATGATTCTGCTAGTATATTTTGAGATTTTATTTTCATCCTTCAATCTCATTTCATCATACTTTTCCCTGAGACTATCAATCTTATCCTTTTGTACATGTTGATCTCCTCCATATATAAGTGAAAGACTATCCCACATCTCTTTTGAATTAACACAGTCCTTAACATCATTGAATTGAGCATTGGTGAGGGAAGAAGCAATCTCTATAATAACTGAGTTGTGTTTTTTATTTTATATCATTTGATCAACTTTCATTGGTCCAGGACGCGTTGAGTGTAGTCATTTTTTAGCAGATTCAGTATAGATTCTCCAATCCCAGATAGATACAATCTCATCCTACTTTTCCATGTTGAGAAACTTTCCTTGTTCAACTTAGGTACTTCTCTCCTATACATCTTTGGATCTTTTACTCAATTATTGTAGGACCCCTCCCATAGTTCACTTTTAGGTTTCCTTCTGTTTTAGTGTTTGACCGAATTCTTTTAGGTCACTTTTGATGTGATCGAATATTATGATTAATAATGATGATTATGGATTTCTGTTCATTGAATGTGTTTCAGGTTATTGCATAGATTAGATGTTGATGTCTTTTGATGATATGTTTATGTTTTATATTGATTTATGGTACTGATCCCATATTGGCAGGTGTATGGTTATCTTGTGTTTGCATTTGTTTGACGTGTTTGTTTGGTAGATAATAGAGGTGTAGTTAATTGCATAGTCGAGATCCATACAACCGACCATACCCTATCATTGTTTGATAAATATTATTGTATGCACATGCTTCGTCTTGTGGTGACAGGTTCATAGGTATAGGGCATCGTCTTCCCTGAATTGGCAGGAGTGAGCGCGCTCACAAACATTCATCTCAATGGTAAAGAGGGGAGATAATACACAGCCCCAAAACCCTAACCTAAGCCAAATTGTCCTAGGATAGGACAAGTGTCGGTTTGACTACACTACCCGAATTCACCTGGTTGGCATGAATTTGTGGATCCCTTCTCCTGTGTTTGCTTGATTTATTGTGTTTGATTTTTATTGGGCATGATTTAGTTGATTTATGATTATGTGGGTGATTATTAATTTATTGACTATAGTTGAATTATGTTAATTTAGATTATTTTATGAGAATATCAATGTTAGGTGCATAGTTGAATTTAATGATTAATTATGCTCCTAGGATTTAATTGAGGAAATTAAATTAAAGTTAATTATTTGAGTATTTGAGAAATTAATATCATAGTTGGAAATAATGTTAAATTTATCTCGTACGTTATTGTATGATTATTAATTAATTAAAAATCAAATATTGAGGATATTTGGTTTTAATTAATTAATTATGTGAAAATAGGATTATTATTGTTCATCAGATGTTAAATTATTTAATTGCATGATTTAATGATGTTAGGAATATTAAAATTATTTAATAATAGATTTTATTATTAACATGTGCTTTATTGAGTTGGAAAGTGATTTGTTTGAAAAATGTGACAACTTGTCTTTAGGAGACTAAGTTGAATTGTGCACAATTAGATTTATTTTTAATTAATAATTGGTATTTTCTCTCAACAAAATGGGAGAGTTTGATTAGGAGTTCTTTTGTGAGTCATCTAGGGTTTTGCATGATTAGTGGAGTTGAATCCCTAATAGGGGGAATTAGCATTCATTGGATTTCAATCAGGTTGTTGGAGATTTTTGGAGAGAGCTCTTGGAGAATTTTGGTCATTTTTTGATTTCTTGAGCTTTGTGTTTGTGCTTGAGCTTTTGGTGAGGATTGCTTTGGATTTGGAATTGGCTTGGCTTGCATTATTGATCCAGATTTGCAGGGCTAAGTTTTCATCTGACAGAATTGGGTGTTTCAGAATTCTACAGACATTATTTACAGTTCCAGCATTGGAATTGAGGTAGGAGATTGAGAAACTTTCCTATAATTTCATTTGTAGGATTTTCAATATGTGAATGTGTTTGATTTGATTCATTGTTATAGATCTGTTTTCTGTTATGCTTTCATTTTTGGGTATTAAAAAACCCTTAGAACTATGATTTTTAGTTTATTTTATGACTTGGCATAGTAGGGATATGCTGTCAAATTTTCGTGAGAAAATTCACTATAGAACCCTTAGAAAATGAAAAATTAAATTGGCTATAGTTCAAACTATTGAGTAGATGAAATAATTAAATGGGTTGTTGAGAAAAACCAATTTTGGTATAGAAAAATGCAATCTAGGTGAAAAATCCATTCTCTATAAAAAAAAATGACTGTTAAAATAAATTACCACAGTAAATTGGTTGCTTGCAAATGTTAAAGAAAATTACATTATCAAATAGGAAAATATGTTGAAAATAATGGAGAATAAAATAGTATAAAAGAAAAATAATATTCCCATGTGTGTGTGTGCCAAAAGTTGTAAATTTCCATTTCTGAAAATATTTTTGAAGGCCTGTACATTTTTTTTTTCGGAAACAGTGCCTTTTAAAATATATATATATATATATATATATATATATATATATATATATATTATGCTTAAAAAATATATTAAATGATTTTTTTTTTAAATTGAAATATTTATGTCAAGGCACGATTGCTTAAAAATGTTAAATGTATTTTAAAAAAAAAATTAAAAATATATATTTTTGGGGGGAAGGGGTACTCACATCCCCTAACCCCCCCCCCTTCCAATGTACCGCCATAGTAGTGTAGAGTACTGCCACGACAGTACCTCACTGCCTAGGTAGTGGTACTGCCATGACAATACCTTGCATAAAGGGTTGCGCATGGCAGTTTGGGGAAAGGCGTGAGGGGGCTCGTGGGGCCTGCTCCCCCACCCTTTTTGTTATATTTGATTTACTTTTTTGGTTTTTAATTGTTATAATATTAATTTTGTTATATTTTTTAAATTCAAAATTAAGTTTATTTTTATTTATTTTGTTTAATATTTAGTTTAATTTAATTTAGTTAAATTAATTTATATTTAATAGTTTTTAAATTTAATTAATATTTACTTTTTTTTTTATATCTTTAATAAATTAATTTGTTCAAGGGGGATTTAGAATTAATTTATTATTATTAATAATTTTATTTGATTTGAAATTTATTCTATAATCTATCTTATTTATAATTTAATTTAAGTTGGAAAAATTAGATTAGGTGGTAATTTATTTTACATTGTGTTGCATTGTATAATTATTTTGTTAATCAGTTATCTTAATCTAAACTTGTTAGTAGTTTCTATTGAATTAATATTTAGGTACTTAATCAAACGTTAGGAAATTTGCATGTTACAATTAGAACTGATGCCCTGACAAGTGTTTAGTTTTATATTGAAATTGGGCATTTTTGTTATGTTGAATTCTGAGGTACTTTATAGGAATTTGATTTACTTATGATGTTACTGGAATGATTAATTTTCAAAATTTCCTAGTAGACCTTTTATTTGAAATCAATTGTGATAGTTATGGAACGTAGTTGATTATGACCCTTATTTTAGTTCGAATTAATGTGAATGTGTATTCTTCGTGTTCTCTTTTTCATTATGGGTTGTCGGGTTCTAGATGACCTAGGGGAATACAGAGGCTGGGGTATGAGTCAGATGTTCATGTTATCAGTTATGTTTGGTGTGTGTGTACTCTATCTGATTATCACTCATGTTTGACTATATGGGCTCATGTTACATTGTTTCATGATATGGTATCTTTTTAATAATTTTTGGTTCCTTTGGTGAATCTGGATTTGGGATTGTCTAGTTGTATACTTGATTAGATCCAGGAGAGATCTGTGAGCCTAGGGTAGTTTACATGGACATGTAGTAGGAGGTGGCTTGCAATAAGCGTCGGGGCCCACAAGTGGCTGCCAAGATCACTTATTGTTAAGTTTCTTTAATCAAGTGATAACCTAATATAATTAAGGGGTATTTAATTGAACCTAATAAGATATGAGTCCTCTCCCATGCTTGAGTGCTAGTACAAACTAAGGTGGAGTTGAGAAGATGACTAGCCCCCTTTTAAGGCATGAGTTGGCATAGTTGATGACTTCGTCTATACGAGAGGTCATTGATGCCGTGTATGGTCACTTGAGTGCCAGGATCCAGAGAGATTACCAGGACAAAACTCAAGGGTTAGACGTACATGATTACACCTTCCTATGCATAGTCTAGTTATTCTACATGTGTCGGTTGCCTCTGGATTAGTGAGTTGTACCTATTACTCTATTATGTTTATCTTGAGTTAGAGTGCTTTTCAAGATCCTTCTTCTTAGGGTTTTATCCTTGTTTTGTTTTGGTTTCCGAATGGGGTTTGTGGTTATCTCCTCAACACGGTGGGGTAGGCCTTTGTGGTCCTACACAGATGGGTGGTAGTGATTCTTTACCATTTGAGATTCGACGTCCTGGTGCCGATGCTTGATGGTGTTTCTGCAAGTGGATTCCTTATGATGTTTCATTGATGTTTCTTTCTTATCTTCATTATTTGTAATCCTATATTAGTGTATTGCATGTGATACCTAATCTAGACATTGTATTATTATAGTTAGATTTATTACTACATACCCTGCGACATGTGTAGTGGATGTCAGTTTATTTGGATATCATGGAAGTCCATGAGAATTGTATTTATTATTATCATGTAATTGTAATTTTTATGTTATGGAATCTTTTGTTATCATTCTTTAGTTGTGTTTTGTTCTTAAGTAATTCTACGTCATGGGACCCTTGAGATTCTACACTGTGGTTTATCTTGTTTGTTAACTTTAGAAAAAAAAAATTATTCACCAAACTTAGTAGCATGTTTTAGGTTAACTTCTCTTGGGTTCCCTGGCGGGGCGTTACATCTGGTATCAGAGTGGAGTTTCTACATTGGGAACTCTGGGTATGTACACCTATTAGGATTTGTGTAGTCTAATCTTGAAACTAAACATAGACATATAACGTTTTGCTTTCAGACCATTGCTTTATGATTATGTTTTCTTTTGATTTGATTTGAGGTTGGTTGAGAGTTGTTGTTGGATCTTTGTATGTTGCAGGAATTATGGCTGTGACTAGATCTGCTAGATGTCATGGTAGAGGTTGTGCTGGTAACCGTGGTAGGGGTAGATAGCCTAGCCCTTCTACAAGTGTGAGTCAGGAGAGTCTGCACCAATAGTCTAGGGGTGAGTAGAGAGAGGATCATCAAGATGGTCCTGATATGAGACAACTCTTACATGCGATTCTTAATCATCTTGGTCCTGAGCAGAATAGTGTAGGACAAGATGCTTCTCATCATTCCTAGAGGGATGAGAGAGAGAGAGGGAGAGATCCAGGAGTCCTCTAAGGAGGAACTTCTCAATTGATCCTACAGTTGTGGCAGCTAACCACATGAGGGATCTAATGAGAGGGTGACCAATTCCCTTTGATGGGAAAGGCATTGGTTTAGAGGCAGAGACATGGTTGATAGCCTTAGAGTGGAGTTTCACCATGCATCCCTTTAGTAGCAATACTAAAGCCAGGTATGCGGTTATCCAGCTTATAGATTTTGCAACTATATGGTGGAGGATTGAGGAGCAGAAGTTAGGGTTCTAGATAGATACTGTCACTTGGGAGTTGTTTCTGGAACACTTCTGAGAGCACTTCCTATTAGATCAGTGGAGGTGATAGAGAGTAGATGAGTTTCATGATCTGATACAGTTGAACCTGTTGGTAGGAGAGTATGAGCATTAGTTTTTCGAGCTCAAACAGTATGTTGGCTTCAGACAAGATACAACTCTCCTAGTACAACATTTTGTGAGGGGACTAAATGCACGCATCATTGGAGAGGTCCTACTATTTGAGCCTAAGACCCTTCAGGAGGTGGTCATTAAGGCTGCCCTTACAGAGATGAATCTTGCTTTAGGTCACAGTGGTCAGAGAGGTGTCCAGCATAGTGGTTCCAAGGGGAATCGGTCTTAGAGGAATGGGAATTTTTAGAATCCTTCTACCTTTTCAAAAGGTAATCAGAATCAGTAGGATAAGAAATTCTTCAATGGTAATGGTGGTGGTTCTCGATCAGAGAACTATCGTAGCTGGCAGGATAGTATGCACAATCAGGATGATCAGACCACTCAGAATTCACAGAAGGATTTTGGTGGAGGTAGTTTTTAGCAGCCTAGTACTCCTTCTGCAAGGAGAGTCTTTAAGGGGGATTGTTTCACTTGTGGCCAACCTAGTCATAAATCTTACAATTGTCCCCAGTTTCCAGTTCAACATTCAAGACAGAGGCCATTGGTTTCTGAGCCTACAGTGGGTGATGCTAGTAGATCTCATAGGTCCTTTGCAATAGGGAACGATCCTCAGTGTTCGAACCCTAAGGTAGGAAAAGGTCTGATGGGGCCTACTCAATGATTCTTTTTTTTGGTTTTCTTCTTAGTGCAGTGATGGTTTATGGGACTTATATCCCTACTTGTTCCAGGCTTCCAGGAGTAAGCCTAATTCTAGGGGGGGTGGATGTAGTACCCCGCCCGTAGTTCGCTTTTATGTTTCTTTATGTTTCAATGTTTGACCAAATTCTTTTAGGTCACTTTTGATGTGATCGAATATTATGATTAATAATGATGATTATGGATTTCTATTCATTGAATGTGTTTCAGGTTATTGCATAGATTAGATGTTGATTTCTTTTGATGATATGTTTATGTTTTATATCAATTTATGGTACTGATCCCATACTGGCATGTGTATGGTTATCTTGTGTTTGCATATGTTTGATGTGTTTTTTTGGTAGAGGATGGAGGCGTAGTTACTTGCATAGTCGAGATCCACACAACCGACCATACCCTATCATTGTTTGATATATATTATTGTATGGACATGCTTCTTCGTGTGGTGATAGGTTCACAGGTATAGGGCATCGTCTCCCCTGAATTGGTAGGAGTGAGCATGCTCACAAACATTCATCTCAATGGTAAAGAGGGGAGATAATACACATACCCAAAACCCTAACCTAAGCCAAATTGTCCTAGGATAGGACAAGTGTCAGTTTGACTACCCTACCTGAATTCACCTGGTTGGCATGAATTCGTGGATCCCTTCTCCTGTGTTTGCTTGATTTATTGTGTTTGATTTTTATTGTGCATGATTCAGTTGATTTGTGATTATGTGGGTGATTATTAATTTATTGATTATAGTTGAATTATGTTAATTTAGATTATTTTATGAGAATATCAATGTTAGGTGCATAGTTGAATTTAATGATTAATTATGCTCCTAGGATTTAATTGAGGAAATTAAATTAAAGTTAATTATTTGAGTATTTGGGAAATTAATATCATAGTTGGAAAATAGTGTTAAATTTATCTCCTATGTTATTGTATGATTATTAATTAATTAAAAATCAAATATTGAGGATATTTGGTTTTAATTAATTAATTATGTGAAAATAGGATTATTATTGTTCATAAGATGTTAAATTATTTAATTGCATGATTTAATGATGTTAGGAATATTAAAATTATTTAATAATAGATTTTATTATTAACATGTGCTTTATTGAGTTTGAAAGTGATTTGTTTGAAAAATGTGACAACTTGTCTTTAGGAGACTAAGTTGAGTTGTGCACAATTAGATTTATTTTTAATTAATAATTGGTATTTTCTCTCAACAAAATGGAAGAGTTTGATTAGGAGTTCTTTTGTGAGTCATCTAGGGTTTTGCATGATTAGTGGAGTTGAATCCCTAATAGGGGGAATTAGCATTCATTGGATTTCAATCAGGTTGTTGGAGATTTTTGGAGAGAGCTCTTGGAGAATTTTGGTCATTTTTTGATTTCTTGAGCTTTGTGTTTGTGCTTGAGCTTTTGGTGAGGATTGCTTTGGATTTGGAATTGGCTTGGCTTGCATTGTTGATCCAGATCTACAGGGTTGAGTTTTCATCCGACAGAATTGGGTGTTTCAGAATTCTACAGACATTATTTACAGTTCCAGCATTGGAATTGAGGTAGGAGATTGAGAAACTTTCCTGTAATTTCATTTGTAGGATTTTCAATATGTGAATGTGTTTGATTTGATTCATTGTTATAGATCTATTTTTTGTCATGCTTTCATTTTTGGGTATTAGAAAACCCTTAGAACTATGATTTTTAGTTTATTTTATGACTTGGCATAGTAGGGATATGTTGTCAAATTTTCGTGAGAAAATTCACTATAGAACCCTTAGAAAATGAAAAATTAAATTGGCTATAGTTCAAACTATTGAGTAGATGAAATAATTAAATGAGTTGTTGAGAAAAACCAATTTTGGTATAGAAAAATGCAATCTAGGTGAAAAATCCATTCTCTGTAAAAAAAAAAAATGACTGTTAAAATAAATTACCACAATAAATTGGTTGCTTGCAAATGTTAAAGAAAATTACATTATCAAATAGGAAAATATGTTGAAAATAATGGAGAATAAAGTAGTATAAAAGAAAAATAATATTCCCATGTGTGTGTGTGCCAAAAGTTGTAAATTTCCATTTCTAGAAATATTTTTGAGGCCTGTACATTTCCATTTTTGAAAACAGTGCCTTTTTTTTCATTAAAAAAATATAGATATTCTATTCTGTTGTTGGTATTTCTAGAATTAATATTTAAAAATATATAAATTTGAGAAGTCAATTTATGTTTAAAAATTATATTAAATGAATTTTTTAAAAAATTGAAATATTTATGTCAAGGCACGATTGCTTAAAAATGTTAAATGTATTTTAAAAAAAAATTTTAAAAATATATTTTTGGGGGGAAGGGGTAGTCACATCCCCTAACGCCCCCTTCCAATGTACCACCGCATCAGTGCAAAGTACTGCCATGGCAGTACCTCACTGCCTAGGTAGTGGTACTATCATGACAGTACCCTACATAAAGGGTTGCGCACGACAATTTGGGGAAAGGCGTGAGGGGGGCGCGTGGGGCCCGCTCCCCCACCCTTTTTGTTATATTTGATTTACTTTTTTGGTTTTTAATTGTTATAATATTAATTGTCATATTTTTTAAATTCAAAATTATGTTTATTTTTATTTATTTTGTTTAATATTTAGTTTAATTTAATTTAGTTAAATTAATTTATATTTAATAGTTTTTAAATTTAATTACTATTTACTTTTTTTTTTATATCTTTAATAAATTAATTTGTTCAAGGGGGATTTAGAATTAATTTATTATTATTAATAATTTTATTTGATTTGAAATTTATTCTATAATCTATCTTATTTATAATTTCATTTAAGTTGGAAAAATTAGAGTAGGTGGTAATTTATTTTACATTGTGTTGCTTTGTATAATTATTTTGTTAATCAGTTATCTTAATCTAAACTTGTTAGTAGTTTCTATTGAATTAATATTTAGGTACTTAATCAAACATTAGGAAATTTACGTGTTACAATTAGAACTGATGCCCTGACAAGTGTTTAGTTTTATACTGAAATTGGGCATTTTCGTTATGTTGAATTTTGAGGTACTTTTTAGGAATTTGATTTACTTATGATGTTACTGGAATGATTAATTTTTAGAATTTGCTAGTAGACCTTTTATTTGAAATCAATTATGATAGTTATGGAATGTATTTGATTATGACCCTTATTTTAGTTCGAATTAATGTGAATGTGTATTCTTCATGTTCTCTTTTTCATTATGGGTTGTCGAGTTCTAGATGACCTAGGGGAATACAGAGGCTGGGGTATGAGTTAGATGCTCATGTTATTAGTTATGTTTGGTGTGTGTGTACTCTATCTGATTATCACTCCTTTTTGACTATATGGGCTCATGTTGCATTGTTTTATGATATGGTATCTTTGTAATCATTTCTGGTTCCTTTGGTGAATCTAGATTTGGGATTGCCTAGTTGTATACCTGATTAGATCTAGGAGAGATCTATGAGCCTAGGGTAGTTTACCTGGACATGTAGTAGGAGGTGGCTTGCAATAAGCGTCGGGGCCCACAAGTGGCTGCCAGGATCACTTATTGTTAAGTTTCTTTAATCAAGTGATAATCTAATATAATTAAGGGGTATTTAATTGAACCTAATAAGATATGAGTCCTCGCCCATGCTTGAGTGCTAGTACAGAATAAGGTGGAGTTGAGAAGATGACTAGCCCCCTTTTAAGGCATGAGTTGGCATAGTTGATGACTTCATCTGTACGAGAGGTCATTGATGCCGTGTATGGTCACTTGAGTGCCAGGATCCAGAGAGATTACCAGGACAAAACTCAAGGGTTAGACGTACATGATTACACCTTCCTATGCATAGTCTAGTTATTCTACATGTGTCGGTTGCCTCTGGATTAGTGAGTTGTACCTATTACTCTATTGTGTTTATCTTGAGTTAGAGTGCTTTTCAAGATCCTTCTTCTTAGGGTTTTATCCTTGTTTTGTTTTGGTTTCCGAATGGGGTTTGTGGTTATCTCCTCAACATGGTGGGGTAGGCCTTTGTGGTCCTACACGGATGGGTGGTAGTGATTCTTTACCATTTGAGATTCGATGTCCTGGTGCCGATGCTTGATGATGCTTCATTGATGTTTCTTTCTTATCTTCATTATTTGTAATCTTGTATTAGTGTATTGCATGTGATACCTAATCTGGACATTGTATTATTATAGTTAGATTTATTACTGCATACCCTACGACATGTGTAGTGGATGTCAGTTTATTTGGATATCATGGAAGTCCATGAGAATTGTATTTATTGTTATCATGTAATTGTAATTTTTATGTTATGGAATCTTTTGTTATCATTCTTTAGTTGTGTTTTGTTCTTAAGTAATTCTACATCATGGGACCCTCGAGATTTGTAGTCTGTGATGGATGTTGTTTTAAAGTGAGTAAATGGTAGTTGCTTCCGTACTGTGGTTTATCTTATTTGTTAACTTTAGAAAAAAAAATTATTCACCAAACTTAGTAGCATGTTTTAGCTTAACTTCTCTTGGGTTCCCTGGCGAGGCGTTACAATTATTTTAAACTTATCTCTTCAAAGTACTTAGCTCTAATACTAATTGTTGGATTATGGAGGTGGAGGGTGAATCTGTAATCCCTGATTCGAAATACCTTAAAAAAAATTCTCTGATTAACTCGGTAGAAGCTCGATAACACATATTTTACTATTTATCGACAATAGTAAATAAACTTTAGCAATCAGTAAATCATTCACACAAATCATGCATCACATGTAACACCAATATTTAACGTGGAAACCCATCTTTGGGGAAAATCACTGTGGGACTTGTCACCCACTAAGAAAACACTCTTTTGATGTATGCTCGGTAAAAATCCAATCTTGTTAAAAATTACAATACACACTATTAAGTGTGACCCGATCAATGGATTTACCTCAAATCTATTAGGATCTTCACCCTATTAGGAGTGGCTTGATTAGAGGTCTTTTAACACTCTTTAGAATGTTACCTTTTTCAAATATTTTACAATAAGACTGTTAAGTCCACTTTGTTAAGAGATTTATCTATTACAAATGCTAGTAAGAAACAATAAATATTTTGACCTGTAGATTTTCAACTATCCTTGTTTAATCATATCCTTTGTGTGCTCTTCAATGTTCTCTTTAATTCTTCATTATCCACTGGCTTCAACACTTCATTAAATCCTATTTTTCTGCTTAGAATCTCTCTATTCCTTCTTCACTACAACAGTCGATGACCCTTCAACTCTTCAATTTTCCAGCCATTTGTTCATACAAATCCATCCTTGATATAGACAATTTTTGCCTCTTAATCTCCTTTATTACATTTTGTCTTGATCAATCTTAACCATCCAATTTATTCTACCTTGAATACAAATCTTGGTAACACATTTTCTTTTCACCTAGGAACTTGAACTTTCTTGAAAAAATTTCCATCTGCTTTAACTGTTTAGATCTAAGTCATAGATCTTCACCTTGAATTTTTATGTCCATAGATCTTTGTAACTAGCTTTCCTTGTCATCATGATCATCTAGATCATCATAGCTAATCATTAAATATCAATTAAGTCCTTATTTAAGATTTTTTCCTCGCTTGGTGTCCTCTTCTTTTATTTTAGTTAACTTCACTCGGTGCCTAAACCTTTCTTTTATGTTTGGTGTCTTCGATTCCTTTGCCTTTACCAAGTTACTTCCTTCTACTTTGTACCTTTACCGAGTGACATTTCCTTCTCAGTAGCCAAAACTCTTTTACTTACCGACTTGACAAATCTTCATTTCCATGTTTTACCGACTTAAAATAATCATATTTTAGGTAGAAAACAATTGTATCAACATTATCCAATCATTGTACAATCTGTATCAGTTGCCCATTTAAGCTCTTCAACTTCACAACATCTCATTTCTTCATCTTCTTAACTCATTCAACTTATATAATTACCAAATGATATAGAAATATAATATAAACTAGAAATCAATTGCTTGACATCAATGACAAGATAATAACTGATCTAACCTTTCTACTATCATGTATTCCTCTATTCTTGGTCGGTCTTCATCATCATCATCACCATCAGATAATCAACCTTCAACATTACTATCAGTTATGATAACAAAGTATTGTCATTGTGTTAAAGAATATTTCTCTTCAAATAACACAATACCCTGGGACACATATGATGAGGATATTAGGGGTAGATTATTCGCTTCCCTCACACTAAAATAAGACAATTATTCAGAGGTGAACTGAGTGGCCTCTAATTTAACATGTTTTAGTCAGATTCATGGAGTCTCCCCTATTGGTTTATACAGAATTAAGATGCTTAATTCTCTAATATATCATGTTGGCTCCTTAGGCACATAGGCCCACTTCGAACTATCATCCACTCTTATGTCTGAACTTGGTTAGATGTAAGAAATTTTTTGGGTTTACCCCACATCTAATTTTTATACTGGTCATAGGGATTTGTCGATTTGAGGTCACCCTTTGGTTGACACACCCCCAAATAGGCCTCTCTCACAAAAAAATGGTTTTTACTCTAATAGATTATGCAAGCACACCAAAAACTCAAGGCATGAGGTTAATTGAATTAAACACCTAAGATCTAGCAACCAATTTTGATAATCCATAAGCTCAATAGCATCAATACAAAGATAACCAAATTTGTTAGATATTTTATTTACCTTATCCAAGTAAGCATTAAAGAGTCCTTTGTATTTGATTTCTACTTCCAATGGTGTGATTGCTAGTCTGCGAGCTGGTCTCTCTCTCTCTCTCTCTCTCTCCCTCTAGTTCTTGGATCTTAACTTTTATGTGTTTAACCAATCGACTGTGTCGCTTCATTTAGGCATATTTGGTGTTTTAACATAGTAAGTGTGACATTTTATAATAATGACTACATCATTTTACAATAAAGAGAGTGTCTTTTTACAATAAAGACTGCATTATTTTACAATAAAGAGTGACATTTTAAGTAGGTAACAACAACATTTCAATCAAAAAATTGTGGCTTTTTAAATATCAAATGCGATGGTCTACCTATCACCTATGTCAAAACAAAGACAAAGATACAAGAATAATAGAATTTCAAGCATAAATATTAGGAGATCGATGTTAAATAATCTAGTATCAAAATAGAAGGCCACAATAAGATTTTTAGAAATTAAAGTAAAAATCACAGTAATAAAAACTGAAAAAAGAACAAACAAAATGAGAAATGACAACAACAAAGAAATTAATAATGGACAACGGTGGCACATTAGTGTGTTTTATGTACCCAAGTGTGTCATTTTCTCGTATTAGCTGCAGCGAATGGATTGGATAATTGTGTCAATTCTGATATACATGTGTGTTGCTATAATACCAAAGTTGTGTCGATTGAAGTGAACAAGTGCATCAAATGCATCTTGAGGTTGTGTCAAATTAAACCTGTGTCTGCACAGTACGAAAAAATAAAATTTTAGAAGCCTGGTGCTTCACATCAGGCTCAACATTTATAATCAGGGGTATATTTCAAATCTAGAAACTTGCAATTGAAAAGATCTGTTAATAGTAGTTAGTGTAAATCCCTAATATCAAAAGAGGAAATGAGATAACATAATGCATAAACAATCAATAAATAAAATCAACTCAAATAATGAATATGCAAATAAATAGGTCATCCTTTGTCATTCTCCTTCTTGATGCAATGTGGGCTCTTGATTTCAAGCTCAATGTGATAACATAAGAATTCAAAGCATGTGTGTGGTTATGAAATATGAGAATCAACTCTCTATTTATAAGCATTTTGGAGTTTCAATTGTGATTACTTGATTGATGGGATTGATTGGCTCTAATTGAAGAGTGCACTCAGATTGATTGCCCTATCAACGAAATAGATTGATCTGTTTAGTGAATTGAATTGAGAGTTTTCTAGATTGATTAGTAAGATTGAATAGAATGAATTATAAGATTGAATAGAATGAATTGAAGACTGAATATATTGATTAGTAAGAAAAATTTGATTGAGGGGTTAGAAAATGTGATTGATTAGTAAATTGAAACTTAGTATTAGTCAAAACTATAAGAATAAATACAATTAAATAAATATAAAATTCATTTATTTACACATGGGGGAATATAAATAAATAAATAAGCTTATTTATTTATGAGAGGAATAATTACTAAATTAAATAAATTAACATTTATTTAATTGTGAGTGAGAAATTGATTAATTAAATGTAATGCTAACAAAGAGAGAATGTT
This sequence comes from Chamaecyparis obtusa, assembly GCA_027943335.1. Classification (NCBI taxonomy): domain Eukaryota; kingdom Viridiplantae; phylum Streptophyta; class Pinopsida; order Cupressales; family Cupressaceae; genus Chamaecyparis; species Chamaecyparis obtusa. The sequence continues at coordinate 1,213,071 of BSBK01001424.1, read as the reverse complement.
TAATTAAATAATAATAATTATTTAATCACTTTATAGAAGAATTAGTGATGTATATTAATTAGATATTTAATAATTAAATAATAGGTTAAAATTAATTAATTATGGAATTAGGGAGAAATTATGAATTCGAATGTAGAATATTGTAGAAAGATGCAAATTAATTAAATAATAAATATTATTTAATCATTTAATAGGAATGTTAGTAAAATCATTGCATATGACCAACACCAACATGTCATTTTTAGGTGTCTACACATAAATCAACATTACAATATAGATCATTAGATTTCAAGAGATATTTGGTTTTCAAGCTACAACATCAATATTTCCAAGAGATATTTGGTTTTCAAGCTACAACATCAATATTTCCAAGAATTCATATTCTTGTTCCATGTGTTAATCTATGAAAAAATTTAGACTAGACTATATAATCAAGTGATATTTCTTTCCATGGAGTTGCCATAAGAGTAACAAGTAAAATTTTGTAGACTAGAGTATAGTAACAAGTATATATTTCACCATTTAATTATTGGTGGTTACCATTGAAGCTCAGTGATAACACATATATAGTACGAGCAATCACACCTTAGTGTGCAATGGGTACACCATAGTTATTTGCAAGGGGCATTGCCATTTTTTATTTGTATACATTAATAGATAATTATATTTTAAATTAATTAATAGAATAGAACAATTTTCAAAGAGGTAAATAGTGTAGTAAAATTGTTAAATTTTTTGTTATAACTTTCATGGTTAAAAAATAAAATCAAAGTGTAACTTGATTTTTTAGAGGATAGTTAAAAATAATTAAGTACACATATAATTGTGACACCTTATATTGTGTTTCTATTAGAGATAGTTTATCAATTGATTTACAAGAGAAAAAAGTTATACATTAAACTTATCATCTCTGACTGAGATTACCTTCAAACTATAGCTTTAGAAGAGTAGACTAGAAACAAGAAGCTAGAATGCTTCACAAAATTTTGATTTGTCAAAAAGCTAACAACTAAGCAGATCACAACTAGTTCCACCCATCATTATAATTGCTCTTGATAATAAGATTATCCCAACTATCTCCATAGAAAGAATCATCATTTTGAGTATTGTTGGTGCTTGTTTCCTGAGTGTTCCTTGTCTAATCCTGGATAATAGCTTGATTGTCCTGAATGTTAGTAACATCCTCCATATGTTTAGGGCTTGGATGATGTTGCTTGTCTTCATTGGTGATCCTGCTATTAATAATTCTTTGCTTCCACCAAAATGGATATTTAGATGTCTTCTTTAAAAATTACCATGTTTCCTTCTTTGAACAGAGATATAAATCTTTCCCTTGGGATTTCCATAATGGCCATGACCTATGACATTATGTGAGAGAGGGTGAGTTTCATGAAAAACCCAGTAAGGTCCCTTTGTCTATGCTAAAATATTTCCTCATTCCTTTACTTCCAGATGAACCATAAAATTTCATTAGTAAGAGAAAACCAAAAAGCATTTATATTGGTATCAAATTTATCAACAAAACCTACAAGGTATTCATGCCAATACATACCATGATTGTGCTTCCACTTGACAAGGTTCCCAAAAAAATAGACAAGACCTTGCAAGAAAAACTACACTCAAAGAAAAGGTGCTCAAAGGATTCAAGACACTTGCACAATGAATAAACAACTGGCTACTTTCCCATAGGGGATAGAAAATACCCAACTATTTTGAAGAAACAACAACCATCTAAAGAAAACCTTCTTGGGTTCAACATGGGAGTGCCAAAATAAAATCAAAAACAAATTTCCATTTAGAACATGATCAACTAAAGCCCCATACCTAGTTGATCCTACTGATAATGCCCAAATCATAATTCAGCATCTTATAGATCTATCTGCAAGAGGTATCTCTCAGAAGCTTACCATCTTCCCATTTCAATTGATCATTTAACTGGTTGGTATTAAAGATCTTGCCAGGAAAGAAATTACCAACTACTTTTTCTATAAGAGTGTAAGTTTTCTTATGGGAATAGGGGAGTTGAAATTTAGATCTTAGGTCTTCCCAAGATCCCATATGATTCTCCATCACAATATCCTGCAACAGTGAGATGCCTTTATACTTCCAAGCTTTAGCCGAGCAACATTGAGTCAGAGCCAAAGGTTTTTTATTGAGACAAACAACCCACCATAGGGATCTGTCCATGACTGTATAGTATGGATTCTTGCCTAATGCACTCCTAGAGCATAGTAAGTGTTTGACCTAGCTCCAAGCCTTCCACATAGACTGAAAAATAATGGAACCTGCTACTTTGACATCAAAATCTCCCAATACCATATCAATCATTGGGACTTCCATCTAGTGCTTAGCCTTCTTAATTTTGGCTCTTGAGATGTTATTTCTAATCAAGACCATCCAAGGATGATTCCCATTGAGTGCCTTAATGACCCATTTAGATGCAAGGGCAAGACCTTGAATTCTTATATCCCTCATGCCAAGACTTCCAATCTCCTTTGGAAGGAAAAACCACTCCCACTTAACACAATGCCTCCTCTTATTTACCAATGTAATCAAACCAAAGAAAGTCTTTCAGAATCTTTTGAAGTTTATTGTATTGGTAATTGGCAAACAACCAGGCTGAAGCATAATAGGAAACATGAGAGGAAGGGACTTTTTGAACCACTTGGTCTCTCCCAACAAGAAAAATCATATGAGTCTGCCATTTGATATGCTTATTTTCAAAAAATTTTATATATCCAATTCCACATATCTTTCAGAGAGGGATCTACAAAGAAGGGTATACCTAGATACCTTACAATCTTATGAGGGCCCACCCATTGCCAAATTTTATTTAAGACCCAATTAGGAGGGTGTTCATCCCAACTGATAATAGAGGATTTCATCTGATAAATCTTGGCCCCGAAATCTTTAGAAAATAAAAAGAGTCTATTTAACATGTTATCAAAGTTGGCTTCTGAAAGTATAATAAATAGAGATGTATCATCAACAAATTGTTCCAAAATCATCTCTTCATTGTTGGGCAACATTATTCCTTTGAAAGGAGGACCCAACTCATTAGCTTTGAGAACATAGAACATAGCATCAACAACCAACACAAATAAAGAGGGGGAAAGGGGGCAACCCTGTCTAATGGACCTACGAATGTTCCCCGTTCACTTCAATAACTATAGAAGATTCCTTAAAGATAATGTTCACCCATTTGCAGAAAAAAGGAGGAAATCCCATGGTCTACAATACACCAACCACAAAATGCCACTCAATTCTATCGTAGGCCTTTTCAAAGTCCAGAAGAATCATGCCAACATTTTTCCCACTACCTTTGGCCCATTTCATAGCTTTCCAACTGGTTATTAGGTTTTCCAAAATGAATCTCCCTTTGATAAAGACCGTTTGGGTGACATAGATACTAGCAACCCTTTTAGCCAAGAGATTTGCAATAATTTTATAGGATAAATTTAGTAAAGTGATCGGTCTCCAATTCTTGACTTGAGATTTATATCCCCCATTAGGTAGAAACTTAATAACCCCTCTATTAATATTGTCACCAAGGGACCCACATTCAAAAGCTTCTTCATATAAATGCAACAACTCCACTGAGATCCATGCCTTATTTTTGTTTTAGAATTCAATCGAGATCTGATCAGGCCTAGGTGACTTTCCATTGGCCATGGAATTAATGGTGTCTTAAATTCCTCAGATGTCAATAGTTTGACTAAGCACCTTAGCTTTCTCTCTTATGACTTTACAATGGATGAACTTCAAAAATTTCCTCAGAGTCTCCTAGTTATCCTTTCCAATCTCTGATGTGAAGGGTTCTTTATAGAACTTATGGAATGCTTCAAGAAACTCCTTGTTATCATTAGTAGGGCCATGCTTAGTTTGAATATATTTAATGTTATCTCTAGAGTTTTTAGCCCTAATTAGGTTAAATAAGTATTTAGAGCCTCTATATCCATCCTTAAGCTAGTTGGCTTTGGCTCTAACTTTTTTCCCATGAATCTTATAGTTTTGAATACTCCTCAACTATGCTTCAGTGATAATCAAATTATTTTCAAGAGTAACATCATTCCCTTTATCTTGCAGATCTTTTTCAATCACATTAAGTCTCTTTTGGTAAAAATTCTCTCTCATCCTCTTATCCTTTGCCTCTTTAGTCCCAATGATTTGAAACACGTTCCTCCAGGTGTTCACCATATGCTCCCATTTATTTCTTCCAGAACCACTACCATTAGAAAACTTAGAAATAACAGAGGCAGTTCTGATGGCCATGTTTGTGTCATCATCTTGCAATAGGGAAGTGTTTAATTTGAAAGATTTCCTTATTATATTAGGCTTGGTGACAACATCACTATTAAAAAGTATGCAAGTAGAGATAGGAGAGTGATCAGACATACTGTCTGGCGTGACCCTTATGGGAGATTTTCTTGGTTGGTGTTGCATGGAGAAAATATAATGGTTTAGATATACTCTATCCATTCTATAGTATATTCTTTTATTATTAGCTTGATTGTTGCACAAAGTAATCCAGTTCTTGTCTGCTCTTTTCCAAAGGATCTCTAAATCTGAATCTTCTTTTGAATTTGGCCCAAAAAAATAACTCATTTCCCTTCCAATCTTCTCTTGAACCACTGATATTATCTTTCTTATCTTCAATCATATTAAAGTCTCCAATAAATATCTAGTTACTCTTTGGTAAGTTATTAGCCAACCAATCCCACATTCTAGCTCTTTCTCTATAATTATCGGAGGCATAGATATTACAAATACTAAAATTTTTATTCTTGTCACTGAAAGTTTCCCAGATAGCTCTATGACAAGGGGATGAGTTATAAGAGACCATTTTTTCAATCCAATTGGGGCCTATCAACAGAGCCACCCCCCCCCCCCTCCCCCACCCCTTTAGTGACTTGAATAGAGGCACTTGGCCTTATCCCAAAGAAGTTTGAGGATGTTAAAATAATGGTATCCTGAAACTTTAATCTCTTGAAGGCATATAATGTCTTTATTATGCAACTTTTTGCACCAATTCCTCACAATGTATTTCCTATTAGGCATTTCAAGACCCCTGATGTTCCAACTATGCATGTGTAAGTTCATCATTAACATTTTGGAGCATTAGAAGGCTTACAAAGCCTGTTAAAACATTATGGGATGGCATTGTTTTGAACTTTACTATTCCTTTCACAATTTTTTCCACTATTAATCCTTTCATAGGTCTTTATTTTCTTTTTCTTGCTAACAACTTCCATGAAACCTTCCTCCCCAAGAGCCTAATAATCAGAGTTACAGAGGGTCAAACCATTTAGGGTCAGGTTCTCCGACATGGCATAATTGGAGACAAGGCAACCATTACTAGGTTCTAAGGGTTGGTGGCTTGAACTAGAATCTAGCTTGGCATTGATCCTTTTAAGGGCCAGTTGTTGGACATTCATCCTTAAGGAATTATCATCATTAACCTTCTCCCCATCCTTACTATGATGGAGAATGTCTATAATCATGCTCTCCATATTATCCATCCTTTTCAGCACATCAGTGATAGTAGAGTTTGAATTTTGAGTCAAGATACCCTCATTGAACCCTTTTTCCATCTTCTCCTGAAGACTGGCATTAGTGGCCTCAAGTTTCATTCACTTAAGATTTAGCCTCTTTACCTCATGGAAACACAATTTGTTGAATTTGAAAGAGTACAAAGCCTCCACTTTTTCTATTTGAAGGGAACCAATTGTGGCTTCAATTCCTCAAAAATTAATTTAATTGAGGATTCTCTAACCCTTCTTACACTTGTGTCCTCAATTTCTTCTTTAGTATTATCCTGGGTATCTTGAGAAACATGCACATTGTGCCTCGTACTAGCCACAAACTCATCCAAAATGGGCACCTCCTCAGTTTGGAAATTCCTATCAGGGGTATGCATCTTAGTATAATGGATAGCAGGTATCAACCAAATCTTCAAGGTTTTGGGATTTTTTAACCAAAATGTCTTTAGAATTCAAAATATCCCATGAATTACCTTCCAAGTTGACAATTTCCTCACTCTCCTTGTCATCCATGTTCTCTTTATCTTTGTTCTTCATTTCAATATCAATCTCCCTATTCTGGGTAACAAGATCTTCCTTCTTCTGGGTACCATCACTAGCTTTGTCAGTAGTATCAATCTCTGGCTCTTCATTTTTCACAGACCCCTCATAGAATTTTTACTCATCCTCTCCCATATCCTAAGAGTGGGCATTATCTTTGGAGTCCTCAGTTTCCTCCTCTTCTCTGTTAGGGCTTTGCACATTATGGGTATCACAACCTTCCTCATCCTCTGAATCATCAGTAATGTTGTCCTCATAGCTGCACTCTGAAGCTTCCTTCTTAAAAGACCTCTATTTGTTTGAACTTTTTTCAATATTGCCTTCAACTCTCAGTTTTCCTATAACCATAATGGGAGTTATGACAATAGAGTTAGGGATGGAGTTCCTTATGTGTTCATAAATCAACAGGATCAATCCCTCATTCCGAATGGCCTTCTTGGCCTTCTTCTTGTGCTTACTAAGGCTTTTAATTAAAGAGATATGTAAGTAATAAGGAATGTTTGTAATATCCTTATACCTAAAGTTATTAAGGAACATAAAGTGGTGGGAATGCACCTGCATGAACCGCCCATCGAGAGTAAAGTAATCCATAATAACTAGGAGGGTGTTATGCCATATTTCTTTGATCTTGTAAACATCAATGAACCCATTAGCACGGGCTTCAGAGAAATCCTCCTTCTCCTTCTCAGACTTAGGAAATTTCTTAACCATCATGTCTGAAATCTTCCAATTTTTGTAAAATGTTAAACCCTCATTGGGGATACCAGTAACCTATGCTATGAGCTCAACTGAGAGATTGATAGTCTTCCCATCCATTGTGATGGTCTCACTTTTCCATCCATCGAAGAACTTCTATGTAACAGATTTGTCAAACCCATTGAGTTTTTCCAAATATGGAGTGACTCCTCCCTTTTGTAGTTTACGCCACACCATAGCCATGTCTTCCCTTTTAATCTTGCGATAGTTTGTAGGCTCCTTCCTTTTAAGATCACCACCCATTATGATAGAGATCGATTCCAGACACCGATCACTCTGCCTAGTTTCTTGATTGTGCTTGCACTAGTTGTCTTTCTCAGCAATGTTAACGCATGTGGAAATATAAAGCCAGAAAGTGTGGGAAATAATGATGTTATTAATGCCAAATCCTTCACTCCACTCTTTCCAATAACTTGAAAAACCACTGGCTCCATAGTAATCATGTGTGTAACTCTGAGCAACTTAAAGCTTTCCTTCCTTATGGATGATTTTATCATAATTAATCTTTGATTTTGTGTCCTCATTCAAATTTGCATAGCTCGCCCATGTGAAGACATCATCAAAATTAACTCCCACATTAGCCAAGTTGTCTTCCATGTTGTTGCTTTCCCTATACATGTGGGAGATGTGAACTTTAGCATAATTTGAAATAATTTCCTTCACTTTTAAAATAACATTATCAATGGTCCATGAAGGTATAGGCTCTCCCTTAAGACACTTAATAATGTTCATATAATCTCCCTCAAGCCATATATTATTAAAATTGAGATTTTTGGCAAGTTGAAGGCCATAAAGAGCTCCCATGGCTTTAGCAATGTGATTGGTTTGAGTTCCCAAGCGGGCAACTATTGCAGCAATAAAGTTTCCACTGCAGTCTCTAATTATGCTGCCACACCCAACAAGGCCTGGATACTCTTTTCATTGTTTGTAAGTTGCATTTTTGTTTTTATTGGAACATTGGGCTCAACCCTTGTGGGTTTCCACTTGATCCCACATGCTAATAAATATCGAGTGGGTACCTATTTTCTGCACATGAAGCAAACTTATTAGATTAAAAAGATGAAACAATAATGCATTTTTTTCTTCGCTTTTCATTTGTTTTGATGTATATTTTGAGTAATTATGCATGCATAGATGATTGGTAAGCACAAAATTGAGACCTTGATCTCTAAAAATATTTTCAACACTTATTGCAGGTAACTGATCATGTCTGAGTACTCTGGAGATGAAGATTAAAATAAAGACATGGAATTTTCCACGGATGGGGATTCATCATTAAACTAGGTAATGGCGGGTCCCTCTTCTATTTTTAATTTTCTTTTCTTACATTTCAACTTTATAATTGCTTTAGTTTTGATAGTTAACCCACAACTTGTGTGGGTCTTTGTACTTTCCTTTTGTATCAAAAGAACTCAAACTTGCAAACATGTATATATTTCTCTTGTGTAACATATTTACAAATCAATGAAATGTTTCTTTTATAACCAACATTTATTTTAGTAGTACTTTATTTTAGCATTCTCTTAATTTAGTAAAATTTTTAATAATGAAACTAAGAGTAACCAAATGTGAAAACTGAATGTAATCAAATGAGTATATTTGACTAGTTGAAAACTATAATCAGCTCTACATGTTTGAGCTGTAAATTAAAAATAGGTAACACAACCCATTATGATATCATTGGTATGTCCTCTACTAAGGTTGATGTGTGAAATCCAATGGGAAGTTTAGCACCATTATGTGAAAGTAAATGAAAATATATATGTGGGCTTGCTAACATCAAGGCATCCATGATTACCATTATCCTAGGGTCTTGAAGGGTCTTTGTCTTTTGTGATTGTTGGAATGTATTTGGTGCATTAAAATCAAATTGTAAAGTCCTTTGGATAGTAAAGTCTATATCACTGGTTGGATTAAGCATAGGTTCCTTGTTGTGATCCATTTTTTCTTTTCCATTATTTAATTATGTGAGAAACATGTGCAAAAATGAAATATAAGAATAAGGTATATGCAAGATGACAATGACGATTAGGTTAGGACTCTAATTTTTTGTTTGTTTTCTGGATTTTGGCAATGTAAATGCAATACGGGATACATTTTTTTTGGATGTTGGAATGTAAATAAAAACTTGAATCTATGTATGAAACTAGGATGATATCTTAGGTCTATGCAATATGACTTTAAGAGAGACTCTAGAAAATTTGAATGTAAACCTTCCTAGGAAAGACTTGAATGATGATGGGAACTATCTTAACCTCAAAATGGGACAAATTTGACAATTTTGACAAGGTGTCTATGACAAGATGATTTTGACAAAATATACAAGTGTCTATGACAAGACAAATGGAAAAGTTGATAAATGAATTAGAGGAGGTTAAGACAATGCTTAATACCACTATAGGAATACCCCAAGATGATGTACTTTATAATTTGGAAAATGACTATAGAAGTTTTATGTTTGACCTAATGAAATGCAAGCTATCTTTTTATGTTTTTCAATTTTGAATCTAGAATGAGGATAATGTAATATGAAAATAATATGATGACTCCTAAATGACAAGAAATTCCAACCTACAAACTAATATATCGATCATAGAAACCAAAATTCTAGGCAAAGGCAAGTGGTAGGTGTTGGACCGTAATCTTAGACTAATTTTATTTTTCAATTTTCCTAGTTACTTGTGTATAATGTCTCTGTTGATTGTGTAGCTTTATCTTAGACACCATTTTGGATATATTTTTGAATATTTTAAATACAACAATCACACATATAGAGTATGGTTGTTTAACGAAATTGACTATAAAACATTTTGTGTATGTTCAGTGACTTTTTGAAGTCACAATTTTTCATGTGGTCTAATACAAATAAAATAGATACAAGAAGTACTAACCTAAGGTCAAAAGTGATTCATTAAAATTATTTAGGCCCATTTCTTGGTAGTCCCTCAACTCACACAGTCATGTTATGCTACTAGAACATGATATTCCTCTTGTAGGTGCTCGTATTTTTTCTTTTTTCCAAATATTCCTCAGAGAACATTTCTCCCCAAATGAAACAATACCCTAGGACACATATGATGGGTATCTTGGGGGGGATTCTTCCCTCCCCTCAAACTGAAATATGATAATGTTTGGAGGTGAAAAAAGAGGCCTCTATTTTAATAAGTTTTTAGTCAAATCTATGGTGTCTCCCCAATCGATTTGTACAAAATTAAGACACTTAAGTCTCTAATGGATTACATCAGCTCCTTAAGAACATAGGCCTGATCTGAACTATCACCCACTCTTCTTCTTGAACTTGGTTAGATGTAAGACAATTCTAGGGTTTACCCCAAGTCTTATTTCTATACTAGTCTAAAAGATTTGTTGGTTTGAGGTCATCCTCTAGTGATGATCACTTCCTCTAGATAGGCCTATCTAATTAAAGGGTTTTAATCTAATAAATTATGAAAACACACCAAATACACAAGGTACATAGTTAATCTAATTAATCTCCAAAACTATATGTTTGCTAATCTAAGAATCATCCATGCATATATATGGGTTCATTGTTAAAGCACTAAACCAAGCGAGGATTACTTGTTCAATTTTAGGACTAAACTCAAATATATATTTCTTGTTGAATTTTAAGGCACCAATATTGAAGTGTAGATTTCTTTTTCAATTCTTAACCCATGTCCATTTTAGAGCACTAAAGAAAATGTGAGTTGGTTTTGTGTGTCCATACAAGGTTCATTTTAACTGAAATAAAATGTAAATTGATTTTGATTTAAAATTATAAATGTTGTTTCCAAGCCACAAGCTGAAAATCTAATGTTAGTACCAAAAACCTAGATCCAGCATTTAGTTTTCATAATCCATAAGTTTTCTTGCATTAACATGAAGATACCCATATTTATCAGCAATTTTGTTTACCTTGTCTAAGTAGATGTTGAAGAATCATTCATAGCTGATGTTAGCCTCCAAATCTATTGTTGTTGGTCTATGTGTTGATTCATGATTCTATTTGATTTCTCGTTCCCTCTTTCTTTGTTCTTCTAGTTGATGCACTTTCACTTTTTTGTGTTTTTTAGGCGACTTTGGCACTTCATTAAATAGTTGTAACTTTTAAAGAGCAGTTGTGATGCATGCATGTGTTAGTTGTGGTGTTTAAAGGAGTAGTCATGGCATATGTATCTATCAAGTTTGGCCTTTAAAATGGTAGTTGTGGCACATCCATCTATCAATTGTTGCATTTAAATATGTTGTGTTGAATCAAAAAACACAAACAAAGATAAAATAGGGTTTGTAATATAAAAATCAAGATGTCAATAGCTAATTATCATGCATGAAAAATAGGATAATTGTAGGGTAGTTAGAGGTTAGTGAAAATATCCCTATAATATGTAGATAAAATAAACCATATAGCACAATTAATGATAGAGACAATGCAAATAATAGCAGGTAATTGTGGTGCATGAATATGTTGGATGCATCATTTTAAACCACTACATGTATCATTTAAAAAATAATTCATGTGTCATTTCTCTATCAAGATTACATAAAATAGAATATACAAATGTAGTGTTTATGTACTAGGGTTGCATCGAAATAACTTGTAGCTGTGGAGACACAAAAAAATTAAAAAATCTATAATTATAGTGCTTCACGATGGGTTCACCATTATAGATTAGGGGTTAGATTTGAGATTTAGTAACCTACAACAATGATATTAGACTACCACAAAGCCTAAATATTGCAAATAATCCCTAACATGTAAGAGAGAAAAAAGATAATAAAGGACATGCATACAATAACAAATAATGAAATCAATTCAAAAAATAGATATGCAAACCATATTGAATCTCCCTTGTTCTTCTCCTTCTTGATGCAAATTGTGGGCTCTTAGCTTGTGCTCACCTAGACAACATAAGAATTGAAATCATGTGGTTGTAAATTATGAAAATGAGCTCTCATTACATAGAATTTTTGGTTTCAATCAAGATTCTAAGATTGAGGAGACAATTTAATATATTGAGGAGTTAAACTCAAATGATTGGGGAGTTGAACTCAAACGACCAATCAGTTGATTGAGACTAATTGGAATTGAAGTGGATGCATGATTGAATTGATTGACTATTTAACTCATTTGAGTGTGAGTGAATTGAAATTGATTAGACAATTGACTAGATTGCATAAATAGATTGAATAGAGAACTAAATAGATGGATAGTCAGAAAAGATGATTGAAGAGTTAGAAAAAGTGATTGAGAGTAGATTGAAACTCAGTTTTAGTTAGAACTATAAGAATAAATTGAACATGGGGAATATAAATAAATAAATAAAACTTATTTATTTATGAGAAGAATAATTAGTAAATTAAATAAATTGGCATTTATTTAATACTGGGATGAATGATTAATTAATTATATTTATTACATAAATGTAATAAGGACAAAGAAGAAATATTAATTAAATAACACAATTATTTAATTAATTGTAAAGACATAGGGAATAATTAAATAATAATCTTATTTTTAATTACTTTATAGAAGAATAAGTGATGAGAATTATTTAGATGTTTAATAATTAAACAATCAATTAAAATTAATTAATTATGGAATTGGGGGAAATTATGAATTTGAGTTTAGAATGTAGTAGAAAGACACAAATTAATTAAATAATAAAGATTATTTAATCAATTGAGAGGAATATTAGTGAAATTGTCACACATGGGCAACAGGTCAATTTAAGGTGTTTACAGAATGCTTTATCACAATATGATCTCTATTGAAACTCAGCATCTTTAGTTAACAAGTTGTACAATGGAGCTACCATATTATTGAAATCCTTTGTGAAGCACCTATAATACCCAGATCATGACAAAGGAAAATTCTGACATCTTTTTATTTTATAGGGATGGAAAGATTTGTGATTACCTCTATCTTTGTAGGGTCAACTTAAATTCCTTTCTGAGAGATGTAATGCCCAAGGACCACTCCTTCCTTCAATAAAATATGTATCACTATTCAAAGATAGGTTGTGGTCTTCACATATTTGCAAAAACTTTCTCAATTTTTCCAATGCTTCTGCAAAATTACCACAATAGGGAGCAAAATCATGCATATAAAACTCCATACAATCATGTGAAATATATGAGAATATGCTAATGACTACTCTCTGCAAATTTTTAGGAGCATTACATAGACCAAATGAAATTATATAATAGACATAAGTCCCCCAAGGATAGGTGAAGGTTGTATTCTCTTGATCCTTAGTTTAAATGTTTATCTTGTTATAACCACTGATTCCATCTAGGAATGATAAATATTGCTTTCCTACAAAATAATCTAGGACTTGTTCTATAAAGGGATGTGGAAAGTGGTCTTTCTTAGTTGCAATATTCATCTCTCTATAATCAACAAAAAATTTCCATTTTTCTCCCTTCTTAGGCACTATCTCCAAAGAAGATACCCATTAACTATCTGAAATAGGAAAAATGAATCCTACATCTAATAGTTTTTTGCAGTTCTCCTTTGACAATCTCCCTTAATGTACGATTAATTCTTCTATGTGGTTGTCTAACATGTCTACAATCCTCCTTCATGTAAATTTTGTGAGTACAAAGCTTAGGATCTAGATATTTCATGTCATGATAGTCCCATACAAATGCATGTTGGTGTAACTTAAACAATTCTATCAAAGACATTTGTTTCTCTTGGGTAAGCTTGTCGTTAATATTTGAAAATATTTGCCTAGTGATACTTCTACTTGTTTCTAGTCAAATCAACCATGAATGTTTCACTTATATAGGGAATTTTTACTTCATGTGATAAGAGAGTGTGAAGCATGTCTAATTCTGTAGGAAAGTCAAGTGCATCAGTGTTTGGAAGAATCATTTGTAATGGACATGCAAAATAAGATCTAGGAATAGTTGTCTCCTCATCTACTTGATAATGCTTCTGAATAATCTAGGAGAGCACTTCATGATATCCTTGGACTATTGACTACTCTAAATCAGAATGTGGTTGAGAAAGAGGATAGAGGAAAATTCTCTTGGTACTTATCCCATCAGAGATAGTAATGTCCCCGTATCTGTATCCTATATATGCATCTGTTGTGGGTAACCATGGCCTTCCTAGAATAATGGTGTACCCTCCAAGGGTAGCCTTAGGATATATAATCATGAATTCTACTATATATTCCTAAGAGTGTAAGGTAACAACAAGGTCTTCCACTATCCCATATGGTTTGACAATAGAACTGATAGCTAGTTGTAAGAGAGTAAGAGTGGGTCTCAAGTTATTTATGTTTAGATGTTTCATGATATCCTTGGTCATGACATTAATAGTTTCTCCCAATTCTATTAGGGAATTATTTACTTGAACTCCATTTATAATGAACCCAACTACATGGATACCTAGGTTAAAGTACTTTGGAATAGTCACTTTCCCTAGCATAATGTCTACTAATTGTCCCACAACATGCACTATTTGTGGGTCCTTTTTCCTACCTATATTTTTGAGACAAATATCCCTAATTGATTTCCTATAAATGAGCACATCCTTTATAGCTTGAAACAAAGGTATCTTGACAAACACATGCTTTAACTAATCTAGGAAGTCAAACATCGGTTCCTCTAGTGGCTTTGCAACTTCTAATCTTTAGGGAAATGGTGGCACTAGATCAACATTTTGGACTAGTTCAAGATTCTTTATATTACCTGATTGTCTAGGGGTATCAGGTAAAGTAGGTTTTCCTTCTTCTTATATATTTAAATCAATTATAATATGAGAAGAAGGTTTTGGTAAGGTTGTTGAATATAGATGTGTATCACTTATGCTCACAATATATTCAAGGTATTGAGTAGGGTCTATGGAATAAATGTGTTGTTGTTGTGACTTATTGTTGGGATTAGGAGTAAGATAAGCTAGAAATTGAGTATGCTTAGGTGCACTAGCATTTGGATTAGTAGGTAGCATTATTTATTATTGTTGAGGCTGTGGAGGTGGATGCAGGTAACCAATTTCCTGGTTTGGCCACTGTTGGCCTTCTCTTCCCTGAGATGTTTGTTTTCTAGTTGTGTTGGGGTGGGTGCCAATTTCCCTACCACTAAGGTGGAGGATTTTGATAATTTGGCCAAGTATTCTAAGTTTTATTCCAAGGTTGAGGTGGATAGTTCCCAAATTTTAATGGATATGAGGATTGGTGACCCCACAATAGTGGGTTACACTTTTTTAGACATGCTACTTTTTGCTGAAATAACACATTTTTAATAAAATATAATGATTTAAGCCTTGAGAGGTTCCATTTGAAGGAACTAATTATAAATGGTTAGCTCAAAACCTGTTAGATTAAAAAAATATTGATATAACATCTATACTCCTCATTCATACCTACAATGGAGTCTCCTTTGCACCTATTAAAATACTGACAAAAAATCACTTCGACTTTAAGTTTTGGCAGATCAAATGAATCCATTTGAAAAACCTATCTATGTACTATGATGCTATTTAGAACAAGATTTCTAATGAATATAATTTTAATACATATTGAGTTCATTATCACTTTTAAATATTACTTTAACTAAACATAGGTTGTGTGTTCATTCAACAACCTATCTCTTCAAGACTTCAGGAAAAATAGTAAATTACAAAAAAAAAATTATGAAAAAATGTAGGAAAAGAGTATTTGTGTTACCTTTCTATAAAAAAAAGAAAAAATGAATTTCGATATACACAGATCAAGTTAGAGCGATCCAAGTGACCTTATGTCTAAATTGCAGTTACTGTCACTTTAGAACTTAATAAACTATGAAATATTGACCCAAAATGAATGAAACCAATTGCATCCTTTAGATATTGAAGGTCAACAAATATAATCTCAAAAGAATTACATCGTTATCATATTTTAGAAAAATGTTATACTGATCCAAGTGACAATGACTCCTTAAAAACACAAATTTTTCACACAAACCACTTTTCGAAGGAGAAGGAAAAATGAATTTAAAAGAATTTTAATTTTTTTAAAAATATATTTAGAAACTAGAAAGAAAATTCTAAAAGACTCTAGTTTACATCATCTTCAAATTCCTAATAGTTTTGTGGCAACAGGTGTTCGAAAGTGAAGTTTTTTCTCAAAATGTTGATCTCTATGTCAATGTTGGCCAAAAAGTCAGACACATTATTGTTGGACCACCCGAGTTTCAATTGATTATCAAATGCATAAGAATTCAAATAAGGTCCACTAAAAGATAAAGTATCTAGAGGCATACCTTGTCTTGGAGCTCATGATCTCTTTTATGTACTATAGAAAATATGATCCTCATCACCTTTAACTAGCTTGAATTCTAGTGGAATTTTCTTGCTATCAATATTAGCTACCATTTTGCATCTGTAATCCTTCATCTTTTGCCTATAATGGGGACAAAATTTTATCAACATTGCCTCTGCTTCATCATACTTCTAATTTTCTTGAAGTGTGTCCAAATGGGTGGCCATATTATTTATGTTATCTTGCATGAGATCATTTAGCATATGAGTTATTTCCATCCTTGAAACTCTATTAGTGTTCTTACCTGTATCTTCTTGGTAACCTCTTCCTTTCTTCATAGTTGTTCATAATAAAATGGTGAGAAATGCTATGTAAAGAATAATGGATCACTCACCAAGTTTCTTGTGGTGTTGTAGATTTGGGAAAGTAAGTGTGCTCCCACAGGCTCACCCTCAAACAAATCAAATCAGAACAACCCAAATAGGATGGAGTGCTAATGCAAGATCCAAATGAGAATGAAGGAATTGGGATTTTCTTTCCTTAAAGAGACGTGAAATGTGAAATGTGAATGTGTGAATTGTGATAGGTAAATGCATAAAAGGAGTTGATTCTATAATAAATAAATGACAAATAACAAGGTGCAATATCAGATCTGATGTATAAAGTAAATGTAAGATGAAAAGAAGAAGAATGAACTCATCTTGAAAGCTAGGAGGGAACACGTGAACTTCAAATCTAGATTTTATTGTCCTAGACTTATCAAGAACAAAAGCTATTATGGATTTGAAATTCTAGTGCATGTATCTTCTGACTGTGAAAATTGTAGATTCCCAAGACTATACCAACCCAAGTCGGCCTTGTCCAATAAATTTGGCCTTGTCTTAGAGAGTCAAAATCAGGTAAATTATGTCATTGGTTCTGTAACTCTAAAAATATGGATCTGAAACTCCGACAACCTATTCCTGCACACAATAAAAAGGGGAAAAGGTTATGGAAAGGGGCTTGTCTTGGTCAACCCCTATATATGAATCAACCTTGTAATGAGATAGAAATTGCATTGGAAAAATGTTGTAAACAAAGTAAATGTGAGTATTCACCTTGCATGAAAAACCCTCATGGATGGATGTTAGGATCCGATAAACCCACAAAGATGCATGTAAGAAATGTCAGCTTAAGGATGTCTTAAAAAATGCAATGGATCTACACTCTCCAATTCTAGATCTTGAATTAATGTATTCTTGTGACTCTTCTTGCTAGCTTGATAATTCCTCTACTTATCCATGAGAGTGAAATTTTCATCAACTAGAAAAGATTCTCATTGCTTCAATGAAGACTTGAATAGATGGAGACTTGGAGATCTTCAATGGGTTCTTGCCTTCAAATCTTGAACCCAATTCCTCAATTAGACAACTTGAATTGCTTGACTTTCTTGCACTTGATCAATGGATAACACTTTCTTGCAAAAGGATGTCATGTAATTATAGATGTCAAAATGAGAGGCCTTGATGTCCTTCTATACTCATTTTGGGATTCAATATTGTCAGGTCGGCCACAAATAAGATCAAAAAAATAAAACACCTCCAAGAAGGACAAGGCCGACTTAGGTCGGCCTAGTCGTGGTAGGGTTAATTTCAAAGTGAATCTAGGGCTTGGGAAGTCTGCAAAGTCTCAAGGAAAAAAAATGAATGCGAGAAATCAAGCATAAATACATTTGGGTTTATAAATTACTAAAATAGGGTCTAATAGGTCCTAAAGTCACCAATTAATAGATTCTAACTTTTTAAGATGGTACAATAGCTACTTGGGACTAATTTTGACATATCTTCCTAATATCATCCCAAAGAGCTTGAGTAATACCTCTTCCTTCCATAAAATCTATGGCCTCCATACAATTATCATTAATTCCTCTAAAGAATAGAGGCTTCTGGGAATCTTCACTATGGACATGATGTTGGGACTTTTGGAGACTAAACAATAACCTTCCTATATAGTCCTAGAGGCTTTCATCTTCCTTTTGGTGCATCTGAAGATATCATCTCCTCTCATATCACTGCCTCTATAGCATTATTTATACTTCTCAAGAAATTTTGCTTTCATCTCATCTAAGTATCAATAGAATTCTTTCCTAAGCATGCATGTCAACAAGGGCATCTCTAACTGTAATATCTGACAAGACTCCTCCATCTTTTGCATTTGATTGCTGCATGTAGCTTGTTCCAGTGCTTTCTTTTTGTATAGGTGGAGAAGACATTAATAATTCTCACTTGCAATCATCGCTCTTTGGTTCACGTTGTCAAACCTTCTTATTTTTTTCGATTGATGGAAACATTGCTACCATCCGGGTTTTCAACAAGGGCTGCAGTGCAGAATAGTTCCTGCCAAGTGAAGGCAGGGTGAGTGTGGAAGATAGGAGGGGAGGAAGAAGGAGCGCAGTCCAGAGCACTTCGTTTGTCGTACATTTTCTAGGCTTGATTCTTGTGACACCGCCTTCTATTTGAATCAGAAGAACACAAAAATGTCTTTTGCTAAAATTTGGTTAAAAAATGAGCAACTTCTACCCCTGCGAACATTAGAAATAGATATGATAAAATTTACACTTCTTTTTGTCAATTACAACAAAGACTAAATTTCACTAGGTGTTAAACATTCACAAAAAATATTGGTTATAGAGTATCCCAACGTTCAATCTAATTTATGCAATAAATTTTATTGAGATCAAAATATACCAATTAAGAACAATATTGACAAGAACAAGGTATGAAACAAAATATGTGGTTTGATGATGAATGTTCCTGGGGTGTTACAAAAAGGTGCCTATCAAGTAGGTTGTCATAATATGAAACCGAAAACCTTTGTTCACCATCTCTATTGCTTATCAAACTACTCACTTCATGCAGGATGAGATGGAACACTTTTTATGAGGGCTGCACATGTAGAAGCCAAATTAAGTGAGCTAGATTCACAAGCATGGAACGACAACCTGGTTGTTACACCACATCAAAATAATCTAATATAGTAAAACATTTGGTGATTGTATTACAATATAATATTATATAGAAAATAAAATGTGTAAATGGCTTCTGGTATGGTTGGAAGGGAAAGATGTTCTGTTAACACAAATACGTTATTGTATGGAGAGTGAAACGCAACATAATTTGCATCTAAAAGAGAAAACATTCTTCTTTCTTCCTTTTCAAACTTGGAAGACAATGAATGGTGCATTTAGGTCCAATATAAGTACTTCAAGATCATATGTTCTTAATTTGAACATGTAGCACGTGAATCCAAAAAATCCAGAAACTCACTTGTTACAAAGTTATTTGTAGCAGGAGTCAAGTTCCACCGGATAGGAATTTTTTGAAATCTTTTCATCTACAACCTAGCTCATCAAAATTTCAAACTTAAATGTAAATCGTCAAAATGATATAGGATGTGATGTATTTGATGTACTCATCATATTTTTCTGAGAAACACTATATTTAATGTAAGGAGGCATTAGGCATGTAGGATACAACTGAGAAAAAAAAAAAGCCCTAAAATCAAGTTGATTATAGAAGAGAATATAAAAATGACATTAGCATTAACCAACTAAATTCTTAAGAGCTGATCTGATTCTACAATAAATCAAATTTTTCTCATTTATCTCACTCAATTTTTCAAGTTTAATGTGATAGCTTATAGGTCTAACTAAATAATTCAAATTATGATTCTTAGCAGTACTACTTTGGTGGGATTGTGGCAAATCAAATAGAAGAGTATAATTTGAACTAGATTCTCTCATGTCCACCTTAAACAACAATAAGACCCTCACCTTATCCTCAAGGAAGACATTTATAAGCATATGTGTCCATGACAACTTTTAAGTTATCTTGCTAGCTATATTAGGGCTATCCTCTTGATAAAGAGTAATATGAATTAACAACCCCATCTTCATGATCATTCTTAGGGCACAAGACGTGTGATTGTGATGTCACTACCCAAGCTTACCAAATGGAAACTTAAGGTATGTGGCTAACTGTGAGAATACACAAGAAACTATTTTTAATAAATAAACAAATGAACTTATCTGTACCTATAATTGACTATTGACCTATTGAATGAAGTGTTGAAATAGCATATAATTTTGACTTAGATTCTACTATATGGATTGTGTGCCAGATTTTCATGATCAACTTAGAAGTTCTTTCTGGAATTCACTTCAGTTGTCATAAATAGAAAAGAAAGTAAAAAATATATATTGAAGTTTGTATTTCAAAATAATCTCCCTCATACAAATTTGTTCTATACAAATATGTATTTTCCTAGAATGAACATATCCATCTTTCTTACAGATTGAAGAAGCTAACTCATGTAATCTAATTTATTTTCCTTACTAAAAATTTAAACCTAGGGATTATGATGGCCTAGGATGTTTATCTTTCTTAGACTTGATAAATAGACAAAGTTCTCTCAATCATCGAGAATTCAAATGAGTTAACATCATTTTTATCTTACAATATATATATAATCTATAGTGGTCTGAAAATGGACTTAAAATTTTATGAAACAGAATATGAGTTCTAAAGGAGCGCCTATACCTAATGCCCCAGACTGCGTGGTGACTTCCTTGTTGAGAAGGACCAAAAATAGAGCAAGATATAATTTTAGATTGAAGCTCCAATGCTCCATTCCCATCCAGGGAATAAATACAATGAAGAATAGTATAAAAAGTACAAATGCACAAAAAATGATACCCTCAAAACTACAGGGTAAGGAGGAACTAACCAGATACTTTCTAGCAATACTGGAGCGATTTATTAATTATTTGAGTGGAAAAGTGGTTAAGTTGTGTTGTAGCTAATGGATGATTGCAACCACGAGAATTTTTCTCTATATTTTGGTACGGTCTTCATAACCAGTTGTCAGTGTCCCAAAATTGCTTCATCTCACAGGAAAGATCAATGCTTTATGATTTCATAATTTTACTTTATATGATCAGCTTTGTTAATTCTAGTCTATATCAAGATAATGATCTGAATGGAGATAGTACCCAAAGTGATTCTAAAATCACCAACCCTAGATTAATCATTTATGATTTCACAAGGAAAGACCATTGTTTTATGCTAATTAGATGACAATTTCTCCTACTTCATTACATTAGGTAGGGACTCCAGCTACATGCAACCCTTTTTAATATTGAAACATGTTGTTCTAAGATATTTCATATTGGCTGGGAGAGGAGGCCGAGGATGGCTATAGCTATAGTTCAAGTTTATTTCATTCTAGGGCTATTCTATTCCATTTGAGGAAGATTGTAGTTCAATGTAAGTTACCCAAGTTTGTTTCATTGTTTGCTAGTTCTATTCCATTTGAGAAAGATTGTATTCAATATTTAGGGATAGTTACAAGTATGAAATTAAGGACAAATACATTTATCATTTGGATATTTCATTCTTATTTGAATAATATTAACCAAAAAAAAAAGCTGATAAAAAAAAATATTAACAAAAAAATATTTCTCTCCTTTATACAGTACCAGAGCCACAACCACATTCTAGAGGGGTGAATGATGCAATAGCTCTGGGATTGCATTTATGATGATGGGTGCTAAAATATGACATGAAGATGATGTGAAGGTCTATTGGTCATTTTCAATATGCTACAAGTGATGTGCTAGAAATGTAGCCCTTAATCGCATATTTGTATTGTTCCAAAACTACATAGGTAACTACAATAACTACATAAACTAGGATAGTTAAAGTTCTGCAATTGAGCACAACTACATTTCTCCTCTAGATATTTCATTATTCTTTGACTAATATAACTATAAAAAAATATTGCTCTTCTTTGTATGGTATCATGTCCTCATTCTAGAGGAGTGAATGGTGCAACATCCATGGTGTGGCATTTATGATTATGGGTATTAGACTCTAGCCACATATAAAACAACACGTTACTTGCAACATGTTAGAAGCAACCAACATACCTATACATTGTCTTCAAGCTATAGATTAACACCCATCATTGTAAATGGCACACCTTGGTTGTTGCAATGAATTCATGAAGCTTCAAAATGATAAACAGGTAATATCAAAAGTGAAAATCTCTACCAAAGAATTTAAAATACAATTGAATAATCTTAGAATCTGAGGTTCTTATCATGGTATCCGAGCCATTCCTATGCAGTTGCATATCAATAATGTTCCTCATTTTTAGCTATAGGCTCAGACCAAATATTAAGTTGTAAGGATAGATTACTTACAGAAACCCAACGCATATTATAATTTTCATTTTACGTAAATGTTTCCACTAATAATTGTGTACTAGAATTTGTACCTTCATAGAGTTAGTTTGACAATAAATGAATAAAATAAGCTAAATACCACAATTAGTGAGCTATCAAATGCAAATAGAATCAATAAACACCATATGGATCTCTAATTAAGTATGCTAATGATAAGCTCTCAGCAAGCCTCCATTAGTGACAACCTTAAAATGAGAGAATGATATGATAAAGAACTAATTAAGTGTATTCCAAATTGAAACTATGCTTAACTAAGTCTAATTTTCCTTTCTAGCTCAAAATCTCAAGAGGTTTGATGCTATTCTTAGATTTGTGGATGATAATAGCTTGATTTATGCCTTTCTTTTATAGATTTTGGCAAGGGTAGGGGGTGTAGTCGAGTTGATCATGATTGAGTTGGGGTTAAGTCCTTGGTTCCACCCTTTGGAAACAATTTAAATGGACTGTCCTCAAAGCTTGGGACAAGAAGACAAGATGGGTGGACAAGATGATCTTTCCAAATGAATGATTGAGATTCATTTTAGGCTTGATCCATGTGAGCTTGGTTCTCAATTCCTATTGGTTGAGGCTTTTTCCTCCCATGTGGTGTTGAGAGAAAATAGGATTAATTAATTGATTTTATTAAATTTGTTTAGCCATGTGTACCCCTTGAATGGGTTGATTTGATTTAAATTGAACTATGTAATTAATTAGATTAATTACACAATTTATTGATTTATCATGATTTATTTGATTTAAATTGATTTGATAGCTTTTGATTTTCAATTAATTTTGGATTAATGTTCAATTGTAATTTGTCTTTGATTTGATTTAATTGCATTTAATTATGTTGATCTTTGCCTTGATTTCTCACTTAAATAATCTTGTCCATTTTCAGGTGATTACAAATGCCCCTCTTTGAGTCGACATGTGAAGCGTGTCGATTCAAAGAATGTCCTGATTCAACTAATATAATGTCTTGATTCCGTCGATGGTCAATTTTTTATGTTTGATGTAAGATGCAGATTCTAATGAAGTTTGATTGATTTGATATCCTGATGGTCGATTTGATGACAATTCCCTGATATGGTACCTGATTTGATCAGATTCGATGTTTGATGCCCCTTTCGATTGATAAGCGAATTTTTTTTTGATAAAAGATTACACTCTAATTTGATGGTCATGCCCCTGATTCGATGATTTGATGTTATTTTTTATTATCCGAGTGTATGCCCCCTTGGAAATGAAATGAAATTTGATAGATGTTTGAAAAAGTTGACGGTTTAGGTCATTTTTGTGTTAATTAGGTCAATTTTATATTGAATTTTGATTTCATTTCCGATAATGATTTTTCATTCACGCGATGGCAAATGCCCCTGATTTGGAAGATTTACTGTAAAATTTTGGTCCCCGGGCATTTTTTGGTCAAAGATGCCCTTTTTATGTCAAAATGGCCTATATAAAGGGTTAAAAAGTTATTTTCACTATTCATTTTCACTTTTTACTCCAACTCCTTTGAGCTTTCCGCTATGGTGATTCTGATTCGAGAGCATAGGTTTGAGCACAGGTGATGGTTTCAGCGGCCACTAACCTATGGACCTCTGGTAAATGTCTGATCCTCTCAGTTTTCAATTTCATGCTTTAGTTTTTCCAAAAATTTGAATTTTTCAAGAAAAAACCTTATTTTTTTGCTTTTTGAAAATGAAATAGAACCTTTGCAACTTTTAATAGCACTTTTAATCCTTTTTTAGCACTTCTGCGCATTTAAATAGCACTTCGCATAGGCAAATAGCATGTTTACACGTTAGTTCTAGGGCTTATTTCGCTTTTGAATTTTACTTTAGCGCTTTTGAAAGCCTTTGCGCTTTTGATCTTTTTAATGGCGCATTCAAGTTTGTAAATAGCACTTTCAATTTGTTTTAGTGTGTATGCCTTCAAATAGTGTGTTTGATCATTTAGATAGCACTTTTAATCATTTAAATAGCGCTTTTGCATTTTAGCACTTTTAAGCAGTAAAATAACACTTTTAACCTAAAAGAAAAAAAATACAAATGCCCTAATCAGTTTTTCAAACTATTCAGTATCGTCAATCAGTTGATTGGCATAAGTAAGAAACTTGATTTTGATAGCAAGTCATAGGATGTCAGTTTTAGTCAATTGTAATTTGAATGTTTGATTGTCAATCTAGATTTAGATGATGGATGATGATGAATTTTCTATCCTCTCTTAATAGAATCAGGGAAATTGATTGTGATCTGATATTTTGTAAATTTTTAATTGACTTAGGATAATTCAAAAGATAACTTATTTTAAAATTGATGTGATTTAACTTTCTTATTGCAGATAGTTCTCAAGTCACTAGTCATTCAAGGTTTGTATTCATTGCCATTCAGCATCATAGATGACCTGATCGTGCCAGATCGTCGACATATTGGCCATTGTGGATTGTCTTTCTTACTTGTCCTACCTCGATTCTGAGTGAATTGAGGATTGATCATTGCTATGGCTGAGAGATGGCACTCATACCATAACACTTTCCATTTGCCAATGGGTGAGATGACAATCACCCATGAGGATGTCTATTGTATCCTTCATATTCCTACCCAAGGAGAGCTTGTATTCTATGATCAGGTATATGATGGTGTTGCATGTCGTCAGGTCTTCCAAGATCCTATGATTGGAGATGATCACATTCAATGGTCTCAATTCCATTCCTTTCTAGTTCTGCCAGTAGTATTAGGTGCATTGATTGGCAGAATCCTCGTACCAGATTAGTGAGGTTATAGATTTGTGGCTGGTTGGGGTCCTATTCTTGAGGACTTGATGGCCCAGCCCCAATGGTTCGATTGGGGGTCATGCATTCTAGCACAACTCTATCATGAGTTGCATAGAGTTGTATATCGGTGCTCTTCTACTCTCTATGCAAGAACTATATTGTTACAACTTTAGACATGGGAGCATCTCCCAGTGACACGCCCAATTGTAGTACATCACTAAGATCCAAGATGGTCATTCACCTAGATGTATGAGGGCATGGTTGTGTAGGCCCACATGGGCAAGCTAGATTATTGGTGTCATATTATCGATGATGTGGATCAGGTTGTGTGGTGACCATATCTTGGATGTGAGGCTTGGCCTGAGGATACTATAGAGATTCCTTTTATGTTCTCCCCATGATGGATGATAGGGCGGTCTCCTCATATTATTGAGATATTTTGCTTCCGTTGAGTGTTGCAGTAGTATGGCCGTGTTCAGGGTATGCCTCAAGGTGTTGTGATGTATGTCCAGGTTCAGGCTGAGAGATAGCTATGGGTTCCATGTGTTGATCTTAGGACAGCATGCCAGGAGATTGAGTAGTTGGGGCATCTCCCCTGGGATGTGAGAGGTTTGATTATTGATGCTGGGATGACCGATGACTATGCAGATTGGTTCTCTCGGAACCCATTTTTGAGGTTTACAGATCTAGCAAAGAGGATTCCAAGTATCAATGAGGAGTTTGATGATGACGGTGGAGATGGTGGTAGGGGTGGCAGGATTCGATCTCGTCAAGGATGACTGAGTCATCAGGAAGTTAGATTAGGTAGAGTTATGATGCCAATTATTGATGCTGCTCTCATTCCTCCTAGAGGTGGTGGTGTTTGGATGAGGGGTCAGAGTGTGGACAAACTGTTACATCGGGTTTCCGTAGATTTGGCTAGTAGAAAGGGTCCTCGCAGGGCTAGATGTCAGTGATAGTTGGATGCCCAGGTAGCATAGGCATTACTAGATCAGACCCAGGGTCCTCCTCCAACACAGGTTATTCCACCGAGTATTCCACAGGCTCCTCTGCAGGTTCCTTTGGTTATTCCACAGGCTCCTCTAGCATAGGAACCTCTTCTACTTTTATGCCATCTTCTTCATCTTGTCCATCTTCTTCTTCTTTCCTTCCATCATTATCTGTCTGATCTTCTTCCATGCCTTCTTCTTCTATGCCTCCACCATAGACTCCTGCGACACAAGTTCCTAGTTCAAAGGCTCCGGCGGCTGCATCAGAGGTTTGAGCTTTACAGTCAGATATTTTTGAGATTAGATAGGAGGTTAGGAAACTCAGTAGTATGATGCAGGCATTCATGTCCGCTATGATTCAGCATGGGCTTTAGGCAAATTTGAGTCATCCTCCTGATAATGGTCCTAGACCTGATGGTGCTGGCAGTTCAGCCAGTTGATTCCTTTGATCTAATATATTCTTTCATTTATTGATAATGTATATGATCTCATTTTTTATATCGAGACATTGGAATCTGTTGTATTCTTTTGATTAGTTGATGTACTTTATCTATTTGATACTTGTTGATACTTTGATGGACTTTGATTTCCAGATGTTTCATTGATGATATCATAGACTTTGATATTTTGTTTTGATTTTATGATGATGATGCCATAGACTTTGTTTCTCAGTTCTGATATATTTACTTTATGTGATGTCATCATGTGTTGGACCTCATGTTTCAGGCATTTTACTATGATATGCAGATTTATATGGTTCTATCTCTTATATGCTTTGTTTTATGCTTTTCAGAATGCAGTTTTATGATGGATGCATATGTTCTATTTATGTTTAGATGGTTGTCTTATGTATGACATAGAATAGATGAATGGATGCAATTTGAACTTAATGATGTGATTTAATGATACTTAATGATTAATGATATTTAATGCTTTATGGATGCAAATGATATATAGATGTGTTAGATGGATAATGTGATGTAATGATTATATGGTATGATGGATGTATTTAATTTGATATGTGAATGCAATGGATTTATGGTATGCAAATGTGATGGACCTATATGATGTAATGTATATTGATTATGGATACTTAATGATTAATGATTCTAAATCTTATATGTGATATAGATGAATGATGTTAATGAATGTCATGCAATGATAGTGTAATGATATATATGAATAATGCAATGTGCCATGCTTTTGAATGCACTAAATGATATGCACCTAATGATGAATTTAAAATGATTTTAATGGATGCAATGAACATTAACTAATAAATGCAATGATAAATGAACTTTAATGGATTGATATGAATGACTTAAAGAATGTACCCTATATGAGATGAACTTTAAAATGAATGCAATCTAATGCAATGAACTTAATGAAAATGATTTAAAGGATGAATGCAACCTAATGCATTTAATGAATTGAACTTTATGCTAGATATGAATGATGAATGCAACTTAATGCAATTAATGTTATGAAGATGATTTAAACTATATGGAATGAACTTAGATTAAAATGACTGCAACTTAATGCAAGATATCATGGATCTAACAAATGCTCATGACCTAATGGAATGCACCTTTGTTTTTTATTGTTTTTTATTTCCAACACACTCGATCACATATAGTTTTTTATGCTCATTTGATTTTTTATTTGACTACACCTCCTTTCTATTTTCCTCTTGCATGTTAACTTTTTGAAGCTAAGAAAGGAAAATACTTTAAATGCATTTAATCTAGGATGTATGCAACTAACTATCACTATTCAAAAATTTGGAGCTTATATTCATCATTGAGAAATTTTTGGAATCCTAATTTAGTCACTACTACATTTGGGGTCAAATTTTGATGGCCATTTGTCAGATTTGCAATGCTAATTCGTCAGCATTTCGACAGATGGGTCCGTCGCCATTTTTGCATAGGAAATTGTGACAGAAGACGTATCCGTTGGTTTACCGACACCATATCACGTTGAAAACTTGCATTTCAGCAATAACTTCATTATGGCATTTTCTACGGTTTATCCATTGAAATTCCGACACAATGACCTATTAACTGTCGAAAAGATATCTTTTTCAACATTATAACTATTGGAATAGTGACAGTTTCCACTTAATTCTAACAGATATACCCATCGGTGATATGGCATTAATGTCAAACGTTTTGTCAAAAAATTTCTATTTGCGACACTTGAAATGTTGGAAGAGCGATAGTCCGTCATTATTTCTCCGACAGATTCCCTATCGAACGTATAGCATTACTGTCAGAACTATTGTTGTAAATTAGTTTTCTCTGACATTTTATCTATCAAATGCATAGCACTTCTATCGAAATTAATGATTAAGTGTCGAAAAACTAATGGATATGCACATTAAAGATAAAATAGCTCAAAAGACCATCATTTGTTGGCATTAAGTATGTTTGTCATTAGTGACAAGACTTATTCAGACTCTGTATGTTTACCGAGTAGACAGGATAGTGTTTACCGAACAGACCGAGCTTCATAGTGCTTACCGAGTTATCATTACCGAGTGATGAAATGAGTAGTGTTTACCGAGTGCCAGCATGGTAAACAGGGAATTCAGTTTCTACTAAGTGACACTATATCTACCGAGTCTCCAGTATATACCGAGTTTGAAACTACAACCAAGTGGTTAGTATGGACCGAGCCTCCACTTCTACCTAGAGCATGACGATGCTGAGTAACGTAGTGGATGTCGAGTATCAGAAAGTCACCGAGTTAGTTTGTAGTAACTGAGTAACTATATTTGGGCCGACTCAGTAATATTTGTGTTAGTTTGTTTGAGAGCTGACTTTGTAATTATTTTGTAATTATTTTAGATTGATATATAAACATTGTTTTGTATCATATCCAAGGTGGAGAAGAAGCGAGAAGTGTGAAAAAGAGAAGAAAGGTAGAGATAAGAAAATTACAAAGGGCTATAGTAGTATAAGGAGCAGCAAAGATATATCCATCACAGAAGGTCATTAGTACATCAAAGAATCTCAATCAGCAAGTACAGTTGCAAGTAAGAGATCTACTGTTTCATCCTAACAGGTGACTCAGCTTAAAATCCTTTAACAGGGTAGACTTAACAGTCTTTGTAAAATCTCTTAACCGAGTGCATACTTCTTTGTATGTTTGTAAATCCTCTAACAAGGTGGACCTAGCAGTCCTTATTGCTCCTAACAGGGCAGATCATCAGAAGTGATCATTGTAAGCCTTAACTGGCAAACTTTATACTGCAATATTGAAGTTTTGTGGGTATCATCCCCACCCCAGTTTTACTTTCTATTTGGAAGGTTTCTGGGTCACCAAATCTCTATGTTCAAAGTGTTATGAATGTTTTATTCTTTTTGTTACTCATGCATGTAGTTAGCTTATTGATCTAAATGTTATTTGGAATAAGGTTAAGATCTGAATTTGTTAAAAGTTTTGAAGTTACTGATTCACCCCTTCCCTCTCAGTAACTTGGCTAGTCTTGAATATTTCCAACAATTGGTATCAGAGCTTTGTGGTTCTTAGGATAAAGTTTGGCAGCTTGAGAAAAGATTCAAGACAATGGAGATATTCAGACTTAACAAAGTAATTGAGAATGAAAAACTAGATCTGGAAATGGCCATAGCTCAACTCAAGGAAGCAAAAGAGCATCTTTCCCAATCCCTAAAAAGAAGGAAGGAACTTGCAAATCAGATGAATGACCACTAGTATGTTGAAGAAAAGATTGAAGATTTTTTCCCTTCAAGTAGCTCAGATGAGGTAAACAATGCAATCAAAGAACTTCTAGAAAAGAATGGATCTCTGCAAGAAGAAGTAAGAAAATTGAAAAGAGAACAGGAAATTCAGTCAACAAGATTCTGTGAAATCTTAGAACAAAGAAACAAGATGAAAGATGAAATAGATGGAAAGAACAATGAAATCCAGAATCAAACTCTTCAGCTAGAAAACCTTATTGATCAAGTCTCCAATGCAAATGAAGAAATCTTGACTCTGAGATCAGAAAATGAAAATATAAGAGAGGAGTTGAGATTTGAAAAGAAAATCAATTTAAGATTGGTGAATGACCTAGACATTGAAAGGAAAATCAATGAGAGAATGTTGAAATCTCAAGAAGATATGAATCAGGTGTATGAACGAAACCTTCATAAGCAAAAAGGAAAAGCAGGACTTGGATACAAAGAGGAAGGTGAATCCTCCAAACAAGGTACTCAAAAGAATCAGAAACCCACTTGTAATCACTATGGAAAAATTGGTCATACTTCAAACAAATGTTGGAGCAATGGAAAAGCACAATTCAATGGAAAATGCTACAATTGCAATCAGCATAGTCATAAAGAAAATGAATGCAAGGAGAAACCAAGATTTAAAGGCAAATGTCACAAATGTAACAAACAAGGTCACAAGGCATGAAAATGCAGAACTAAAACACCCAATCCAACAGAACAAATTATGAAAGCAATATTTGGTTGGGATTACAACACTTGGTGTAGGTGTCATTACTGTGGAGAATATGGACACATTGGCATGAATTGTGTAAGGCATCACTTGAGAAAAAGGGAAACTACCATAAGATGTTATAAATGCACGAAGCTTGGTCACATAGCTAAAAATTGCATGAATTCAGGCAAAGTTGAAGATGAAAAGAATGCACAAGAAGATAGCATCAGGAAGCAGATGAGACAACAGTGGATTCCTAAACCTACTAAGCAAACCAGTCCAAGTAATGAAGTCACTCATGAAGAGGGTGGCTCTATCAATTCTAACTAAGTCTCCAAGAAAGAACTGGAACTGTATCTTCATAGACATATTCCAAAACAGTTCTAGAATTGAAAGGAAGAAAGATCCAAATCAGTATGCAAGATATAGCAAGATCACAAGAAGGTCGGTATCAGTTATCACTGAGCAAGGTTAGGAGTAACCTAATTTCATATGGTTACCGAGTAAGGTCAGAGCAGTATGAATTCATATGTTCTCTGAGTTGCGAAATCTTCACCAAGCAATTAATGCATAGTGGATGACAGTCTGTCGAGTTCACTACCCTAATTCCTACAGAGCATTAATGACAAAATTTTAACAAAAAGCATGAAATTGAGTTCATTCTTCACCGTGAATATCAGCATATTGAGCAGAGAAATTTCTAGTGCGATCAAGCGATTCGAAGCAAAATTTTGCAGTAGAAATTTCTTCGAAGAATTTTTCTTTTTCTACCGAGCTACCATGGCATCATCCAGCACCAAAGTAAAGAAAGGTTTGGAAATGTTAGTTCAAGGAGAATGGAAAGTGTCAGATTTCAAACTCGTGCCCGTAATTGTAGAAACCCTAGACCCGAGTGGAGCTCAATCATAGATTCCTCCAAAGGTACTTCTTGTAAATGACATTCGTAGTCATTTTAAAGGTACAATTCAAGAGCTTGGAACCCTAGAGATAGATGTTGTTCGTGATGAACTGTGCATTGATGGTGTTCTCAAACCAGAACATAAACATTTGGAAGATAAGGGTTTGACACATATCACCCACTTGCCTCAGAGTTTCCAAATAAAATGGATTAGATATATCCTAAGCCAATTGCATGAAGGTAAAATTTGGCTTGAGCAACCAGTGGAAATAATAGAGAAGATTATTCATCGAATCAGTGGTCTTCCCATGCTTGCCAAGGCTAAATCTACAAAAACCCTAGGTCGGGTAGAGCTGGAAAAGAAAACCCTAGCCGAATGGGATGGTAGAGGTATGAGAATAAATAGTATTAACGATACAGAACTAAAATTTGGCACAT
Organism: Chamaecyparis obtusa; assembly: GCA_027943335.1. NCBI lineage: Eukaryota > Viridiplantae > Streptophyta > Pinopsida > Cupressales > Cupressaceae > Chamaecyparis > Chamaecyparis obtusa. The sequence goes on along the minus strand of BSBK01001424.1, from coordinate 1,181,175 downwards.
ATGTCATAGCTCACAAGATATATAGTTCAAGTCAATAGAATAGTGTTCCATGTGAAGTAGTTGACCTAGCTTATAAAATTGTGAAGAACAATTTGTCATTTGACCTAGCAGATTTATTGTTGAAACAGTTCAACAAGAATATGGAGAGCATCCAAACCTCAAAGAACAATCCATGTAAGTTTGGCTCGTTGTTGGTTTGTTTATTTTTCTATGCTCAAAAGTTTTTCCCATCAAAAGGCACAGTAAAATGGAGAAAGGATGTGCTTGTTTTTTATCAGATAAATGAGTACATTGCAGAAATGGGTGAGAATTTTGCAAGCATAATGGATAACTATTTTGAATCTTTTAAAGAAAAGATGAATAACAAATTCCGAATTCCACAAAAGTTGGTGGAAGATTATAAAGATGATATTTGTTTCATGGTTGATTGTGATAGAGTATACATTTAGGCAGTAAGGCCTAGGATTGTATGGGTGAAACCTCTTCCTTATGAGGTAAACATTGATGAGACAAAGGATATAATTGAAGCCCTAGTAAATCAACCTGTTGATCCAAAGGCTCCATACTTTGGAACATATGATGAAGCTAAGGTAAGAATTGAGCTAAGCATAAAACTTCCACAAGCGGTTAACAGAGGCAGAAAGAGGATGGCCAAGATGCAATCTAGCACACCTCTAATGTTAACCGAGGGAAAAGGAGAGGACATTGAAGAAGAAGAAGAAAAGAATGAGAGCAAAGAAGAACAAGTACCTATGAAGAAGAAAAGGAAGGCGAAAATCACTAAGGCACCAAAACAATTTACTGCAGTCTTCACAAGAAAAACAAGGGGCAAGGCAGGTAAAGTCAATGATGATATAGTACTCAAAAGGCCTCCTCCCTCATTTGAACAAAAGATTAAGGATTTGAGAGAAGGATCTAGAATTTCAAATTTCAAATCTCTCAAATATGAAATTAGATCAGAGGCAGAGCAGCAGGAAATTGAAGATGTTGTTATTGAGAAAATGGGAAAATGGAAGTACTCACCTGATGATATGGCTTCTCAAATTCTAGGTGTTCTATTAGATAAAGTCAAGTTGAGATGGTCTAATGCAAGACAAACTGTCAAGGACATATATGCTCAAACCTTAAGACAGTTGATGCCAAGTTTGAAAAATGATGAAATAAATAAGGCATTGATAGAAGATGAGTGCAAGATGACACTAAAATTCAGCAGTTGTTTGATTTTGATCAAGGATATAGAGTCGGTTGTGAAGAGTGCAAATTTTACTTGGAAAAACATCTATCATCTTCACAAACCGAGTGTTGAAACCGTGATAATAAAAGATATTGAAGATGACAGTGATGAAGAAGAAGAAGAAGCAGTTCAGATTGATAATGTTGAGATAGTAGAAGCCACCGAGGAAGCTAAGAAGAATGTTGAGGAAGATGATCTAGTTTGGATAGCTGCAGAGGTGATTGCCTCACTTCCTCACTCTCCAGTAAAGATTTCTACATCTAGCCTGGAGATAATTTCAAGTGTGATTGTGACAACACCTGCAGATGCATCAAATGTCCAATCATCACTAACATAGCTCAATGTATCAATGACAGAAGTGGCTACCACTTCATCTACCAAGCTTCAGCCTCCTTCCATAGAGTTGTAGTCTCCAGCGCCATCTTTAGTACCTTCTTCAATTTTGAGTTTTTCAGCAGCAAGTACTTTAATTTTGAATACCTCAATAAGTACTTCAGATTCTATAGTTGTAAATACTTCAATTTTTGGTTTATCAAGTATTCCAGTTAGCATTCCATCAGTCTGAAGTTTATCATTTTTCACTACAAGTCTTACTGTGTCTACAAGAATTTCTACTACAAAGGCATTAAGTATAAAGACTCAACCGAGTACAAAATTTTTGAGTAAGAATATAGAAGAGGACATAGATTTAGATGAAGAGATAGAAATTCCACAATTAGATTTTGCAAATCTTTCAGTAGACCAAATGCAAACAATTGGTGAACTCCTCCAGAAGAAAGCAAAGCAGAAGAAACTAAAAGAAGAAAGAGATAAGGAATATAAGATCATTGAGGATGCCAAGAATATTTTGATAGAAGCAATAGGTGTTGAAGTTGATTCCTCTCAACACATTTTGTTACAGTTGTATGGTGAAAATGTGACCATACTTCTATGAATCATTACATGCAAGGGAACTCAAGAATGAGGCCTCACAAATTGATCCATAGCTCCCTAGGCATGGAGTGCAAGGGTTTTAAGAATGCTCTCAGCTAGAGCTATTTAGCCAATAACCTTGCTAGTAAACCATGCAATGGGAGATTCAATGAAGACAAGGGCAAGAATGCCAATATCCCCAAGAATCAAATGAAATGCAATGCAATGCAAGCTAGCTAAGAATGAAGATGCAAGCTAAGCTATGGAAATGAAAGTACAATGCAAGCTAAGCTATGAAAATGAAAGATTCAAGAAATGAAATCTAACTATGAAGCAAGAAAGCCATGATGATGCAAGAATGAAGACAAGAAGATAGAGTGTTGATGAAGATCCAAGATGAATGCCAACAATGCTCCAAATCTTCAAACCCTAGATGCAAGAATATCTCCAAAAGCTCCAAGATGACCTAGAAAACCTGTAGCATAACAATAACATAAAAATTGTGTGTGCAAATGAGGAAGAGAGCTCTCCTTTTATAGGGAATGAAAAAGGAATGGGTCATGGAGATTAAGAGGCAAAAGATTTAATCAACGGTGGAGAAAAAAAAGAAGCTTGATCCTTGTGCACAAATATCCTCCAATAAGAAAATTAGAAGCATTTACTTTATGTTGAGCATTTAATTTATGTCCATGTGAGACAAAAAGTACTTTTTCTTTTATTTTATTTTTATTTTTCTTTATAAATAAGAATTAAATGCTTTATTTGTGCAACATAGGATAAGAAGAAAAGGTGGGCTTTTTATTTATTAAAAGGGGAGGAAATATTCCTTTTAAATAAATAAAAACTTAGGATAAAATGGTTAGCCCATAGAAAATAATCGAATAAATGATAGCACAAGGATTTGATCAAGAATAAGCAATTTATGATTTAGCAAAAGGGGCTAATAGTCTAGGTGACCATTTTTAGGTGTATACATTTTGCCCCTCTTTGACTAATGTGTGATCGATCTGGGAACACATGTAGTCAAAGAATGAAGTTGAAATGTGAGATCAATTTTGGATCACAAAACAACTCAGATCAGCCAAGAAGGTAAGAGATAGCCAAAAAGGCAAGCAATCTGACTCCAAAGAATGAAGTGTAGAGAGATAGAAAATCCTGTATGATCAGCCTGGTAGTGACAGTACTGAACACTTAGGAAAGAGATAGCTAATAAGATATGATGTGTCTGCCCCCTCGGGATCGAAAGTGAAATCAAGTAGAGGGAATGCAGAAGCAAGAGCAACATGATCAAATCACTAGAAATCATAATCGAAGATGAAAGATAATAGAATAACCATCAACCAATGAAGGGATGCCCCACACATGGGACACGGGGCACAAACCTATCGGTCCCTCAACCCGTAAACGCCATAGAGGGGGGAATTGGAACTTGGGATTTGAATGAAAGACTAGAAGGTTGAAAGAGATGGGGATGAAGAGGTTATGATGCCCCAGCGAAGATCAAAGGATCAGGCCTCAAAAGGTTAGCCAATTGTGCGGAAAAAGGAGAAAGGGTCAAGGTGAATGTGGATTTCGGTTTGGATCCCGAAATGAAGAGAAAATGATGTGAGATGAAAGACAAGAAAGTGAAAGACATGATCAGGAAGAAGCAAAAGGTGAGCCCAGCTGATTAACAAGTCCATGAAAAATGAAAGGAGAGCTCTCTCCATATGCAAGATGCAAAACTAAACTAACATGAACCTAAGAAATACAAGCTACATGAAAAGTGGTTTACTTGCAAGGTTACAAAGCCAATAGACATCTAATATTCATCATCGAGCATTATTGGTAGCGTCGCAAGATCATACAATACACACTAGCATAACTATGTGAATATGAATATGATCTTTATCAGATAGGAATGTGGAAATCTCACCTAGGCATCAAAGACATGTAGGTCAAGATGACTAGCACAGTGAGATTACCTAAGTTTAATATAGCAAGATTATACTCGCATCGAGACACAAGGAAAGTCAAGATGGCTACAAGTATGCACTTGCACAAAAATAGTCAAGGATAATACCCTGTCAATCCACAGTGTCAAGTAAGACCAGCATAAATGCTCATGACAGTTAGGATCAACAAAATATACCCACAAGTAGAAAAAGCAATAAAACATGTTCTCATACCCTCAGTCTTCTAGCTATGCATCATCGAAAACTTCTCAGGGAGAGACCACTCAGCAAAGAAATCATCATAGACAGCATGTAAAGAAATAAATTCAAACAAATCTCAGCAAGTCAAGTGCGTGTGTGTAGGTCATAGAGTCAAAATTTGAGTATTGCATCTGCAAATGAGAAATATCGCATCATACTAGACTGTAGGTAGGACATCTGATAAGTGTTGAGAAACACTCGACGCAAGGGTGGTGTTGAAAAACACCATTGGAACCAAGTTGCCCAAGAATCCCAGATGCACAAAGAGACCCAAGATAAGCTTAAAGCAACATAAGCCCCCTAGACTAAGACAAGAATCAATTCCAGGCTAGGAGAGGCAAAGCAAGAAGTGGAGCGAAAGAGCGCCACGCAAGACTGATAGACATAGCTGCAGAGGGTCTCAAGCAGTGCCTGTTTCTAGGTTTTCACCACTTGATAGATTTTTTAGGACTTTTTATAATTTTTTTGTATTTTTGCTACCAAGGCGCCTGTTTCCAGGTTTTCACCAAGGCACTTTTTCTATTTTTTTTGAATTTTTTGAATTTTTTGATTTTTTTGGTGAGACATCAAAGCGCCTATTGCTAGGTTTTCACTAGGATGCTCATTTTTTCAGTACTTTTTATGCTTTTTAGGTTTTTTTCAGCATCATATATGATTTTTTTTGTAATTTTTTCAGGATCATAAAGTATATACAAGGAATGCCCCAGACAGGAACGGGCATTAAAGATCTGCTTCCTTTGATGTAGAGAACTGATAGGCCCCAGGCCCAAATGCTACAGCTGTGATGATAGGAGGTCTCAACCAGTTCGACCAATAATAACCAGCCCTAAGCAATGTATGAGTTAGTGGAGGATCATTAGAATGTGATCCACATATGCCATCGTGGATTTCAGCTAGTACTTTTTTTGACTCCTTTATTTCTAGACACCTAAGGAGAGTTCCATCTAGACCCTTCCTATACAAGCCACCAGAGACAAAGGCAAAGTGTAAGGGATGGCGGAAAGAATGGCATGGAGGAGTATGAGGTGGAAGACATGGAAAGATGGTAGGATTGTAAGATTTGTGAGCAGGATAGCGTAATTCATCCACCAGGAACTTGAAGCGAGATTTATGCTTTTTCATTTGTAAGATGGATATCAAAGTAACCAAGGCATTAGCAACTCTTTTCTCAGCTTTAGGAATGGGCTGAAGTATAACAGTTATGAGATCATGCTTGAAGTAATGCACCATTTGTTTGTAGAGTATCAGCTTCTCATCTTTTATTTTGGAGTCATTATTTTTGAGCAAATTTTTATCTTTACTTTTCTTAGGTTTGGATACCGCCACAATGTGGTTTTCACCATCCGACCATTGCTCTTTTCTTTTGACTTGATGACTGTGATGCTTGATTTCTGATTCAATCTTTTTTGTTGCTAGTTCACTGGTGGAAGAAGTAACAGGTGTTGATGCGAGATGAAATGGAGTGACTGGTTCAATAAAATTTATGTGAGGGATGTCATCTCTGGTAACAAGAGAGGTTGAGCCTATAGGGTAGGCTCCAAAAGTAGCTAGATCTAGATTCGTCATAGGAGGACCAACGTAGTCCACTAAGGCAATACGGGGAACAAACTCATCAGATCCAACACAAGACTCATCAACTACGTCGGGTGGGTTACGAGAAATATGAACTACATCAACATCCATATCTGTCATGGAAGAATCTTCTGGAAGAGGCTTAATATGCTGAGAAGTAGAAACACTCATGTCGTTATGTGATAGATCACCTCTTTGTAGCAGTCGCTCAATGTTGTGACGTTGTCTATCATAGTGCAATGATTCTTTAGGAACATAGGTTCTAGACATAGAAGACTCAGCAATATCATCAGTAGGCATACATGCTTCCCCCCAAAGAAGTGAAGTAGAAGGAAGATCATCTCCCATGTGAGCCATAGTGTGTAGTGGTGACTCATCTATATCTGTGTCTGAATTACTGAGCATGGGAGTATTTCTGGAATCTTCTCTATAGATCCATTCTTGAATAGCTTGTTCTTCTCTTTCTTCTTCTAAAGGAATGGATGAAGGAATGAAAGTATCAAAGATCACCATAGCAGAAGTGGAAGGCTTCATTGTATCAGAAGGTTTCCCATATGACCTAGGAGAAACAGGTATAGAAGCAAATGAATCTAGCGTATATTCACCCATACCAAGGCTCATCATCTTAAGTGATTTCTCAGCAGCAACTAGAGATGTACTAGGATCAACAGAAGGTTCATTATGAGGAACAAATTTTTCAGCAGCAGCCAGAGCATTAATAGCAATAGTATGGTCTCCAGGAATCACAACTTCAGTGCCATTGTATGGAAATTTGATGCACTGATGAAAAGTGGAAGGAACAGCCTGCATGTCATGGATCCAAGGATGACCCAAAAGAATGTTATATGCAAGTGGGATGTCCAATACTTGGAAGCTAATATCTTTTGTGATAGGACCCACTCGGACAGGCAGTGTGACAAGACCTTTGGAAGATCTTTCCTCTTCATCGTAAGCTTTTATAGTAATCTTCTTCTTGGAATCCACAGCAAATTCTGACAAACCCAACTATTGTATGACATTGAAAGAAACAATATTTAACCCTGCACCATTGTCTATCAGGACTCGGTGGACTCGGGTGTTGTAGACTAGAACTTCAATGTGTAAAGCCAAATTATGAGGGTGAGCAATAGATATGTCATCTTCTGCAGAAAAGGAGAGAGATAGTGGAGATGAAATGTGATTGACCATAGCCTGAAATTGATCTGGATCAATGTCTTTGGGGACATGTGCTGTATGCAAAGCTTTCTCAAGGATTTCTCTATGCGAAGGGGATAACTAAAGCAACTCAAAAATGGATATTTGGGCTGGCATCTTTTGCAAATGTTGGACAAGATCATAGCTAGGGGTGGCTGAAGGAGCCGCTTGTTTGGAAGGCAAAGCCTGCTTGGGATCTTGCATAGTTTTAAGGACAATCTTGGCTTGCCCCCTAGTAATAGCATTCAGTGTCTCACTTCGAGAAGATGAACTACCACGTGTTTGCAAGACCAATTTTGGCTTACCATGATTGGCTTTATTATCATCTTGAGATCTTACCATAAGAACACTCTCAACGGGCTCTACCATGTTGATCACAGGTGTATTAGAAGGATACGTGTAATTGATCTTAGCATCATGATTCTTCTTATGTGCTTGAGAGGTTTCCCCCTTATCATGCTTAGGTAGAGGATCTTTGAAAGCTGTGTGATCAGAATTTCTAGTTAAGCCATCAGTGGAGATTGTGCCATTCTTAATAAGATCCTGAATATCATCCTTAAGCCTAAAACAATTGTCTGTCAGATGTCCCTTGTTTCCGTGATAATGACAATAAGAATCCTCTCACAACCAATCAGGCTTATCTAGTGGATCCCAGTTACCAGGTTTTTTCAGGAAGTGTAAGATATCCATTATCAACCAAAGTCTTAAGGATCACATCATAAGGTTCTGCCAATTTGGTATAGACTCACTTTCAAAATGACTTCTTAGGCTTATTTGCATACTGAGGTTCAGGAGCACTGCGAGTGTTGGCAGCTTCTTGTTGTTTTGCTGCATAGATAGCATTGGAGAGATTGAAAGCAGGCTCTTTAACTTTAGGAGCGTCAACAACCCCATCATTAACAACATACTTGTTCTTATTCCAAGGTTTGTTCTTGTCTTTTCCATTGCCTTTAACATCTTTATTAATAACAATATCCCCTTTTCTTATAGCTACATCCTCAATTCGATATGCACTTTCAACCATGTCATTGAAAGAAGGGAATAGTTGTTTCCTTAGATCATAATATAGCTCAGGCACCAGAGTGTTGACAAAAATGTCAATCTTTTCTCTCTTGGGTAGCTGACGAGGATATCGAGAATACAATGACCTCCAACATTGTAAGTAAGTTGCAAATGGCTCACCTTGATGTTGTCTTAGATTACCAAGATCTATCACGGTGACAGGTTGTTGGATGTTGTATGAATAGTGTTGTGTGAAGCGCATAGCTAACTCATCAAAAGTCTTCAAAGGAGGTGTCAACTTTGCAAACCATTCTAAAGCTTGTCCTCTTAAGCTTCGAGGGAATAATCGTAGAAGATATGTGTCTTCATGAAGAAAGTCCATACTAAGAGCATAAAAGTGACATACATGATCATGGGGATCACCATTTCCATCATACTTGTCATATTTGGGAACCTCAATATCCCTAGGAAATGGGACCATGTATAGATTTTTATCAAAAGGAAGAGCACAAATTGATTCTACAAAAGAGACCTTTGGAGGCTCTCTTTCTATTGCCATTTGGGTAAGGCATTGATTTGTCCGACGCAGTTCTTCCTGAAGGACTTCCAATTCAGTTGGTACTCTTTGTTGGACAATTTGTCTAACATCATAGCCAGGAGGAAGCTTGTATCCTCTAGAAGTCATATATTGAAAATATTGATCGCCATTACGCTCTAAAAGCTTATGCATCATTCGTTGGGAGACCACATCTTGTTCAAATCTCATAAGATCCTCACTAGAAATCTCATCATCTTCCTCTGCCTCATGTTGAGAGGGAGGAGGTCTAGGAGGTGAAGAAGGCACACCAAAAGTAGGTCTTAGAGGAGATCTTGGTGGCGTGTTGTTGCCATTGTTTCCATTGGTAAAAAGAGGTCTATGCTCATGATTACTAGTCTCAGGTTGCTCATGAAATGTCCCTCTATAAGCCATGCGCCTAGTAGCATCCATTCTTTGTTGATTGTGTTCTTTGTCTAAGCGTGCTTGGTTATCCTTGTGCTTAAAGTGTGCTTGCAACTGTTGAAATTTTTCTTGTTCAGTCAAAGTGAGTGAGACACTGTCTGTGTTTTTGGGGGTCTTGAATGTAGAAAAAAGGAAACCTCCTTTGTACCACGGAGTAGCCTTAGAATCCTTAGATTGGTCAGAACTAGAACTGTCGTTGCTAGCGGGCGCTCGTGAGCATCTAGTTGGAGAAGGTAACTGTGTATAATTAAACGGAGGGTGATTCTCCTGCTCAAATTGAGATCAAGTTGTAACCGGCATGAAAAGAGATGTTGGTTGACTAATAGAATGAGACAAAGTTTCTCAGATATGAGATAAGCAAAGCTAATAAGATCACTTGTCAAAGTAGAACAATAGAGAGATGGCTCATCAAAAGTGCTCAAGCACTTACAGCAATCAATTGACTAAAGCCGAGCAGTGAGCAAGAAGCTCAATAAGCAAGTAGCTAGAGAGGTAACCGTGATGTGACAAGTGATCAAGAGTAGCATTCATTAAGCTCAAATCCAATAATTTTAGCTCATTTGTTTCAGTCTAGAACAAATCTAAGCATGTAGATAACAAACTAGCTTCAGATAAGAACAAAAAAGGACACTCTACGACAGGTTAAAATACAAGTTTAGCAACTCCAGATTGCAGCAATGACAGGATAGCAAAAATGACCCAGGCGATAGTTCTCAGGCAAACAGGGCGACAGTTTATATCGAGGCAACACTTTCCAATAAGGCCAGGTGACACTGTTGCAGAGTCGTACGACTCTATGACCAACGAACATAAAAATATCAGTTTGAAGTGTTTTAAAAGATCAAGTAAGTATATCAACAGATTTTTATCATGGATCAAGCACATAAGATAGCAATCAAGGAGTTCAAGCAAACAGTTGTCTTCAAACAATGAGCAAGGGGCAAAGCAACCTTGCACATGAACAAGAATAGTGACTTAGTATTTCTACTCCTTAAAGATTCTACTTGTGTATGTTCTTCAAATGTTTTAGTAGGCACATAGAACACAACAACACCTTAGCAAGCTATCTACAAGGATACACATGGCCCAAATCTGTAGATGAGAAGAATCCAAAATCACACAGCCGGGGGGAGACGGTAACCCAAATCTCCTCCTTCACTTCTCAAAGGTATAAAGTTCTTTGAGGCTTAGCCAAGAGTGATATCAAACTCAATTCCCAAGAGAGGTGTCTTTCGATTCACCTCCCGCTATTTATACTCCGCCAGAACACAGGAGTTAAGGTCGTCCCTTGAGGTGGTGTGTCCCCAAGCAGGCCTTCTAGAAATAACAACTAAGTAATTCACTATCAAAAGTATTTAGAGCACTAGAGGTGGTACATTTAACCCTTCAAGTAAGCATGAGATGAGTCCAAAAAAAGTGGAACATTTAACTCCTCACACAAACTCAAAGTGAGTCCACACCTTAGAAAACAAGTGAGTTCCAAAAAGCACAAAAGGGTTGCCAAGTGGAGCACTTAACGCTTCTTTCCTGTTGACCCCTCCCCTTTAATATGGTGCTGGGATTGCAACCACAGGGTGGAAATGAGGGGCCGACGGATTAGCGAGTCCAATAACCCAAGATAGCAATCTAGATCAATCACAAGTACTCTAAAGTTGCTTATCAATACTACTCACAAATGAAAAAGGGGTGTACCAATGGAATATTTAACTTTCCAAGCAAACATAGAGTGAGTCCACAAGGTGGTGCATTTAACTCCCCATGTAAACAAGGAATGAATCCATGCCCTCAATCATTCAATGAGATATTTGATATTGAAACCAAGAATTACTTAAGGTTTAAACACAAGCATTCACTTACACAAACTTGTATGAAAGCAAATCTATGTTCATTCATTTCCCATTAAGAGCATCAATTGAAATGTGTTCTATGAAAGCATGTAAACACTCAAGCCAAACACATGAGAGGTTCAATTTTAATCCCAAAATCCAAATGTTGTAGAGATATAACAAACAACCTCAAGTCCAATGCAACGCGCTTAGTAGATTTTAAGCATTTTCCATGAAAGCAAGAGCACCTTCAAATGAACAAGACAAGAGAACAAGCAAACAAGATATGCAATATATATCCAATTTATGCAAACCCTAAGGTTAGATCTGAAAATAAATTGTTAGGAGCAATGATAACCAGCAAATAATCCAAATGATAACTCATATCATGCAATGAACAATGAAAAATAAGTGCATACCCATCACAAAATTTTATTTTTTTTGCATTTGACCTAGTCAACAAGATCTGATTTTTACCACATGAATTCGGACCCTAAACTCAAAATGCAAAAAAGAGACCTTTGTCAAAAAATAGATAGCTTTCCAAAAATATAAAAATTTCAGAAAAATCTCTTCATTTGTGCCCTAGAGAGCCATTTTACCAAAATAGATCAGATTTTATAAATCAACCAAATGATCTATGATATGATTTCTAAATTAAAAATACAGTGAATGGACCCCCTATATAATTTGAAGACCTTTCCAGAAATATAAAAATTTCCAAAAAATATTCTGATTTGCGCCAAAAATCGATTTTTTATGAAAAATAAAGAATAAATCATAAAAAATACAAATTACCTTCAAAAATTATGAAAATTTTTTTGGAGCTTCTCTGATATGTCGCCAACCTAAAAAAAAAATTTCAGACTAGAACACCAAGCCGTTTGGGAGATATGGTCAAATCTTTCAAATCTAGGGTTTTTTTCATCTCCAAACAAATCTGCACAAGGGTTAGCTCCAAAAATAATCAAAACCAGCATGCAAGAGGTGGGTTGCCCCACGGTGGGTGCCAAAAATGTATGGTAAAAATTTGACCACACTTCTATGAATCATTACATGCAAGGGAACTCAAAAATGAGGCCTCACAAATCGATCCATAGCTCCCTAGGCATGGAGTGCAAGGGTTTTAAGAATGCTCTCAGCTAGAGCTATTTAGCCAATAACCTTGCTAGTAAACCATGCAATGGGAGATTAAATGAAGACAAGGGCAAGAATTCTAATATCCCCAAGAATCAAATGAAATGCAATGCAATGCAAGCTAGCTAAGAATGAAGATGCAAGCTAAGCTATGAAAATGAAAGTACAATGCAAGTTAAGCTATGAAAATGAAAGATGCAAGAAATGAAATCTAACTATGAAGCAAGAAAGCCATGATGATGCAAGAATGAAGACAAGAAGATAGAGTGTTGATGAAGATCCAAGATGAATGCCAACAATGCTCCAAATCTTCAAACCCTAGATGCAAGAATATCTCCAAAAGCTCCAAGATGACCTAGAAAACCTGTAGCATAACAATAACATAAAAATTGTGTGTGCAAATGAGGAAGAGAGCTCTCCTTTTATAGGGAATGAAAAAGGAATGGGTCATGGAGATTAAGAGGCAAAAGATTTAATCAACGGTGGAGAAAAAAAAGAAGCTTGATCCTTGTGCACAAATATCCTCCAATAAGAAAATTAGAAGCATTTACTTTATGTTGAGCATTTAATTTATGTCCATGTGAGACAAAAAGTACTTTTTCTTTTATTTTATTTTTATTTTTCTTTATAAATAAGAATTAAATGCTTTATTTGTGCAACATAGGATAAGAAGAAAAGGTGGGCTTTTTATTTATTAAAAGGGGAGGAAATATTCCTTTTAAATAAATAAAAACTTAGGATAAAATGGTTAGCCCATAGAAAATAATCGAATAAATGATAGCACAAGGATTTGATCAAGAATAAGCAATTTATGATTTAGCCAAAGGGGCTAATAGTCTAGGTGACCATTTTTAGGTGTATACAACAGTTGGCAGAGGTAGTAAACAAGTTCTGTCATGCCCATCGAAAACCAGACTAAATCACACCCTTTTTTAAAAAAAAAGAATAGTTTGATGTAAAATAATGTTGCAGGTTAACAGGGTGATCTTTGGCAAAAGTTCTCAAAGGCTCCGAATAATCAAATTGTTAACCTATGACGGTCTCCATAAGGACACTAGCAGATAAGGTTATAACCAGGGAATTCAATTAAGGCGGTGAGGTTGCAACTAAGTTAAATAGGGATAGAACGAATGATTCCCGATTAGCATTAGGTGATGCCAACAAGGTCTATCCAAGGATTCCTAGTTAGGTTAACCAATCATTATTTGTATTTTGAGGGTGACCCTTTTCAAAGAATTAACTATAGATTATCTACTCATGATTAGGTCACCCTTCTAGTTATTACTAGATTACAACTTAGGAGAGTCTAATTCTCATAATTTATTTTATCAATGTTTCCAAGAGGTTTTCAATGATAGGAGGTCTTCGTTAATCGAACAATTCATTGTTTTAGTAATCACATAGGTTATTTAGAGTTAAAGGAACATTGCCTAGTCTATCCTTTAAGTAATGTTCTTGTAATTATAGCTTATTAATTTCAATATGCTAGACTAACATCTACAAGTTTGTTAAAATTTATAAGATATTGTATTCTGATCCAAAATATGTCAAGTTATAATAACCATTTAATTGATGGTTATAATTATATCAGACATATTATAAAATATCAAGTGCTTGATGTGAATATTATCCAATTATTAAAATTATAAATATCATTGAATATTATATTTAATAAATAGTAATAATTAATTAATATATATTTATATATATATTAATTAATAAATAATTATAATATAATAGCTAATTAATAAAATATTAATTAATTATTATATTATATATATTAACTATTTAATACATAAACATTAGAAAAATACTATAATAAAATTTTAATAAAAGAAACTTATTAGAATAACAACTAAATAAAACAATAAAAATTTACTAAAAAATTTCCCTAAGCTAAGCAAATTAACCATAATAAATTCTACCTAAACTAAAATAATATTCTAATCTAAACCTATCTAATCTAATCTCCTCCTAACTTCCTAGCACACCACTTACTAAACCCCTAACCTATTTCCCCCTTGACCCACGTGCCTAGGGAGGAAGGTCCATAATTAACTTGCAAGCATTGGGGTGCGCATTTAAAGGGAGGAGGACTAGTGCTGGAGGGGGCCCACGTGATCTCCTAGAGAAAATTTCAAACAAGAAATGAAAAGCAGTCCCAAACAAAAGAAATATGTCCATGCCTAAAAGCCAGCGCAGGTTGCTTTGGGGAGTGGAGAAAAAGGTGTCAGGAAAGTCTTTTGCAAGGACATGCAAATAATATAATATAATAAAGAGCATTGTCCAATGACTAACATAATAAGCCTGCACTAACACAAGTGCTTTGACCAATGAGATGTTGTTTTGTATAAAGCAACCTGGCCTCTACTGCGCCACTTTTTGGGAATGAAATAAAAAATGAGAGGGGTCATTACTTTTGTTATTATATTATTATCTATTTATTAAATATAATATTCAATGATATTTATAATTTTAATAATTGGATAATATTCACATCAAGCACTTGATATTTTATAATATGTCTGATATAATTATAACCATCAATTAAATGGTTATTATAACTTGACATATTTTGGATCAGAATACAATATCTTATAAATTTTAACAAACTTGTAGATGTTAGTTTAGCATATCGAAATTAATAAGCTATAATTACAAGAACATTACTTAAAGGATAGACTAGGCAATGTTCCTTTAACTCTAAATAACCTATGTGATTACTAAAACAATGAATTGTTTGATTAACGAAGACCTCCTATCATTGAAAACCTCTTGGAAACATTGATAAAATAAATTATGAGAATTAGACTCTCCTAAGTTGTAATCTAGTAATAACTAGAAGGGTGACCTAATCATGAGTAGATAATCTATAGTTAATTCTTTGAAAAGGGTCACCCTCAAAATACAAATAATGATTGGTTAACCTAACTAGGAATCCTTGGATAGACCTTGTTGGCATCACCTAATGCTAATCGAGAATCGTTCGTTCTATCCCTATTTAACTTAGTTGCAACCTCACCGCCTTAATTGAATTCCCTGGTTATAACCTTATCTGCTAGTGTCCTTATGGAGACCGTCATAGGTTAACAATTTGATTATTCGGAGCCTTTGAGAACTTTTGCCAAAGATCACCCTGTTAACCTGCAACATTATTTTACATCAAACTATTCTTTTTTTTTTTAAAAAGGGTGTGATTTAGTCTGGTTTTCGATGGGCATGACACTTGGTATCAGAGCACTGGGTTCAATACTAGGAGCCTTAGCTACTACACTTCATAGTGAGTGACTCATGTTGTATAGGGAGTCGTGTGAGTAACGAAAGGATTCCAAAGAGAATCAGGGACCCCTGTCAGTAAACAGGAGGAAAATTAAGTAGTTACAAAAAAAAAAAGTTGACTGTATTTAATATGAGTAATGGTGATAAACATTTTGGGGACTCTTTAATTCATTATCAGGGGATTCTAGTGACCCTTGGGGTCCTTCATGTTGGTTAAACCCCAAACTTTGGGTAGAAAGGAGCACTTTTTTTTGACTTAGAACATTTTGATGTTCACCACTGGTTTTTGTGATAGGATTAGTATTTAGTAGAAACCCAAGTTTAATATAAGAATTGGGAAGTGACATTCCCCGAATAAGATGATTATCATAGATAAGAAGTGAACCAGATTTGTGTTATTTGAATCGTGAAAACTTAAGGTGGGGTGTTCTATTTCAGAAGCAATAGAGTACCTTTCTGGAGACAACCCTGGTAACCATAGGTTAAGGCAGAAACACCTCTGAGATGGAGATAGCTTCTTCAATCATATGGTACCTCAGTACTGACACCCCTCGAAACCCTTAGGTTGATAGGCTAACTCATGCCTTGAGATCAAACAAGTAACGACCCATGTGTGGTTAGTGGTGATGGTGAAATCGTCATGGTGGTATTAATGCCACCTCCTCAAAAGTTGTAATATTATGTTAAGACCTAAGGGACTAAGATTCGAAAGGGCCCTTGAGTGACCTTGTACTTAGAGTGATTGTGTGGGGACAATATTACTAAAGACCCTACTTAGAGAGATGGACTATGGACTTGATCCTCTCATGGACCGTGGAGTATCTTACATAATCCATAATATTGGTGGTGGAAGAATCAAATGAGATCTGGATATACATCGATACCTTGGGATTCCGCATGGTCAGGAAATCCTCTAGGGGATCATGATTTCTATGATACATTATGGATGTAGAGTAATGTTTTTATTTTATTTTATGAGGAGATGACAAAATTCCTACAATAGGATGAAATTGGATTAAGCACCGTTGTCCTTAGACACCGTAATTGCCATAGCAAAGAGGTAGACATGAAAATAATGGTGTGGAATCCTAGTAGGATAATCTTTTTGGGTATCGCGTACTCTTATCATACCTATCTAGAGCCTTTAGATGATTACGGTACACAAAATTGTTTGGACCTTATCATAATTGATTTGAGCATACCTATTAGAGGATGAAAGTGTGTCCCATACCCTCAAGATGGTATATAATCATGATGTTAATCTTGGGTAGGACCGCACCGAATTTTGGATGTACATTAATTAAGGTGGGCCACCCTCCATATCATTGGACAATCACACTAGAGTATGATGAGGGAATCCTCTTGAAAGGTAAGATGTGACCTCGTGGGATATCATGGTCAAAATTTGGAGGATGACAAGTTCTTAATATGTGAAGAAATTGCTTCATTTATCAAGGTGTAGTAGTGTTTAGTTGAGATATGTATCATGTCACCAATGTTATATTAGAGTGGAGGGCCTATACCAGATGGTTGTTTAGTAGTGTTCCTCTAGTATGTGGTGGATATTTCCCCTCTCCTTTTTTTTGAATTAAATCACTTCTTTCAGTAAACCGTTTTCATGAATTATTTATTTTCTTTCTTGGTGGAACTTTCCCATGTGTTGCATAGGTCAGCATCTTTTAATTGATTTTTCTTTGGGAACTGGTCATCGCATTTATTTATCTTTTATGGTAGTTTCTATGGATCATTTATTTTTTTGATGGAGCTCCATTTTTCTTTTGGGTTAATTGTGGTAAATTGAAAACTTTCCTATTTTGGATTTAATTTTTATATATTTTGAGTGACTATTCAAAATGTTTATTTTTATTTTTTTTGCTGACCTGTCCTATGTCTTGTGACTAATCTTGTACTTTGGGGACCACTGAGTTGTACTTAAAGAGGAACATATAGGGGAACATATTATCAATAGTTGGCTAGTAGAGCTAGAATCGAGAGATAGAGTCTCTTCTTGTTTTAAAGGGCAGGAAGGGCATGAAGTCTGTGAAGATTGGATAGAGTCAAGAGTGTAGTAACGTAAGGGATGGCAACCCAAACTATCTTAAGCATGTAATATTGTCAATTCCCTTATTCGAAGTACTTATACCACATCGTGCGATACTAGAAATGGACAAGGACCATGGTGAAGTATGGTTAAACTTAAGGAATGAGGGATGTTTTGTCCATCTCTTGCAGGTAGTGTTGGAATCAGTGTTAGTATAGGATTAAAATGACACACACACTCATAATTTTCTATAGTGGGCGGTTATTGGAATCTTGATCTAGGAATTATAGTGGGACTCCTTGTGAGTCTATTCAGCCCTCAAGTAGGATGAGACAAGTAATAATTCCTAGTTATGAAGAAAGGATGAATATGATCAATCTACCTTAAAGAGTGGGCCAAGGATGGGGTCAAGATAAGAAGGATAAAATGAGAATAATAAACTTATATGGGTATACAGCTATGATAGTGGAATAATGATGCCCTCTTGATGAGGCCCCATGTTAGAGTTGGAGATGATATGGAATTACCTATTGGATTATATATTCCTGGTTGGGGTTGGTCGGTCACAGGACTTGCAGGCTTGTTACATTGTTAAGTTGAGGAAGGTTGTGTGTGAAAGGCTATCTGATTTTTTTTTCAGCAGCACCTTGGGAACAAGTATTGTGGTGTTGGTGAGTATAGGAATCTTGATTCTCTCATATGGATGAGCATACACCACCTTATGCCCTTGTGTCATCATATTCTGAAGATTATTATATACTCCTTAGCAAAAGGAGAAGGAGACCTATGTAATTATATTTTGGGTAAATGAGCATTCTTATTTGAGGAGTCTTGAAGGAATGCAGCCTCATAAGTAATCATAGCCATTGTTTATAAGGTCTGAGAGAGCTATTGAATTTCATTTTTTTAAAAGAGATCTGAGGAAAGGAATATTTTCCCCTTTCGGAATACCTAAGGGTTATCATGGTATATTATAAAGGTTCTTAAAACTGTATATTATGGAAGGAGCCTTAGGGAGCATTTGTTTTCTGTGCGATGCCCCGTAGTGGGATGGTAGGCTTGTATTGCCTTAATTTTAGAGATTTGTTTTTTTTTGTTAGCTTAGTGTGAGGGAATCGTGTATTCGGAAACCTTTCAAAAGTTGTTGACACACTATGCTAAGTATTATATCTTGCCGGTCTATTCAAGTTCAAGGGTTTAGTAGGGAGTAAGTTGAGTTAGCTGAAGGAGAAATCTTAAAATTGTTGGACCTTGGTATGAAGCATCACTTGGTGTCCTGGTTACTTGGTCGGCTTCCAGGAGTAAGCCTATTCTTTGGGGGGGATGATGTAAGGCCCCTCATGTTTTCCCTCTGATAGTTGGATCACCCTGATGGATTTTAGGTGCTAGGATTGCATGTTGAGACTATGAGGTGCACCTGGATTTTATTATTAAAAGATAGCTAAGGATTAGTATAGTTGGATGTTCTATAAAATCCTTGTGGGGCCCTGTCCCCATTATCAAACCCTTCAATCTAATCTCTTAAGGGAACAAAAATAAAAAGAATAAAAATAAAAAAAAATTGAATATGGATATTGGTGTATTATAAATCTTATATTTTCTATAATGTAAATAGACTAAAAGTGAAAGACAGGAACTTAGAGATTATTAGAAAGGGAAAAGTTAATGGGCAAATAAGTTGTAACTTAAATTAAGAACAATAAGTGTACCTTGAGTGCCAAGGGCACAATAAAATAAATAATTGAAGTATATGACTAAGAATGGCTTATAAGAAGTGTTATGATCTTGATGTTAGTTGCTTAATTTTGAGATAAATTAGACCTAAGGAAATTGCAACCCTACTATGAAGGAATCACTGAATTTGATTTAATTTCCATGTTAACATAATATAGGTGGATTGAGCCAGATGGCTTTCATGTTTAGGATAATGTTTTGGATGAGTTAGTAAGATGAATGTTGTAAAAATATTTGAATGAGATTAGACTCCTTTGAATTGAGTATTACAATGATTAGGGATACAATTGAATAATGATGATGAATTATGCAATTGAATAATGATGTCAAATTATGCAAAATTGGTTTAGCTATAATGTGAAAGACTAATGCAATTATTTGAGTACCAGGATATTATTGAATTAAGCGATAGATGAAAACAAATGAACTATGTGGTGATTACTAGTTATGTTATAGATGAATGTGTAGCCTTTAATATTATGATGTTGTGTTGTAAAGATGAACCTTGATCTATTGATGTTAGTATTCATATTTTAAAAGTTGAGTATCTTAGACTGTGAAAATCAGGGCCATTGTTCTATTATAAGTAAATGTGAATTCTGTTGGAAATTAGTAGCTTAGGAAATGATGAATTCCTAATTGTGCCTAATGTTAGGTATGGATGAAATTGATAAATGATTTAATGTGATGATATAATACCTTGATAGTTAATTGAGTTATGATTGAGTTTTGCACTTTTCATTGGTATTATTATTTCTCGGGACTACTGATGTTCGTCTCAAGTGTGCAGGTATAAACCATGGATTAGGGTGAGTCAAGCCAACATATTTGTACTAATTCCCGTGACACCAAGGTTGTGTCCCAAAGGGATACAAGGCCTTTGTAATGTATTTTATTTTGTGAAGTGAAATGATTATGAATGTATTTAAAAGAGTAAATGTTTTATGTTGTTACATTGTTTAGTGGACTTGCCAAGTAATTATGTGTATGGTATTGTAGTGTCAATTGACACATGTTCTTGTGATGTGAGTTGGAAAGAGTCCACATGGAGAGGATGAATGTCACCATCCAACCTATTACAAGTTGGTCTTCCCCATACCTCAACTTGGTTAGAACACCAATAGTTGGTCACATCACTTTGAATTTCGAATTTCACCTTGGGGTTGGGTTTTGAGGGGTCAAATTGACTCCTAGAAGGTTTCTTTTCATAAAAATGGAAGGCCCATGGGTTATACCTATGGGTAAGGGACCCTTTTAACCATAGGACACCCTAGGAGCACCTTGGGAAGCCCTCCAAAAGTGACTTTTTGAAAAGTTACGAAAATTCCAAAGTCACATGGGAACTCTTGAGTCAAAAAGCTTCCATTACTCTTCCCCATTCACTTTTTAGAGTTCCATTTAGGGAAAGTTGGAAGACCTTGGTTAGAACATCCAATAGGAAACTCCCACTACTCCCAAGGGCATGGGAGAAGGTGAAGAGCCTATTTTAGTGGAAAACTTGGAGGGTGCTCCCTAATCACCCACTCTCCAATTTTGGAGACAACTAAGGAGCTTGGAGTAGGATAGAGAAGAAAGCTTGGATATAGGAGACACTCCCAATACTTGACTCATTATCTTGGACCAAGGTTGGTGGCTCACTTACTCATTTGCTTAATGTTTTGTTTATGCAAGTATTGGAGAAAGATATGTATTGGTGTATTGTATGAGTTCCAGTGTTGTATTCTTGAGAGTTTATGCTTTTGAATCTTGTTGTTCTCTTGAAGTTTGTTTTGGAGTCTAAGTGATTCATGCTCTCTTGAGCTTGTTTGACTTTCTTGTTTTTGTGCTCTTTGTGTTGTGTGGAGTCAAGATTTTTGGGGTTGTGCAAGGACTCACTCACCCATGGGATGGGAAGAGAAATCCTTGAGGGTGAAGGGGTTCAATGGATAGCTCCAATGGTGGAGAGTCCCTCATGTGTAAAGAGGGTAATGCACCATGGATGTATGGGCTCCATGGATGGGTTTTGCTTAAAATTTGGGGGGCATAAGGAGGCTGTTTTGTGATCTTGGCCATGTGTGCCAATGAAGATTATTTTGTATATTGAGCCTTGTTGAAGGCATGTTATATTGCAGACCCTTTTTCTCCCAAAGGAGTACTTAGTCCACCTTCACCCGTTGAAGGCTTGTGGTTAAGCCTCTTGTGAAAGCCATGGGTTGGGAAGCTTTCCTTAATATGCATTGTAGTGTTTTTTTGTGGTTTCAATTGAATTTGTTGAGTAAAGGATCATGTGGAAGTAAATGTAAAAAGGAATGTGTATGTTTTGTCACCCGGTTGGCTTGAACTCCCCTAGCTCGGGGGTGGTTCATCTATTTGGACCTATGGTAGGGAGGAGAGTACCATGGTTTCCTTTGACTTGTGTCTTTCAGGTTGCTTTTGCAGGATTGGATGGAATGGCACTCTTGGTCCTATGTGTTTGTGGAAATTATGTAAAGGTTGTAAATTGTTTTGTAATGGAGTTTCACTCTCCAAGTCATGTATTGAATCAAGTGTTGTTGTAATGTATTGTGAGGAAGTGTTTTGTAAATCTTGTTGATAGTTCCACTTATGAAATGGTATAATCATGTTCTTATGAAAACAAGGATTGTAGAATAAAGTGTTTTCAAATAAGTCTCTCAAAGCATTGAATAGGAATATCAAATGTTGTTTCCTTGAAGTTTCACTTGAGATAGTAGTGAAATGATGTAGTTGTTAATAAGTAAAGAATAGGTTTCCTTCTTGCTAAATGTTATTTACAATGTATTACAATGAAGGTCATTGAAATGAAAAGAGAGCTTTCATTATGTTATAAATCTTATTCTAGGATCATTGTATGTAAATGTATTGTTTCAAAAGAAAATCAATCTCTATTTCACATTCTTTTTATCCATGCAAATAAATTGTGATCCTGTCTTGTTATTTTGAAGAGAAAATCATTAGATTAAAATGCAAACATAAATTGAGATTTCAGTGCTTAAGAGTAACCTATTGAGAAACTAATTTCCTCATCTGAAAGTAAGCATTTTGTCAAATTTAAATCAAGTAGTAAGAGAAACAAAGCAAAGAAAATTGACAATTGAGACCTACAGGTCTCTGGAATTTGTATGGGAAAATTTCCCATACAAATTTTGTTGCCACAGTCATTACTTTACTATATAAATTACCTATGTGTTCAAAATGAAATGCAATATATAATAAAATATAAACATCCCTGCTCAAAGACAAAAAAAAATAAATAGATAATAATATAATAACAAAAGTAATGACCCCTCTCATTTTTTATTTCATTCCCAAAAAGTGGCGCAGTAGAGGCCAGGTTGCTTTATACAAAACAACATCTCATTGGTCAAAGCACTTTTGTTAGTGCAGGCTTATTATGTTAGTCATTGGACAATGCTCTTTATTATATTATATTATTTGCATGTCCTTGCAAAAGACTTTCCTGACACCTTTTTCTCCACTCCCCAAAGCAACCTGCGCTGGCTTTTAGGCATGGACATATTTCTTTTGTTTGGGACTGCTTTTCATTTCTTGTTTGAAATTTTCTCTAGGAGATCACGTGGGCCCCCTCCAGCACTAGTCCTCCTCCCTTTAAATGCGCACCCCAATGCTTGCAAGTTAATTATGGACCTTCTTCCCTAGGCACGTGGGTCAAGGGGGAAATAGGTTAGGGGTTTAGTAAGTGGTGTGCTAGGAAGTTAGGGGGAGATTAGATTAGATAGGTTTAGATTAGAATATTATTTTAGTTTAGGTAGAATTTATTATGGTTAATTTTCTTAGCTTAGGGAAATTTTTTAGTAAATTTTTATTGTTTTATTTAGTTGTTATTCTAATAAGTTTCTTTAATTAAAATTTTATTGTAGTATTTTTCTAATGTTTATGTATTAAATAGTTAATATATATAATATAGTAATTAATTAATATTTTATTAATTAGCTATTATAGTATAATTATTTATTAATTAATATATATATAAATATATATTAATTAATTATTACTATTTATTAAATATAATATTCAATGATATTTATAATTTTAGCAAAAGGGGCTAATAGTCGAGGTGACCATTTTTAGGTGTATACAACAGTTGGCAGAGGTAGTAAACAAGTTCTGTCATGCCCATCGAAAACCAGACTAAATCACACCCTTTTTTTAAAAAAAAAGAATAGTTTGATGTAAAATAATGTTGCAGGTTAACAGGGTGATCTTTGGCAAAAGTTCTCAAAGGCAGAGGTAGTAAACAAGTTCAATGAGGTAGCAAACAGGGTGATTTAGCAAAAGGGGCTAATAGTCTAGGTGACCATTTTTAGGTGTATACAACAGTTGGCAGAGGTAGTAAACAAGTTCAATGAGGATTCTTCTGGATCAGATAAGTTGCTTGAGAAGGCTGAGAAGAAGTTTGATAATAAAGTGCTTGAGCACATTGCTCAGCAAATAGCTATCAATCAGGCAGGGTTATCTTCAGTTTTGACTAGCATTGAGTCTTCCTATTCCAAGGTAACATCATTTTTTGTCAAAGTATGTAATGTTGCCGAGTTCTCAAAGGAGATTAAAGATAAAATAAATAAGATTAATGAGGATCTGAAGATTAGTGCACAAAAGTTGCAACTTGAACCTAGTTCAAGCTCTACACATCATATGATAGTTAGATTCCTATCTGATAAGCAGTCAGAGTTATTGAGAGAAGATGCAAGGATCAGGTCAACATTAATAGATATTCAAAACATGATCCTTCCCATCATGGATACAATGTAGAAGTATATTGGACACTCAAAAACATTGATCCATGACAATCAGTTTTCAATTGCAGATCACATGATTGAACTCTCTGCAGAAATCCAAGTTGCACTCCATACATGCAAGATTCTGCAAGAAAATTGGGATAGAACTCTAGCATTAATAAGTAAGGTATATTCTAATTTTCTCTCACACTTTGGCATCTCCGTGTAAAATATTTGTATATACACCTTTGGCATTATTGTCAAAAAGGGGGAGAAAGTATATAAGATATGTGAGATATGAAAGGGGGAGAAAGTATATGAGAGAAATAGGAAATATGAGTATGAGGTGAAATAAGATATTTGTATATATACTGTATGGGGGAGACATGAAATGTATATACAGCAGTTGACAAAGTTAATTTTTTTGAAAAATCAAAAATAGATTCAGCATGATTTTTTTGGGCAATAAGTGTTTTTGTCACTAATGCCAAAGGGGGAGATTGTTGGCATTAAGTATGTTTGTCATTAGTGACAACACTTATTCAGACTCTGTATGTTTACCAAGCAGACAGGACAGTGTTTACTGAGCAGACAAAACAGTGTTTACCGAGCAGACATAATAGTGTTTACCAAACAGACCGAGCTTCGCAGTACTTACCGAGTTATCATTACCGAGTGATGAGATGAGCAATGTTTACCGAG
The DNA here is from genome assembly GCA_027943335.1 of Chamaecyparis obtusa. Taxonomy (NCBI): domain Eukaryota; kingdom Viridiplantae; phylum Streptophyta; class Pinopsida; order Cupressales; family Cupressaceae; genus Chamaecyparis; species Chamaecyparis obtusa. Next base: position 1,156,611 of record BSBK01001424.1, on the reverse strand, counting down.
TGCCAGCATGGTAAACAAGGAATTCAGTTTCTACTGAGTGACACTATATCTACCGAGTCTCCAGTATATACCGAGTTTGAAACTACAACCGAGTGGTTAGTATGGACCAAACCTCCACTTCTACTGAGAGCATGACGATGCTGAGTAACGCAGTGGATGCTAAGTATCAGAAAGTCACCAAGTTAGTTTGTTGTAACCAAGTAACTATATTTGGGCTGACTCAGTAATATTTGTGTTAGCTTGTTTGAGAGCTGACTTTGTAATTATTTTGTAATTGTTTTAGATTGATATATAAACATTATTTTGTATCATATCCAAGGTGGAGAAGAAGCGAGAAGTCTGAAAAAGAGAAGAAAAGAAGAGATAAGCAAATTACAAAGGGCTACAGCAGTATAAGGAGCAGCAAAGATATATCCATCACAGAAGGTCATCAGTACATCAAAGAATCTCAATCAGCAAATATAGTTGCAAGTAAGAGATCTATTGTTTCATCCTAACAAGTGAATCAGCTTAAAATCCTTTAACAGGGTAGACTTAATAGTCTTTGTAAAATCTCTTAACTGAGTGCATACTTCTTTGTATGTTTGTAAATCCTCTAACAAGGTGGACCTAGCAGTCCTTATTGCTCCTAATAGGGCAAATCATCAGAAGTGATCATTGTAAGCCTTAACCGGCAAACTTTATACTGTAGTATTGAAGTTTTGTGGGTATCATCCCCACCCCAGTTTTACTTTCTATTTGGAAGGTTTCTGGGTCACCAAATCTCTGTGTTCAAAGTGTTATGAATGTTTTATTCTTTCTGTTACTCATGCATGTAGTTAGCTTATTGATCTAAATGTTATTTGGAATAAGGTTAAGATCTGAATTTGTTAAAAGTTTTGAAGTTACTGATTCACCCCTCCCCTCTCATTAACTTGGCTAGTCTTGAATATTTCCAACAAGGTTCTCTCTTTCTTCGGTCTATATTATTGATAGAATGTTTTACCTTTCATTAGCTCATCAAATCCGGAGATTTGAAAGAATTTAATAGAATATTTTCATGACAACGTATATATTTATGTTGACATTGCACGAATTTATCTACTTCACACACTTGTAGACTATGAGGACGGTGATAAAGAAGCATGGCCATGACCATGCTTCTTTATCATCATCCTCATAGTCTACAAGTGCATGAAGTAGATAAATTCATGCAATGTCAACTTAAATAATATACGTTGTCATGAAAATATTCTATTAAATTCTTTCAAATCCCTGGATTTGATGAGCTAATGAAAGGTAAAACATTCTGTCAATAATATAGACTGAAGAAAGAGAGAACCTATGATGGTCTCTTGACCTATTTTATCTTTAGTCCTAGCTACTATCCTAGCTACCTGTCGATCATCGAGAATAATCACCACCTTGCATTTATGTACACTACACAAATTGATCCCAGTCTCGCAAAAACATTTTACACTTGTACATCTCATCAATATTGGAGACCTAAAGTAATTTTATATGATCACTAGCACATTTCGTGCATGGATGAGAAACAATATCCAAAGTTTCTAGATAACCATTTTTGAGAAGAGGAATGAGTGCAGGCCAAAGAAGGGATAATTCCACAACAAAAAGGAAGACATTGTTTTAGCCTGGATTTGGATCCTACCCCAATTGTCGAAGGATCCAGGGCTAGTCTAGAAAGATGTCTTCCCATTCTGTCTGCAACATTGTGTCCATCCATGATCTCAGGAATATCATCATCTTTCTACTCTTCATTTGCCAAAAGATATCACTTCTTCAAGCTTGCAGAGTAATTTTATTAATAAAAGAACTCTTGCCAACATTAGGGTACCCACATATCAAAATAGTTGATGTTATTGGTGCTTGTGCTCAAGGATATCGATTCACTGTTTTGAAATGACCAAATCATTTTTATTTCATTTGTAGAGAAAAGGAGTGGGAGAAAACGAGCAGGTGAAAGTTGATTGAGCGCAAGAGAAGGCATTGCATTTTATTTGATCATGAATGCTCTCTGAAATAACCAATCATGTTTTTTATTTGATTTTTTTTGGTGTTTTTTTTTCCCATATTCAGTAGATAAAAATCATGGTGGTAGCCACTTAGCCATCTTTTTGATGTTCTAGGTATTTTACAAAGATACAGGTATGTGGATTTATCATTCAGTTGCTTGCAGTTATTGGTCAAATGCAAATATTTTGTCAAGTTGAAAGGGCAAGATATCAGTTTGGTGTTTTCGGTTTATGTTAAAAGTTGATTTGGTAAAATCCTCAAAAAACACACTACATGTTCTAAAATGTAAAGAAGTTGAATGTTAAATGTAAGATATATATCTCATCCATAGTAATCAAAAGAAAGGACATGAAACTTATAAGGAGATTTACCAATCCAAAAATATAAGCAATAGGAAACATGATTGGTACCTTATGAATTGGTTTTTGAGGTGCACAATCTTCATCAATCTCCTGAGAACAAGACCCCTCCTCACGAAAAATGCATTTAACGGATTAAAAAAATCTACAAAACTGAACCAATGGCATGTTTAGAACAAAGAAATAGATTGATAATAATATGCTAAAAAATCTATTATGTTTAATACACGCAAAAGGACCAGTCCCAACAATTCTTAAACATACTTTATCTGATATGATAATAACATGCTAATTAAACTAATAAAGGTGTTATATGCATTTAATCTACCACTTACTAATTACACAAAAAACAAACTACAAAATTGAACTAATGGCATGTTATTCGTGTGGTACAAGGAAGATTTGGCTATGAAAAACAAAAGTGAAATGGCCTCATCATTTTTATTTCGATTGGATAGAGGAGAAAAAGCTGAGCGTGAGAGAAGGTATGTGATTTCTTCATCTTTCGAGCATCTGGCATCATATTCGACTGCAAATTTCAAATGCATTGCATTTTATTTGATCACGAATGCTCTCTGAAATGACTGCATTCTACTGGGGTCGTGCCCTAGCCCGTGCTTTATCTCCATTATTTGATATTATTGGTGCTTGTGCTTAAGGATATCGATTCACTATTTTCAAATGTTTGGATCGTTTAGATAGTTACATTTCCTGATTGTTCCTCTAGTACACAGTCAAGAAATGTAACTGTCTAATGATTATATGTAATGTTGAATGGATTAAATGCTTTATTCTTGGTAGAAGTGAATGGAAGGAATAGTGTGTATTAAATACAATATAGTCACTTATTGAATGCTTTGGAGACTACTAGTTTGACTGTCCATGCGCTACCAGTGACTGAGATTCATTAAAGGATACAAAACCCTTCATTTTGGGGTTATTGTGTGTGGATTCAAATGTAGGTTTGATTTGCTTAATGTTTAGAAGAGATCAATAAAGTATTTAATGATAATCTTACATGTTTGGAGAGGTTTGAGAGGCACTTATCATGACTTTACCCTCACAAACATCAGCATAGACTAGTTTTACTAAGTTTCCTTTCTCTATTTTGAAGTTTCCTTTCTCTACCGCAGGGGTACAGTTAGAGGGTTCATTGACAAAATGATCCTTTGAATGGTTACTATGAATATGAATGATTTGATATAGCATATTGCTCATTTTACTTGAAGTTTGGAATAGCTTGTGCAAGGGTGAAAGTAGTTTTGATCATTTTGGTCGTGACTGTTCCTCTACATAGTCAGGAAATGTAACTGTCTAATGATTATATGTAATGTTGAATGGATTAAATGCTTTATTCTTGGTAAAAGTGAATGGAAGGAATAGTGTTGGTGTTAGGTTTCATTTATTATTGAATTCAATGGTTTCCAAGATGTGTTGAGGAGTTTTCTCCTTGTTTATTATTAACTGTTCCTACACAATCCACTCATACAACAGTGAAGTTACAAGACTGAACCGATGGCATGTTTACAACAAAGAAATAGAATGATAATAATATGCTAAAAATTATATTCTATTTAATACATGCCAAAGGACCACATTCTAAATTGTTGTCACTAAAATGATCACATTCTATTGGTGTTGTGCCCCAGCCGGTGCTTTAACTCCATTAATTGATGTTATTAGTGCTTGTGCTCAAGGATATCCATTTTTTTGAAATGTTGACTGTGGTTATCAAATGGACAGCCTGTGAGCTTCTAGCTAGGCACCATTTGTATTGATAGCTTAGGGCATCAAATGTATTGTATCATTGATAGTTGATACTTTGTTAAAAGGAAATAGGACAAAGAATGATTTTTATTTAGTTTCTCTATTTTGATCCCTAAGTGGCTTACAACCCTAGAGAAGTATATGCAAATTTACAGATGCAGTTGCAGGATACATAGCAGCCGATAATTCACAATAAATTCATGCATCCAATTTGAATAGCAATTAATACAAAGAACTAGGGTCCTCCAATGGCCCAATCATCTGGACCTTAACTGTCCCCTCAACCAGTGACCCTTCAAAACTGGGTTATCATGCAATCAGTGAGTGATCCTTCATTCTCTTGGTGAGCTTCTAGGTAGGCACCATTTGTATATTTGATAGCTTAGGGCATCAAATGTATATTGTATCATTGATAGTTGAGACTTTGCTAGTATCAGTTTCTAGGTTCGATTGTGTATAATTTTTTCCATCAACTTTTCGGATCATACTACATGATCCATCATCAGGATGCTAGAGAGAAAAGAACATGATATGATGGATCATGTAGTATGATCCGAAATGTTGATGGAAAAAATTATACACAATCGAACTCAGAAACTGATACTAGCATTAATATGGATTGTGGAAATCTAATAGATCTAGTTGAGACTTTGTTAAAAGGAAATAGGACAAAGAATGATTTTGATTTAGTTTCTCTATTTTGATCTCTAAGTGGCTTACAACCATAGAGAAGTATATGCAGATTTACGGATGCAGTTGCAGGATACATAGCAATGGATAATTCACAAGAAATCCATGTATCCAATTTGAATAGCAATTACTACAAAGAAATAGAGTCCTCCAATGGCCCAATCATCTGGACCTTGATTGTCCCCTCAACCAATGACCCTTCAAAACTAAGTTATCATGCAATCGGTGAGTGATCCTTCATTCTCCTGGTCTGCCCTGCAACCAAACATATTGGAAATACACAATACAATGATAACAAGTCTTTCACAATCCCCCTTCCCTCAAGGAACACTATCAACCATCCCTTCCACATAGCATTTCACTATTTTATGAGTGGATTGTGTAGGAACAGTTAACATTAAACAAGGAGCAAACTCCTCAACACATCTTGGAAACCATTGAATTCAATAATAAATGAAACCTAACACCAACACTATTCCTTCCATAGTTGTAGGATACATAGTAGTCGATAATTCACAAGAAATCCATGCATCAAATTTTTATAAGGATATCCTACTAATCAATAGGAATTTTCTTGAGATGACCAATGATTATGCATTTTGATGGCAGTGTGCTAGTTCAAAAGGATAATATAAATCTGAAACAATTTTTTTTTATTTTCTCAAACTATAAATGTGGTTAAAGGGAAAATATTATGGCCCCTACACTATGGTTGTTAGCCTAATTAAGACAAGCCTACCTTTGCATATAATAAGAGGCCAACATGAAACAAACATCCAGAGGTTAGGGGGTTGTTCCCTGTCCATAATTTATTATTTAAGTGCTAAGTGATGATGGGTATATCATGTAATTCATACCTAGTGTGTCTCTTTCTTTCTCTCCACATTTCACATTAGGAGTATATGTTATAAAATACAAATGAAATCAACTATAGGTCAAATCTAATCAAAATTGCAATATAAAGATTAAAATAGATCTTGAAGAAATATGGGAACCATTTTTGATAGATATTGTACAAACAAAGAGAATACTCCAATGAGGAAATGCTTCAATGTGGAACAATTGAAGGACAATATTTTAGTTTTATATGCACATCTACAATGTTTTTGATATATTTCTGAGATAACAAAACCATAGAAAGAATAGCATATAGAAGAAAGTAAAGAATAATGATCATAATTTGAGATATTATGGAAAATTAAAGGAAAGAATGCTTGGTGGGGTTATCATGCAATCAGTGAGTGATCCTTCATTCCTCTCTTCTAGTGACCCTTCAAAACTGGGTTATCATGAAATCGGTGAGTGATCCTTCATTCTCCCGGTCTGCCCTACATCCAAACATATTGGAAATACACAATACAATGATAACTTGTCTTTCAAAATCCCCCTTCCCTCAAGGAACACTATCAACCATCCCTTCCACATAGCATTTCACTGTTGTATGAGTGGATTGTGCAGGAATAGTTAACATTAAACAAGGAGCAAACTCCTCAACACATCTTTGTTGTAAACATGCCATTGGTTCAGTTTTGTAAATTTGTTTTTTGTGTTAAATGCATTTAAATGGAACATTAAGCAGAGTAATAATATTCTTAGTCTATTAGTAATTGTAGATTAAATGCCCATAACACCTTTATCAGTTTAGCATGTTATTATAAGATACTATAGAAGACCTGCTATTTGTCAGAGAAATCTTCACTGTCCCCCACAATGAAGACAGTGAAGATTGACCTCCTGCCCCACAACAAAGAACATTGTAATAAGAATAAGATAGTGCCAAGAAACATTTTCACAAATATGAAACGTGAGGAAAAGTAAGAACATTAACAATGCCAAGATTCACAACATTAAATTTCACCTACGAATGAGTTTCTGCAGTGGGTTGCCCAGCATCAAAAATATGTTGAGTTACATTTGAGCTGTAACTAAGAGAATCATGTAGAACAGACCCTAAACTTTGAAAGCGTTCTCCAGCTTGGCAATTCAAAATTCAATCTAGGCAAGCATCATTAAGTGAAATAAATTATAGACATCAACATCAACATCATCATAATCATTAGACATAAATTATAGACATCAACATCAACATAATCATAATCATTTGGAGGGTATTCATTTTGGTCCTTGGATAGTACTATGTTTCTTGAAAGTTCGTGTGATATGCTTCTAAACTTTAAAAACATATTTTATGGCTTAATGATAATATAGATTAGTGTTTTGTTTTCTAATGGAATGTTGTTGATCATTCATGGTCTTGAAGAAACTTTTGATTGTTTTGATTTTTGAGTCTTGATGTTGTTTCTCAATGTGATATAGACTGACCACAAGATGGTTCAATTGGTCCTCTCTTTCTATTTAATCATTTGTCTTCTTCATGGTGTAAGTGTCAATATGTTATAATCCAACATGAAGTGTGGTTCAAATGAAGTTGAGCCAAATGCTGACTGTGATGGCTATGATCATGATGAAGATAAATATGAATATTAAATCTAAAATATGGCTTGTAATTTGAATTTTCATTATGAATGAAGAAACTATAGATTCAAGTTGACTCATTCTATGTTGTAGTATATTTGTTCCCTAGATCTACCATATTATATATGTGTAGCCTGTAAGGGACATCTTCTACTCATCCATGTATCATAGCTCGGTGAGAGTTCTTAGGAGAAAGATAAGATGTCAGTGGGAGATGGAGAAACCAATATCAGAACACCACTTGAAGCCTTGCAATGTTGAGAGTGGGATAAAAGCTACACTTGAGACCCTATATAAGGAACAAACTTATTGAGCTTCACTTTGTTTCAAGAATAGTTTTATATTCTGTACTAAATAGGGCCAACCACGTGAAGGTGGAAGCTCATTTGGCCCCACCTCCCCCCCCCCCTAACATCACTCTAAATTCCCTGTTAACATCTAACATTCATTCATTATTTCATCCATTAATAAAATGTAACATTCATTAATTATCACATAATAACATTCATTCACACATTAATAAAATGTGACATTCATTAATTATCACATGATAACATTCATTAACACATTATAAAATTTATGAACATTCACTACCACATAATTAAATTCATTGGCATATAAAAATCAGTCATTATCAATTAAGGTGCATATATGACAATCATTTCTTTTTTTTCTTTTGATTTCTAGTTTTTAAGATATAATTGTAAGATGAGTATCGATATCATCATCATGATCATCTACCCTCTCATTAGATCTCAATGCATGCCTAGTTCTCTACTGATGCAAGGGGGATCATCTACAATAACATTAAAAGGGTTAAATTAAAAACATTTTATTATAATTAAAAACATTTTAAATATTTTAAAGTATTTCAGTACTTTACAGGCCATAATCGTATAGCTCTTTACCTGATCTAGTCACATCATCAACATCGAGGTCAGTTTATCGGTCCATGAGACTGTGGGATGCTCATGAAAGGAGTCTGGGTACCTACATATGTAATTCAATTATCTAATTTTAGCTAAAAAACTCATGATACATATACTAAAAACCACATAGTAAGTACATAAAAAACCATAAGCATCCCATAGTAAGTACATCATGAATTAATTAGATTAAGCATTGATTGCATAACTACACATTTCTATCAAGAAATCAATATTAAATAGATTAAGCAGTGATCATGTAACTGTACATTTCATTCATGTCATTCTTCTTCTTCTTCATCCAACTAATCACCATGATCATCGTTGATGTCGACATCATCACCACCACTGTCATTGTCTTCATCTTCGTCATCGTCATCGTCATTGGCATCAACATCATCATCATCATCAGTAACATCATCATCATCATCATCATCAATAGCATCATTAGTAGCATCATCATCGTCATCATCTTCTTCTTCTTCAAGAAAAGTTGCGTCAAGAACATCATTGACTAACTATTGTTCATGATCATCATCTACATCATCTTCTAGTTGTTTGCAATCTTCTTCCATCGCATTATACCTCATCAGCCTTCCTCTTGGATCATGTCTAACAACAAATGACCAACCCAATTTATGCGGAACCTCTGAGTAAAATACCTGTTCACATTGGCTTGGAAGAACATAGGGTTCATCCCCAACTGGCTCAAACCACCTTGTATTAATCATTGGAAATCCATTGTCATGTTCAATAATAGTTCTATCAGGATCATTTTGATTAAGTTGTAGCCTATACCATCTAATGACAAAGAGAACTAATCTGAAGGAATTAAAGTCACACTCAAGTATATCATCCAAAATGTCATAGTCTCAATTTTTGGACTCTCGAGGATGTAAGTCATTTCTAGATGAAATATTAGTCACCTGAAAGACTGCACTTATCCCAGAATCACAAGTTTTCTTTGTGTCATCCAACTTTTTGATGCAAAATTTATGACCATTGCAAAACATAGCCTTGTGGTGTTTGACCTACAAAAATATGTAAAACATGTATAAATTAATGCATCGAGAGTTCATAAACGTACGAGTGATTAACAAATTTATATGTACCTAGAAATCTTTTAAACCATGTGCTAAATCTATTTCCCTTTGGGTAACATTTGGATCTCCGTTACAATGAGCTTCATTAACCAATGAAGACATAGCTTCCCATGTTAATGTGTGACCTAAATGATGACATCGTTCAATCCATTTCATCATCCAATCTTGAGTGTTTGCAATATACAAATGTATTGCATCCCACTCTCGAGCAACTGTACAAAAAATAAATAGATGACTTACAACCGATTAATTTTGAAGATTAAGAATTAATTAGCAGCTACAATAACATCTTATAATTTATTACCTCTCACTTTCCTCATTCTACCTTCCCCCACCAAGTACTCCCCTTCAAATTTTCTAATGGTGTCGAGATCCCAAATGCGATCTATATGGATCTTTGCTGCAAGCTTAGGAAGATATTCAGTAACATACACCATAGTCTAGTATACCATATATCCCTCCACCATAGAACCCTCAAGACGTGCTCTTTGCTGAACCAAAGCCTTCAAAAATTTTAAATGCCTCTCAACCATCCACATTGACCGAGTGTGTACGTGTCCACACATTTCAATCTCCTCATCTTGGTGTATGAGGTAGTGTTCTTGTGCATTGAAAAAGGTTGAAGGTAGACACTTTTGCATTTCACACATTAGAAAAGGAATTCTTCTCTTCTAGTATTTTATATCTTCTCTATGGATTTCTTTAGATGACAACCACCTACAAGACATTCAAGACACAAAAATATATAAACATGAGACTTTACACAATATATATACAACAAATTGAACAGATATCATTGCTTACCTCATGTATTTTCCAAGATCATATATCACTTGTTTGATGTTACTGTCGAAGTTCTCTGGAAGAGATAGGGGTAGCACATACTGCAACAATTATAAAAATAATCATGTCATTCTTTTCTCATATAATACAATGAGAAGTACATGTAGTTTACAAATATATTGTACATACAAAAGAACATGACTTACCTTGATGAAGGTATGCCAATCATGCATTTTCAACCCTGGCCCAAATTCACCTTTCTTTGATATGGTACTGCTTATGTTTGCAACAAATCCTGTGGGAAATTGAATTTTTCCTATGACTTCTTTTATGGCATCACCTTGTTCTACCAATAACCAAGGAAGGGCACTTGTATTAATCCGTTCTCCATTTCTATTTGATTCAATAAAATTTTTCATTGCATGATTGGATTCATGAATGTCGCTACAAATTTTGACAATTTTTTCTTTGTCACGCCTTCCATCCAATATCTTCCATAATGTCTCCATTACATTCTTTCCAATATGCATAGTATCAAAAAAATGCACATCAAGCAGCTGCTCGTATTAGGGAAACCTACTAAATTGTCTTGGATAACTCTTTAGTCCCTTTGGAAGGTGCTCAATAGTGTTGCCTTGATGACATTCACGATCATCAATCACATAATCAACAAACAAAACACAATAAAAATATATAAATTCCAAACATAAATCGTTAGGTAGAATGGTAGTACCTTGATGATTAATTCTATTATATTCCAACTTCCATAAGTGAGGTGTCATTCTCCATGGCTTAGATGTAGTCTCTTCTTTCCCATTGAAAAGATGTTTTTCGGTAATTTGATAGTTATGATTTTTGTGGAGAAAGTACCTATACTCATCAAACACCTGCTTTCCTAAACTTTTTGAATAACAAGATTTCATCTTTGGACCACAAACTGGACATGCAAATTTTCCCTTTGTTTGAAGACCTACAAGGTAATGATACAATTGGATTAAATATGTTAATTTTTATTTTTAGAATTATCATGTGCAACTTGAATTCACCATAACATACCAGAAAAATGTGTTAGCCCTGGAGCATCATGTATTGTCCACACAAGCATTGCATGGAATTGAAATTGTCTATCTCCTATTGGTCTAGAGATGTCATACATAGTGACACCTTTCCATAACTCCACCAACTCATCAATAAGAGGCTCAATATAAACATTCATATCTTTAACTTGGTATTTACCTAGTTGAATGAACAACATTACATAATTATTGTGACCATTTTACTACAAGATTTATAATTACATGCAGATAACTATTAAATGATCAAATACCTGGAACAATCATTGCCAACATAATGTGCTCCCTCTTTATTGACATCCATGGAGGAATGTTATTGTTGATGACAAAAATAGGCCAAACAATGAAAACAGATCTTAGCTCTCCAAATGGATTGACACCGTCCGCTGCCACTGAAAGCTTGAGATTTCTAGGTTCTTTGATAAAGTGTGGCCACTTTTCCTCTATGTCCTTAAATATAGAACCATCCGCAGGCATTCGAATAATGTCATCTTGACTCCTATTGCGTGCATGGTAATCCATAAATTGTGCCAAGCTATTACACCTAAATAATCTTTGCAAACATGGTATAATGGGGATGTAATGAAGAACCTTGTGAGGATCTATTCAATATCTACTCATATGACATTCAAGGCATTCTGTTGCAAATTCATATTTTTTATGATAAATAATATGATCATTAGGACAAGCATCTATTGCTTGATACTCTATTCCAATATCTTTCATAGTGGCACATAATTCTCGGTATGAGCGAGGGAGAATATTCGATGGTGGTAACAAGAACTCACCTATCAATCTATAGAAAAAAATATATGTTGTTAATATTAACAATATTTATGGTACATGTTTCACCATTTAATTACTATAATGACATATATGACATACCGTATCATACGTGACATTGTTGCTTTGGATAAACCATTCATAACCTTCAAGTTCAACAACAATAATACAACAAAGAGAAGAGTTGTTTGGGAGCCTTTGTAAAGGGGCGTGGCTACCTTCTCAAGTAGAGGTATATCATGGATGACATTAACATCATCTTGATCATCATCATCAGTTGCACCAATACCAAATGTGTCATGGATCAATGTATTAGTACCATCATCTAGCGCATCATTGTCATCTTCCATGGGATCATAATCTTCAGCTTCAATATTTGCACCTCCATGATCCTCCACTTCCAAAGACATATTCTCAATATTCGCACCTCCATGGTCCATATCACATACTCCCCTAGGGAGGTCGACCTATATTAAAATGAACACAAATAAACCATGATAATGATCTCATCATCAGGTGTATTTCATATGTGTATTTCATATGTATATTAATTGTTAAATAAATATAATGAAAAACTTATCAATTCATGATAATCAAAGCCTCCTTCAATGTGACCATTATCCCTACAATGTCTCTTAGCTATTTTGATTAGCAATCTTCTAATTTTTAAGCCCTTACAATTATTGCAGGGACAATAACATTTTCCATCGCCTTTTCTTTTCAAGTTTGACCACAATCTATTGATTGCATCCCCATTACCTTCTTCACTTGGATTGTCTAGCATGATGCTTCTTCACTTAGATTATCTATAACCTAATTATATATAGAAATTGAAAAGTTAGTTATGAAATGATGTTGTAGTATAGTATACCAAATTGAAACACTTCTATTATTGTAGTCTTCCACCTCAAACTCTTTCCTATTGTGGCAAGAAAGAAAGATATTCAAATAATATAGTAGTTTTTAAATCATAATAAAATGGAGGCAAGTTGTTGATTGAGGGTGCAACACCCATCAATACTTTTATCAAATTGTAAATTTCAATTTTGAACCATTCTGTGAATATAGAACATGGATGTAATCTCAGAAAATAACAAAATGTAGACACGACAGATTATTTATTTTGTTATTCTACATTACTTACTATTTGAGTGCACGTTCCACCTGCAACTTGATCAAGTCTTGTTTGATGCTTCAATTTTGTGTTAACTGTCCTATAGAAGTACACAATTTTGCATTTGCCCAATATGTTATTCAAAAAACAACAATAGAATAAAATACTTGTTGAGAAAGATCATCATAGGAGTATCAAAAACTCAAGATTTAAGGTAACACAACATTATAAGACTCTTACATTCAACCTTCAACTCATGTACCTAATAAATAGGAGAAAAAATACATGAAATTGAAAATTTTAACTAATGAATTATGTTTTTCTTCTCATCTTAATCGGCCAAATTTATATGAGATTCTAAAGAAGGCCTCACTCTTAATCAGCCAAATTTTCTAATTGTCTTACAATCGTCTAAATGCTTCTTTATTTGTCAACCAATTAATACATGCTACTATATAAAGAAGACATTCAGAAGACAATGAAGATTTGTCTGACAAAAATGAATACAATAAACTGAACCAATGACATGTTTACAAAAATTATCATAATTCACAAGAAAAACTAAAACAATGGCATGTTTATAACTCATTAAGAGTGAGGAATAGCTTGTGCAAGGGTGAAAGTAGTTTTGATCATTTTGGTCGTGACTGTTCCTCTACACAGTCAGGAAATGTAATTGTCTAATGATTATATGTAATGTCGAATGGATTAAATGCTTTATTCTTGGTAGAAGTGAATGGAAGGAATAGTGTTGGTGTTAGGTTTCATTTATTATTGAATTCAATAGTTTCCAAGATGTGTTGAGGAGTTTTCTCCTTGTTTAATGTTAACTGTTCCTACACAATCCACTCATACAACAGTGAAATGCTATGTGGAAGGGATGGTTGATAGTGTTCCTTGAGGGAAGGGGGATTTTGAAAGACTTGTTATCATTTTATTATGTATTTCCAATATGTTTGGATGCAGGGCAGACCGGGAGAATGAAGGATCACTCACCAATTGCATGATAACTCGGTTTTGAAGGGTCACTGGTTGAGGGGATAGTCAAGGTCCCGATGATTGGGCCATTGGAGGACTCTATTTCTTTGTATTAATTTCTATTCAAATTGGATGCATGGATTTCTTATGAATTATGAGCTGCTATGTGTCCTGCAACTGCATCCGTAAATCTGCATATACTTCTCTACAGTTGTAAGCCACTTAGAGATCAAAATAGAGAAACTAAATCAAAATCGTTCTTTGTCCTATTTCCTTTTAATAAAGTCTCAACTATCAATGATACAATATACATTTGATGCCCTAAGCTATCAAATATACAAATGGAACCTACCTAGAAGCTCACCAGGAGAATGAAGGATCACTCACTGATTTCATGATAACCCAGTTTTGAAGGGTCACTGGTTGATGGGACAGTCAAGGTCCAGATGATTGGGCCATTGGAGGACCCTAGTTCTTTGTATTAATTGCTATTCAAATTGGATGCATGGATTTATTATGAATTATCAGCTGCTATGTATCCTGCAACTGCATCCGTAAATCTGCATATACTTCTCTAAGGTTGTAAGCCACTTAGGGATCAAAATAGAGAAACTAAATAAAAACCCAATTTTGAAGGGTCACTGGAAGAGGGGAATGAAGGATCACTCACTGATTGCATGATAACCCCACCAAGCATTATTTCCTTTAATTTTCCACAATATCTCAAAGTATGATCATTATTCTTTACTTTCTTCTATATGCTATTCTTTCTATGGTTTTGTTATCTCATAAATATATCAAAAACATTGTAGATGTGCATATAAAAGTAAAATATTGTCCTTCAATTGTTCCACATTGAAGCATTTCCTCTTTGGATTATTCTCTTCGTTTGTACAATATCTGTCAAAAATGGTTCCCATATTTCTTCAAGATCTATTTTAATCTTTATATTGCAATTTTGATTAGATTTGACCTATAGTTGATTTCATTAGTATTTTATAACATATAATCCTAATGTGAAATGTGGAGAGAAAGAAAGAGACACACTAGGTATGAATTACACGATATACCCATCATCACTTAGCACTTAAATAATAAATTATGGACAGGGAAAAACCCCCTAACCTCTGGATGTTTGTTTCATGTTGGCCTCTTATTATATGCAAAGGTAGGCATGTCTTAATTAGGCTAACAACCACAGTGTAGGGGCCATAAATTGTGGAACCCAAAATAGTGCACACTTGTATTAAATTAGGTTTAGTATACTACAAGGGAATGGAAAACATGCAATAGTGCCTCGTGGGGATGGAAGAAACCCTTCACCAAGAAGATGGTTGTGTCTGCAATATTTACTAGAGGCAAATAACATAATTTGGTTCCAGCAATTACTCCTAGAAGATAATGGCACCCACAAAACACTTGGAAAAGATAGCACTCACTATATATTTTATCACTCTTTTAAATTTGGGACAATAAATCTCAAAGATTGATCAACAAATTCTTGAACACAAAAAACCATTGACAGATATGATTCATGTGTACAATAGCCAACAACCAGTTGTTCCAATCATGATGTCCAATAATTATGTTAGAAAAAGCATCTACAAATCCCTTACACAACCATAATAGATTCAAACCATGAACTATAAGAACCTAACAATGGGACTAACAAAGATACACATTCCTCTAGATGAAGCTCAAAGGTCAGGTAGTTGAAGCATAGAAATACTTGAATGAATATAGGAATAATTTGATGTACAATCATTTGCTAGCTTGGTTTGTGGGTTTTCCACATAATATTTTCCCTTTAACCACATTTATAGTTTGAGAAAATCAGAAAAAATTGTTTCAAATTTATATTATCCTTTTGAACTAGCACACTGCCATGAAAATGCATAATCATTGGTCATCTCAAGAAAATTCCTATTGATTAGTAGGATATCCTTATAAAAATTTGATGCATGGATTTCTTGTGAATTATCGACTGCTATGTATCCTGTAACTATGGAAGGAATAATGTTGGTGTTAGGTTTCATTTATTATTGAATTCAATGGTTTCCAAGATGTGTTGAGGAGTTTGCTCCTTGTTTAATGTTAACTATTCCTGCACAATCCACTCATAAAATAGTGAAATTCTATGTGGAAGGGATGGTTGATAGTGTTCCTTGAGGGAAGGGGGATTGTGAAAGACTTGTTATCATTGTATTGTGTATTTCCAATATGTTTGGATGCAAGGCAGCCCATGATAACTGAGTTTGGAAGGGTCATTGGTTGAGGGGATAGTCAAGGTCCGGATGATTGGGCCATTGGAGGACCCTAGTTCTTTGTATTAATTGCTATTCAAATTGGATGCATGGATTTATTGTGAATTATCATCTGCTATGTATCCTGCAACTGCATCCGTAAATCTGCATATACTTTTCTAGGGTTGTAAGCCACTTAGGGATCAAAATAGAGAAACTAAATAAAAATCATTCTCATCTTTCGCTCATTTTCTCCCACTCCCTCTATCCAATCGAAATAAAAATGATGAGGTCATTTCACTTCTTTTTTTTTATCTATACTCCGAATTTGTCGGAATTCAGATGGTCAATTAAACACCCATCAGAATACCGACATCATCGGGGCCTATTAAAAAAAAAAAACACCAAATTCGTAATAAAAAGTTACCCATTGAAAACTTCTGTCAAAATTTGGCCCCAAATGTAGTAGTGAGTACAACCATCACTAGTTCAACAATGATGATATGAATACTTTTTGCACCTCTTTCATTGTTTTCCCATCTCTTTTATGGTACGACTATCATTGATTGAAGCCAATCATGAGAGTTTGAATACCGATTTTGTCAGATTCTATGTTGCAAGTGGATTTTGGTATTATGATATTGAAGATCAAAATATCCAAGGTATCCTTTTGCATAAACAAACAAAGATCTTAGTTTCATCCTATGTACAAGTTCTTGATGATTCTTTGATGATCATTTTCTTAGAAAAATAATACATGCTTTAAAACTTTTAAATTAAGATAGTCATTCATAAATCCACAAAATATCATGCTTTCATCATAGCTTGTCTAGTTTAAAAAATTTCATCAATTCGCTAGAAAGACATGATTTCATCAATCAAGTCAACACTTTAGAAAAAAAAAATTATATGTTTTTCAAATCCATATTTCAAGTGTAGTTCCATCCATTTCACACTTTTAATCTTGATAAAGATAGGGTCGTGTAAGATCTCAAATCAAATTTTGCGATTTGGTTTAAATTGGATTAGAGTTAAGATTTGATTGAGTGTTTTACTTGTATTTTTGATGAATTGATTCGATGACTGATTGAAGTTTTCTTTTGATGAATCCTTCCTCATTTAGAGTAGATTTCCCCCATTTTGATATGATTACAAAATTGGACTTAGGACAATTTAGATTAGGTGACCAAAATCTTTAGGTACTTGCAAATGCAACTGTGGGGTTTTATTATGCAATGTATACAAATGTTGGTGAATGCGATATTTACAAGGATGATTGCTAGGTATGCGACTGACTTGGACTTTCAATGGTGCCTGTTTACCAAGTTTTCACCGATTGAATAGATCTTGCTTTCTTTTTCTATTTTTAAAGCTTGTTTCCTTTTTTTTCTACCAAGGTGCCTATTTGCTAGGTTTTCACCAAGGCACTTTTTCTCTTTTTTGATTTTTTTGTATTTTCTCTTTTTTCAATTTTTTCTTTTTCATATCATCAAGGCACCTATTTGCTAGGTTTTCACCAAGACAACATCTTTTTGAGGATCATATATGAATTTTTTTAGCTTTCTTCGTGCTCAATTTTCCACTATTTTTTATCTTTTCTAAATTTTTGATTTGTTTGCTCTTTTCTTCTTTTTAATGTTTTTCGTATTTTCAAGATCTCTTTTGACTATCTAATAAATAGGATGCTTTCCATCTGATTTGTTGATACTCTTTTTCTTTATCCTCTTTCATCTTCTTTATGTGTAGAACCTTTTGAGATGAATACTATATGTCGGTTCTTGTAACTCTTATCCATCACAATTAGCTAACTTATAGGTGCCTATCCCAAAAGATGAAGTGATCACAAAAGGTCCTAACTAGTTTTCTTCTCATTTCCCTTTCTTTTCCCTTTCTGCTTGATTCTTGGGATTCTCTCACAAAACTAAGTCACCTATTTGGAATGTTCTTGACTTGATGTGCTTGTTATAAGCCCTTGACATTCAGTTTTGATATACTTTCAAGAGATCAAATGTTTGTTGTTGTTTCTCATCTATCAGCTCTAGTTCATGCAACCTAGCAACTCTATAATCTTCTTCACTTATCAAACCATGTAGAGATACTCTTAGGATGGAATTTCTACCTCCAAAGGTAAAACTGCTTATGTTCCAAAGACTAAGGAAAATGGTGTAGCTCCAGTTGGCATTATGATACTTGTCCTATAAGCCCACAAGGTCAGGTTTATTTTTATATGCCAATTTCTACCTAAATTATCCATAGTTCTCTTCAATATCTTCAAGATGTTTTTATTTGTTGCTTCGGCTTGTCCATTACCTTGGTGGTAATATATTGATGCTGAGTGATGGATCATTTGAAACTTTTTGCATAACTCCTTTAGGTCCTTGTTTTTGAAGTGCTTTGCATTATCTGTTATGATGGCATGAGGTACATGATATCTACATATTATGTGGTTTAGGATAAACAAGGATATCTGCTTTCCTATTGTAGTTCATAAGGGTACAACTTCCACCCATTTGGTAAAGTACTCTATTGTCGTGATGATAAATTTATGACCATTTGAAGATGGTGGATGAATCATCCCTATCAAATCTAGACCCCATTGATAAAATAGCCAAGGTTTTGTCATTGGATGAAGCTCTTGTGTGGGTACATGTATCAATTTTCCATGATATTGACACTTTCTACAAGTTTTAGCAAAGTGACAAGCGTCTTTCTCCATCATTGGCCAAATATCCTAAAAAAATTTCTTAGCTAGGGTTAAACCATTTGAATGTGACCCACAAATCCCCTCGTGAATTTCTCGTAAGGCTATATCTGATTCTTCTTTGTCTAGACATCTAAGAAGCATTCCATCTAGACTCTTACGATACAATGTGTCAGATATTAAGGTATAATGAGTGGCTTGTCAGATAAAGCTTTTCTTTAGGTTCCTGGTTTGGTCAATGGGTAGGATTTGGTCTTTTAGGTAAGTGTAAATATCTCCATACCAAGGTGATTCATGTTTGGTTAGCAAACAAATAGTATGAAGATGGGTAGGGTCAAATGCGGGTTTCTCAACTTCTTCTACGAGGAATTCATATATGGTGCTTTGATCTAGTATTTGGAGAAGTGATGCCAAAGTAGCCATTGCATCTGCTGCTTTATTCTTCTCTCTTGGTACTTGTTCAAATGTTATGAGAGTGAAGTACTTCTTGAGATTCTCAACCATATTTTTGTAAGGTATCATCTTGTCATCTTTCATTTAATATTCATCATTAATTTGATTAATAACTAGTTGTGAATCTCCATAGACTTGTAGTTCTGTCACTTTCTACTCTAATGCCAGTTTTATTCCAATGACCAATGCTTCATACTTAGCTATGTTATTTGTGCATGGGAATAGAAATTTGTATGATTTTGGAATTATATACCCTTGAGGAGTAATCAAAAGTATGTCTGCTCCTGATCCATGTTGTGTATAGGAACCATCAAAATATAGTTGCCATGTTTTTGCCTCCACATTCACAATTTCAGAATCTGGAAATTCCACTTGTATTGGGTGATCATCTTGTAATGGTGATTTTTCTAACTGATCAGCTATGACTTGGCCCTTGATAGATTTTTGATCCACATATTCTATGTCGAATCCACTTAGCACCATGACCCATTTGGCTAGCCTTCCATTTAATGTTGCTTTGCTAAGAAGATATTTAAAGGGATCAATCTTTGCAATGAGTTTAATCTTGTGGGATAACATATAGTGGCACAATTTTTGGGAAGAAAAAACTATGGCCAAACATGCTCTTTTGATGAAGGTTTAGTTCAATCCATATTTTACCAAAGTTCTACTTATGTAGTAGATAGCATTTTCTTTTCCTGATTTATCTTCTTGTGCCAAGAGTGCCCCTAATGAATGCTCGGTCACTAAAATGTATAGAATCAAAGGCTTGTCTCTTATAGGTGGCATCAAATTTGGAGGGTTCATTAGATATTTCTTCAACAAGTTGAAGACTTCTTCACACTTTTTATCCCATTTGAAAACTATGTCCTTATGAAGGAGTTGAGTAAAATTATGGCACTTTTTTGCCAATTGGGATATGAACCTTTGTATGGATTGGATCCTTCTGTTAGCACGTGCAAAAAATTTCATGGCTGTAGTATTTTCCCCCTGGTCTCTGCAATGTTTTTCATGCCTCTGGCATAAGCCCTTAGTTCAAATTTTTGAAAATCTAGCCGTTATGTTCAAAAACCCTTTGTTATGCCCTAGCCTTGTTCTAATTTGATGTTACTTTATTCAGGCCACTTAAAAGTCCTTTAATGCATGTGTTAAAAGTGGTGACCTCTTTGTCACATGATCGTGTGAACCTTTTTCATGTCCTACGATCATGCACCTAAAGTTTTATGTCGGCCCCCCTTGATTTATTTTCCTAAGTCTCTAACCCTCGACGGCCTTTAATATTTCCTAGGGTCCTCAGTGCCTAATTTTTTCTAAAAGCCTAAGTCCTACGCTTTAATTTTTCTTATGTTCTGGCTTAATATTTTCCTGGGCCCAGTCTTTTGACAACATCTCAATCTGACGATTGGCGTAAGTTCTCATTGACTTTGTCAGAAGCTTGAGATCTTACGCCAGTCGTTGATTCTCCTTTATGATGTAGCGTTTCAAATAGGTGGGTCCATTGACATGTATGCACAAATGGTGACATCTTATTGGTCCATGTTTTAACACATTGGTAGTTTTCAGTGGGTCCTGGGTTGCCGGCTTGTTAGAAGGTCCTAACACTTGCAGTGAATCAACGACGGGCGTAAATTCTTATGAGATGTGTCAGAAGTATGAGATTTTGAGACAACCGTTGATTATTTTTTATGACGTAACCTTTTCTTTTGGTGGGTCCATCTGCTAGATATGTTGATTTGTTGTACTATGATTGGTCCACGTTGTGTGAGCTGGACGTGTTGTCAGGCGGGCCCGATATCTCAATCAGAGGATTCCTAATCGATGGTTGGCGTGTAAGTGCATAGAATCTTTTGAGCCTTTCAGATCTTGCACTAGCCGTTCGATCTTCCAAGCGACTTAATGTTCTCAGTGGGGCCATTTGCCAGGTGGTGCAGGATTGTTCAAATTTTATTGGTCGACGTGGATGATGCGGCAAGGTGGGGTCATTGTCAGAGAGATCAGTGACAAGGACAAGATCTACGGTCGGCATAAGTTCTCATGAGTTTTGTCAGAGCTATGAGATCTTACGCCTACTGTCTGATTATAAGGCTTACAAAAAGTGGGTCATATGTCAGTGTGACTGAGCATGAGCTACAAATGAGGTAATGACAAGTGGCATAAAGCGGGCCCAGGTGGGGTCTAAGGTCTTAGCGGTCTGGATAAATAGGGTTAGCAGCCTGAAAAAATTCAATGCCTTTCGTTCATTCACGTAATAAAATGGCGGTGTTCCAAAATGATTGGCGATTCAGCGAAGGAAGGTCACGTGATCGCTAAATATTTTAGCAGTGACTTAAAATGTTCTACGAACTAGCGAAAGCCTTTTGTCGCCAGTTCACCAGATGTAACCAGGGTAGGTTAGATTTCCTTTGTTCGCTAAGTCACAAGGTTAAGCGGTGAGTTAATTTTTCATTCTACGAATAAGAAAATGCCTTGTCGCATGTTCGCTTGAAGTAAACCTAAGGTGTCTGGTTGAGTTAAGATCATAAAGACCGCGAATAGGGAGATCTAACGGTTGTGATATAAAGTTGGCCCAGATTTAAATTATGACTGTCGATTCACTATTGGCGCTTGAAAGTAGCCGTTTATTTTCAAATTTGAATTTTTGAGGATTTTTGAGCGACAGGAAGTACCAGAATTTATGGTTTTAACAGCTAATTTTGATTGGTTTGGTGGTGCTTGTTGTTGCGGTGTGGTCCAGGGTGTTCCATGATTGTTTGCAGGGGTCTGTACCATGTGGTTTTGTGCTCGAGGCGTGTTGCAGGTGACTGAAAGGGTTGACATTTTGGATGTTTTTGTGGTTCTCAATACCTTCTTAGTGAGATTCTCATGATTATGGATCACTCTGGGATTTTCTTTCTCCTAGTTTCCTATGTTTCTTCCCTATAATAAATTTGTGACCATTTCTAGTGGGTCTAGTGGGTGAAACCCTGCCCCTAGTCATTTGTAGCTTGTTGCAACCTATTTTCAATTTCCAAGATGACTAGGGGGTATATATTGTAGAATTTTTGACTTAGTGTGGATTCCAAAAAATTTTGGTCCCTGGTTGTTGTTGATGGTATTATACTGAGTAAGGAGAGCCTAGATTTTGGGTCTATTTCTTTGGCATTTTGTTGTCTGATAATGTATTGATTCTGCAAGTCTTAATGAGAATATAGTTTAATTCCAATCCCATAGTGGTGTATGTATTTTTGTTTTGTTCTTGAGCTCATATATGTTAACTTCACAAAGTGGGTTAGTATATGGTAAACAAAGAGTATTTTGAGATTATCTTTGAGTTCCTAACAAAGTTAGGATTAAAGTCTTTCAGGTAATTTAAGTGAGTTCATGGCTTGATAAGAATTTGATGTCCTGGTATGTGAGTGAGAGGGATAATAGGCAAAGCACTTATCCTGAATTCAAGTGTTTTTGAGTTAGGGTCTTCGGTTGATGTATGCTATTAGGTGACTCTATGCCCTGGTTAAGGCACTAATCTATTCTCTAGAGGCAGCCCATCATCATCAATCA
The DNA here is from genome assembly GCA_027943335.1 of Chamaecyparis obtusa. NCBI lineage: Eukaryota > Viridiplantae > Streptophyta > Pinopsida > Cupressales > Cupressaceae > Chamaecyparis > Chamaecyparis obtusa. Next base: position 1,133,607 of record BSBK01001424.1, on the reverse strand, counting down.
CACACACACAAATTAAATGATCAAATCCTTAAATCAGTTAGTAAAGAGTATATTGGTATAACATTTAGTGATTCCTTTCAAGAAGTGAATCAAGGGTACACCCGCCTGAGCATTAAGGCTCAAAGTGTAGGAGGATCTCTTTTGATCCTTGTTAATTGGTCATCTTCCTTGTAGACCTTGGAGTGGTGATAGAGTCAAAGTTATATTAAATTTATCCATCAAAGTATAAATCTACAAGTTGAAGATCAAAGGGAACTCCCAAAACCTTCCTTGAATAGATCTCATCTGACTTATGTTTCTAGGTGCTTCCATTTACATGATGGCTTTGACTTTAGCTAGGTCTACCTCTATTCCTTTTTCTGAAATAATTTACCCTAGTAGCTTTCCTGAATGGACACCAAATGCACACTTTTTCAGATTTAGCCTTACTTTAAATTGTTCCAATCTTTCAAAGGTTTTCTCTAGGATTGGTAAATGTTCATCTCTTGAATGAAATTTAGCAAGTATATCATCTACATAATCCTCCATGAATGTGTGCATCATGTCATGGAATATTGTTGTCATGGCTCTTTGATAGGTTGCTCCAGCATTCTTTAGACTAAAGGGTATAACATTCCAACAGAATGTCCCCCATGCGCATGTAAATGTTGTTTTATCTTGATCTTTGGGTGCTATCTTTATCTGATTATAGCCACTAAAACCATCCATAAGAGAGAACATTGAATATCCTTTTGTTAGATCCACTATGGCATCTATGCTTGGTAATGGAAAGTCATCTTTAGGGCATGCAAGATTGAGATCCCTAAAATCCATGCAAATTATGATGGACTTGTCTGCTTTTGACACTGGTACAATGTTTGAAATCCATTGGGCATAATCAATGGCTCTTATAAACCCAACTTTTAGAAATTTTTCTAACTCCACTTTTAGAAGTAAAGCTATGTGTGGATGCATCTTTCTCAACTTCTTCTTTACTGGTCTTGGTCCTTCTTTTATGTTCAAGTGATGCATGATTAAATTTGGATCTAATCCTAGCATATCATCATAAGACCATGCAAAATTGATTTTCTTTTCCTTGAAAATTTTGATGAATTCTTTTCTTTCCTCGCTAGATAAAGATGTTGCTAAGTGTATGATCCTTGGTTCTGATTATGATCCAATGTTCACCTTTTCTGTTGGTTCGATCAAGATAGGAGATCTTTCCTCATAATGCTCAGGTAAAGTATCCAAACTCCCTTCCTTAGGCACCTCAATTGGGTTTTCACCTTTGGAATCATTCTTTATTTCTTTCTCTTTTTTATCTAATACTGCCACAATGTTATTTTCAACATTAGATTCTTTCCATTTTTATTTGTTTTTGTTTTTTTTCATTTTTTATTGAATTGAGAGTTTGGATACCTTCCTTTGCCTCTTCTTCCTGATATTTTGTGGTAGAAGAAGGTTCAACTACATTTAGGTATTGGGACACCAAGTTGTCATTCAAAAATGTTGGGAGTATAGTAGGTTCAATGGAATCACATTCAATTAAGTCTAGATAGATTAGGGTCAAAGGATCAATGTTTTGGTTTAGACCAATAGGGTTTAAGGACAAGACTTCGTTGGAAGGTTCAAACATTGTATCGATTAATTCTATAACATGTTCCTCTTCGAGGTGTTCTAGAGAACTAGGGTCAAAATCCTCCTCACTAGAATCCTCTAAGGTTTCTATTGGGTAAAAATCTCATGGGTTAAACCTAATGTTAGATTCTTCCATAGAAGGTCTCCATGATGGTATGTAGGCTTCTCCTACCCATTGATTTATTTCAATTTCTTCAATTGGTACATTATCTAGGAACACTTGGCTTGAGCTTGAGGCTTGACTCTGATTTGATTCTGTAATTGATTATTTCCCTTTTCTAGGAGTGTAAGTATGAATGACATCAATACCTTTATCTTGACATGATTCATTTGACAAATTATTCCATTCCCAATCATTTGATTCTTCATCACTATATGACTCTAATTGTAATATTTGATCATAGACCTTAGGATAGTTATTTTGAGTATACCCTTGTTCTAGGTAGTCTGATCCTCTCTTCTCTTTGCTATCTCTCCACATCATTTGAATGGGTTCAAGGAGTCCTTTGTTTCTTGTTCCTAAAGGTCCTTGTCCTTTGTATCCCATTTTCTATTAGGAATGGGAACACTGAGAGGGGGGGGTGAATCAGTGTTCACTGTATTTTATCTTTTTACTTAATCTCAAACTAAACTTAAATACTTAAGTAATGGAATGAACATCCACATAAACATGAAACATGAAATAAACACATAACACCAATATAGTTATGAGGAAACCCAAATAGATAAAAACCTTGGTGGGAATTGACACCCACTAATATTTTGTACTAGTGTTTTATGATCCTTGTTATAAGATCCTTAACCATGTTAGGAGTTACTTTACAATGTATTAAGTACAGTAGACCTTGTCAAGCGTCAGACCCTATTAGGAGTCTTTTACAATTAACCCTGTTAGGGGTGAGGACTCACTTTCCTAGAGCTCATTGCTCAAGTGGTGAAGACTGCAACCTTCTGATCTCAGATACACACTATATCTAATGGATGAACTGTTATTGTGACACTGCTTGTCTGATCAGTTCCTTTGATGCGCTGATGCTTTGACCTCTTGAAAAGCTCTAATACATCTTATAGACTCTTTGCACACTTTTTCTCTGCTTATCTCAACTCTTTATCTACTCTCATGCTAATTACAATGGGAACATCTCATATTTATATGCGCATACAAAACAAACAACTAGGTCGGCCCTTTAACCGATTACATACAATGCTTCCAATTGAATTGGCTCAAGCGTGTTTAAAAACAAACATAATTACATGTTGGAAACCTAATTATAGTAGGTACATGGCCTTTACATCATAATAATATAACCACAAATCAAAATGACAATAGTCAGATGCTTACTTTATTCTTCTCTGGCACACACTGGGTTTGTAACTTCAACTGTCTGTAACTTTGTCATACTTTCATATCTAATCATGCACTCATAGACTAAGCATGAATATATTCTAACCAACTTATCTTCTAGGGAACATACCATAACTCATTCATACACATGTGCATTGATGCTCTAAGCTTCAGGTACTCTATATACTATCTAGTCTTTAACACTTAGCCAGTTTCTGATCTTCTCATCAAGTGCGCTGACTCCAAACTACTATATGACTTTGTTTCCATAATGAAAACACTATAGCGAGTCATACACCAGTATAGACAACTTTCCAACAATCTCCCCCTTTGTCATTGATGGAAACAAAGGAATATGGCCAAGTTGCTAACTGTCCCTTAATACAAAAAACTTTTGTCTTATATCTCCCTTATACATAAACTTATATATTATATCTCCTTAAATATATCTATAACCCATATTCTATATATACTCCCCCTTTGACATTAATGAAAAAGGTTCTTCAAAACTATATCTACAAATACTTATTATGAGAGAACATCCGGATATGCTATCTACAGGTTTTGGATTTCCTTCTTCCAAAATGTGATCAATGAATTAACAATCTGGAGATGGGTGCATAGTGCATAATGTAGCTTCTCCATCTTCTCCAAATTTTTGCTAGGATCATGATCATATGTCACCATGGTGGCATCGATCTCCTTGATATTCTAATTAAGTATATCCAATGAGGGTGCAAGAGCATTCCTTAGCTGTGTTTGCCTTGCCCTTATCTTGGATATCTCCTTTTCTGCCTTCTCAATCTTATCAATCTACCCTTGATATACATTGTTGCACATGTTTACATCAGTGGAGGGGTCTTCTACTGATTTCTTTATACTTTCTATCATTGTTTCTACTTCTTGTATCTTCTTGAGATGATCATCAGTGAGCTTGTCTTGATCCATACAGTCAGCAATAATTTTTATGCCCTTTGCTGCAAACTCCTTCAAGGATGCTTGACCAGTATTTAGTGAGCTCGGGTCAAGTGAAAAGTTGCTAACCAATTCACTTAGCCTTTTATTTCTATACTTCTCCTCTGCAACTAATGATGCTTATTTTTCCAAGCTAGAGAAATTACTCTTGAACTGTGAAATAACTGCACTCACATCATCAACGGAGTGTACCTTGGACACTTTTTTGTCTACTAGTAACGGGTTATTTAAGATGTTTACTGATTCTACAAGGAATGGATTCCTCATTACCTATTTCTCCTTGGCTTTCTCCATAGCTAAGATGCTGAATTTGATCAGGTCTTCTTCTCCCCATGAATCCAAACTAGTTGTGCCAGGTGTCAAACTTGACAACAATGTTGTTGAGGGAGTAATAGGAGTGCTATCCATCACTTCTTGTTTTACCTTGATCATTTCAACTAATGGTTCATCTTTTTTCTCACTTCCTTTTACCTCTTCTTCTCCCTTTTGTTTTTCAACTTCTTTTTCTTTTTCTTCTTCTTTCATTTCTTCCATCTTTTCTTCTTCTTTTTCTATATCTGTTATGTCCTCAATCAATATTTCTTGTTGATTAGGAGGAGTGTTACTACATAAGTTCTCAGCCTCTTGAGTGCTTACAAAGGCTTCTTCAAACTTATCCAAATCCATGTATGTGGCCACCATAGTGACTTTTACATTGTCAATAAAGATAGAATCATCCTTGAGTGTCTCTGTTACGGGCGCAGACTTCTCTACCTCTATGGATGCATCAATTGCATGCGTTGAATCCTATGGACTTGTATATGGTACATTAGTATTCTCTGACTCTTTTGCAACCATTATGGGTACTTGAGCTATGGGTGCAGTGGTTGGATACATGTGCCTATTCATGAAGACCTTCTCAAATGCCTTCTTTGTTTCCTTAGCAACAAATTCATAATTCTTGTCCATTATGTGCAGGGTCCTTGAATTGGTTCTAAGATGTGGTTTCACTAGATCTAGTAATAGATATTTCTCCTCTAGAGAACATACTAGAAGAGTTTCATCTAGAATCTTTTCTCTTATCCTTAGATCCTCTTCAATAGCCTATCTCTTTTGGAATTCTAAGATATTCCATACATTGTCTGGAATCATAGTCTTCAGTTCTAGGGTTGTCTTCTTGAACTTCAACATATGTTTGACAATCATTCCATGTATCTTTGATTTGTCAATCTCACTGTATTTCTCATAGAACTTTCCTACTTGATCAATTCTGCCTTCATCAACAATCCTTGTATTTAACACACTGAGACTAGGTTTGAAACTTACTTCGAGAGGAGCTTGAATGTTCCTTCTATTCCTTGTTACATGCAAGGATGGATGACCAATGCTAATCTCTTTCTTCCTCTTAGGCATTGCCTTATACTCAGGAGGAGTAGTAAGGTCAATGGTTTCTTTGGGTGCAAAAGGAGTAACATCAGTTTTACCCTTCTTATCAATTGATTTTTCTATTTTTACCTTCTTCAACTTAGGATCCTCTGATTCTGTCTTTTCTATTGTTGCGCTCTCAATTTCGAAAGAAATCTTCTCTTCACTTGCTTTATCTAAGTCTTCTTGTGATACACCATGAATTCTCAAGATTTCTGAAGTAACCTTGGCAACTTTTCTTTTTGTTGTTGCGTTGTTTAGAACAACATCAACTTCTCTAGTTTTCTCTTCACAGGTTCCCCATCTTGGCTCATTAAGGTCTTTAGGGGCTGAAAGCAATACTTTTGCATATGCTTCTAGGACTTGTTCATCAACCTCATATCCAAGTGGATGGACCCACTTTGTCCTTGGCTCAACTGCTTCCATACAAGTTGTGTCTGTCTCAACCATGAAACAAATAGTATCCTTGTATTTTCCAACTATCTTCTCTGGAATTTTGTATCTCATCTGCATCTTGACTCTAAATGTCTTCAACTCTAGTGTCATGTAGTCCTTCAATGTACTCTTAGTACATGCCTTGAGAGATATATGTGGCATTTTGGGGATATATTTATCTAGATACAAATCAAACACTTTTCCAATAATATGGAAGTATATATATATATATGATCAAAGACCCAAATCTAAATATCTTGGTCTTGTCATGCTTGATGCCCTTAATGTTATCTATTAGTTGTACACGCAAGATCTCACACAAATTGAATTCTCCATTCTCTCTCAAAAGTCTTATAGCCACAAGAATTGTGGCCGCAAACACATTGTTCACCCTGCTAGTGTGTTGGAACCTGTATCCTAGTATCATGGACATCAATTTGATGTCATCTTGCTCAATAGGCTCTATAGTCATTTCGTGCCTATCACTTCTTGACTTGCATGTTTTCTCAATAATTTTCCTTACATCCTTGCCTACTAGAAGAACGACGTATGTCTTTGAGAGGCCTATCATCTCATGAATTAGGTCACCTGTAATCCTGACCGGCACTTCACCTATCCAAAATAGGTTATCATGAATCCTGCTTAGTCGAATCTTGATCCATTCTGATTCATAGAACTCATATGCCGTAGCATACTCCACTATAGGGTGATTATTCCACTGCACATACTCATCCATGAAGGTTTTGTCTGGTTTCATCATTGTTTCCATGTGCACCCTAATTTTGTCCAATCCTACTGGCTCTTTCTTATAGTATATGTATGCCCTAATGTCTTCGACATGCATAACACCCATAGGCATGCGAAAGAATGCCCCTTCTAGGTCATCCAATGTGGATTTGAACATGTGCCTCTTAAATACATATATTTTCTTCTCTGCAACATCAAATACTATAGGAGTAGCCATCAGTTACTTGTATATTGCTTTCTTAATGGTTTCCAAGATATTCTGAATTGACGTGATGAACTAGGGTTTCCGCAACCAATCAAATGGATAGCAAGTCACTTGATGAATCAATTTGCAATCCTTCACAATAAAATGCTAGGTCTCTTCTACTCTCCAATCTCTTTGAATTCGAATGCAATGAGCAATTTACAAACTTATGTGTACTTTAAAGAAGAAAATTTTCCATTAATGCTTGTCGCGTAAACTAGGCTATCACTTGAAAATTTCTAACTTTCATTCTACAAACAATTAGGTAGTGCGCTCTTGCATGAGGGTTCTTCAAGTCTCCAAAAGCTTAAGTCTAAAGGTGCATACTCGAAAAGTGAGTATACCAGCCGCGTAGGGGTCTAGAGCTGAATTAGCTCCCCCTATGACCCTAAGGGCCATTCATCCATATGTAGAGGGTGCGTCCACTATGGATGCATCCAATACAGTCTCATCAACCTTATCCTTCTTTGCTTCTAACCAAATCAAGCTCACATCCTTTGAAGCTTTCACAAACTTGACTTCTCCTTTAGGATCCAATACTGATTCTTCAGACTTTTTAGGGCTTTCCTGACCTTGCGTCCTTGATCTACAAAACTTTTAGATGTGGCTAGCCTTGTTACAAGAGTGAAAAATGACTAGAGCCCTTATGTCCCTCGACACATTGACATGGGTCACCATTTTACATTGTCTAGCTGAGTGACCATTATAGTTACATATCTAACATGTAACATTCTGAGAACTTCTTATATTTGGCTGATTCTGATTTCTCTGGTTATGTTGAATCTTGTTCTTCTGACTTGTCTTACAATTCATAGCTCTATGACCAAATTTATTGCATGAATAACAGTAACCATTGAAAGGTCTTACCTCGGTACAGTTCCTTGCTATATGTCCATGTTTATTACATGCATAACAAGTTCAATCTACTGGCTTGTGCTCATTCTTGGATGGTTCAACATGATCTTTAGTCTGACTTCCAGTCACCTTAGCATTTGTGGTGTCTTCTGGTGCTTTCATTCTTGCTTGCATGTTGTCAATCTGATTTTGTGCTTTATTGTATCCAATGTAGCTAGTATATCCTTTAACTCTTCTTGCATACAACTAAGATTCTATCAAATCAAAACTAGTGTGCAACTTATCAATGTGATTCTTTGAATCTTTCAATTCGGATTCCAAGATTTCTTTGTTGTTCCTTAGCTCCAATATTTCCATGTTTTCTTGCCTCAATTATTCATTCAGTTGAAGGTTCTCTTTGATCTGTTCATCATAGACTTCCTAATTATTAGTCGGCTTATCATCTAACTCTTCAATCTGTTCTTTTAGAGATGAATTTTCTTCACTAAGCTTTTTGATCATAATCCCTAAATCACTAGTAGAGCATTCTTTCAAATCTTTTCTTAGCCTTTTGATGACTACTTGAGCATCACTGACTTTTTCTTTAAGTTCTTCAATTTCTTTTTCAGATCTGTCCAGGTCTTCAAGAACAACTTTAAGATTTATTTTCAGATGTTTCATTTCTTCTTTTTCCATGATCTCCTCAAGTGGTTAAACTTCTTTGCTAAGGACTAGAGCTCTGATACCAATTTTTAGGAATGGGAACACTAAGGGGGGGGGGGGGGGGGGTGAATCAGTGTTCACTATATTTTATCTTTTTACTTAATCTCAAACTAAAATTAAATACTTAAGTACTGAAATGAACATCCACATAAACAAGAAACATGAAATCAACACATAACACCAATATGGTTATGGGGAAACCCAAATAGGTAAAAACCCCAGTGGGAATTGACACCCATTAATATTTTGTACTAGTTTTTTATTATCCTTGTTAGAAGATCCTTAACCCTGTTAGGAGTTGCTTTACAATATATTAAGTATAGTAGACCTTGTCAAGGGTCAGACCCTGTTAGGAGTCTTTTACAATAAACCCTATTATGGGTGAGGACTCACTATCCTAGAGATCACTGCTCAAGTGGTGAAGGCTGCACCCTTCTAATCTCAGATACACACTATATCTGTTGGATGAACTATTACTGTGACACTGCTTGTCTGATCAATTCCTTTGATGCGCTAATGCTTTGGCCTCTTGCAAAGCTCTAATACATCTTATAGACTCTTTTCACACTTCTTCTCTACTTATCTCAACTCTTTATCCACTCTCATGCTAATTACAATGGGTGCATCTCATATTTATATGCACATACAAAACAAACAACTAGGTCAACCCTTTAACTGATTACATACAATGCTTCCAATTTAATTGTCTCAAGTGTGTTTACAAACAAACATAATTACATGTTGAAAACCTAATCACAATAGGTGCATGGCCTTTACATCATAATAATATAACTACAAATCAAAATGCCAATAGTCGATTGCTTACTCTGTTCTTCTCTGGCACACACTGGCTATGTAACTTCAATTGTCTGTAACTTTGTCATACTTGCATATCTGATCATGCACTCATAGACTAAGCATGAATATATTCTAACCAACTTACCTTCTAGGGTACATACCGTAACTCATTTGTACGCATGTGTACTGATGCTCTCAGCTTCAGGTACTTTGTATACTGTCCAGTCTTTAACACTTAGCCAGTTTCTGATCTTCCCATCAAGTGCGCTGACTCCAAACTACTATATGACTTTGCTGCCATAATAACAACACTATACCAAGTCATAGACACTAGTATAACCAAATTTCCAACATTTTCTACATAATTTGAAATCCTTTCCCATATTGATGTGTGGGAATGCTTATATTTTGTATGCACTTCTCATGGGTACTTGATTCTTCATCCTTGTATAACCAGTTTAGGATTTCATTGTCTTCTTCCTCCATGAATTATGATGTATTAGCCCTCACAAAGTGATCATTGTATTTATGAGGTAGATTAGATGGATTTCCATATGATTTTGGAGATAAGGGTAGGTCCATCATGGATAAGGAGTATTCACCTACTCCCCTCTATTTGATTTGATACTATTTCTCAATTTTTTTCATCATATGGTCCATTTTTTGGTAATGAGCCTCCTTAGTGTAGATTTGAATAGATCTATCTTGGGCTTCTTTCTTTGTCTCAAGAGTACTCTCCTCACTAACCTTTTCTTTTCCTTTTGTCGATGTAGCTAGGTTAGTAGGTCTTTGGATGTTTTCAACAACAACTTCTTTTTCTTCATTTTCTTTTCTCTTTAAAGATGGGAGATCTTTTGAACTTTGACCTTGCTCTATTCTTAGGGGTATGGACCCTTCTGCATTATGCGAGACTAGAGAATCATTGATAGGCTTTAAGTTATTACAATATTGAAAGGGGTTTGAGTCCCCACTTACCATGATTTCCTGCCCTAGATAAGGGAATTTAAGACATTGGTGATAAGTAGAAGGCACGGCTTGCATTTCATGAATCCACAGTCTCCCTAGTAAGATATTGTAAGTCATCTTTAGGTCTAGGACTTGACAAATGGTTTCTTTTTGCCTTGGGCCAACTCTAATGGGAAGTACTATGACACCCTTAGAAGCTCTCTCTTCATCATCGTAGGCTTTTATAGTTATCTTTTTCTTTGGGTCAATAGCCTGTTGGAAACAATTGTCTGAAGGAAATTGCTACTCAAATTATGTATTGTCTTTGATGTCACACAATGTCATAGTCTGCAGCAATCAGTTTCTACCGAGCTCAGTCAGTCTGCCAGACAAGAAAATTAGTGCTTACCAAGTCCACTCGGTCGTCAAAGGAAATTCAGTGTTTATCGAGTTCAGTCGGTTGTCAAAGAAAAGTTAGCATTTAACGAGTTCAGTCGGTTGTCAAAGAAAAGTTAGCATTTACCGAGTTCAGTCAGTTGTCAAAGAAAAGTTAGCATTTACTGAGTTCAGTCGGTTGTCAAAGAAAAGTTAGCATTTACCGAGTTCAGTCGGTTATCGAAGGTAAAGGATTGTTGGTGTTTACCGAGTTCCCTCGGTCTCTGAAAGATTGTAGAAAGTTATGGTCACTGAGCACTATCGGCCCTTGAAGGATTTTTGCAAATAAAGTTTGCTTAATTCAATCGACTATTATACTAAATAATGTCGATTTGAAAAATCTAAAATCATATAAATAAAAGGTCAAATGTGAAAAATAAAATAGATATATAGCAGAAGATTTACAGAAGAAAGACAGGAAAGGTGTGTGCGAATTTGTGAAGGATGTTCAGATATCCTTAAGGTGCAACAGAGATTTATTCGATCAGGAAGGATCACACTTATGCAGAACAGAGATTTGTAATCAGCAAGGCAGTTGCATTATTATACAGGTCATTTTCATTGTTACCTTTTTATCATTGTAACAGTGAATTCTAAATCTCTTAACCGAGTTGGTTTAACAACCATATTGTAAATTCTCTAACAAGGTGACCATTCCATTGAATTTTTTTCAAGACCTCTTACCAGGCCACTCCTAGTAGGGTGATTAAATCCTCTAACAAGGTCACACCTAACAGTGTGTTTTGTAACCTTTTACCGGGTTGGCTTCTAACCGAGCATCACTTCAGAAAAGTGAAAATTAGTATCTAGATACATTGGTGGTTTTTCCCATATTGGGTTTCCACGTTAAATCTTGTGTCTCTTGTGTTCTTAATTTCTATCTTAATCATATACAAGTGCTGATGAACATCTAAAGATAATTTTGCTAATACTTTCTGCATCTTCAAAGTTACTGCAATCTATTTACCGAGTGCTAAAACAGATAACATTCTTTAAGATATCCTAAGGGATCTGGAAAGAAATAATAGTGAAGTGTTTTATGGTTGACTAATTCACCCCCCCCCCCCCTCTCAGTCACTTTATCCATATTCCATCAATTGGTATCAGAGCATTTGGTGCTTGCAGGAAGGGTTTCAAGGACCTAAGCTAAAGATCAGGATGTCTTATAAGAGGGAAATTCCAAAGCTCAACAGAGATAACTTTTCAACATGGCAAGGTCTCATGCGACTTCATCTGGCTTCCATTGGTGATTTAGGATGCAAATACATTGATGAAGAATACACAGTTCCTACTGGCGCATTAACTGTTGAAGACATTGCAGAGAAAAAGACTCATAACACCATGATGATAGACATTGCATTTGCTCTCAGCTATGAAGAATTTGATGATATTAAAGAATGCACTACTGCATATGAAATGTGGATGACACTAAATAAAATATATGGTGGTGATGCAAATGTGAAAAGAGCCAAAGCAGAAAGCCTAAGAGGACAGTTTGACAAGATGAATATGAAGGAAGATGAAAACATTGCAAAATATGTTGAAAGAATCAAAGCAAGTGTAAGTGCAATTAGAGCTTCTGGAGGAACAATCTCAGATGAAACTGTTATAAGTAAGGTACTCAGAACATTACTCCCTATCTATGCAATAAGAGTATCAGCTATTCAAGAAAGAAGATGTGAAACAAACCACAATATAACTTTAGATGCTTTAGTTGGAAGATTGACAGCCTTTGAATTAGACAACTATGACAACTATGTTCCAAATTCCAAAAATATTGAATCAGCATTTGAGGCCAAGGTTTCACTAAAGAAGAACAAGAAAATTAAAGAAGTTCAGTCAGAAAGTGAAGAAGTATCAGAAGAAAATTCTGATAGTGATCTTGAAATTTTAGAAGCATTACTTGCAAAGAAGTACTCTAAAGGGAAAGGTAAATATAAAGGTAAAACTCCTTTAATCTATTTTTCATGTGAAGAAATTGGACATATTGCAGCTAGGTGCCCAAACAAGCAAGTCAAGGAAGAGAAGAGAAGTCACAAGTACTATGGCAAAAAGAATTTCAAATCATTCAAGGATAAAGGCAAGAAAACATGTTTTATGGCTAAAGATTCTGATGATAGTGAAGAAGAAATTGTCTTTATTGCTATAAAAGATGAATCTGATGATGATGAAGATAAGATGGCACTTATTTCTCATATAAGCAAAGATGATATATGGATAATAGACAGTGGATGTTCACACCACATGACTGGTGACAAGACAAAATTTGAATATCTAGAAGACTGTGATAGTGGCAATGTAAGATTTGGAAACAATGAACCTTGTTGTATAAAAGGAAAGGGAAGAATCTCATTAACCAAAGAACTCATATGTGATAATGCTTATTGGGTTGAAGGACTAAAACATAATCTTCTAAGTGTAGCATAGCTAATCAACACTGGTTTCAAGGTTGAATTCATGAATGGTCAAGCAAGACTGCTGGATGAAAAAGGAAAACTCATTGGATCAGGTAAACAAACAAAAGGTAACTTATTTTATCTTGATCTCAATGAATATTCATGCTTTATTGCTCAAATTGAAGAAATTTGGCTATGGCACAAAAGGTTATGTCATGTGAATTTTGATAACATGATAAAAATAAGCAAATTCAAGAAGGTTAGAGGCATTCCTACTTTGAAGAAACCTGATACTGGTCTATGTAAGAATTGTCAGATTGGCAAAATGAGTAAAACTAGTTTCAAGAGTAAGAACTATCAGTCTAAAAAAAATTTGGAAATTGTGCATACTGATTTATGTGGACCTATTGGAATACAAAGCTATACTGGAGATAAATTCTTTATTCTTTTCGTTGATGATTATTCTAGAATGATGACTATTATGTATTTAAGAGAAAAATCAGAAGCATTTGAAAAGTTCAAATGGTACTTAGCAAGAGTGGAAAAGGAAACAGGGAAAAGATTGAAATGCTTAAGATCAGACAAAGGTGGTGAATTCATCTCCCATGATTTTAACAACTTTTGCATTGAAAGAGGAATCAAAAGATAGGTATCAGCTCCTAGAACTCCTGAGCAGAATGGAATAGCAGAAAGAAGAAATAGATCTATTATGGATTGTGCAAGGACTCTAATGATAGAAAAGAACATCGCTATAAAGTACTGGAAGGAAGCTATCAGCACTACAGTTCATACCTTGAACCGAGTACAATTGAAGAAAGACACATTCAAAACTCCTTATGAATTATGGTATGGCTATAAACCCAATGTAAGTTACATGAAAATATTTGGTAGCAAGTGTTATATCTTAAAAGAATCCAGAAGAAATAAATTTGATGTGAAAAGTGATGAAGGAATATTCCTAGGATATTCTAGCAAAAGCAAGGCATACAAATGTCTGAACTTATCTATTCACAAAGTCATAGAAAGTATACATGTAAAATTTGATGAGTTTGCAGAAAAGACTGAAGAAGAAAGCAAAAGGGAACCTGAGAACTACAGAAGATTCATTTACATTGAACCTGAAACATTGGCAGACACAACTATCAATGAGGAAACTATATCTACCGAGCCGAGCACAGTTACCAAGTCACAAACCGAGTCACAAGAAGAAGTTCAAACCGAGTCACAGGAAGAAATTCAGACCGAGTCTCAGCCTGAAGTTACCGAGCAAATATCTACCGAGCCCGAGCAACCTGAAGAAGAGATCCTAGAAGAAAACAGCATGACTCATTCAAAAAGCAAGGAACCTATACTAGCCAAATATGTCAGAAGACATCGTACACCAGATCAAATTATTGGAAACAAATCAGATGGTACTATGACAAGAAGCAAGCTAAAAGGTACATGTCTGCTTACTGATTTTGAACCTAGAAATATCAAAGATGCATTGGAAAATGAAAGTTGGATTGAAGCAATGAATGAAGAATTAGAACAAATACAAAAGAACAAAACATGGACTCTTGTACCTAGACCTAAAGATAAGAATGTAATTGGAACAAAATGGGTATTTAGGAATAAGCTGAATGAAGACGGTCAAGTATCTAGAAACAAAGCTAGATTGGTATGTAAAGGTTATTCTCAAGAAGAAGGTATAGATTATGGAGAAACTTTTGCTCCTGTTGCAAGATTAGAAGGTGTAAGAACTCTACTTGCTTATGCAGCACACAAAGGATTTAAGGTATATCAGATGGATATAAAATCTACATTTCTCAATGGAATTCTTGATGAAGAAGTCTACATTGAACAACCTGAAGGTTTTGTTGATCCAGATAAAAAGGACATGGTCTGCAAGTTACACAAAGCATTGTATGGTTTGAAACAAGCTCCTAGAGCATGGTATGAAAGACTCCATAACTATTTGATTCAGATTAATTTCAAAAGAGCCAATGATAACAGCAATCTGTATATTAAAGAAGGATCGAATGACAAAATTGTATTGGCAGAAATATTTGTAGATGATACTATATTTACAGGGAATGAGGATCAATGCAAAGAATTTTCAGAGCAAATGAACAAAGAATTTGAAATGTCTATGTTTGGTTTAATAAAATTCTTTGTTGGTCTTCAAATTCGGCAAAGCAAGAATGGTATATACATTACTCAATCTAAATACATTAAGGAAATACTTAAGAAGTTTGGTATGGAAGATTCAAAACCAGTTGGTACACCCATGTGTACTGGACTGAAACTTACCAAAAATGATGATTCAAAAGAAGTTGATTAGACCCTATACTGATCTATGATTGGAAAATTGCAGTATGTAGTACATACAAGACCTAATATTGCCTTAGCAGTCGGTATAGTAGCTAGATTCTTAGCAAAACCTAAGGAAAATCATATGATGGCAATCAAAAGAATCTTAAGATACTTAAGAGGAACTGAAGAATATGGTTTGTGGTATAAATTTGGAGGCAATCTAGACTTAAAAGTGTTTACTGATGCTGATTGGGCAGGGAACATTGATGACAGAAAAAGTACAAGTGGTGGAGCATTTTTTCTTGGAAAAAGACTGGTATCCTGGACTAGTAAAAAGCAAAATTGCACATCTCAATCCACAGCTGAAGTTGAATATGTTGCTGCTGCAGTAAACTGTTCAAATATTGTTTGGTTTAAACAGTTATTAGAAGGTATGAAGGTTGAAATCAAAGAACCAGTTGTTATATTTTGTGACAATACCAGTGCAATAAACATTTCGAAGAATCCAGTGATGCATTCCAAAACCAAGCATATTGCTATTAAATATCACTTTGTCAGAGAATTGGTGCAGGACAAGGAAATCAGATTAGAATATATTCATACAAAAGAGAAGATTGCAGACATTTTCACCAAACCATTACCTAAGGATGCATTTGTGTATCTAAGAGGTAAGTTAGGGGTCATTCCCCTATCCAAGGCTCACTAAATACAGTTTTAGTGATGCATCAACCAGAACATGATTGAAAATCAACCAGTTGATGCAGCATATTAAAGGAATCATTGCATATGAATCAGTACTTGAGGTACATTAATTTACACCGGTATTATGTGAACTGTCTTTGGCATGTGTTGTCAAAGAGGGAGTGTTTGCTATGTCTTTGCTATTACTTCAAGAAATTTTCAATAGTCAGAAGGAAGAATTTTCACGAAAAAGGAAGTTTGCTGACAGAGGGAGATTTGAATCTAAACCGAGCTAATTCTTTCAAATTTCTTATGCTATGACATATTGTGTTGCCATCAATGCCAAAGAGGGAGATTGTTGGAAACAATTGTCTGAAGAAAATTGCTACTCAAATTATGTATTGTCTTTGATGTCACACAATGTCATAGTCCGCAGCAATCAATTTCTACCGAGCTCAGTCGGTCTGCCAGACAAGAAAATTAGTGCTTACCGAGTCCACTCAGTCGTCAAAGGAAATTCAGTGTTTACCGAGTTCAGTCGGTTGTCAAAGAAAAGTTAGCATTTACTGAGTTCAGTCGGTTGTCAAAGAAAAGTTAGCATTTACTGAGTTCAGTTGGTTGTCAAAGAAAAGTTAGCATTTACCGAGTTCAATTGGTTGTCAAAGAAAAGTTAGCATTTACCGAGTTCAGTCGGTTATCGAAGGTAAAGGATTGTCGGTGTTTACCGAGTTCCCTCGGTCTCCGAAAGATTGTAGAAAGTTATGGTCACCGAGCATTGTCGGCCCTTGAAGGATTTTTGCAAATAAAGTTTTCTTAATTCAGCCGACTATTATACTAAATAATGTCGATTTGACAAATCTAAAATCATATAAATAAAAGGTCAAATGTGAAAAATAAAATAGATATATAGCAGAAGATTTACAGAAGAAAGACAGGAAAGGTGTGTGCGAATTTGTGAAGGATGTTCAGATATCCTTAAGGTGCAGCAGAGATTTATTCGATCAGGAAGGATCACACTTATGCAGAATAGAGATCTGTAATCAGAAAGACAGTTGCATTATTATACAGGTCATTTTCATTGTTACCTTCTTATCATTGTAACGGTGAATTCTAAATCTCTTAACCGAGTTGGTTTAACAACCATATTGTAAATCCTCTAACAAGGTGACAATTCCATTGAATTATTTTCAAGACCTCTTACCAGGCCACTCCTAGCAGGGTGATTAAATCCTCTAACAAGGTCACACCTAACAGTGTGTTTTGTAACCTTTTACCGGGTTGGCTTCTAACCGGGCATCACTTCAGAAAAGTGAAAATTAGTATCTAGATACATTGGTGGTTTTTCCCATATTGGGTTTCCACATTAAATCTTATGTCTCTTGTGTTCTTAATTTCTATCTTAATCATATACAAGCGCTGATGAACATCTAAAGATAATTTTGCTAATACTTTCTGCATCTTCAAAGTTACTGCAATCTATTTACCAAGTGCTAAAACAGATAACATTCTTTAAGATATCCTAAGGGATCTGGAAAGAAATAATAGTGAAGTGTTTTATGGTTGACTGATTCACCCCCCCCCCCTCTCAGTCACTTTATCCATATTCCATCATAGCCTCCTCAGAAAATCCTAAGGCTTTCACCAAGTTTTAGGTACAAATATTCAAGTTGGCTCCTCCATCAATAAGGACTCTTTTTACCCTATGCTTGTGAATTAGAACCTCTATATGCAAAGGTAATTTTTGTTGGTGATTTAATGACATGTCATCTTGCTCTAAAAAAGATAGGCAATGAGGTGCAATAAGATGTCCCACCATATTTTGAAATTTGTGTACCTCCAAATTTAGAGGTACGTTTGTCTCTACCAAGGCCTTTTCTAGAATTTCCTTGTGAGTTGGTGAGAGTTTGAGCAATTCTAAAATAGAGATTTGAGTAGAGGTTCATTTTAATTGATCTACCAAATTATATTACTTTAATGATGAAGATGAGGTTTGATTTGGTAGAACAATTCTTGGAGCATTTCCAAGTAGAGTAATTTTTTAAGCTTGCCCCCTAGTTACAACATTATATGTTGCTTCCCTTAGCTTCTCTTTTACCACAATAACATTTATGTTGCTTTCATCACCACTTAAAGCATTAATTGTGTTATCATAAGTATGAGAAAATTTGACTTTCTCATTACCCCTTTTATTATTTTGGTTAGTGTTTGATGACTCACCCTTTTCATGGTTTAGAAAGGGGTTTTTGAAGGCCATATGATCTTCATTGTTTTGGGGCCCTTCAACCTTGATTGTCCCATCATCAATTAGATCTTGCACCAAATGTTTTATCTTCATGCATTCATTGGTCTTATGACCCTTATTTCGATGATACTCACAATGGTGATAATCATTCCACCAGTTCGACTTAATTTGGGGTTCATAGGGTCTTAACTCGGGTAGAGTAATGATCTTGTTGGCCACTAAAGTCCTTAACACATTTTCCAATGGTTCACCTAAGAAGGTGAATTTTCACTTTTGATAAGCAGAAAAGAAGGGCTTAGGCTTGTTGCCATTAGCATTATTGAAGGGATTATTATTAGCATTGTTGTTGTTTTTGTTGGAATTGGCATTATTAAAAGGAGCTTTATTAGTCTAGTTCACATTGTAAGTTGAATTCACTCCACTTGATAAATTAAATGGGGTAGCCTTCAAGTTGTGAGCTTCCACAACTCCATCATTCACAAGATTTTTGTTATTATTCTTAAACCATAGTTTAGGTTTGTCATTGTGATTGTTGGCTCCTTTATTGTTGGGATAATTAGATATATAATGATTATTACTAGTATTGGTATAAGGTTTATTGTCTTTAAACAATTTGATTTCTTCCCTTTTGACCAATACATCTTCAATCTGAATCCCTTTCTCAATAATTTTTTCAAATGTAGGGGGACATTGAAGTTGGAGCCTATAGTTCATCTCCATATTTAAATTATTCATAAATATCTCCATCTTCTCCTTTTCAGGGATACTTCATGGGTACCTTGCAAAAATAGTCCTCCACCTTTGAAGGAACCGTAAGAAAGATTCACCATCCTTTTTTTTTTGTATCACATAGTTTTAGCATGGTAATCTCATGTTCAATGTTGTAGGAGTAATGAGTTACAAAGTTAGAGGCTAATTCCTCAAAATTATTTATCCCTTGCGGAAGTTTGGAGAACCATTCCATGGCTTGCCTTCCCAAACTTCTTGGAAAAGTCTCATTAAGTATGTAGTGTTATGCATAAATTCAATACTTAGAGCGCAAAACTCTCTAAGGTGATCCTGAGGGTTTGATTTACCCATGTATTTATCATATTTAGGAAAGATTGTATTGATAGGAAAAGGTGCCATGACTAAAGTTTTATTGAAAGGGAATGGATACAAAGCCTCGATAGAGAAAGGATTAGGTTCAGAGGCCTTCTTCATTAAGTCAATTTGTGCTTGGAATATTTTTATTTGTTGAGTCATAGCATTCATCGGGTTTTCATCTTCTTTGTTTTTCTTGAGTTGATCCACATCATAATCATGTGGGAGCTTTACCCCTACTTGGGCTAGAGTTAGGAAAAATTTATCCCTGTCCCTATCTATTAGTTTGTCCATGACTTCAAAAAAATCAATATCTTGAGCCGCTTTATTAGCCCTTTCTTGAAGTGTTTCTTTATGCCCTTGGTTTGCATTGTTAATATTATCATTATTTCCACCATGATGGTAATCGTGAAACATGGAATTTCGATCCATTGATTCAAGTCTTTTTTTAAATAGATTTGGGAGACTATCCCCTTGGTCGTGATTGTTGAAAAGACTTTGATATTCAAATTTGGGAACTTGTTTTGCAATGCAAGTTTCATCTTCTTGTAACAATAATTTGAGTTTGTGAGAACGTGTAGAAACCGGCATCCAACAAGGTTTAATTTCGAATTGATCCCCAATTTGGTAATTGTTGGTATTTATGAAGAGATTTTTACAAATATAAGATGAGTTTTTCAATGGATCTCTTTCACTTTTTCTATGTATTTTTCAAACATAACAACCACAAGTACACTTATTCTTTTTAACCCTCTACACAAAAAGTGTTTGAATTTGTAAGACATTATCACGGGGTCTTTGCACAAAAAGACACTTCAAGAAATCTACCTAGCTCAAGATTTGGTTCATAAACATGGCTCTATAAGGTATTCTTTGCTAAGTTAACAAGGTTTTAATCAAGATTCCATTCAAAATGGATATTAAACTTTCATCCTCAAAGTATATTAAGAGGCTTCCCACCACCAGTATGCCGGAGTTTTGCGCAATCCCGAAAGACTACTCGAGGAAGTTAAAAAATTTAACATCCTTTTGTCACACACCCCATTAAGCATGTATATATTTTATTTTATAGTGGGTTGGATTGTGCAGGAGCATCTTGGGTCTTTGGCAATCTTGCATCAACCAAAAACATTTTCTGATTTCTGTATCTATTTGCTGTTGTTTTCTTTATATCTTTCCATTTGATGGTTTCATGGTGTGAAAAGATTACATTATTTTTAGGACCTATTTTGGAACCTTCTCCTATGAGCACATAAAGTTTGGATGGACTGTTTCAAAGTTACAGCTATTTTCCTTGTCGTCGCAACAGTGTTTTCCTACAGTTTTGGTGCTGATTGTTCATGTTGTTTCTCTTGATCCATAGGTAATTTTATTTTTCACACTTAATTACTTGAAGAGGACCTAAATTACTACCATTTTCCAAGAGCACAGCTTCCAATTCATTATGAGTCAAAAGTTATGACCTTTTTGGCACAGGACCTATTTTCTGTCAGCTTTCACGTCTGAGCGGTTCCTGCAGTTTTGGTGCTGATTGTTCATGTTGGAGACCTTGATCTATAAGGAATTTTATTTTTCACACTTAATGGCTTCAAGGGGACCTAAATTAATATCATTCCCCAAGAGCACAGCTTCCAATTCATTATGAGTCAAAATTTATGGCATTTTTGGCACAAGACCTATTTTCTGCCAGCTTTCACGTCTGAGCGGTTCCTGCAGTTTTGGTGTTAATTGTTCATGTTGGCGACCTTGATCTATAAGGAATTTTATTTTACGCACTTAAGGACTTAAATTGGACCTAAATTAATATCATTTTCCAAGAGCGCAAACTCCAATTCATTATGAGTAAAAAGTTATGCCTATTTTGCCTCAGGACCTATTTCCTGCTAGTTTTTGGGTGAAACGTGTGGTGTTTCTTCTTGTAATGTTCCGTGTGATCATATGGGACCTTGCACACTTAAAAGAATGTTCTTGGGTCAAGTTAGTACCTAAATCAAAAGGCGCATCAATTTATATTCATTCTAGCATTAGTTTTGGTTTAAATCTTGAGACTGGACCTATATTGTAATTAAATGCCTGACTGGCCAACCTGTGGCTTAGCTGGCTATATAAGGGGTCTAGATTGATGTAGTAGAGGATCATGGGAAAGATATAGGAAATATTATCAAGATACATCATTGGAGAAAAAGATAGGATGCAAGCTGTAATTCTGAATTCATAATTCTCATTGTATAAGGCCGAAACCCGGAAGGCCTCACAGCCGGGCATGTTGAAAGAAATAATATAATTCTCTGTTGTTGCTGCCAGTTGATTGTCTCATATCCATTGTGTTTCCATTGTGTTCATGTGATATTTATTTTGCTTTCGTTGTGTAACTTTGAGCAAGGGCTTGTTGTGGATTCAAGTGGACTCAATTCTGCTTGATTCTGCTTGTATATACCCTACCCCTATGTCATTGGATGATTGCGGAAAAGGTGATTGTATCCAACTTTGGGTTGTCCCTCTCACCAGCCTCATTAAAGAAAATCTTGGGAGGCGAGCCCACTATTGATCTAGCATGTTCATTTGAAAGCAATAAATTGGAATAAAGAGATAGGTTTTGGGAGTTTGATTCGTCAAAAAGGTGAAGATAATATCCCTATCTACTTCTCAATCCCTAAACACTTTTAACAAGGTTCAATTACTAAACCTACTAACTCATGAGATTCGAGTATTTCTACTCTTTTCTACAAACAAGGGGTTGTTCAAATTTAGTGCTTGATTTATCTAGCCTTTCTTTTAATCAAGGAGTTTAACACTTTTAGCATTTTGATTCACTTAGAAAGTGAAAAGCATAGGCCTAATGTGAAATTCCTCAAACAATAATAGGCTGCTTTAATTAGTAGATTTTGAAAATGACAAAGCCATAATTTAAGCAAAAAAATGACTAAGTTTGAGGCTTACCTTCCCTTGTAGCTAGCAAAGGATAGGGGCATTTTTTATTGATTTTTCATTTTTAATGCTCACCTAGTGGCAATCATTCCTTTCCAATGTGCTTTTCCTCCAACAAGTTAGTCAACACAACCAGCAAAAATGAAGAAAATAAAGATAAAATTTAATCTAAGCCTTGTTTGTCAAATTTAGGAAAACTTGATTAAGGTGAATAAATCCAATTCAATGATACAAACTTTGATTTGTATGTTTCTACAACTTTTAGATAATGTTCATATACCTTGCTTTCTTGCTGAGAATCCTCTAGAACCAGCTTGATGTGAGCAATGTTCTCCTCTTTGATCTTCTTTGTCAAAGCTTTGCCTTTGTGATTGAATTTGGTCTTTGGTTTTTTTATTCTTTTATGACTAGTCATCTTGCAGACACAGAGAAATTATTTTCCGACAGTCGCATTCTGTTAATTTTCAATTTAATCAAAAGTGTTGTAGAATTTATTGAAAGCGCTATTTCAGTGCTTAAAAGCGTTGTAGATCAAATTAAACGCACTATTAAAATAATCAAAAGCCCTGAAATAGAATTTAAAAGCGCTAATAAAAATTTCAAAGGCATTAGAAAAGGTTTAAACGCGTTGGAGAATGATGTGAACGCATTGGCTAGTCAGGGAAAAAGCGCTGAAAGAATGTTAGACAGAATACTGAAGGAATCAAACATGTTAAAACTCTCAATAAAGGCGCAAGACTTCATCGTAGAAGTGTTGTTTCAGAGATCAGAAGCACTGGAGAAACTTGTAAATGCACTACAAGAAAGATCAAACGCGCTATTTCACCTGCAAAATAGAGAGTTCAAACAAGAAAAATTCTAGAAACATGCAATTTTATGAAGGAATGAGGCCTAATGCCCCACGTTGGGTGTCATTTTGTGTACTAGAATTTGTACCTTCTTAGAGTTAGTTTGACAATAAATGAATAAAATAAGCTAAATACCACAATTAGTGAGCTATCAAATGCAAATAGAATCAATAAACACCCTATGGATCTCTAATTAAGTATGCTAATGATAAGCTCTCAGGAAGCCTCCATTAGTGACAGCCTTAAAATGAGAAAATGATATGATAAAGAGCTAATTAAGTGTATTCCAAATTGAAACTATGCTTAATTAAGTCTAATTTGCCTTTCTAGCTCAAAATCTCAAGAGGTTTGATGTTATTCTCAAATTTGGGGATGATAATAGCTTGATTTATGCCTTGCTTTTATAGATTTTGGCAAGGGTAGGGGGTGTAGTTGAGTTGATCATGATTGAGTTGGGGTTAATTCCTCAGTTCCACCCTTTAGAAACAATTTAAATGGATTGTCCTCAAAGCTTGGGACAAGAAGACAAGATGGGTGGACAAGATGCTATTTCCAAATGAGTGATTGAGATTCATTTTAGGCTTGATCCATGTGAGTTTGGTTTTCAATTCCTATTGGTTGAAGTTTTTTCCTCCCATGTGGTGTTGAGATAAAATAGGATTAATTAATTGATTTTATTAAATTTGTTTAGCCATGTGTACCCCTTGAATGGGTTGATTTGATTTAAGTTGAACTATGTAATTAATTAGATTAATTACACAATTTATTGATTTATCATGATTTATTCGATTTAAATTAATTTGATAGCTTTTGATTTTCAATTAATTTTGGATTATTGTTCAATTGCAATTTATATTTGATTTGATTTAATTGCATTTAATTGTGTTGATCTTTGTCTTGATTTCTCACTTAAATAATCTTGTCCATTTTCAGGTGATTACAATAATATAAGATGGGAATAAAATCGTCAAAGTCATGGAATTCCCAGAGTCCATTAGATAAAGCTCTTGTCTATCAATGTAAATTTATTAGGATAAACTCTGGGTATCATGTAATAACTACCCTTGTACTCAAGAAAATTATTATCATAAGATGAAGAACCAAAAAATAGAATCACAAAAAAAATAGAGGATAACAGAGTAGGCAAAGCAGTGGAGGTATTTTGAATACAATGTTATCTAGAAACGACAGCAATCATCTTTAGATAATACCATCAATCAGGGATAAAACCCCTTACCAATTAGAAAACCATTCCATCAAATTCAGTCGATAAAATGGCAAAAAAAAAAACTTGGGCACCATATTACAATCAAAAAAATTTCCTTCAATGAAACCCACAATCAAAGAAGCGATACATAATTCTCAAAACTTACCAGACCATGCATAAAAATAGATCATTCACAGACATCTTTGCAACTCAAAGATGGCTAATTGAAGGATATCCCTAAGTGGGTGCTACGGAAAGCAATCAAAAACCTAGGAATAAGAACAAAGAGGGTTACACAACCATAGATATGCTCTATTTTCATACGAAACCTTTCCAAGTTAGACTTGCCTCTAGAATCCCCGCTAAAACTATACACGCGGTACATTCAATATCCATATTGCATTCAGAACTTGGCTTTGTGGGTTGCCGAAGGAGATGGGAGCTGCACAGGTGGGAATTCCTTCGTATTTCTTGTTCCTAATATTGGTGCAATTGATGCAAGACTTTTTTGTATCATCTGTGCGTGTGTCACCTACAATCGATTGAGCATTGAAACATGGCTCTGCAAGCTAGGTGACAACTCATGAACGTGCGTGACATGTAGTAAGACCTTACGTAGCCAAAATAGTTAAAATGGTAATAAGAATTGCCCAAACCTGTATAGCGGTATGCACCTTTCTTGCCTTGCAACATTCACAGGAGCTTCTGACAATCTCAATATTTGTGCGTTCTCCTGCATTAGACGATGTTGGTAATGCAGAAGCTAGGTCACCCTAGACATTGTTTTTCCCGCCTAGGCCTCTGGAGTTGTGTGTTGATTTAAGGACTTCTCCAAAAATGAAAGCCATCTGTTAACACCCTCTACAAAAATAGCGACCCCAAGACATTGATCCTCGACCCGTCTTTTAATATCTAGGCGTTCTCTTGCATAGAAATGAGGAATCCCTCCCTTCTGCCCAACCAAAATCTTCCAGCGTCCATAATGCATAGGAAACCCTTAATGTTCGATCATCTCCTACTCACAAACATTGAAGAAAATTATAACAATAGGAAAATGAAATGATGTCATTGGATGCAGTGGAAATCTTTAATCACCGTTTAATGTATTACCCTCTGCAACAATTATCAACCATAGCATGGCAGGAACTAACAAGTTTCTTAACTATCAAAGCCCATCGAACATGTCTTTTTCTTTAGCTTCGTCGGTCTTTTTGTCGTTGGCCAACTCTTCGATAAGATATCTTTGACAAGATTATCATATTTCATCAAAGTTTTAAACAAAATTTGGAACTTTAGGGAGCATTTGAATATCAAGGCATGTGAACAACTTTGCAACTCAACCAGATTGCCAATGAAAGTGAGATAGAATAATAATATCGGCATCTTTGATAATTGGAACAACTTAGCCATGAAGTAATAATAACTAAATCCTTTAGTTATTGGTGAAATATTAAGATTTTTGAACTTATCATGGGAAAATCAAGTCACTTGGGCAATCCATTAAAATAGCTTATCATTGTGCTTTCATTAATATGGGAACTATTGACTAACTCTTTCTTTTCAATTCTACATGAGATTATGAATTTGTTGCTTACATGTTAGTGCTCATGACTTCCATGTCATTATCTTTTCCTTTTACATTGACATTTGGAGGTAAATACGAAGTTTCTTTGGTTGGTCGACTTATCATTGTGGAAGTTGTCGATAGAGATAAAAATGTCTGGTCACTTTCCTTTATTACTCTTTTGAGAGCTTTTAGGAGCTTTTGACCTCCCTATCAATGTTGTGTGAAGTATTATGAAGCTATTGTGAACTGTTGCCCATTACATTCTTATCTCAATTTCTGGTTTGGTAGATTAGAGCTGGTCGATAGGTTATACAATTTTTTCAATAAATGAAAGATGAAAATTAGCCAAAATCATTGGGGTACTGTCAAAAATATCCTTGTTAAAGGCGTTCACATCATCTTGGACTAATTTTTTGAATTCAATAATTTTTGTGATTTTTAATTTTGTAAGCTACATAATTGCTTCTAAGTCCCCTTTAATAATGATAGACTCAATGCGAACACATGATGTGGGATACCTTTTATTATGAAGGATTCAACACCAGAATTTGTATTGAAAAGTCTCAATTTTGGCTAATTTAAAATTGGGGATAACAACAAGAAACCTAAAATACTAGTATGTTTCCAAAAATTAGTATTATTTACCCTTTTTTACATAAACTTGTAACTCCACTATAGACTAACATCAATGTATTAGGAAAAAGAGTGATTTAAAGATTGAAATGCTTACTTTCCTTTATAATACCAAAGCTCATATCTATTGTAACTAATATAAGAGGCAAGAATTCATGATAACATCCCAATTTCTAACAATTCTTATAAATAGAAAAAATAAATCACAAAGATATGACATCATCCATATTATAGGTTAACTTGAGTCCACTATACATTCATTAGTATGACATGAAAAATCAGTTTATAGGAATTACACCTCATGGTTCAGGGGTGATTACAATAACAAGGCATATTTTAACATTCCAAAATATAACGTGAAATCCTTAATTACGAATAGGGGTCCCAAAAATTTATGCTCTCTACTTCTATACTAAAATATAAGGCCAATACAAGATGGGTATAAAACTTTGATATGAGAGGTTATTTATTTTATGAGAGGAGTACATAAAGCATAACTATTTCACATTTACTAAAACCTTATAGATACTAAAACTTTACCATTTATATTAATACATAGTTCTATAAGCAATCTTTCAAAAAAAACACAAATATCTCTTTTATGAAATAAAATTTACTTCTTATCATCAAAGGTCTATGTTGAAACATAAGGGAATATTCAATACATACAAAAAATACACACTTCTTGACAAGGAATATATTCTAAGACATCTTTTATAATTATACTATAACAGTTGTTAGTATTCAATTACTAAAATAATATCCATACTCAGAGAAATTCTAAGAAATTTAACCATTAGTATTCAAGTTAGGATTCCATTGACCCAAGCCTCACTTGTTAAACTAGTTACATCCTCATATTTGTGTGTTAACCTTACTATGATGATATTAAAGAGAGGGGAGGGTGAATCAGTATTATACTGATTTCAACATTTAAACACTTTTCACTTAATCAATAAAGCAACAACTCAACAATTAAATGTAAATGTGCAACCACAAAACATCCAACATAAAGACACAAGATTATTGGTATCATGGAAATCCAAATTAGGGAAAAACCATGGTGTGGATGGCACCCACAAATTTGTACTCTTTTGAAGTATGCCCTATGAAAGGCTTTACCCTATGAAAGGCATTTACATATAGATGACAAAATGTAACCTTGTGAGAGGATTTACCTAAAGCTTATAACAAGCTTGTACCTTGTGAGAGGTAGCCTTGTAAGAGGACTTAGAACACATATAATAGTGCCACCATACAGGATTTACAATACAATGAAGATTTATCAGGATCTACCTCACTTGAGGATTTCTAGTACTCTATTGTAGCTGTCAAGAAACAATAGGTAAGAATGATTTATGAAATAGCAACCTCATTTTCTTGATCAGATCCTTTGTAGCTCAAAAAAAAATTTCACATTCTTCTCTAACACTTGGCTGGACCACACCTTCTATCTCTTCTTCCTTCTTCACCAACACATGATCAACAACACATTCACCATCTCCTTTTTCCAACTTATACTGCATTCCTTTTCTCTTAGGTTTCCACCACCATAGAAAACCCTAAAACATAATATATTTTCAATATGACCATACACTTGGCTTCATATCACATATCTCTATGTCCAATTTGAAATTCACTGACCGCACCTTTTTATTTTTGGATTTAATCAAGAAATTAAATTATTTCATCAAGTATTTTCCTTATTGACCAATCAGCTTGCTCAAATCATCTTTACACACTCATCTTGATGATATAACCATTAAAAAATTATTTCCAGTTGACCATGCACATTCTCCAATGAATTTTGACCAATAACATTTTACTATAACGATGATTTAAATCATCAATATCGATCAAACCGTTAGTCGCTTAGAAACTTGACATTTTTTAAATATCATTGTTTATCCTTTGAAATATCTCATATATTTTCTCAAAATGAATCACGGTTGTAGGATTAGCATCTAGCAGCTTCAGGTAACCTCCAGAAAATAACTGATCACCAAAACAATCAAACACATAATCATAATGATAGAATCATCATATTCATGTTAATTATTGTCTTAATAATTTCATTGTCTCTAATCATCTTCGCTAAATCTGTCTCACTGTTCATCACAACAAGTTAAGATTTTACGTATATCATCCAAATATGTTTCCAAACACTTATGTATAACAACAACTCAACATATTACCATTCACATGATGTATTCCATGATCATCATCAACAACTTATAAGGTTAATACTTGACATTAATGACAATACCATAACTGATCATTGCTCAACCATACCTTTCATGTCTCATCATCAAATCATGCTATAAACCACTTTTCCTTACACATATGATAAACCACTTCATTACTCTTCATTAGTTATGCCAACAATCTCCCCCTTTGGCATTGATGGTAACACAACAAATCAACACATATAGCTTTGTCTCTTTACCTATGTGTCGCAAAGAAATCTGACTAACCAACTGATCACATTGTAGACACCTAAAATTGTCCATTCACACTAATGTTAATTTTTATTAATATTTTCCCTTAACATTATGGTTAATTTTATTAATTGACTATAATCGTTATATTCTTCTATTTATTTAATTAAATTTACTTTAATTAAATAAATTTATTTTCTCTTTGTATTTAAATTTTATTTAAATGCTATAATATATTAAATTCAATTTAATATATTATCCCTCCATTTCCCTCTATAAAATACATTTTATTTATTTTATTCCTCCACTAGCCTAAAGTTCTTTTAAACCATGATTAAATTAAATTTATTTTAATTTAATTTATTTTCCCTCTTTCCTATGCTTACCTTTTTCTAATATTCCTCTAATCTTAATTAAATGGTGGATTACCTTTAAACATGTGCACAATCACCTTTTCCAAGGTGGCCACCTCTCCATCTTTTTTCTCCACCAATCATTTTCAAACCCCTTTTTCCCTCTCAAGTAAAGTTTGACTTTTGCCACTTCAACTTTTTCAAACCCTACCTAACATCTTTTTGCCTCTTAATCCTATCCACTCATTTCTTTTTGTTAGGAATGAATGCTAAATGTTTGGCAGCCATTCTGTAGCAGTTGTTGTTGCATTCATGACTATGATTGTCATTGATGTCAACATAGTGATTTACCAAAGACTTGCAGAGAAGCAGACAGAGTTTGGATTAGCGCACGTGGGTTATTGCAGTTGGAGCTATGCGATGTTGAGGATATACTCTTTGATATGTTATATGTCTATGGTTAAGAGCGCAGATAGTAATTCATTTATTCATGGAAGTTATGATCATTTTGGTGGAAGCAGTATTCAGGCAGTGTTCTTGAGTAGCGGTTTGTGGAAATCGGATGATATCTCCTAATCGGGATGGAATCTAGTTTTGCACAGTTAAAAGGAATTTGAAGACACATTGATAGTGACATGGATGATAGCACAGACTTCGAGGTCACACCAGTGAAGATTTATTGTATTTGGAAGCTGACAATTTTGTGTAATTTTGGTGTAGCGTGTGGAAACTTTTATTTTATAATTGTATGTCGACTCATTTGTAATTATTTGAGTGTAGTATAAAGGAAGGAATGTATTTCCTTATTGTAATTAATTTGAAGTATTTACTATGTAGTTGTGATGTGGAAGTAGCGATTGTGTGTGATGATGTATGCATGAAGTGAAGAAAAGAGATAAGTATGAAAGTGAATTTGTGAAGGAAGACATGCGAAGTACAGAGATCTAAAATTGAGATATGATGTAACAATGAGTGCAGTTTGGCATAGTCAAAGAAGAGGTAACATATTATTCTATTGATTAATGTAAATATTATTTGGACAATGTGTTCAATGATCTTACCCTGAAGCTGTTTGGGCAGTGGGTCCTTCTGTCTTCCATAACTCTTAATAGAGTTAGAATCTTTTAACAGGGACTCAAAATCTCCTAATAGGGATTCATATGTACTGAATGTATTTCATAAGACTCCTAACAGAGTCCATCCTTTCACAAGTAATATTCATATTAGCGCTTCTTTTGTGGGCATCATTCCCACCGGGGTTTACTCTTTGATCAAGAGGTTCCCTAGTCAACATATCTTGTGTCATTGTGTTATTGTGTATGAATATCTTTCTATGGTTGGTAATTATATTTCTTATATGGTTTAATGCTATTGAAGATGATAAAAGTTATAATTATCTGATAACTGATTCACCCCGCCCCCCCCCCTCTCAGTTATCTTGGTGGACTTTACTTTCTAACAATTGGTATCAGAGTGGCAGGTCCTTGAAAAAGAAGTTTAACAGCTTAAGGAGATCCATGGCAAATTTCAAGAAAGAAAGCCCTAAGTTTGATGGAGTAAATTTTGACAGCTGGAAAGAAAAGATGAAGACACATCTACTATGTTTAGGACCAGGTTATTGGTTGATTACAAAGAATGATAAGACTATGATTGAAGAGGAAAATATTGAAACATGTACTATGGATGAGAGAGATCTATTCATGTGTAACATACTTGCAAGAGAAGCACTTTTGACAACACTTCTAGAGAATGAGTACAGTCACGTAAAATGTTTGAAAAAGTCTCATGAAATTTCAAAAGCTTTACACTCTACTTTTGAAGGTGATGAACATGCAAAAAGAGTTCGATTACATAATTGGATATGTGCATTTGAAGATATAAGAATGTTGGAAGATGAATCTATTAGAAGTTATATTGGTAGAATGTCAAAAATCATTATAGGTATAAAATCTTGTGGAGGAACAAAGACAGAGAATGAATTGATATAGAAAATTTTGAGGACATTGACTCCTATATTTAAGCAGACAACACAGATGATTGAACAAGTCATACCTTGTACAACAAACTTTACAAGAGAGACTCTTCTTGGAAGATTGGAAGCAGCAAAAATGAACCTGAGATTATCAGGAGACTTACCTAGAATGGAGACAACATTCAGTGCTCTTAGTGTTCACCCTACTTTGTTAAGAAGCATCAATATGAGCGGAGATTATGATGGCAGCAGTAGATCTAGAAATGAAGAAGACAAGAAGATTGAAGAAGGCATTGCCTTACTTGTGAAAAGAGAACCAGACGGTAAGAAAATATTTAAATGTTGGACTTGTCAAGAATATGGTCATTTGGCATCTAAATGTCCTAAGAGAGTTAAAAAATACAGAAGCAATTTCAAACCTAGAAGATCTAAGGAATTTTATTATGCTAATGATGAAGATATTGAAGCTAGTATAGAAATAACTTTAAGTGAAAGTGATACTGAGAATAATGATGACATAGGATTTGTAGCTATTAAAGAAGAAAATCCAGAAACTGATGTTAAGGAATAAAAATCCTTAGTTTCTCAAGTTGAAAAGAAAGCTGATTGGATTATAGACAGTGGTTATTCACATCATGTGACTAGAGACATGAAAAGGTTCATAAAGTTGAATGAATATGATGGAGGAGTTGTTAGAGTTGGAAACAATGCACCTTGTTTGATTAAAGGTCTAGGATCTATTACTCTTGATGGAAAGATTAATACTGATGATGTTTATTTTGTGGATGGATTGAAACATAATCTTTTGAGTGTTGGACAGTTAATTGATAAGGGATATCAAGTTTGGTTTACTGAGAAAACTTGTGTGATAAAGGATAAAGATGGAAATCTAATTAGAACTGGATCTAGAACCAGAGGTAATGTATTTCAGTTGAATCCTACTGAGATGACATGCTTGATTACTAAGATTGATGATAGTTGGTTGTGGCATAGAAGGTTTTGTCATATAAACTTTGATAACATTGTGAAAGTAAGTACTACACTTGCAGTAAGAGATTTACCAAAAATTATGAAGCCTACTAACATGATTTGCAAAGAATGTGTAATGGAAAAATAGAAGAGAAGTTCTTTTCCCAATAAGAAGTTTACATCTACAAAGAAGCTGGAGATTACTCATACAGATTTGAGTGGTCCTACCAGGACTAGAGGATTCTATGGAGAAAGGTATTTTATGATTCTTGTTGATGATTTTACAAGAATGATGTGGATTGCATTTCTTAAAGAAAAATCTGAAGCATTTGATAAGTTTAAGATTGTTAAGAATAAAGTTGAGAATGAATCTGGAATGAAGATTAAATGTTTGAGATCTGATAGAGGTGGAGAATTTAATTCTAGAGAGTTTAAAACCTTTTGTGAAGAAAATGGAATTCAGAGACAATATTTAGCCCCTAGAACACCTAAACAAAATGGCATTGCAGAAAGAAGGAATAGATCAATGTCTGAAGCAGCAAGAGCTATGTTGTTTGAGAATGATTTGGCAAAGATATTCTAGAGAGAAGCAATGAACATAGTAGTGTATACAATGAACAGAGTACAAATCAAAGCAGACACAGACAAGACACCTTATGAATTATGGTTTGGACATACACCCTCAGTTAAGTATTTTAGAATTTTTGGAAGCAAATGTTATATAAAGAGAGATGATGATATTGGAAAGTTTGATCCTAGAAGTGATGAAGGTATATTTCTTGGATATTCTTTGAAAAGAAAAGCATATAGATGTTTCAATAAAAGAACTAAGACTATTGTTGAAAGCGCAAATGTTAAAGTTGATGAAAAGTTCAAAATTTAGGAAAGAATGCTTGATTATGAATTTGATGAAGAAGCTCATCCTAAACCTAACACTGAATCTACTGAATTATTTTATGAAATTGACAGTGATTTGTTGAATGAAAGTCATAGTGAAGTCATTGAAGAATCTACATCTGAAGAGAGATCTGAGACAATGACACCTAGCAAGAGCTCGTTAAGGAATCACCCTTTTGAATAGATTATTGGGAGCATCGAAAGAGGAGTTCTAACTTGAAATAAGGCACAAAAATAGTTATGTTTGATTTCTCAAATTGAACCTAAGACTACTAATGAAGCTTGTGAAGATGAAATTTGGACTAATGCTATGAAAGAAGAACTAGATCAAATTGAAAAGAACAAGACATGGGAATTGGTCCCTAGACCTAAAGACAAGAATGTTATTGGAACTAAATGAGTATTCAAAAACAAGATGAATGAACAAGGAGAAGTAGTAAGAAACAAAGCAAGATTGGTATGTAAGGGTTACTCACAACAAGAAGAAATTGACTATGAAGAAACCTTTGCACCTGTTGCAAGAATTGAAGTAGTAAGAATGTTTTTGGCATATGCAGCTTACAAAAAATTCAAAGTATATCAGATGGATGTGAAGTCAACATTTTTGAATGGAGAGTTGGAAGAAGAAGTCTACATTGAGCAGCCTAAAGGTTTTCCTTTAACTCAAGAAGGAGACATGGTATGTAAATTGAAGAAAGCTTTATATGGACTTAAACAAGCACCTAGAACTTGGTATGCAAGACTGGATAAGTATTTGTTAAAATTGGGATTTACAAAAGGAATAGTAGATAGCAATCTATACACAAAAGAAATTGAAAATGGTTTGTTAGTTATAGTTATTTTTGTTGATGACATTATCTTTGGAGGAGAAGATGAAGCTAGTGACAAATTTGTTGATGAAATGAAGACTGAATTTGAAATGAGTATGATTGGTGAGATGAAATACTTTTTGGGATTACAGATAACACAAAACAATGATGGTATCTTTGTAAGTTAGACAAAGTACTTGAATGACTTGTTGAAAATATTTGGAATGGAGAATTGTAAACCAGTTGGAACACCCATGGTGACCGAACATAAGTTATCTAGCATAGATGAGACTCCTGTAGTAGAATAGAAGAAATACAGATCTATGATTGGAGGATTGCAGTATTTGACTCATATAAGACCTGATATAGCACATTCAGTTGGAATTGTAGCAAGATTTCAAGCTGAACCTAGAGAATCACATTATGCAACAGTAAAGAGGATACTGAGATATTTAAGAGGCACAATGGACTATGGACTATGGTATGAAAAATCTGATGATTTTACCCTATGTGCATATACAGATGTTATTGGGGAGGCAATGTTGATGATAAGAAAAGCACCAATGGTGGAGCATTTTTTCTTGGAGGAAGATTAGTTTCTTGGCTAAGCAAGAAGTAGAATTATATCTCACAAAGCATAGCAGAAGCAGAATATGTAGTAGCAGCAAATAATTGTAACCAGATAATTTGGATGAAGCAAATGTTGAAGGATATTGGAATAAAATTTGTTGAGCCTGTTGTCATACATTGTGACAACACCAGTACAGTTAGTATGTCTAAGAATCTTGTATTACATTCTAAGACAAAGCATATAGAGATTAAGTATCATGTTGTAAGAGAGAAAGTTGTTGAGAAAGAAGTCATACTTGAGTACATAAGTACAAAGGAGCAAATAGCAGATATATTCACAAAGCCTTTGCCTAAGGATACATTTGAGTATCTGAGAGGTATGCTTGGGGTTATGCCCTAGCCTACTTTTGAGAAGTGATGCAGTTGGTTGCATCCGTCCAGTGGTATATGAGCCTTATCTTTCTTCTGGACTGGATGTTGGTACTTCCTCTATGGGGGAGTATGTGTATCTGAGCTGAGTCATGAGGACTCTAGTAAATGTATTTTCTGAAAAGTGTCTTTTGACATTGAGTTGTTGTTGATATAGTGATGAAATTTCTATCATTGATGTCAATGGGGTAGAAGTATACATGAAAAACAATCTGAGACATCTGTTGGAGAGAACTGAATATGATAATGAAGCAAGATTTGATAGATCAAGAGGACTTGAAGAAGCAGTGTTGCAATATTGGATTTTTGGAACATTGGATGTTTTTCATCTATGTTGCCATCAATGCCAATGGGGGAGATTGTTAGGAATGAATGCTAAATGTTTGGCAGCCATTCTATAATAGTTGTTGTTACATTCATGACTATGATTGTCATTGATGTCAACATAGTGATTTACCGAAGACTTACAGAGAAGCGGACAGAGTTTGGATTAGCGCACATGGGTTATTGTAGTTGGAGCTATGCGATGTTGAGGATATACTCTTTGATATGCTATATGTCTATGGTTAAGAGAAAAGATAGTAATTCATTTATTCATGGAATTTATGATCATTTTGGTGGAAGCAGTATTCAGGCAGTGTTCCTGAGTACCGATTTGTGGAAATCGGATGATATCTCCTAATCAGGATGAAATATGGTTTTGTGTTGTTAAAGGGAATTTGAAGACACATTGATAGTGATGTCGATGATAGCATAGACTTTGAGGTTGCACGAGTGAATATTTATTGTATTTGGAAGTCGATAGTTTTGTGTAATTTTGGTGTAGCGTGTACAAACTTTTAGTTTGTAATTGTATGACGACTCATTTGTAATTATTTGAGTGTGGTATAAAGGAAGGAATGTATTTCCTTATTGTAATGTAGTTGAGTATGTAGTTTGTAGTTGTGATGTGGAAGTAGCGATTCTATGTGATGATGTATGCATGAAGTGAAGAAAAGAGCTAAGTATGAAAGTGAATTTGTGAAGGAAGACATGCGAAGTACAAAGATCTGAAATTGAGATTTGATGTAATAGTGAGTGTGGTTTGGCATAGTCAAAGAAGAGGTAACATATTATTCTATTGACTAATGTAAAAATTATTTGGATAGTGTGTTCAGTGATCTTACGCTGAAGTTGTTTGGGCAGTGGGTCCTTCTGTCTCCCATAACTCTTAACAGGGTTAGAATCTTTTAACAGGGACTCAAAATCTCCTAACAGGGATTCATATGTATTGAATATATTTCATAAGACTCCTAACGGAGTCCATCCTTTCACAATGAATATTCATATTAGTGCATCTTTTGTGGGCATCATTCCCACCGGGGTTTACTCTTTGATCAAGAGGTTCCCTAATCAACATATCTTGTGTCATTGTGTTATTGTGTATGAATATCTTTCTATGGTTGGTAATCATATTACTTATATGGTTTAATGTTGTTGAAGATGATAAAAGTTATAATTATTTGATAACTGATTCACCCCCCCCCCCCTCTTAGTTATCTTGGTGGACTTTACTTTCTAACATTTTTACCTCTTAATCCTATCCACTCATTTCATTTTGCCTCTTCATCTTTTCCAAACCCTACCTAACCTTTAATCCCAGCCACTCATTATTTTGCCTAATAATCTCCACCATCCAATTCTTTTCATTATCTATAAAAGGAGGTCTCACTCCTCATTTCAGGTCTAAGATTATTTTTCTTCTTAATTTCTTAGCTCTTGCATCTTCTAGCATTCTTAATCATTCTAGTTATTTTCCTACTTTTATTATAATATTGTTTTTATCTTAATCTTGTTGCATTATCATAGATCTTAATCTTATTTTCATTATCATAGTCTTGAATCAATCTTGCATCATTCAATCTTTATCATTTGTGAAACTTGGGACAAGTTCCTCATACTTGCTCTCAACTCCTTCACCATCATCTAGCTTGCATCCCATACTTTTGCATTAGTTTTACATTTCATTTGTGTTGGGAGAGCATACCCACAAATAATCTCAAAGAGAAAATCAAACAAGGCTTTGGGTGCCCTTGTTTTAGCTCATCGGAGGTTGTAATGAAAGTCACTTATTTTGTTGCATTTGAAATGACTAACATCTAATGTGATTGTTTGGTGTTTTGGTATTTTGTATTTATAGAAAATAGGTTTATATTGTCATTGCATACATTTTGGCATACCCGATGGGACCCACATCCCTATTGGATCTACACTTTTGAATTTTATTTATGATAATGCTTGTGTAGGTTGAGTTGAAGACAAAACCCTAGGGTTTTTTGAAAGATTTGATCATATCTTTCAAACGATTGGGAGTTTTGGTTTGAATTTTTTTCGCAGGTGGGGGATCATCATAGTATGTCTCAGTCCAAAACTTAGATTTTTCTAATCAGTTTTCAATGAGTTATAATTTTTTTATGATTTTTAATGAAAATTAATTTATGGTTGCAAATCACCATATTATTTTGGAAAACTTTACATTTTCAGAAAGTTCTAAGAATCCTACATATGGCATATTCTTTGTATTTTTTATTTTGATGCACAAATATGACTCAAAAATTCAATCTTTGAAAACTGGTATGTTTTAATAAATTAGGTCTATAGGGCACAAATTAAGGAATTTTTCCAAAAATTTTACATTTTTGAACATTTCTCTATTTTTTAGCAGGGGTCTCTTCTTTGCATTTCTATTTTTGTGCCCGAAATCATATCAAATAAATCATATCTTGTTGACTAGGTCAAATGCAAAAAAAAAAAATTAGTGATGTGTTTGCACTTTATTTGCACATTATTCAATGCATGGTTGAATTTTTTTGCAAGTTTATGATATTTTCAATCTTCTAATAGTGTTTTTTCAAAATGGTTGACCAATATTAAGACATTTTGAGACTACTAATCAATTTGTTTTGTAGGATGTTGTTTGAAGATCTTGAAAAGATTTGAGACTACTAATTCATTGGTTTTGTAGGTTGCCTTAGAGGTTCAAGAAAACATTGTGTCTACCTTAAGTTGATTTTTATAGGTACCTAGTTTAATTGGGAAGGTTTATTTGTTGTGATTTAATTGGGTGTTAGGAGAGTATGCTCTTTCCTCTTTAAGGAGAAATCATAAATCTAGACCTACTTAATTTGGTCATTAGAAAGAATCTTGGGTAAATGAGCATGTGCTTAGTGTGTTTGGGATAAACTATGGAGTAGGAGAGTATGCTCTTTTCCTTATGGAAAATCATAAATATTGACCTCCATTAGCTATCCATCTTACCTTTCTTGCATTTACCTTTAGAGGGCCTTCCAAGAGAGCAATCTTTTGGGAATGACCTAAGTGGGGAACAAGTGAACTTGAGTACTCCACCCCACAATAATCAAAAGCTTCCTTCAATCTAAAGAGAGGGAAGATGTGTCTATTTCTACTTCTAATGCTTCTTCATGTGTAGGTCCTAGTTGCCTAAATCTTGCTAAGCAAGACTACATTTTATTGGGCACTTGTTTACTAGGGAAGTACATTCAACTTGTGTAGGGCCGAGAGGTCTAAATCTTGCTTGTGAGACTATACATTTTGGGTGCTTGTAGGGCTATAGGCATTAATTCCACTTGCGGAACTACAAGGGATAGTCATGAATGGAAGACCTTACTAGACACCTAAGGACTTAGAAGCTAACCATTTTAGCTGTGTGACTTCCTTTGTGCAAGGATTGATCCAAGTGGACTTACCTGGATCACCCCAAGATACTCACCATATGTGCTCCCTTGGACGCTAAAGCTTGAATGTGGCAATGTGGAAAGACATGTGATGCGAGCATTGATCTCTTCCAATTGATCCATAACTTGCATAGTCCTAGGAAATGCCATTCAACCACTTAATTGTGGAGATAAGAGCATCAAGTTGTGGGCAAAGGTTGGAACACTTCCTTTTTTACCTTAGGTAGTGTGTGCTTGATTGTGTTGAGACTCATGTAAATCTTTTTGGACATGCACATTGCATTATTTCATCTATGTTATAATTCAATCCATATATCCCCTATCATCCAAATAAATCACATCATCCATTTCACTTGTCTTCAAACATCCCTAATCTATTCTTCCACTTCATCCATTCTTAATCCAAGTCTTATCAACAACATCTTCTAATCTTTCACTTTTGGCTTAGGAGCACCATCATCATCTTTGGGCTTTAATGTTCATCCAAATCAAATCAAATCAAATCCAACTTTGAGTCCCTGCCCTCTCAAATCCAAAATCAACACCAAATCAAATCAATCAAAATTTTTGAGTCCCTGCCCTCTAAATCAATCAAATCCATCATCCAATTATATCAAAATCCTTGAGGCCTTGACCTTTTAAATCAAAGTCCAAACTTGCTCCTAGTCTTAAGTTCATATTTCATCCTTCATAAAATCTTCCAATCTTGAATAAAATCTTCCTCTACATCATCTTCCTGTCATCCAATCCAAAATCTCTAATTCAACTATCATGAATATGGATTGGTTTCACAAAATGGTTGAGGTCTTCAAAATTCCAATTCCAAATCCTCAAGTTATATCCAGTCCCAATCCATATCATATTTTTAATCCTTCTTCTACCTTTGACAAGGGAAATCTACCTCATTATCCTTCATCCACACATGATTCCCTCCATCACCTACATGATGCCTCTCACATGCTTAACCTTTCCCAAGAAATCAAAGAGCTTAAAAACATTGTCCTTAACTTAAAAAATGGGGTTCAAAACAAAAAGTTTTCATTTGAAGACATGTGTCCTCCCCCCTTTCTCCAAATCCATAATCCTCATCCACCATCAAAACCCAATCCTCCACATAATTCTCAACCTCCATATAATCCTAATCCTCCAAAACCCACATCATTCCTATCCTCCAAAACTTCACAATCACCCAAAGCTAGACAATACACTCCCCTTGCGGACCCTCTTGATGTCATATTCCACCTACTTGTTGACCAAAACATGATGGTTTTTCCAAACACTATTCCCTTTGATGAGAGTCAACCCAAACCCACTTGTTATAAGGAAAATGAATATTTTGATTATCATTGCATCAAGGGTCATGATATCAAGAAGTGCTTAAAGTTTAAAACTTTTGTCTAAGACCTCATTGACAAAGGAGAGATTGAAGTTGAAGATCCCAACCCCTCCATCACATCACCCTCACAAGTCCACACATGTCAAGACATTGTCCCAAAGCATGATAAAAAAGATTCCTCTCATCCTCTAGATCCAAGCATTCCTCCACTCCTTGATCCCCTTATTTTGCAAAATCCACCTATCCCTCTTGATCCACCTCATGATTACATTCATAATCAAGATCAAGGCATTCCCTCCACTTCATTCCATGATACCCTTCCATCTCAAGATCCTTCAATCCCTTCCACTCCACAACATAATACTTCCCAAATTCAAGATCAAAGTGCCCCTTCATCTCCATGTCATGATTCCAATCCCTCTCAAGATCCCATTACTCCCCCTAATTCCCCTCATGATCTGAATCCTCCACAAGATCCAACTCTCGTTCGTGATCCTCCATTGAAAGATCCTAATCCTTCATGAGATCCCATTCCTCCTCAAGCTCTTATTATTCCTATTAAGGATCCTCTCAGGGACCAAGGAAACCCTACACTTGATGGCCTTGGTGATATCGCTCACTCTAAAGATGCTCATATCCCTCTTACACCTTATATACCTCCATTAAAGTGTAAACATATTCCTTCATTATCTTCCAAATCCATCTTTGGCCCCTATATCCCTAAAGGAAATCCTTCATCTCATCCGTCCATTTTGGGCCCTTATATCCCAATGCTAAACCCTTCATCTCCTCCATCCATTTTAGGTCCTTATGTTCCTCCATCTACTATACATCTCACTCCTAGCTCATCATTTATTCCTTCCACCATACCTCAAGTCAACAAAGACATGCATCCTTGAGAGATTTATATCCATTCATCTATCAAAACCCATTATATGAGCCTCAATCATCCACAATTCCAAGGTCTTTTGGAAGCAATTTGGATGTACAACATAAAAATTAGAAACACAAGAATCCACTTACATATGAAGATCACCATCTCCTATCATATCGACATGTGGCTACAAAGAAAATGGAAATACTCAGGAGACCACAAGGGTCCTCCAAGAAAAAAAGAAAATCAAAGAAAATATGGGTTCCTAAATCCATCATGGAAGAATTATGGTCAAAAGCACATAAACATAAAGAAAAATCAAAAGCTATGTGGATTTCCAAGTCTCTCTTAAAGGACTGCAATATAAAAGAAAAATCAAATTTGACATTCAAGCTTCCAAAGACTTCTACTCTGTATTCTTTCAAATATCTTCCATTCTCTCCTCCATCTATTTTGTGTCCTTATGTCCCAAAATCCACATCACTTCCTACATCAAAACCTCACGCTAGTCAATTCATTCTCCCTTCATCTGTCCACTACCCTTCAAGGTGTGTTTCAATGTTGATCTTTCCATCATTTCCACCTACTCCCACACAAACCTTTCAATACCCTATCCAATATCCAACTCCTATATCTACTCCCTATCCTTCCATATCATATCCTCCCATTCCTCTTACCCCATCTTACGCATAAATCCTGAGCCATCATTTACCTTAACCTCCTTATCTTTCCCCTACCATCACCATTATTAGCATCTTTGAGCTTACCTTTCAATGGCCTTGGCCAATCATAGCATATCTTTTTGAAGGAACATTATCCAAAGAGCATCAGGCTCAAATTCCTCCAAAAAAAAAAATTTAAAAAAAAAAGAAGAAAAAAAAGTAAAATTTAAAAAAAAATTTAAAAATAAAAAATAAAAAATCATCCAATGGTGGAAACTTGGTAATCAGGCACCTTGGGCAAGTACCATGATGAAAACCTAGTAGACAGGCATCATGTGTAGTCCCTCCCTCCATTTTTTCTTCATACTTGGGGCCAAGATCCACATACTATGCTACCATAAATATCTCCCACATTCCCTATCCACCATCTATTTTCCTATCTAAGTTCATTATCATTTCCTTTCCCATCTTTCAATGCAAGTGAGGACCGGAGGGAAATGACACACCCTAACCAGATCCACCTTTCTCAACAACACGTGGAAGCAACAACACACAACAGTGAGAGAGAGAATGCAAAAAACTTTCATATATTATCTTCAAATTGATTCATACATGTCAGGCTGTAAGGCCTTCTCGGTTTTGGCCAGATACTACAATCAAGTATAGAAGTCCTCAAACATGTGAGGATCTACGAACCACCTCTAAACTTCTATCTTCTATCTTCTATAAAAAAAATTCTAAACTCTAACCTAACAACTACATTTATACAAGAGGCTATCGAGCTAAGTCAGCCTTCAGATCCATAATCAATGGAAGGGATGACTAGATCTAGGTCCACATGCTTCCCAATGATGGATACCAACATTAAATCTATGACCCAAATTAAATGCACAAGTCAGCCTCAAAAGAAAACCAAAATAAACAACTCAGTAAGCAAGGAAACTGAGCGCCAGACAAGCATCATCGAGCACTAGGGAAATTCACTGAGCACCAGAGAGATAACCGACCAACACCGGAAAACAAAAGAAACTGAACAACACCAAACTAACTCAGTCAAAGCAGGAACCGAGAAATATAGACAAACTCAAATATGTTTTTGGTGACACGGGATTGCCAAGGACCCAAGATGCTCCTGCATCAGACACCTGGGGTTATTTGAAATGATTCTCTAAATAATGAAATAGGTATGATCTGAGCTGCATCCAACTCAGACTGTGAAATCCATGAACTTTCTTCAATTAGTCTATTCTTCCATTTTACTAGATATTCCATATACTTTTTCCCTCTTGTACTTCTACCAATTCTTTGCTTCAAAATCTTTTCAACTTCTTCATTATGCTTCTTAGGATAATCCATTAGTACTGTCATGTCTTCTCCAGGTTCATGAAACTCATATAAATTAGTAATGTTGAATATAGGTGATATACCATGTCATCAGGTAACTCAATCTCATATGCATTTCCACTATCAAATTTCCTCAAAATCTTGCAAGGTCCAAACTTCTTCATCTTCATCTTCCCATATGTTCCAACAAGAAATTTGCCTCTCTTCAAATGAACCATAACTTCATCACCAACATCAAAAGTCTTATGTCTTCTTGATCTATCAGCTCTTTCTTTGTATTTCTAATTACTCTTTTCTAGCTTAAGCTTCACATCTTCATGCAATGTCTTCATGTACTCAACAAATTTTACTCCTTCAGCACTTCTCTTTCTTTCATCAGCAATGTCTCTCAAATCTGATATACCTCTCGGTTGTATGCCATTTACAATCTCAAAAGGTGTTTTTCTAGTACTCCTATTCATTGAATTATTGTATACAAACTCTGCTTGTGCTAACACAAAATCCTAATTACTTTGTGTGTCTCCAACTAAACATCTCAAAAGATTACCCAAACTTCTATTCACAACTTCTATCTATCCA
The DNA here is from genome assembly GCA_027943335.1 of Chamaecyparis obtusa. Classification (NCBI taxonomy): domain Eukaryota; kingdom Viridiplantae; phylum Streptophyta; class Pinopsida; order Cupressales; family Cupressaceae; genus Chamaecyparis; species Chamaecyparis obtusa. Next base: position 1,090,259 of record BSBK01001424.1, on the reverse strand, counting down.
TCAGTTTGTGGGTGAAATGTAGAACTATATTTCAACTCAGTACCCAAATTTCTCCAAAGAATCTTCCAAAAGTATCCAACAAATTTACTGTCTTGATCAGAGATATCCTCGATAATCCATGCAATCTGACAATTTCCTTAAAGAAAAGATCTGCTACATGTATTGCATCTGATGTCTTTCTACAAGGTATAAAATGTGTCATTTTAGAAAATCTATCCACAATAACAAATATAGAATCATTACCTCTTACTGTCTTCGGTAAGCCAAGAACAAAATCCATACTGATGTCAATCCAAGGTTTCTCAGGTATAGCAATCATTGTATACAATCCAGTATTCTGACTAACTTGTTTTTCAACTTGACAAACTCCACAACTTTTCACAAATTTCCAAACATCTTTATACAACTACGGCTAGAAGTATTTCTCCTTAAGAAAATTCAATGTCTTATCAACACCAAAATGTCCAGCCAAACCACTACTATGTTTCTCCTTTATCAAATTAGTTCTCATTGCTCCTCTTAGTATACACAACTGAATACCTTCAAACAACATACCTCCTTGCATAAAATATTCATCCCATTTAGTACTTTGTTGATCTTGAATAGGTGCTCTGCACTTTCTCCATGGCTTAGAAAAATCAGGATCAAATTCATAAGAATATCTCATGTCATCAAAGCCTAGAACTCCAATTTTCATCTCAGTCATCAAGGATCTTATTCTACTCAATGCATCAGCAACTCGATTAGTGACTCCACTCTTATGCTTTATCACAAATGTATAACTCTGTAAATACTCAAACCATTTCATATGTCTCTGATTCAACTTATTCTGACTACCCAAATACTGTAAATTCTTATGATCGGTATACAACACAAATTCACTCGGCATCAAATAATATCTCCATTTTTTTAGTGCTTGAACAATAGTATAAAATTCTTGATCATACACAGAATATTTCTTTTTTGCATCATTCAACTTTTCATTAAAGAAAGCAATAGGTTTACCTTCTTGACTCAACACAGCTCCAATTGTACTTCCACTTGCATCACATTCCACTTGAAATACCTTATTGAAATCAAGCAACACCAAAATAGGCAATTCAGCAACCTTCTGCTTCAGAGTCTCAAAACTTTTATCAGCTCCATGTGTCCACTTGAATTCTCTTTTGTCTCCTCTCGTAGTCTCAGTCATAGCATTACAAATTGAACTAAAATTCCTAATGAACTTTCGGTAAAAACTTGCCAAACCATGAAATGATCTTACCTCACTAACACTCTCAGGTGTAGGCCAATTCAAAATAGCTTCAACCTTTTCAAGATCCATTTTCAAACCATCAGTTGAAATCACAAATCCCAAATACACAATCTCCTCTTTCATGAATGAACACTTTTTTAGATTTATCAGCAACTTTTCTTCATTCAATCTCTACAAAATTTGTCTAACATGCAACAAATGTTCTTCTCTGGTCTTACTTAATATCAAAATATCATCAAGATATACAATCACAAACTTATCCAAGAATTTCTTCAAAACTTCATTCATCAACCTTATAAAAGTACTCGGTGCATTAGTTAAACCAAAAGGCATAACCAACCACTCATACAAACCTTCTTTTGTTTTGAAAGTTGTCTTCCATTCATCACCTTGTCTGATTCTGATATGATGATACCCACTTTTCAAATCGATTTTAATAAAATACTTTGCTCTAGTCAAACTATCCATTATATCATCCATTCTCGGTATAGGAAACCTATACTTCACTGTTATTTTGATGATTTCTCTGGAATCAAAACACATTCACCATTCTCCATTCTTCTTAGGTGCCAATGCTATAGGTACTACACAAGGGCTCAAACTTTCTCTGATCAATCCTTTCTGCAAAAATTCTTGAATCTTTCAGTTCAGTTCCTGATTCTCAGTAGGTGTCAACCGATGAGGTGCCTTATTCGGTAAACTAGCTCCAAGGATAAGATCCATGCAATGATCAATGCTTCTCTTTGGTGGCAAACCATCAGGGACATTATTAGAAATAATTTCACTATACTCAGTGAGAAACTTATCAATCTCCTCATGGACATTATCCTATGTTTTCTTACTCGGTTTGTTAGGAATAACAGCAAAACATACATCATTTTTCTTTAAATCTTTAACAAACTTTCTTCCTTCCATCAAGCATACTTTCACAGATGTGAAAACATTACTAATAGGTTCTTCCATCAAAGGTAACAAGATTCTTCTTCTCCCATTAGCCCAAATAGTATACTTATGCAATCTCCCATCATATATAGCATGTCTATCATATTTCCAAGGTCTACCCAAAAAAATATGACAACAATCCATAGGCATGATATCACATAACACCTTATCATAGTACTTTCCAATTTTTAAATTCACATAACATTGTTCACTTACCAAGAGTGTATGCTCATCTTTGATCCATGAAATCTAATAGGGCTTTAGATGTTCCAACCTTTTCAACTATAACTTTGTGAACATCTCTTTAGATGCCAGATTCTTCAAGCTACCACTGTCAATGATTACCTTCCCAACTTTGTCAGAAACTCTACATCTAGTATTAAACAAACTTTTCCTTACTGGATCTTCCTTTTTACCTTCATTCCAAAGTGCTCTTCTTACCATCAATTTATTTTCCTTCTTAGGTTCTTTCGGTGACTCTTCTTGCACCAAAGAATTTCTACTACTACCAGCCTTCTTACTTGCATGTGTACACTCAAATGATCTATGTCCTTCTTCTCCATAATTGTAACAAGTTCCTCAAAAACCACCTCGGTAGTTATTGCCTCTTCCTCTAGATGAACTTTCACCTTTCCACTTGGTCTTTCCTTTATCCAGAGTTGTCTTTTCAGGTTCAAATCTACTATTTTCACCATGAGATCTACCTCTTCCTCTAGGGAATCTACCACCTCTTCCTCTTTGTCTTTTCTCATGTCTCTTATTCAATTTCTCCTTAGCTTTCAATGCAAATTGATAAGCCTCTTCAATGTTCTCCAATTTGACCAAACTAATTTCTTCTTGGATGGAAACTATCAAACCATTCAGGTATCTAGCAATTATTTCCACATCATCTTCATCATGTCTAGATCTGATATCTAATCTATATAATTCCTCAATATATTCCTTTACCAAGCTATCTTTCTTCCTTAAACTTTGCATTTGCCTAACTAGGTTAATCTAATAATCACAAGGTAAGAACTTTCCTTTCAATTTATTCACCATTTTACTCCATACCTTGATTTTGTCTTTGCCTTTCCTCTTTCTGTCTAGCTATAGATGTTCCCACCATAAGGATGCATTACTTTTCAACTTTTTGCTTGCAATTTTCACCTTCTTTTCTTCAGGTGCATTTTCATACTCAAAGTACTTTTCCATCTTAGTGATCCAATCCACCAATTCATTAGAATCCAACTTTTCACCATACTCAAGAGGATTAAAGTGTGGTGTAGATTTCAGACTTGTCAAAGCCTTCAAGAATCTTTCCTCACCCTGGTCCATCACAGGTGTAGGTTCTACATCACCTTGTTCTACCTCAATTTCATCATCACTAACATCTTCAAGATGTCTTCCTCTTCTCTGGGTTGTTTCAACAGCTTCTAATCTAGCAGCAAGTTGTCTCAACATGTCTGCCAATCCTGGATCTGCATGTCACCTCCCATAAACCATCTTGAAAACCCTCTACAATTGTAGGTCAAATCACAATCTGCTACCCCACAACAATTCAACTAGGGCTTCATAAGAAGGAGCCTTCAAATCTAGATTTTCAAACTTAGATCCAAATCTCACCTCGTTCTAACACCACCTGACGCAAGTGAGGGTCGGAGGGCCATAAATGGCACGCCCTAACCAGATCCATGTTGCTCAACAACATGTGGAAGCAACAACACACAATAGTGAGAGAGAGAATGCAGAAAACTTTCATTTATTATCTTCAAATTGATTCATACATGTCAGGCTGTAAGGCCTTCCTGATTTTGGCCAGATACTACAATCAAGTACAAAAGTCCTCAAACATGCGAGGATCTGTGAACCATCTCTAAACTTCTATCTTCTATCTTCTAAAAACTTTTTTCTAAACTCTAACCCAACAACTACATTTATACAAGAGGCTACCGAGCCAAGTCAGCCTTCAGATCCATAATCAATGGAAGGGACGACCAAATCTAGGTCCACACACTTCCCTATGATAGATAATAACATTAAATCCATGACCCAAATTAAATGCACAAGGCAGCCTTAAAAGAAATCCAAAAGAAACAACTCGGTAAGCAAGGAAACCGAGCACCAGACAAGTATCACCGAGCACCAGAGAGATAACCGACCAACACCAACAAACAAAGGAAACCAAGAAACATTGAATCAACTCAGTCAAATTAGGATCCAAGCAACATAGATAAACTCAAATATGTTTTTGGTGACACCAGATTGCCAAGTACCTGAGATGCTCCCGCATCATCTTTGATCTTGACTATCATATGCATCCCCTCTATCCATATGTACCTTCCATAACCCTTACTCCTTATCCATCCATATTCCTACATAATTTCATCCATTTTCACATATTTGATCTTGACATCCCTATCCTCCATCTCATAGTCCTCGTCATTTTTATTTCCTTAATCCATCATTCATAATACTCTTTGAGTCCATTCCAATTCCCATGTCCTTGATCTTGATTATCCTATACATTTCCTCCATCTATTATATTTTATCCAATTCCATCTATATCCTCCATATCATTATCCCCTATCCTATCCATACCCTCCATCTCATATCCTTTATCCAAATCTATTTCACTTTCATGTCCTTGCTCTTTCTTGAAATCTAGAGGCACTAAAACATAAAGGCATGCTTTGGACAAACAAGCCTTCACTTCCTTCATAAATATCCTTTCTACATTATCCATCCACTCCATACTTCCATCCTATGCATTTTTATTCTCTTTCCGTCCTTCATTATCCTTCTTCTAGTGTGGGGCATGTAACTCCTATTTCGCATAGTTCTTGGATCTCAATCCCTATACTCCCTATCCTATAATCTTTCATATCCTACCCTTACCTATCCATTCATTCCATCTATCTCCTATTCAATCTCTCCATTCCATCCATTCATATCCTAGCCAAAAATATCCCCATCCTTCCATCCTATACATTTTTATCCTCCATCTCTCCATCCTTCTATCCTCTATCATTCCTTGGTTATCCCTTGTCATCGGTCCCAATCCACTTATCATTTTTCCTCTTCCATTATATCCAATCCATTGATCATCCTTTCATCTTATCTATCAAATCTCTTTATCTTCTAATCCAATCCATTTATTCTTCTTCCATGCTTTTCAATATCATCTTATCCAATCATCTTCTCTTCCAATCCCATTCTGATGCAGGAGCATCTCGGGTTTTGAGCAATCTTGCATTAACCAAAAACATTTCTTATTTTTTGTTGTTTGCATTATAATTGTTGCATTTATTGGTTTCATGTTGTGTGAAGTTTACATGATGTTGAGGACCTATTTTGGAACCTTCTCCTATGATCACATAAGGATTGGATGGATCATTTCAAAGTTAGAGTTGTTTTCCTTTCCGTCGGAGCCGTAATTTCCTACTTTCTATGTGTTGATTACACAATGTGTAGCCATTGATCCTTAATGAATCAGCCTTTTCACTCTTAGGGCCTTTAAGAGGACCTAAATTAATATCTTTTCCCAAGACTACAATTCCTCATTTATTATGAGTTAAAAGTTATGACCATTTTTCTCAGGTATCGATTTTCAACCTGTTTCACATGAAATGTGGAGTTTTTCGTCTTGCGGGTTCTGTATGATGGAATTGGATCTTGATAAGTTAGGGACATGTTCTTGGATCATGTGTGGACATAAATAAAAAGGTGCATCATGTTTTGTTTTTTCTTTCTTTAGTTTGGGTTTACCCTTCTAGGCTGGACCTATAATGTAATTAAATGCTTGACTGGTCGACTTGTGGCTTAGCTGGCTATATATTGAGAGCTTGGGTAGATGTTTAAGGGTAGATTGGTAGTAACATAAGAGTAGAATCATATTTGGATCCTACAATATCTTGAAGATCAGATTGTTATCTGATAGTTGTAATAGCAGAGCTAGTGGTTTGCTTGCTTGGAGACAAGGAGATTTCTTGGAGGCTTGCGAGCTCAAGTTCAGATCTGCCTTAATGTTTCCATCAATTGCTGATTTGTTTCAGAGATGGACTAACTAAAGGGATAGAAAAAATACTTTGATTGTATTTGGCCCTAACCCAAGAGGCCTTACAGTCGGGCATGTTAATGAAAATTTAGTTGAAAACTTATTCTTTTTGTGTAATTCTGCATTGTGGTGTTTTGCTACTTGTTTCGACTATCCTTAATTGGATCCTCCTTACCTGACCTACATCAAGTGGTATCAGAGCTTGAAGATCTTGAATGTGTAAACTAGTTGAGGTTTTTTGCACCAGGACCTTGTTAGTGACTTGTTGCTTTGGATTTGAATCTTTGAGGATGCCTTTGAGAGGATTGGACCCTAGGGCGATTGCTGCTCTTTATGATGTGGTGGAAGAAAAGATTTTTGAGAAGTTTGCTTGATGGGAAACTGATTTCTTAAACTGGATTGATAACCTTGTGAAGGAAAGTGTTGTTGAGTTTTGTAGAGCTTACCGGAGTTGGAGCATGTCGATCTAGAGGAAAGTTGTTTGGTCGGTTCGTAGACTGGTCCAAGAGAGAAGACATCTTGACAAGGTTTATTGTGATAGTATGGAGGTTGAAGAGGTATGTGATATTGGTTTTTTTGATCAGTTGGTGGACTCTGGCATGAAACTTGTAAAGCAACTTGTGATTGTTGCTAAGATACCTGTGTTTACTGACACTGTGGTTGACCTTGTTGAGGCTAGTGAGAAGATTTGTTTTCATGTTTAGTCAGTTGTGTCTGACATGGAGATTGCAAAGCATCTAGTTGTGCATGATCAAGTTGTTGTTGATGAGGAGTTATCTATTTTTGAACACCTTTGTGATGATGGTGTTACCGAATTGCTTTTGTTTGGTGTTGAGGTGCTGATATTGTTTGCTAGTTGTGGACTTGAGTTGATGGTTGACAGTAATGAGTCTTGTGATGAGTTGCAGAGATGGGATGATGACTTGATACTTGATGATGAGTTGAAGGGTTATTTTTTTCTTGTTCTTGAGCATGCTAATTGGTTGGTTGTAGATCGGTTGAGGAGGGCTTGGTTGATGGACTTGTTCATTTTCCTAGTTTCATAGATTGGAAAACCTTGTGTGAAGATGAAGTGGAAGAATATGCAAAGTAAAGACTTGGAGGACATGTATGTGAAGAACCAGGTTGGGTTTTATGTTTTGAATCTTAGAAGATTCTCTTCCAACCATTGAGAACATATTTTTGAACCTAGGGTGTCTGATGCAAGGGCATCTCAGGTTTTGAGCAATCTTGCATCAACCAAAAACATTTCCTACTTTATGTTGTTTGCATTATGATTGTTGCATTTATTGGTTTCATGTTGTGAAAATTTTACATGATGTTGAGGACCTATTTTGGAACCTTCTCCTATGATTGCATAAGGATTGGATGGATCATTTCAAAGTTAGAGTTGTTTTCCTTGTCGTCAAAGCCGTAATTTCTTGCTTTCTACGTGTTGATTACATGACATGTAGCTATTGATACTTAATGAATCAGCCTTTGAGCTCTTAGGTCCTTTAAGAGGACCTAAAGTAGTATCTTTTCCCAGGACTGTAATTCCTCATACATTATGAGTTAAAAGTTATGACCATTTTTCTCAGGTATCGATTTTCAGCCTGTTTCACATGAAACATGGAGTTTTTCATCTTGCGCGGTTCCATATGATGGAATTGGATCTTGATAAGTTAGGGACATGTTCTTGGATCATGTGTGGACATAAATACAAAGGTGCATCATGTTTTTTTGTTTCTTTCTTTAGTTTGGGTTTACTCTTCTAGGCTAGACCTATAATGTAATTAAATGTCTGACTAGCTGACTTGTGGCTTAGCTGGCTATATATTGAGAGCTTGGGTAGATGTTTAAGGGTAGATTGGTAGTAACATGAGAGTAGAATCATATTTGGATCCTGCAAGATCTTGAATATCATATTGTTATCTGATAGTTTTAATAGTAGAGCTAGTGGTTTGCTTTCTTGGAGACAAGGAGATTACTTGGAGGCTTGTGAGCTCAAGTTCAAATCTGCCTTAGTGTTTCCATTAGTTGTTGATTTGTTTTAGAGATGGACTAGCTAGAGGGATAGCTGCAATACTTTTATTGTATTTGGCCCTAACCCGGAAGGCCTTACAGTCGGGCATGTTAATGAAAATTTAGTTGAAAACTTATTTGTGTTGTGTAATTCTGCATTGTGGTATTTTATTGCTTGTTTGGACTGTCCTTAATTGGATCCTCCTTACTTGACCTACATCACATTCTATCCAATCCTCTCATCCAAATAAATTTAAAAAATTCAAAAAAAATGATATATGATCCTGAAAAAATTAAAAAATTAAAAAATTAAAAAATCTCTATAATCCAAAAGATCCTAAATCAATCCAATCAAGTGCTATCAATACTAATCCATGCAATCCAATCTTGTAATCTAGCATGTCAATATTTAATCAAGACATCATCTTAAACCAAATCACTTGTTAATAAATTAATCAATTTCAAATCCAATCATCATCATGGGATTTATCACTCCCAATCCTTGAGGCTCTACCCTCCCAATCACTCAATCAATCAATCAATTGGTTTTCATCTTGACTAGGGGCAATATGTTGATTTTCTTTTATTTGTTGTGCATGTTTGCTTGTTGCTTGTATGTATTAGTTTTTTTTTGCATATATCATAGTCTTTTCATCCTATTGTCACAGGGGCATCATGGTCTTCAATATCATGGCATCATATGACATATGGTTGTATTTGACCTTTTTGATCACGTACTTGGCACATAGTCATCTTGGTTCCTCATACCTTGGTGCATAATGTCAAGAACAATATTAAAATCGGATATGCTCTCTCATGTTGACACAATGATAGTCTACATTTAGGTTCATTTTGCATTCGAGGCCTTCTTTTATTCACTTCCTCTATCCTCACCCTTCCTTTTTGAGAAAATTGTCAAAATTAATTTTTTGCTCAATTTTCTCGATGGGGCACCATCCTCATCCTCTTCCCGTCATTGCTTAGGCACGACTCCTAGGGTATCTTATTTTCTTCTTCTTTGACATAATGCCAATTTTGACACCACATCAAAGAGGGGCAAAATATAGACACCTAAAATTGTCTATTCACACTAATGTTAATTTTTATTAATATTTGCCCTTAACATTATGGTTAATTTTGTTAATTGACTATAATCGTTATATTCTTCTATTTATTTAATTAAATTTACTTTAATTAAATAAATTCATTTTCTCTTTGTATTTAAATTTTTTTTAAATACTATAATATATTAAATTCAATTTAATATATTATCCCTCTATTTCCCTCTATAAAATAAATTTTATTTATTTTATTCCTCCACTAGCCTAAAGCTCTTTTAAACCATGATTAAATTAAATTTATTTTAATTTAATTTATTTTCCCTCTTTCTTATGCTTACCTTTTTCTAATATTTCTCTAATCTTAATTAAATGGTGGATTACCTTTAAACATGTGCACAATCACCTTTTCCAAGGTGGCCACCTCTCCATCTTTTTTCTCCACCAATCATTTTCAAACCCCTTTTTCCCTCTCAAGTAAAGTTTGACTTTTGCCACTTCACCTTTTTCAAACCCTACCTAACATCTTTTTGCCTCTTAATCCTATCCACTCATTTCATTTTGCCTCTTCATCTTTTCCAAACCCTACCTAACCTTTAATCCTAGCCACTCATTCTTTTGCCTCTTAATCTCCACCATCCAATTCTTTTCATTTTCTATAAAAGGAGGCCTCACTCTTCATTTTAGGTCTAAGGTTCTTTTTCTTCTTAATTTCTTAGCTCTTGCATCTTCTAGCATTCTTAATAATTCTAGTTCTTTTTCTTACTTTCATTATAATATTATTTTCATCTTAATCTTGTTGCATTATCATAGATCTTAATATTATTTTCATTATCATAGTCTTGAATCAATCTTGCATCATTCAATCTTTATCATTTGTGAAGTTTCAGACAAGTTCCTCATAGTTTCTCTCAACTCCTTCACCATCATCTAACTTGCATCCCATATTTTTGCATTAGTTTTACATTTCATTTGTGTTGGGAGAGCATACCCACAAATAATCTCAAAGTGAAAATCAAACAAGGCTTTGGGTGCCCTTGTTTTAGCTCATCGGAGGTTGTAATGAAAGTCACTTATTTTGTTGCATTTGAAATGACTAACATCTAATGTGATTGTTTGGTGTTTTGGTATTTTTTATTTGTAGAAAATAGGTTTATATTATCATTGCATACACACATCCATAGATTTTTTAGGTTTAGCTCCATCTTCAACTTCTCAGCTTCCAATCATTATCCTTGTAGAGTCTGATCTGTGTAGCGGCATCTCTCTAAACTATGTAGTGTCTCCCTCTAAGATGTAAACTCCATTCACCTCACTACATGTACCAATGAGTATCAATGTGTTGATGGTACACTCCCCCTTTGAAAACAATGTCAAAGTTGCAAATCAACAATATAAACATGTATAAATCTTCAAATCTTCTCTTGGATTTTTTATTCATCATATTTTTACAACTTAACTACTCCTACTCCAGGATTTGTCACTAATACATCAATCCAAATTAAGATACAGCAATAAAATTCCAGGATTGATGCAGGACAACATCTTCTCAGTTAAGTGCAGATAGGGGAGTGACCCCTAACTTACCTCTCAAGTATTCAAACATATCCTTAGGTATAGGCTTAGTAAATATATCAACAATTTATTCCCAAGTTGGAATGTATTCCAACCTTACCTCTTTCTCTTGAACTTGTTCTCTAAGAAAATGATACTTTATAGAAATATGTTTAGTCTTAGAGTGTATCACTGGATTCTTAGAAATATTTATAGCACTATTATTATCATAGTGAATAACAATAGGTTCAATCACCTTTTCTTGTATACCTTCAAGTAGTTGCATAATCCATACCACATGAGCGCAATTGATAGAAGCAACAACATATTCAACTTCAAAATTAGATTGTGAAATGCAATTTTTTTTCTTACTTGTCCAAGCGACAAGTCTTTCACCCAAGAAGAATGCTCCATAGCTTATACTTTTCATGTCATCCACATTTCTAGCACAGTTAGCATTAGTATAAACACTTAGTAAAAACTATCCTTTGTAACCATACCAAAGTACATAATCTTTTGTTCCTCTTAAATATCTAAATATCCTATTTACAGCAGTCAAGTCTGTTTCCTTAGGATTCACTGAAAATATTGCAACCAAACTAATTGCTTGTTCAATATCTGGTCTACTATACACAACATATTGTATCTTTCCATTCATAGATCAGTACATAGTCTGATCAACTTCATCAGATTCATCATCCTTAGATAGTTTGCAACCTTTAACCATTGGGGTTCCAACAGGTTTAGATTCCTCAAGTCCAAAGGTCTTTAATATCTCTTTGATGTATTCAGATTGTATTTAAAATTGCAAGCCAATGAATTATTTGATCTCACATATCATTGATATTGTAAATTCCTTCCTCATTTTTTCAGAAAATGCTCTACTTAAGTCATTATTACCTCCAAATATTATATATCATCAACAAATATTTCAGCAAGTAGTAACTTGTTTTCTTCATCAACCTTTAGATAAACATAGTTGTTTTCACTTGTTATGACAAATCCAATCTTTATAAGATATGAGTGAAATCTCTCATACCATGCTCTAGGTGCTTTTTTTAGTCCATACAGTGCCTTCTTCAAATTGAAAACCAAATCTTGTCCATCATTCTTCTCAAAACCCTTAGGTTGTTCAATATAAACCTCCTCTTCTAGCATACCATTCAGAAAAATAGATTTCACGTCCATTTGATAAACCTTGAATTTATTGTAAGATACATAAGAAAGTAGTATCCTTACTCCTAATCTAGAAAAAAGTGAAAAGGTCTCACTGTAATCTAATCCTTCCTCTTGTGCATATCCTTTGCAAAAAATTCTTGCTTTGTTTCTCACCACTTCTCCTATTTCATCCATTTTATTTCTAAATACCCATTTAGTTCCAATCACATTCTTATCTACCAGTCAGGATACTAGAGTCCAAGTTTCATTCTTCTCTATCTATTCTATCTCTTCTCTCATTGCATTCAACCAATTATCATCTTCCAGTGCATCCTTAAGAGTTCTAGGCTCAAACTTAGAAAGTAAGCAGGTGTTCTCTCTAGCTTTCCTTCTAGTTAATACTCTAGCATTCTTATCTCCAATTATTTTCTCAAGAGATTGATTTAAATTAACATACCTTGGTAAGGTAGGCTTGGATCTATTTTTCTCAGCTTCATTCCAAACAGGTGTACCATCATTTTCATGTTCCTCTTGTCTTTGTTCATTTCGTTCAATGGGTTCATCTTCCATCACTGGTTGCATATAAGTTATCCCATTGTAATCTTCAGGTTTCCTCCATCTTGCTTCATCATTTCCATCATAAAAATCATCCACTTTTACATTATCACTCTCAATGATCTCATTTTTCCTCTTGTTTAAACACTTGTAAGCTTTACTCTTAGATGAATACCCCAAAAATATTCCTTCATCACTTTTAGCTTCAAACTTTCCTATGTTTTCATCCTTCTTAATAAAGCATCTACTACCAAATATTTTGAAATAATTTACATTAGGAGTGTGTCCATACCATAGTTCATAAGGTGTCTTTCATGTTCCTTTCTTGATCAAAACTTTGTTTAAAGTGTATATAGTAGTGCTAATAGCTTCTCTCCAAAAAAAATTTCCAACACCCTTTTGTATCATCAAAGTCCTAGCACATTCAACCACTAACTTGTTTCCTCTTTCAAATATTCCATTCTACTATGGTGTCCTCAGAGAATACATTTATCTTTTAATCCCTTCTTCTTTACAATAGGTAAAAAATTTGTGTGATACAAATTCTCCCTCTCTATCTGACCTTAAGCATTTTAACCTCCTACCGGTTTCATTTTCCACTCTTTCTTTGTAAATCTTGATCATATGAAAAGCTTCAGATTTCTCTTTAAGAAACACAACCCACATCATCCTTGAATAATCATCAATGAACAACATAAAGTACTTATCTCCATAATAACTTTTAGTTCTCATAGGACCACATAAATTAGTATGCACCAAATCAAGTATAGTCTTAGATGTGTAGCCTTTACTATTAAATGTAGAACTAGTAAGCTTCCCAAATTGACAATCTTTACAAACAACATTATTAGGTTTCACAAGGTAGGGAAGACCTATAACATATTTCTTCTTATTGACTTTGATCATGTTATCAAAATTAACATGACAAAACCTCTTATACCATAGCCAACTGTCTTCTACCTTTCTAATCAAACATTTCTTAACAAATGGATTCAAGTAGAATAAGTTACCTCTTGTCGATTCTCCAGTAGCAATCATCTTTCCTTGTTTATTTTTTATCTTGTGTATTCCTTTACTTAATTCCAAATCAAATACTTTTTGATTTAGTTGAGAAACACTCAAAAAGTTGTACTTCAATCTTGATACCTAGTAGACATCATCACAGTTTGTAGTGTCATTCAATGCTATATTTCTTTTTCCTCTTACCATACAAGGGATGCCATTACCAAACTTAACTGATCCTCCATAAAATTCTTCAATCTCAATGAATTTTCTCTTTCCATCGGTCATGTGATGTGTGTTGCCACCGTCAATAATCCAAATCTCACTCTTGTTCATAGTCGTTAACAATGTAGTCTCACTACCTTATATATTTTCTTCCTTCACAAAAACAAAGATAATCTTTTGAGCATCATCATCATCTGATTCATCATCTACAACACCTTCTCAACTAGATAACATGTTTTTTTTCCTTTATCCTCATATCTCTTCTATTAGAATAACTGAGAGGGGGGGTGAATCAGTTAAATTAGTTATCCTACAATCCCAAACTCCTAGATGTACTTTACAAAACTATTTCAACAATTTAAGCAACTCGATAACATAAAATATCAATCTATTTGTTTACTTTATCGAATACCAGTAATTATCCAAATAGTGATTACTAATTAAATCAACTATGCAGTATGTAAAGTATGATAGAAAAACAATCATAACAAATAACACATAATACAATGATTTAACATGGAAACTCTGCTAAGGGAAAAACCATCTGGGACCGGTAACCCAAAATATTTCACTCTTCTGAAGTGAGCTCGGTTAGGAGCCAACCATGTTAAAGGTTATAATGCACACTGTTACGTATGACCTGGTTAGAGGATTTATCACTAACAGTAAACTCTTTACCAAAATTCACTATGGGGTCAACAAGCTAACAATTAACATTCATTTAATGTCGTATGGAAATACAATAAGACTGCTAAGTCCACTCGGTTAAGAGATTTTGCTGAATCAATGGTTAAACTGATACAATTATGATCTGATTCAAATACAACTCAATTGCAAATATTTATATCTATGATATGCTCATAAAACTCATCTAATCATTATTCAATTCACTTCCTTAATATTTCCCAACTTAATTCACTCGATAAATAGTTCTCTGACGCTCGGTAATGTCTACAGCTTAGTTCTTTTTGTAACCAGTTTGATCAAGAATGTATGAATAAAGTCTTCATGTGAAATCTCTGTAGTCTCTATTTGTCTGGCATGTTTCAAAAATGAAACTCATGTCTCTTAAATAGACAAGTAAACCATTTTCATATTAGCCATCATATTTTTCCTCTTAATCTCCTTCATCCATTTTGCCGCTTAAACCTTCCTCAGAAGATGTGTCCTTAACACATTTCATCCTCATCCTTTAGATCATCTCTCAATTATGTCATTCATGGATCTTATAACTAACTTCATCCTTTACCTCAAAATCATAACAATTTCCATCTCATCAATTTTAGTCAGATGTTCTTAGCATTTAATGTTTTCATCCATAATCGGTTAATACTAAATGCATCACTCAGTATACACTGCATGGGCTTGATGTATATAGAAGTCTTCAATTATCAACCACATTAACTTGTTCAAATCAAATCTCTTCTTCATAATAGATTAATGTAGCATGCTCAAGTCAACAATACAAATCCATACACTCATCAATAAGTTACCCAATGTATACCTTATCCTTATCTATCATGTCCATCTTTTCCTTATGTACATATCTCATTTCTTCATCTTTTCTTCCTTCTACAGATGTTCAGATGTTTGTAACTATCATGATAAGTATTTTCAAAACTAGTTGACATCAATGACAACATATTGACTAATTCAATCATCTTAGATATCACTTTAGTAGCTTGGTGATCTCTAATCATTGTTCCTTCAGTTCATCTAGATATTCAATCATTTATAGATCATCAATCTCTCCCTTTGTCATTTATGGAAACACAAACAATATGAAATATGCCATACATATACCAAACATGTATTCTGTTAGGAATAGTCCCAAGAGATAACTGAGAGGTGGGGGGGGGGGGGGGGGGGGTAAATCAGTTATCTACTAGTTTCAATTCTTTATCCAATTAAGTATACTTAAACATAAAGGATAAACACAATGAAAGAACACTTGAACACAACACCAATATTTTGGTTACGGAGAAACCCAAATAGGTAAAAACCCTGGTGGGAATTGAAACCCAATAATATTCTGCACTAGTGTATTATGATCCGTGTTAGAAGATCCTTAACCCTGTTAGGAGTTACTTTACAATATATTTAGTATAATAGACTTGGTCAAGGGTCGAACCTTGTTAGGAGTCTTTTACAATAATTCTTGTTAGGGGAGAGGATGCACTATCCTAGAGCACACTACTCAAAGGGGCAAAGGCTACAACCTTTTGAATAACAGATACACACTATATCTGGATCTTGGTGAACTACGATTAGACTTGCTATCTGGATCAGTTCCAATGTATATCACAAACACTTTACTTGGTCACATAGACCTTCTTCTGATGGCTCAACACTTTGCACACTCTGCTCTGCTCTTCACAATCAACTATGAACCACACTCTAGCAATCACAAATGACTACCTATAAATATCTTTCCTCTAAATGATATAATCAAGTCAGCCTATTAGAACCACCTTGAAATCATAATAGAGAAACCATAACAAACTCCAATAATAATTCAGTCGGCTCTACTAAGCATGCAACACATTTTGGGACCTGTCCAATAAGACAATTGTAGATGCATGCTACACATTGTCAGCTCTACCAAAATAATTGTATCTTTCTCCTCAAGATGAATTACTTTATGCGCTCTTAACTAAACATCACTAACTCTTCTCCAAGCTTAAATCCAAGGATGCATACCAAAATGATAGATGCAACTCCAGAACCAATATAATCTATGTTGGCTCTTCTAAACAAAAATAGGAAACTGCTATAGGTGAATAGCGACTGCATAACTTCACTTCTACTAACATCAGACTCTATGTCCATGAATGTAACATAACTAACATGTCTTCATCATATATCCAAGCATGCAAGGCTCCATGATAACTATACGGACAACTATACATAGAACATTGCCTGTTACTCTATCAGGAACACTACTAACACAAGCTGCTATATAACTATCTATACTAACAGTTAACCTTTACACCCATGATATCATGTTGATAACATGTCCATGATACATATACTAAAATCTTACTACATAAGTCATCCATGCATGCTACTTACCATATGTTGTCATCAATGACAAACATACAATCAGTACTGGCCTGTTGGCAAATCTCCAACAATCTCCCCCTTTGGCATCGATGGCAACATATGGAATGAAAAAATCCACCAATCCAAATGAATAATTATTTTATAACATTCTCCATTTCCTCTTCAAGACTCCCCCAAAGATGAGTCCTCCATCTGCTGCAATATTCTTCAACATTCTCCATTTCCTCAACTGAACTGTTGTCATAACTGAATACTACTCCCCCTTAGTATATTACTCCTCCTTTTACTTATGTTTTTTATGACTATATATCACTCCACCTTTGACATCAATGGAAAAGGGCTCCAAATAGTTTAAGTACCTGTACTACTCCAGAAGTAGAGTAGTAAACCATCCATCAGTCCCTGAGGACTGATGCTTTTCCTTCTTTCTTTTAAGTAGAATCAGGGAAGGGAATTACTCCCAAATTCTCCCTGAGATACACAAAAGTATCCTTAGGAAAGGAATTTGTAAATATGTCTACTAACTGATCTTTAGTACTTACATAGTCCACCTTGACTTCTTTCTCTGCCACTTTCTCTCTTAGGAAGTGATACTTGATCTCAATGTGCTTTATCTTTGAATCCATCACAAGGCTCTTTGACATGTTGATAGTGCTAGTGTTATCATAGTGAATAACAATACGATAATCAATCTGAATTCCAAAATTCTTTATCATCTTCTTGATTAAAACAATTGTAGAACAATTCAAGGCTGCTACAACATACTCTACCTCTACTGTTGACTAAGAAATGCAATTCTTTTTCTTGCTTGTCCAAGTGACAAGTCTATCACCAAGAAACACTACTCCACCTAATGTACTCTTTTTTTCATCAACGCATCCTACCCAATCTGCATCAATGTACACATGAAGCTCAACATTTTCTGTATTAGGATACCATAGACCATAGTCTATAGTGCCTTGCAAATATCTGAATATCCTTTTTACTACCATGAGGTGACTTTGTTTAGGCTCTGCTACAAATCTTCCAACTATGCCAACTGCATTGGAAATATCTAGTCTGGTCTGAGTAAGATAAATAAGTTTTCCAATCATAGAATTGTACAATGTTATATCTACTGCTGGTGAGTCATCTTCTTTTGTAAGCTTGCATCTAGTTATCATAGGTGTCCCTACTGGCTTACAATCATCCATATTGAATTTCTTCAATATCTCTTTCACATACTTTGATTGATTAATGAAAATTCCTTTCTCTGTCTATTGTACATTCAATCCCAAAAAGTAATTGATAGGTCCAATCATGCTCATCTCAAATTCACTCTACATCTCTTTAGAAAATTCAGCACTGAGTTTGTCATTACCTCCAAAGATAATGTCATCAAAAAATATAGCTACAAGTAGTATTCCTTCAGATGTCTCTCTTATGAATAGGTTACAATCTGCTGCTCCTTTCTTGAATCCAATTTTTGTTAGATATCTATCAAGTCTCTCATACCAAGCTCTAGGGGCTTGCTTAAGTCCATAGAGGGATTTCTTTAATCTGCATACCATATCAGGTTTGTTTGATAGAGTAAATCCTTCTAGCTGCTCAATATATTCTTCTTCTTTTAATTCACCATTCAAGAATGTTGACTTGACATCCATCTGATAAACTTTGAAGTTTTTGAATGTTGCATAACCTAGAAACAACTTAATAGCTTCTAATCTACTCACTAGTGCAAATGTGTATGAATAATCAATGTCTTCTCTTTGCGCATATCCCTTACATACTAACCTTGCTTTATTTCTTACTATTGTACCATCTTCATTCATCCTATTTCTAAATATCCACTTTGTTCCAATCACATTCTTATCACTAGGTCTTGGGACCAGTTCCCAAGTTTCATTCTTAATAATCTTATCAAGTTCTTTCATAGCATCATGCCAATCTGAATCATTACATGCATCTTCAACACTTAAGGGTTCAATCTGAGATAGTAATCATACCGCTTCATTGCTAGCTGAGTTCTTTGCTTGTGATATTGTTAAGACTTTTCTACTCTGATCTCCAATGATGTCTTTCTTGGAATGGTTTCTAGATGTAAACTTTGGAACTTTAGGTGATACTGTCTCATCTTCTTTAGGAGTTTCTTCTTCACTTGTCTTAGGGTCATTAAATAACACATCAATATTGTCAAACATTTCTTCAATAACTATCTCACTAGTTGAGGGTCTGGGTTCTTCTTCAATCATGGGTGAGTAATCATGATATCTTTCTTGAATCATAAACTTTTCATCAATCTTAACATGAGCACTTTCAATGATCTTTTTCATTCTTAAATTGAAACATTTATAAGCTTTACTTTTAGTAGAGTAACCAAGGAAAATACCTTCATCACTTCTTGCATCAAACTTGCCTACTGCTTCATCTCTCTTGATGTAGCATTTGCTTCCAAAGATTCTAAAGTATTTTACTATGTGAACATTACCAAACCATAGCTCATATGGTGTTTTGTCTATGCTAGGCCTCAATTGAATTCTATTGATGGTATTGACTGCATCTCTCCAATAGGTGTGTGCAACTTTTCCTTGAATCATGATGGTGCACGCTGTATCAAGGATGATCCTATTCCTTCTCTCTGCAATTCCATTCTACTGAGGGGTTCTAGGTGCACTCAACTGCCTCTTGATGCCAAGTTCTTCATAGTTCTCATAGAATCTATCAGAGGTGAATTTTCCTCCTCTATCTGATCTCAAACATTTTATCTTTAGTCTAGATTCATTCTCAACCTTAGCTTTGAATATTTTGAACTTCTCAAATGCTTCTGACTTGTCTTTCAAGAATGCAACCCACATCATTCTAGTATGGTCATCAACAAACAAAATGAAATGCCTTTCACCATAGTATGATCTTTTTTGAGTTGGTCCACATAGGTCTGTATGAATTAGATCCAACTTGTTCTCTACTGAATTGAGCTTTCTCTTGAATGAGTTTCTCACATGCTTTCCCATCACACATTCCCTGCATATAGTATCAACTGGCTTTGCTATGCTAGGTAGATCTCTTACTGACTTTTCATTTCTTATCTTTACTATGTTATCAAAATTGATATGACATAGTCTTTTATGCCACAACCAACTATCATCTACTTTAGCAACAAAACAACTTGCTTCTAGATTAAGTTGAAAAACATTACCTTTAGTCTTTGATCCTGATGCAATTATTTATCCGTCTTTATTGTTAATGATGCACTTGTTTCCATTGAATTCCAATCTGTAACCTTTGTCAAGTAACTGCCCAACACTTAGTAGATTATGTTTCAAACCATCGACATAAAGAACATCATCAATACTATTATTTCCATCCAAGGTGATGGCTCCTCTACCAACAATGGGTTTAGGAGTGTTATCTCCAAATCTAACCATTCCACCATTGTATTTGTCCAGATGAGCAAATCTATCTTTATCACCTATCATGTGATGTGAACAACCATTATCTATAATCCAGTCTATCCTTATATCAGCTTGTGAAATCAATGCTACCTCTTGTTTCTCTTTCTCATCTTCATGATCTATCTTGTTGTTCATTTTCTCAATGATAGCAATAAATCCAATTTCTTCTTCAGCTAAATTATCATCTGAAACTCCATCTCCAGCATAGTAATATTCTTTAGAGTGTTTAGGCTTGTAGTCATTTTTTAACTTTCTAGCTCTTAAGGGACATTTAGATGCAAAGTGACTGATCTTATTACATGAAAAGCATTTAAATGACAATTGACCTTCATATTTTCCTTTTCCTTTCTTTTCTCTTTTGGCAATCATAGCAATGAAATCATCTAGTGTTTTCTCTTCATCATCATCATCAAAATTACCAGAAGTGTTTGCAAATTTCTTACCATGAACTGTTGCTTTGAAGGTTGTCTCACTTTTAGGTTCTGTCTCCAATCTTGAAATATCAAAAGCTAAGATTTTGCTGATCAAAGTCTCTCTCTTGAAATTTGATGTAAGCTGCATGGTCTCATCAAGGATGTTGATCTTGTTTTCATATTCTGGAGTGAGGGTAGTATCAATTTGTCCATGATATATTCCTCTGAGATTTCTCCACCATTGTTCCTAATTCCAGCAACTGCTTCATTGATCCTTTGATTGTAAGATTTGATGTTTTCTTCAGGTAGCATCTCTAATGCATTATGTCTTTTCTTCCATGTTTTTCTGTGTGCATCCTTTGCTTGTTTGTCTCCTTCAAATATCTCTTCTAGGTACTTCCATATTTTGTGGGTTGTATCTACTTTCTTTATTTCTGAAAATTCACTATCATATAGGGCGTTGATAAGGTCTTCTTTGGCTATTGCATTCTGATGAAATAATTCCTTTTGCTTATCAGTAGCATCATCCTTTGCAAGGTCTTCTAAAGTAGGGAACTTGACTACTTTGATAGTCACATCAAAAACTTCAAAAGCAATGCATTGAAAATGAGTTATCATCTTGTTCTTCCAATCAAGATAATTCTCTCCATCAAACTTAGGACTTTCTTTTTTGAATAATTCCATCTGATCAACCTCAAGTTATTAAACTTTCTCTGTGAGGCACTTGTCTCTGATACCAATTGTTATGAATAGTCCCAAGAGATAACTAAGAGGGGGGGTGAACCAGTTATCTACTAGTTTCAATTCTTTATCCAATTAAGTATACTTAAACATAAAGCATAAACACAATGAAAGAACACTTGAACACAACACCAATATTTTGGTTACGGGGAAACCCAAATAGGTAAAAACCCTGGTGGGAATTGACACCCACTAATATTTTGCACTAGTGTATTATGATCATTGTTAGAAGATCCTTAACCATGTTAGGAGTTGCTTTACAATATATTTAGTATAGTAAACTTGGTCAAGGTTTGGACCCTATTAGGATTCTTTTACAATAGTCCCTATTAGGGGAGAGGATGCATTGTCCTAGAGCACACTGCTCAAAGGGGCGAAGGCTACAACCTTCTGAATAATAGATACACACTATATCTGGATCTTGGTGAACTGTACTTAGACTTTCTATCTATATTAGTTCCAATGTATAGCACAAACACTTTACTTGGTCACATAGACCTTCTTTTGATGGCTCAACACTTCGCACACTCTTCTCTACTCTTCACAATCAACTATGAACCACACTCTAGCAATCACAAATGACTACCTATAAATATCTTTCCTCTAAATGATATAATCAAGTTAGTCTATTAGAACCACCTTGAAATCATAATAGAGAAACCATAGCAAACTCCAATAATAATTTAGTCCGCTCTACTAAGCACGCAACACATTCTGGGACCTATCCAATAAGACAATTGTAGACGCACGCTACACATTGTTGGTTCTACCAAAATAACTGTAACTTCCTCCTCAAGTTGAATTACTTTATGCACTCTTAACTAAACATCACTAACTCTTCTCCAAGCTTAAATCCCAGGGCGCATACTAAAATGATAGGCGCAACTCTAGAACCAATATAATCTCTATCGACTCTTCTGAACAAACACAAGAAACTACTACAGGTGAATAGCGACTATATAACTTCACTTCTACTAAACATCAGACTCTACATCCTTGAATGTAACATCACTAACATGTCTTCATCATATATCCAAGTGCACAAGACTCCATGATAACTGTACAGAAACTATACACAGAACATTGTCTGTTACTCTGTCAGGAACACTGCTGACACATGCTGCTATATAACTATCTGTACTAATAGTTAACCTCTACACCCATGATCTATCATGCTGATAACATTTCCATGCTACATATATTGAAAGCTTACTACATAATTCTTCCATGCATGCTACTTACCATATGTTGTCATCAATGACAAACATACAGTCAGTACTGGTCTGTTGGCAAATCTCCAACATATTCTACAACTATGTAGGTAAATGTTGTAGCTTGGTATGCTCTCCCTAGCTTGAAATTATGTTTAATCACTACAAAAAAACATTCCATGCAAACTCTCCCTGTGGATTTGATCTTTTTCTACTCGGCTCTCTGATTCTTTCTCCCATATATGTTCTTAGCAATAGATATTTCATATGAAATTCCTCTCCCTTTGACAACAATGCAAAAGAAAAATAAACAGCTCAGCAGCAGCCAAATTATCCTTTGTTGTTTGGTCCAGATCAAGTACCTTCATGTATTGATAAACAATTTCCTGTTCCAGCTTCTACAATCTTTCACAACCTTAGAAAACCTAAAGTGGGAGCTATGTGCATCAACATGAATGATTTTCTGATAAAGTATAGGTTATTCAACCTCCTGATCACCTTAGTGACTAATAGATAGGGGATGGACCCCTAGTCTAGTCCTCAAATACTCAAATGTTTCCTTTGGTAAGGGCTTGGTAAAAATATCAGCAAGTTGTTCTTTAGATTTTACAAATTCCAATTTCACCTCCTTCTCTTGAACTTAATCCCTTAAGTAGTGATACTTAAGAGATATATGCTTTTTTTTTTAATGCACCATCAGATTCTTGGAAATATTTATAGCACTAGTATTGTCACAATATATAATCATCGGGTTAGTGATTACTTCATTCATTCCTTCCAACACTTATTTTATCCAAGCAATATTTGAAAAATTTGCAGCAACAACAACATACTCTGCTTCAGCAGTAGACTGAGAAATGCATGATTGTTTCTTGCTTATCCAAGTCACAAGCCTTTCTCCTAAAAAGAATGCTCCACCAGTTGTGCTCTTCTAGTCATCAATGTTTCCATCCTAATCTCCATCAATGTAAACTCAGAGTTCAAATTTTCCTTCCTTTGTGTACCATAAACCATAGTCTTCAGTCTTCTTCAAGTATCTCAGAATTCTTTTAATAGAAACCATATGTGAATCTTTAGGATTGGTAGGAAATCTTGCCACAATCCCAATTGCATGTGCTATATCAGGCCTACTATGTACCACATACATCAATTTTCCAATCATTGATCTGTACAGTGTCTGATTTACCTCTGTATATTTTTCATCCTTTGTCAACTTACATCATGTTACCATCAGTATTCCTACCGGTTTTGAATCTTCCATGCCAAAGGTCTTTAACACTTCTTTAATGTATTTTGATTGAGTCATGAAAATCCCATCATTATGTTGTATAATTTGCAAACCTAGAAAGAATTTAATCTCTCCAAACATTGACATCTCAAATTCCTTTCTCATTTCATCAGCAAAAGATTTGCAAATCAAATCATGTCCACCAAAGATTATGTCATCAACAAAAATTTTAAAAATCAAAATATTATCATCAGATTCTCATTTCATGTAGAAATTACTATTATCACTTATTCTTACAAAGCCAATACTAATAAGATAAGCATGTAGTCTTTCATACCATGCTCTTGGTTCTTGCTTTAGTCCATACAAATCTTTGTGCAATCTACATACCATTTTCTTCTGATTTGGATCAACAAAACCTTCTAATTATTCTATGTAGACCTCCTCCTCAAGAATTCCATTCAGAAATGTTGATTTTACATCCATTTGATATACTTTGAATCCCTTATGTGCAGCATATTCAAGTAATATACAGACTCCTTCAAGTCTAGCCACTGGTGCAAAAGTTTCACCATAATCTACACCTTCTTCTTGTGCATATCCCTTGCATACAAGTCTTGCCTTATTCCTAGTGACCTCGCCATTTTCATTTAACTTGTTTCTGAAAATCCACTTAGTATTAATTACATTTTTATCTTTCAGTCTGAGTAATAATGTCCATGTCTTATTCTTCTCAATCTATTCAATTTCCTCATTCATAGCCTTAATCCATTCCTCATTTTTAAGTGCATCCCTAACATTCTTAGGTTCAAACTCACAAACTAAGCATGTGTCTTGTCTTAACTTACTTTGGGTCATCATGCAAGCTTGCTTGTCTCCAATGATTTGATTCTACAGATGGTTCCTTCTAACAAATCTTTCTAGCACTTGAAATCTTCTTTGCTTATCATTTGATTCAGGTTCATTTTCTTGCTCAGTAGCTTCTTCCTAGTTCTTGGTTTGCATTTGTTGATTCTCGGTAGCATTTTCTTGATGCTCAGTAGACTCAATCTGTAGCTTCAGTGGATAGCCTGGATGCTCAACATATGTAAACCTACTGTAATCTTTTGGTTCCTTCATGCTTTCTTCATCATTCTTTTCAGAAAACTCATCAACTTTTACATTAGCACTTTCTACCATTTTATTAGTAGCCTTGTTCAAACATTTATAAGCTTTACTCTTAGTAGAATATCCTAAAAATATTCCTTCATCACCTTTAGAGTCAAATTTACCATTCCTATCATCTTTCATAATATAACACCTACTTCCAAAGATTCTGAAATAACTTACATCCGGTGTATAGTCGAACCATAACTCATAAGGTGTCTTGTTTGTGTCTTTCTTCAGTTGAATTTAGTTCAAGGTGTATATAGTAGTGCTAACTACTTCTCTCTAATACATTCGTGCAACATTTTTCTCAATCATCAATGTTCTGGCACAATCAACAATAGATTGGTTCCTCCTGTTAGCAATCTCATTCTGATGCGGTGTCCTCAATGCAAAAACCTATCTTTTGATTCCATGCTCATTACGGAAATTAGTGAGTTCATCAAAAATAAAATCACCTCCTCTATCAAATCTTAATCATTTTAAGTCTTTCCTAGTTTCTTTTTCAACTTTAGCCTTATACCACTTAAACAATTTTAATGCCTCATATTTTTCTTTTAAGAACATGACTGCTAGCATCCTATAGTAGTCATCAACAAATAAAATAAAATATTTATCACCATAGTAGCTTTGACTTCTCATAGGACCACATAATTTTGTATTTACCAACTCCAAAATACCTTTAGATGAATAGTCTTTACTTTTAAAACTACATTTGGTCATCTTTCCTTTCTGACATTGATTGCACATGACATGATCAGGTTTGGTTAGACTTGGTAGACCTCTAACTCTTCTCTTTTTACTAATCTTAATCATGTTATCAAAGTTCACATGACACAGTCTCTTATACCATAACCATACATCTTCATTCTTCACCAGTAAACAAGAAGTTTCAACATTGTCAAGATAGAATAAATTACCTTTTGATTGTCCTCCAATATCGACAAGCTTTCCATTTTCATCAAAGATTTTCACCTTCTTGCTTTCAAATGCAACTCGGTGACCTAAGTTATTCAGTTGTACTATACTCAACAAATTTTAGTTAAGTCCTTTTACCTAGTATGAATTATCACATATAATCCTATCATTCAATAAGATAGACCCTTTTCCTTTCACTTGACAAGGTGTATCATTTTCCATTTTCACCAATCCTCCATTATAGTGCTCAGGATATTTAAATTTATCTTCATCACTATTCATGTGATGTGTACAACCACTATCAATGATCCAAATATCATTTTTGCTAACTTTAGAAATAAGGGATGTTTCTACATACCTTTTCTCTTCTTCTGAATCATCTTTCATTGCAATAAATACCACTTCAATTTTATCATCAGTGTCGGTGTTGGTTTTATCTTCATTTTCTCCAACAAGGTAACATGCCTTCTTTCCTTTGTCTTTGTAATCTTGGTTATCTCTATTGTAGTGTCGATTTCCTCTATTATTTCTTCTACCAAACTTTCCATCACCAGATTGGTCATTGTCTTTATCCTCTTCTTTCATGTTAGGACATCTAGTAGCAATATGGCTAATCTATTTACAATTAAAAAAATCTAAAGGTAACTTTCCCTTATACCTTCCTTTACCTTTTTGAAGTCTTTGGGCCATAAGTGCTTCAAGCTCATCAAGCTCATCTTCCCTGTCACTATCACTTTCATTCTTTATATTATGCTTACTACTAGATTTACCTATCTTTACAAATGACATAAAAGAAGACTCAACACTCTGTACAACACTATTGTCATAATTATTTAGCTGAAAAGTAGTTAACTTTCTAATCAAACTATCAAGGGTAAGAGTGCTATTAGGTGTAGACCTCATTTCATGAATTGCAAAAATTCTAATTGCATAGATAGGAAACAAGGTTCTCAGTATCTTACTTACCATAGTATCTTCAAAAATAATACCTCCTACTCCTTGGATAGCATTGACTACTTCTTTGATTTGGTTAGAGTATTGTGTGATGTTCTCACCTTCCTTCATCTTCATGTCATAAAATATGTCTCTTAAGCTTTCAACTCTGGCTCTCATTACATTCACATCACCACCATAAACCAATGCAAGTTTATCCCACATTTTCTTCGTTGTAGTGCATGTTTTGACATCTTCAAACTCAGCATCAGATAGAGCAGCAACAATCTCTATCATAGTTATATTATGTTCATGTCTATCTCTCAACTGATCAATTGTCAGAGTTCCAATAGTAGGTTGTATGTAGCCATGGTCTAGTAGATGTAGAGAAGATTCTCCAATTCTAGATATGTGAAGCCTCATTCTACTTTTCCATGTGGAGAAGTTATCTTTGTTCAACTTAGGCACTTCCCTCTTATACATCTTGTGATCTTTTGCTCAAGTCCTTAAAACTTTCCTCCAAGCAACCAACTTGGCTCTGATACCAATTGTTAGAATAGCTGAGAGGGGGGTGACTCAATTAAATCAGTTATCCTATAGTCCCAAACTCCCAGATGTACTTTACAAAAATATTTCAACAATTTAAGAAACTCAGTAACATAAAATATCAATCTATATGTTCACTTTACCGAATACCAATAATTATCCAAACTATGATTACTAATTAAATCAACTATGCAGTATGTAAAGTATGATAACAAAACAATCATAGCAAATAACACATAACACAATGATTTAACGTGGAAACCTTGCTAAGGAAAAAACCACCTGGGACCGGTAACCCAAAATATTTCACTCTTCTGAAGTGAGCTCGGTTAGGAGCTAACCATTTTAAAGGTTATAATGCACACGGTTAGGTGTGACCTAGTTAGAGGATTTATCACTAACAGTTAACTCTTGACCAACATTCACTATGGGGTCAAGAAGCTAACAATTAACATTCATTGAATGTCATATGAAAATAAAATAAGACTGTTAAGTCCACTCAATTAAGAGATTTTGTTGAATCAATGGTTAAATTGATACAGTTCTAATCTGATTCAAATACAACTCAATTGCAAGTATTCAGATCTATGATATGCTCATAAAAATCATATGATCATTATTCAATTCACTTCCTCAATATTTCCCAACTCACTTCACTCAGTAAATAGTTCTCTGATGCTCGGTAATGTCTACATCTCAGTTCTTTCTGTAACCAGTTTGATCAGGAATGCATGAATAAAGTCTTCATGTGAAATCTTTGTGGTCTCTATTTGTCGGGCAAGTTTCAACAATGAAACTCATGTCTCTTAAATAGATAAGTAAATTGTCTTCATATCAGCCATCAAATTTTGCCTCTTAATCTCCTTCATCCATTTTTTTTCTTAAACCTTCCTTAGTAGATGTGTCCTTAACACATTTCAATATCATCCTTTAGATCATCTCTGAATTATGTCAATTGTGGATCTTATAACTAACTTCATCCTTTACCTCAAAATCATAACAATTTTGAGGTCATCAATTTTAGTTGGTTGTTCTTAAAATTTAATGTTTTCATCCATACTTGGTTAATACTTAATACATCGGTGATAATTGTCACTCGATATACATTGCACATGCTCGGTGTATACATAAGTCTTCAATTACCAACCACATTAACTTGTTCAAATCAAATCTCTTCTTCATAATATATTAATGTAGCATACTCATGAAGTCAAAATTACAAAGCCATAGACTCATCAATAAGTTACCCAAAGTATACCTTATCCTTATCTATCATATTCATCTTTTCCTTATGTAGATATCTCATTTCTTCATCTTTTCTTCCTTCTAAAAATGTTCAGATGTTTTTAACTATCATGATAAGTATTGTCAAAACTAGTTGACATCAATGACAACATATTGATTGATTTAATCATCTTACATATCACTTTAGTAGCTCCGTGATCTCTAATCATTGTTCATCTAGATATTCAATTAGTTTTAGATCATCTTCTTCTTCTTTTCTTTATTATTATTCTCAGGGCACCTTGATGCAATATGTCCAATATTACTACATGTAAAGCATTTCAAGGGTAATTTTTCATTTATTTCCCTTTCCTCTAGGTAACCTTATAGCAAACAAAGCTTCCAATTCCTCTTGTTCTTTTTCCTCAGAAATGATATCATCAATATTACTTCCATAAGATACTAAAGCATTTTGACTAGTAGGCTTAGAATTCCTTCTAGAGTTTAGATAGGCCTTAAATGTTGCATTAGTTCTAGGCATGCTATTATCAAAATTTCTCAACTCAAAGGTAGTTAACTTTCCAACCAAAGAATTTATAGTAACCAGTATAGTCCCTAAATACCTTACTTCTTATATAGTAGAAACTCTAATTGCATAATGTGGCAATAAATTTATCAAGATTTTGCTTACCACATCATCTTCACTAGTGGCTACATCAGCTCCTCTGATTACATTCACTACCACTTTGATTCTCTGATTTTATTGCTAAATGTTCTCTTCTTCAGTCATCCTCATGTCATCAAATTTTCCCTTTAAGTTGTCTACCTTATCATTTTTCACATGTGAATCTCCTCCATAGACTATTTTTACCTTCTCCCATGTGTCATAAGAAGTCTCAAGATCTTGCACATTGATATACTCTACATCTAATAAGGTACTTTCTATTGCTTCCATAGTTGTAGTGTGATCTTTTTTTCCCTCAACTATTCAGCAAATAGGGTTCCATTAGGAAAAACATATCTTGTAGTCACATGATCCTAGTATTGATCACCCATTCCTTTCAAGTATAACTTCATCCTTCCACACCATACTAGATAACTATCCTTATTGAACTTAGGACCTTCTTTTCTCATCATCTTGTCAGGATATTTGCCTCAAGATGTTAAACTTCTTCTACAAGGACCAAAGTTCTGATACCAATTGTTAACCTTATTATGATAAGATTATTGAGGGGGGGGTGAATCAACAATCTATTGATTTCAACATTTAAACACTTTTCACTTAATCAATAAAGAAACAACTCAACAATCAAATGTAAATGTGAAACCACAAAACATCCAACATAAATACACAATATTTTTGGTATCATGGAAACCCAAATTAGGGAAAAACCATGGTGGGGATGGCACCCACAAATTTGTACTCTTCTAAAGTACGTCATGTGAAAGGATTTACCCTATAAAAGGAATTTACATATACATGACAAAATGTAACCTTGTGAGAGGATTTACCTAAATCTCATAACAATCGTGTACCTTGTGAGAGGACTTAGAACACATATTACAGTGCCACCATATAGGATTTACAATATAATGAAGATTTTTTAGGATCTACCTCACTTGAGGATTTCCAATACTCTATTGTAGCTTCTAGGAAACAACAGGTAAGAATGATCTATGAAATATAAACCTCCTTTGCTTGATCAAATCCTTTGTAGCTCAAACAACATTCTTTACATTCTTCTCTAACACTTGGCTAGACCACACCTTCTTATCTCTTCTTCCTTCTTCACTGACACATGATCAACAACACATTCACCATCTCTTTTTTCTAGCTTATACTGCATTCCTTTGCTCTTAAGTTTCCACCACCATAGAAAACCCTAAAATGTAATACATTTTCAATCTAACCATACACTTGGCTTCATATCACATATCTCTATGTCCAATTTGAAATTCACTGATTGCATCTTTTCATTTTTGGATTTAATCAAGAAATTAAATTATTTTATCAACTATTTCCCTTCTTGACCAATCAGCTTGCTCAAATCATCTTTACATGCTCATCTCAATGATATAACCATTAAAAAATAGTTTCTAGTTTCCCATGCACATTGTCTAATGAATTTTTACTAATAACATTTGACTATAACAATAATTTAAATCACCAATACCGATTAAACCATTAGCCACTTAAAAAATTTACATTTTTTAAATATCATTGTTTATCCTTTGAAATATCTCATATCTTTTCTCAAAATGAATCACAGATGTAGGATTAGCATCTAGCAGCTTCAAGTAACCTCTATAAAATAACCGATCACCAAAACAATCAAACACATAACCATAATGATAGAATCATCATATTCCTATTAATTTTTGTTTTAACAATTTCACTGTCTCTGATCAGCTTTGCTAAATCTGTCTCACCAGTCATCACAACAAGTTAAGATTTTACATGTAGTATCCAAACATGTTTCCAAACACTTCTGTATAAAAGCACCTCAACATATTACCATTCACATGATGTATTCCATGATCATCATTGTCATCTCATAAGGTTTATAGTTGGCATTAATGACAATACCATAACTGATCATTGCTCAACCAAACCTATTATGTCTCATCATCAAATCATGCTCTAAACCACTTTTCATTACTACTCTATCATTCCTAATAATTTATTTTGAATATTAAATTAAAAGATAACATTTTCTTTCCTTTCTAACATTTATCTAGATACATCAACCATCTCTATTCCTAGATACACTTCCTTCATAGACTAATAACATAAGGAGATGAATGAATTATAAACAAGTAACTAACTCAACTTCTTAATTCTTATAACATATCCAATCTACAATATAATATTTCCCCTTTCTTTTCACCTAGAAATACCCTTTCCTTTTCATTGTGTTGAATTTAAATTACATCAATATACATCATTATTCCATATACATATGACTCCTTTCAAGAGATTACAATTACTTGAAAACATATATGTCAATACATCTCAACATGATGTAATATATAATATGAGTTCTTCAAACTAAAAATTTGGAATGGTACATGTGAAAGGATCATCCACAAGACAACAAACATTACCTTTCTATAATAAATATTAACCACCCAACCTCGTGGAACCAATAGACCACTCCCCCAAGCTAGGAGATAGAAACCAAGGCCCACACAAGAGCAAAACAAGTAGGACATACCTAAGGTGGTAAAAACCCTTCCCATAAACAAAGTATGAAACATAACCAGGAAACAAATTGTATCATCATAAAATGGAAGCACTTCCATTTAGGACTAGTTTAGCCCTCTGAGTAAGTGGTCTGGGGTCATGTCAAGTGCCTTGAGTGGGTCTTTGACTATATCTAGCTTTTTCCCCTATTATGCTTCTCTCCTCACCTTTTTCCATCCTTTTTCTGGCACCTTATCTTGAGGATCTGAGATTCTTGACTTCAAGGTCAAGGTTGACCTTCTGGGTCAAGGTCAACCTTGACCTTGACCTAGGTCAGAGTCAACCTCGACCCTGCTCTAGGTCCAAATTTCAAATCCTAAAAGTTTTTGGATGTTGGGCTTCAAAAAGTTTTATTTCCCGCTTCCGAGTCAGCTGTTTCAGATTTTAGAATGGTAAACTCTTAAATTATATTTAATTTAGGTCCATTTCTAGGGGTTAAGGCTTAATTTGAATTTAATTCTCCTATGTTAGCCTCTCTAGAAGTTTGTGCCCTAGACTAGTATAAAAGGAAGCCTTCCTCTCTCCTTTTCACATCCACCATCCATAGAATTCAAGCAAGTGAAATCAAGTGATCAAGAAATCATCAAGAAAGAAAGAAGGAGAAGGAAATAATTCAAGAATTTAATCATCCTCAAGCATTCAAGCATTCAAGATCCAATTCATCAAGGAGATCCATTGTTATCCATTGAAGGATTCAATCTCTTTGGAGCCCTCTTGTTGAAGATTTCTCCATCCATTTCCATCCAAACTTCTTCCTATTCCAAGATCCATTCAAGAATGGTGTTGAAGATCTAATGAAATTGATTTAAGACATCCTACATACAATTTTGCATCCATTTGGAGCCTCCATTCTTGTGGATTCAAGGATTTGAATCCTCCACAAGGACTTCAATATAAGCAAGGTGAATAGTTCCATTAGCTTTGTTTATTGCTACAATTTCAATTATATTTCAAGGTTAATTCCAAAATTGGGGTTTGACCAAGGCAAACCCTTCATCCAAAAAACAAAACTATTTTTCTTATAGGTACAGGTGCATGACAATGAATTGCAGTTCAAATCTGAGTACCCTTTTCGGCGAACTTTTAGGATCCGCAAATAGAATTTTCATCGGAGTAGTGTAGGTCAAGGTTGACTTTTTGGGGTAAGATTGTGCCCCAGGGTAAGATCTTGCCCTTGTTTTGGGTCAAGGTAGACCTTCTTCAAAAAAACAAAAAGGTTTTTGGGTTTTCTCTATTTCTGCATTTCCAGGCCAAATTCGATTGTAGAATTTCATGAAACTGAACACAGACACCAGAAAATAGCATTTTCTAGATCAGTCATATTTTGAGGTTAGTAGTTGTCTTCAATTCAATCAATATTTCAATACATACTTTCTATAATGGAATATAAATTTTTCTACTTTCTTCATATTCTTCATCGATTCAATCATTTGTGCATTAACCATTCTCTTTTGGTTGATCAATTTGGATCTTTCCTTTGGGAATTTGGATTAAGAAGTAGATCTTTCATTCCGTCACACACATACATTTTTATCCACTACATTTTTGGTGAACCCGCGATAGACAACTCTTTCTTTTATGGTGTTAGATCTTTCATGTATTATATTTCTTTTATGTGTTTTCATCTCATACAAAAATACAAAAACATTCATTCATTTACGCTTTGTGTTTAGTTCATTTTTTCAATGCATTGGTATATGAGCTTTACTACCTCTAGTCCTACTTATAATATTTTGGTTAGATGAAGTCATAGACTTATGGGTGCCTTTGATCCTGAGTAATCCTCTCCTTTCCTTGGGATCCCAGATGACAATTTGATTATTCATGATTCCAATCCTACCATGGAGAAAAACTCTTATCACTCATCTCATGATGAGGATGATTCTTTAAGAGTTCCTCCTGAACAAATCCAAAAACTTTCAACTGAACTTGATAAAATGGGTAATTGGCTTATTCAAGAAAACCATAATCAAGATTCTATTCAAGCTATAGAGGCTCTTAAGAAAGTACTTCATGATAGTGATCAAGGTGTTAACCTCCTGTGTGGTATTACTCATCTTGTGCATTCAAATGTTAAACATTTAGCTCAAGAAGCTCAAGATTTAGGATTAACTCCTCCTGTCACTAGTACAGAACCTTTGTTTGTTCTTTTACCTATAATTCCTACATATACTCCTCCTTTTGTGACTAAGATGGTTCCCTCACTTTCTATGAGTGTTTCTCTTGTGTCTCTTCCTACTTCACAACCTTCTTACCATAATGTTTCTTTTACTTATTCCAATCCTCTTCCAACTATGGTCCTAAGTGTTCCTCCAGTTGTGTCTTCCATTCATGCTGCTTCATACACTTTACCTAGTGTTTCTAATGTTTCTATGCCTCCTATTTCCTCTATGATTCAACAATCATCAGTTTGGCTCAAACTATGTCCTCTTTACAATGACTTGCATCCTTGACTCAATCCAAGTTTAGCATTCCTACATGTGACATGGGAAGTCCTTTCTCCCTAGACATCATTTGCACTCTTGTTCCTCAGCAAGCCGATATGCCTCGTCTTGAGAATTACAATGGTAAGGGAGACCCTATTACTCATGTTAAAACATTTCAAACCCTTTGTAGTGACTATTCTCATGACCATAGGATTTTAGCCAAGTTTTTTGCTAGAACTTTTCATGACAAGGCCTTACAATGGTATTGTTCCTTGCCTCATTAATCTATTGATTCATTTCCAAAACTTTCCAATGCTTTTATTTAACAATTTCAAAATAACATTGGTCCACAAGTGTCCTTAACTAATTTGATGCATTGTACACAAAATACTAGGGAAAATTTGACTTAATTTATTGGTAGATTTAAGCATTTGCATGCTCAGATTTCTTATCCTATTCCTAATATGGATATTCAATGTATGTTTATTTCAAATCTTCAAAAGGATATTAGAGATAAGATGTTGCTTACTGAATTTACCTCTTTTCAACAACTTTGTATAGTGCTTCATCATTATCAATTATAAGTGAGTCAATTTGAGAGAAACACTCCAATGGCTCTTGTTCCAGTTGATAAGAGTGATGCTGCTCCTAATCCAAACAAATTTGAAAAACTCAACAACTATGTCAAGATAAATAAACAAGCAAATGCATTTGTTGATCAAGTTTTTGTTGCATCCCTCAATGCTACTTCTGCATCCACTTCTTTTCATTTAAATCGTATGTTTACTCCTCTCTCTGAATCTTTACATTCTATTATGAATAGTTTGTTAACTACTAATATGATTACTTTACCTCCTATTCAACCTCTTTTACCTTCTACGGTGGCATCCAAATCCTATGATCCCAAATCTTTTTGTCAATACCATCGTCAAAATGGCCATGATACTGAGAAGTGTTATTCTTTAAAGCATAAGCTTCAAGACTTAATTGATTCTAATACCTTATCTGTAGATAATTTTGATGGTAGTGGGAACAAATGTGTCTCTCCTCCTAATCAAAACCTTCAAATTTATATGAATCATTTGCCTACACATGATACTAATGCCATTTCTTAGCCATCTTCTATGGATATTTTTTATGATTCAAAGATGGATGATCTTAATCATATTGTTAACCATGTGGAGCATGTTGTTTTGTCTCAAACTGTATCTCCACCCCAGTCTCAATCTCAACCTCAAGCTCCACCTCAACCTAAACTGAAACCTCAACCAAAACCTCAAAAACAACCTAAGAATAAAAGACCTAGGTAACTCTTGATTACCTTTGATGATTCAGAAACTATTAAAGCTTCTGATGGTCCCCTTTACATTTATGCTAGGATTTCTCAGATATCTACGTGTGGTTGTCTTGTTGATCCTACATCCTTAGTCAATGTTATTACTAAAGAAAATATTTTTATGAAGAACTTGCAACATGATTCTTATGATACATCGACTGATGTGTGGATTCAAACTTGTAATGGTTTTCTTTATCCATCATTTGGTTATGTTTACTTACCTGTTGAACTTGGTGGTAAAATTGTGGACACTACCTTTGTTGTTGTTCCTACTTCTGATCAATTTCAAGTTAAGCTTAGTTTGCCTTGGTTGAATGAAATGCATGTTGTTTCTTCTCCTATCCACAAGTGTCTTAAATTAATTCATTATGAAGAAGTGAAGATGATTAATCATATTTTATATCAACCTTCTAGGCCTAGGGATTGTGCTACATTTGACTTCTTTTGGCCTTCATTACCTAATTCATGTCCTTCTCGACCTAATAACCTCTTTCACTCATATCAAGCCTATAAGCATCATAAGATTCTTGAGTTAAGTATGCCTCAGATGGATCTTAACCATGGTCTTTTTCCTACACCTTCCATACCTCCTTTATCCATGGCTTCTAGTTCTATTAATCAATCTCCTAGTGTTGCCTTTCAGCCTACTGGAAACTCTACTGATCCACCTATAGAACCTATGAAGGAACCAACAATTGTCCCTCCTAGCTCTTAGCATATCTCAAATAATACAAAACATAACCGATCTACCAATGAACATCATAAGAAGCACTGGGTTCAAGCTAAGGCTCAGCCTCTATTATTCAAAGTTCTTTACCTTCTTTTGATCAATCTATGCATGATGTGTTAGAAGAAGATCATACTAATAATGATGTTAAGATGCATGATTATGATGATTCTATTCATATCTTAGATCCTATTTTGATTAATTTGGATGAAGAAGATACTCTTGATGATACTAATGATGCTAATGATGAATATGAAACTATTGACATTGACAATGATTTGCCTAATATTATTTCATCACAATTGACAATTACACCTAGTATCAAACATTATGATTCTCAAGAGGATCCTTGTTTGGAACTGGCTATCATTCCTACTGTGTTGGATATAGTCCCTCTTGTGAGTTTTCCACCTTCCTGAAATGATATAGAATGAGATGGGGAGAGTAGGCGGCGTGCTTGATAGGCTTGTCCTTCATGGTAGCTTTTTGTGTGTTTGCTTGTCATACTATGTTTCTCCCATAATATGTTTGCTAAATGTTGCTAGATTCTTTTATATGACCCTTGTTACTTTGTTGGTGCAAGGTGATAAAGCAATTGAACTTGTTGTACTATTCCTCTATATGTATCTTTACTCTTCTATATGTTGTTTTCATGTTATGTTGTACCTGTTCTATTGTTCGTAAATGTTTCTTTGTATAGTCTACTTGGATTTGCAACTTGGTAGCACTAATTCTTTTTTGTCTCCATGTTGTGGTCCAAAAAGACTCTTCTTTGTAACTCTTATGTGTTCTTTCCTCCATTGTGATTGTAGTTCTACTTTCTTTGGGGATTGATGTCAATTCATTTTCAATAATATCATATATATATATATATATATATATATATATATATATATATATATTATCTTATGATCATATTGACCCCATGGTAGGTAGATCCCTTTTATGTTCTATGTATATTTATGTGGTATTTCCCTTGATTTTTCTTCACTTGGGGGCATCTCGTAGTGGAAACGTAATCATTGGAGTTGTTTATGTTTTCGTTCAAGCCATTGCTCCTGTTAAAGTGTTAGAAATGACTTTAACATGGGGGCATACACTCTTCTCTCCTATTGCACACACGCACTTTCAATATAAATATATTTTTCAAGGTACTTTTCTCCCTTTATGGATTAGTGACGAAGCCTTAAATCATGGATTTTTATCTTATAGGATCTCTTGATCCCTCCAGTTTCAAAATTTTTATCCCTTAAGGTCGGAGGTGTCCTTAAGATTGGATCTCTTTTCTTTTTGGCTTTGCTCTTATGGAATAGAATATTCCTAAGGGTGAATCTTTGATGTGTTGACTAGTAAGTAGCCACATTCACTAGTTGGTTTAATTCCATCTTTCCAGTTGCGTTGTTTCCTTGTGTGGTTCACAATGGGACATAAGTTCTCATTGGGAGAGTTAATCACACCCTCTTCTCTCTCTTTTCTAGAGATGTCTCTCTTATTGTAATCTTGGAGTTGATAAATACTTGAGTCTCTAGGGACTTGAGGATTCCTTTGTCCCTTTGATTTCAATAAGATTATCTTTTTCATTATGATCTCCTTTACCAAGAGTTTGCATCGAGTCCATACTATTGCTAAAGTGGGGGCTAAATGTATCATTGTAAAATGGAAGCACTTCCATTTAGGATTGGTTTAGCCCTCCGAGTAAGTGGTCTAGGGTCATGTCAAGCACCTTGAGTGGGTCTTTGACTGGATTTGGCTTTTTTCTCCTATTCTGCTTCTCTCCTCACCTTTTTCCAGCCTTTTTCTGGCACCTTATCCTGAGGATCTAAGATTCTTGACCTCAGGGTCAAGTTCAACCTTTTGGGTCAAGGTCAACCTCAAACCTGACCTAGGTCAGAGTCAGCCTCAACCCTGAACCTTGGTCCAAATTTCAAATCCTAGAAGTTTCTGAATGTTGGGCTTCGTAAAGTTTGATTTCCCACTTCTGGGTTGGCTATTTCAGATTTCAAAACGGTAAACTCTTAAATTATATTTAATTTAGGTCCATTTCTAGGGGTTAAGGCTTAATTTTAAATTAATTCTCCTATGTCAGTCTCTCTATAAGTTTGTGCCCTAGACTAGTATAAAAGGAAGCCGTCCTCTCTCATTTTCACATCCACCATCCATAGAATTCAATCAAGTGAAATCAAGAGATCAAGAAATCATCAAGAAAGCAAGAAGGAGAAGGAAAGAATTCAAGCATTCATTCATCCTCAAGCATTCAATCATTCAAGCATTCAAGATCCAATTCATCAAGGAGATCTATTGATAGCCATTGAAGGATTCAATCTCTTTGGAGCCCTCTTGTTGAAGATTTATCCATCCATTTCCATCCAAGATTCTTCCTATTCCAAGATCCATTCAAGATTGGTGTTGAAGATCTAATGAAATTGATTTGAGACATCCTACCTACAATTCTACATTCATTTGGAGCCTCCATTCTTGTGGATTCAAGGATTCAAATCCTCCATAAGGACTTCAATATAAGCAAGGTGAATAGTTCCATTTGCTTTGTTTACTGCTACAATTTCAATTATATTTCAAGGTTAATTCCAAAATCAGGGTTTGACCAAGGAAAACCCCTCATCCAACAAAAAAAAACCATTTTTATTGCAGGTATAGGTGTGGGACAGTGAATTGTAGTTCAGATTTGAGTACCCTTTTAGGTGAACTTTCAAGATCTGCGAACAGAATTTGTGTCGGAGCAGTGTAGGTCAAGGTCGACTTTATAGGATAAGATTGTGCCCCAGGGTAAGATCTTACCCCTATTTTGGGTCAAGGTTGACCTTCTTCAGAAAAATAAAAGGAACATATATTATCAAACTAGTGTTCTTTAGAGGATCAGTAAAGAAAGTAATAGGTAGGGATCTTGGCAATGAGGAACCTAGATTTATGAATCCTTCCTAGGCTGAGAAGGTCAATATCAAATTTAATGATAACACTGGAGGATTTGTGGTTGAAAATGGAATCCCTAGTAGTAAGAGTCAAATAGAGTCTTAAGCACATCCTAAGGAGGTAGAAGATAGATAAATTATGGAAAGTCAAGGGATCGGTAATAAATAAGGAGAATGTATTAGCCCTACAGAAGATACAAGGCATGGAGAAGAAAAAATGGATGTTGAAAGGGTGTAATTTACTCATGTCGAAGATAGGTTGATAGAAGGGATGAAGCTATTGTAGAAGTAGGATCTAAGATCAAAGACAAAGTTGGTTGTAAGGATAATAGGAGCATAGAAGTTGAGTTGACATCCAAGTATCGGGCTGAGCTAGTTGGCATAGAGAATTCCAGGAGCTCTAAGTGGGATGTGGAAAACAACTCCATGTCTTCTCCCAAAACTAAAAAGATAAGGGAGGAGGGAAGTCATATTAATGTTTGAGGTGAGGAGGGTTCAAAGAATACATATAAGGTGGAGGAAGAAGTGAACATTATTGTGAATTATGTATGTAATGAATGATCAAAGATCTGATGTAGAAATTTGTAGATGAAATAATTGATGAGGAAGAAGTAGCTTTGTGAAAAAAACTTCTAATAGCAGAAATTGTAGATATAAATAAGACCCCTCCCATTTCAAATGAGAATGAAATGATGTTTGAATTAAATAAAAATGAATGTAGAGAGGAAGCTAAAATCCTTGGGATAGCACAAATAGGAGAAGGTAAAGAGACCCAAAACTATGCTAAGTCGAGCAAGAAAAGAGGGAGAAGATCTATGTCTGAATTGATAATCAAGGATGGGTCTACAGAAGGCCAAACCAAACTCACATTTATATTTTATGCAGGGAAGGGTATGTGAGGTATACCCCAGCCTATCATAATTTAGCATTGATTTCTAGTTCAGACTCTTCAGTTGATATTTTGATTTTGAAATATTAAGACTTACTAAACATATGTTATTATTTGAGGATTGATAAATTCGATGCTATGTTGTTTTGTACCTTGATTTGGTTGATTAATATGCTTAGTTGATGCTTTATGAATAGTTGATCCAAATACACCTATGTTAAAGATTATAATTTGATGATGCAGTATGATGGATATATTAGATGTTTTATGATACAAATTGATTTGGGACTACATGTTTATGCATACTAGGATCAAATGAAGATGTTTAATTATGTTACAAATGAATTATTGAAATGCAAGTGTTGTGATGTGTGTTTGATTATATCATTTAATTGTTATGTCATTAGTGATTTCTTGGACTACTGATGTTTTCAATGAGTGTGTAGGAGATTGACCATGGTTCTAAATGCGGGGAACAAAGAGTGAATCTGTATTAAATAGTAAAACCAAGGTTTTGTCTAGTGAAGAGACATGAACCTCACTGCCTTGTGTTTTATTCATAAAAGTGATGTTGAATGTTTGTATTTAATTTAGTAAATTGATTTATGTTAGTCATGCTATTTCGAATGGGTTGTGATTTATGTAGTGTCACTTGACATGCGGGATTATGAGGTGTAGGCATGACTAACCCTTTTAAATAGGATAAGTATGACACCAACTAGAGGGTTAACTTGTAGAATCCCCATGCTTACCCATGGTTTAGGAAGTTTCTAGATGGGTCAAGGATGGATAAACTCGTAGGTTAACTTCAAGTGAGGTTTTGTAGGGTCTAGGAAGCTTCTAGAGGGTAGTTAGGGTCAAGTTTAACTACCCCACTTGGTATAATAAGGGTTAGGGGTTAAATTTTGGTCATTATGAGGCCTAAGACTCATGAATGAACCTTCTAAAGCACCTCCAAAGTCAAGATCCGGGTTTAAGAGTTTGGAGAATTTGGGCAAGCCATCTTCTCAACTCCATTTAGTCTTCAAACCTCATTTATGAGGGGAGGAAGATATTTGGAGAAGTTATGTTAAGGGTACTCCTTAATTTATCAGTGTAAGTTGACGGTTGACTAGGAGGCCATTCAGAGAGGTTTTGGTAGACTTTCTAGGTTGTTCACCCACTCTCTACTCTTAAAGACTTGCTAGAATTGGAAGGACTTCTTAGATGAAAAGCTTAGGATAAAGGGATAAATCTCTCCTCAAGTTATCATTTACCTAAAGCTTGGAAATAGCTTGGTGCTCATAATCTTTCCATTTTTGGTGCAAGGTATTGTGGAAAGCTTTGATATGCTCTCATGGAGTCCTTAGGATTATTTTGAAAACCCCCATTGATGTTCATGGGTGTTTTGTTTACTTTCTTGTTATGTTTTTATTTTTAGTATTGAGTTTTATTTTGTTTTTTAAGGGAGTTTTCAAG
Organism: Chamaecyparis obtusa; assembly: GCA_027943335.1. Taxonomy (NCBI): domain Eukaryota; kingdom Viridiplantae; phylum Streptophyta; class Pinopsida; order Cupressales; family Cupressaceae; genus Chamaecyparis; species Chamaecyparis obtusa. The sequence goes on along the minus strand of BSBK01001424.1, from coordinate 1,048,609 downwards.
GCACACTCACCCTTGGGAGGGCAGAGTAGCCTTGAGGGGTGAAGGGGTTAGTGACAACCCATGCTAGTGTAGAGTCTCCCCATGTGTGGGAGGGATAAACATGGATGTTATGGGCTCCATGATGCAAAGTTTTTCCTATGGTAATTTGGGGGCGATAAGGAGATTGTTGGCTTGAAGCCATGGTTTTGTTGTGAGGAGAAATTGGGAAGGAAGATGTTTTGAGCCCATGTGTGGAATTTTTTTCTTGTTATGTTCTTGGATTCTCCTCTCAAATTTTTATTCCACTTTCACCCCATGTCTAATGGTCCTTTGAGGACTTATGTGTACACCTTGGTTATGGGAGTTTTATGTATGTTATTGTTTGAAAATTCGATGCAAGTATGTATGTTTGTGCCTATTTACCCATTGTTCTCCTAGCTCGAGGGTGCCTATTTAAAAGTAAATGTAAGTGTCACATAGCTCAATTTAGTTATCTTATTTGAGAGAAATATAACTCAACTCAACCTTAGATTTAAATTAACTTCTCAAGCTTAGTCAACATTCTTTATCAATTGGGAAACATTATTAAACCAACAATTAAACTTTAAATCTTCAATGGAAGTTGACCAAGTCTACATTGGTTATGATGCCCCTTGAACCCGTACAGGGTTCTCAAACTAAGAACCTTAGGTAGTAAAATGTAACTTGTTAATCAACTTAGATAACTTTAGTGTTTTAAAAAAAAGATGTTTGTGTGTTTTGCTCAACTTTTGGGCATGACAGGGGAAGGTCCTTTCCAAGGAGCCAAGAAGCTACTTACATGGAATTTTAGGGGCATGAATGCCCCTAACAAGTAGTGGGTTATTAAACGTTGCATTACTAATTCTAATCTAGATATAATTATGATCTAGGAAACAAAATTAAACAAAGAAGATATTGACACATTTAAATGAAGAATTGGATTTAGGGAAGTTGTTGGTTCTTTGGAAAATGGAGCATCAAGAGGATTAGCTATAATATGAGATCTAAGATCTATAATGTGTTGGATTAATTATAGAAAGGTGAGTACTAAGAGGGGAGGGGTGAATTAGTACTGTAAAACACTTTTAAACTATCTAAAATTTCTTCCTTAACCATTTATTGATTCCATAACTTTTGCATGGATCTCATAAAACACATAAAATATTAACATCACACATAACTCATAACACATTCATTTTGGTATTGTAGAAATACTTGTTAGAGGATAAAAACTACGGTGGGGATAACACCCACAAAACTTACTACTGCAATAAAAAGTTTGCTCAGTTAGAGCTACACTATTAGCTATTTATGATAGCTTACCCTGTTAAGAGTATTAACCCACTTAAGAGTAATAAGACTAGTTAAGTATACCTTGTTAAAGGATTTTACAATTCTAATCTAAGAATTTTACCTGGTTAAAGGATTTACAATATAAGATCTGTTAGGATCTTCTCGGTTAAGAGACTTTTACAATTCTAATTACTCTTTAATCAGTAACATAAACTAGTCTGTTAATTTTCCATTTACTTATTCTTTTTAGACTCTATATTCTCAATAACCTATTACCTCATACTATGTACCTCTCACAATAACAATTCAGTACTCGGTAGATTCAATTTTGAATCACAATTACTCTCTGCTCTTTATTGCTCTGTACTTGGTGGCTTCTCTTCTCATCACCGTCTTTCTACAATCTCTTCTTCACACATTCAATCTTCACTTATGTGTTCTCTCTCTCTCTCTATCTCTCTCTCTGATCTTCACATTTTGATCCATTTATATACAATTCTAGAAGTGGTGGAAATGTTCTAGAATCATGTTTTCAAGTGGTGCTAGTATTGATTACTCCTCCAATGCATATACCATGCTTAATTATCATTCCTAGATCTCACCTTGTAATCATGCATAATCATCATGTTTAAATCTCCAATGATCTATCATACAATCTCCTCAAGATTTTTAAACTATTTTCTATTTGGTGTATAGGTTCAATGTATATAGAGATTCTTATTGTGTCAACCTGTCATGCTTGGTAACATGATTTCCTCTAGCTTGGTAACTCTCTCATTTCTCAATTTGGTTGATGTTGTAGCTTGGTATAACTCTATGCTCAGTGACTAAACTTCCTTTGCCTTTATCAAAGTTACGTGTTCCTTTATTTCCTTTTACTGAATAGCTTATGTGCTTTACCGACTTATCTTTCCTTCATTACTAAATAACTTTGACAATAATTATAACTTCCTCATAACTAATAATGATAAAATAACTCTTAGGAGTATCAATCTCCCCCTTTGGAATTAGTTTGGTATTCTTTGTTAAAAACCTTCAAAGTCATCAAAAATTCAAAATTGTCCATGCATTCAATTCTCAGTAAACTTATTACTCCCTCTGCACTAATACTTCATGTACATTGCTATCCATCATATCTATCCATATACATATATCCCCTTTGCACTATATTTCTCCCTTTTCTTATAATATATTTCCCCCTTTTTTAACAAAAATGCCAAAAAAATAAAAATTCACTATTTTTTTATGGAGGGATCTTATCAAAAATAGATTTATACCTGTCATGTGCATCCTTCAGTGATGCCTTCCATGAATCTTTTAGTGCCAGCAACACTATTATTTTCTCACTAACTTCAGTTGTCAAACTGACTATGTTGTCCATAGCACTAACATCTGGTGTGCTAACTAAGGCTTTCCCCTTATGTACATTTTGTTGTATTGATTCAATGTGGGGTATCAAGAATGTTTGGAGCTCCATAAGATCCATTATTATCTAATTCTCCTCTTTTCTTATCTCATATTGCACTCCCATTAAGTTCTCTAGCCTTTCATAATATTCCTTGAAAGAATTAGGCTTGGTGGAAACTTTTGATAATTGCTCAGTGAGCTCCTTTTCCACATTATCATCATTTTCTATAATATCCTTGATAAAATTTGAAATTAAATTATTTTTTTGAAGTAATAAAATAATATTTTGTAGCTCATTCTCCAATTCAGCAACTAAATCAGATAATGTTACCTTATCCAGTGTAATTGATTGAAAAAGTTCTTCAATCACTTTAGTCTCCATTTTCTTCTTATGCACTTGCATCATATATTTTGTACTATCAATACCAGGTTGGTTTATTTGGTTCACCAATTCTCTTAATTGACTATATATATCTCCTTTTTCATTAATGTTGGACTTTGGTACAATTTCATTCAATATGTCTTTCAATTTTTCTAAAACATCAGTCTTCTGCTTCTTTACAATCAGCTTGTCTTGTGTAGCTTTTCTCTTCAGTAAGTCTCTGAACTCAGATAGTTCCTTGGGGAGCATGGTTGAGATATCAACCTTAGGAATAATTATAGGTTGTCTAAAATCAACCTCTTTTTCATGCATCCTCTTTTTAGATTTTTCTTTATCTATAGATGCCTTCTTTGCATCGGATTGTGTAGTGGTGGCGTCATCTATTTTCTCTTCTTTTTCTTCCTTCTTCTCTTCTTGTTTCTCTTCTTCCTCCTTCTCATGTTTCTCTTCTTCCTCCTTATCTGATTTCTCTTCTTTCTTCTCTTCATTTGTGTCCTTTACTTTCTCTTTTTCTGGTTCCTTATGTGGTTCTATAGTCTTGGCACGAGTTACCAACTTAGTGGTTTCCTTTTGTGATTCGATGGGGGCAGTTGTATTAGTTGGAACATATCTTGTTACTTCTGAGATTACTTCTTTAATCTTAGGAAACTTTAGTACTTTCTCAATAATAGGATCTTTTTCCATCAATCTTGCCTTTGCAGAATCATCTATATCCATTTCTTCAGTTCCAGTGACCTCGATGGCCATGATATCTTCATCAACTTTTATGTTCTCAAAAGGGTCCTAATTTGTGATATCCTCTATAAGGAATTCATCTATATTTTTCATCAAATCAATTGTATCTAACTTTCCTAATTGTTCTTTGACCTCTTCATTAGTCATTTGATCAAGAGAAATATTTTTCTCCAAAGATCATCAGTTTCCTTTTTCACTTCCTCTAACTTACCAACCATAATACTTAGTTCTTTTGTTTTTACTCAGAATCTCTTAGAGTATTCTTCCAGTGTGTCTTTGATTCCTCTTTTAGTTAGGTCTGGTACTGTAATAGCTAGGGATCTTTCCCTCATTTTATTTTTGAATGCTAGAGCATACTTCCATCTAGCATCAATCTTCTAATATAACTCATCAACCATGTTTGGTGCTACCTCAACAGGTGTAGTTCTGAATTTGTGCAAAGTGAGCACAATAGCCTCTTTTATTTTATCTTTCTCTTCATCATTCCTCTTCTCATATTTTAGTTTCTTCAGACCTTAATAACCTCCATATTTTTTAAGTGTCTTGAGTAATTCATCAAGATCTTTCACTTTTGGTACTTGACATTGTACAACTTTAAATTGTGAAATGTCCTCATATTCAGTTTCACTCTCTTGTTGTAGTTTCAATTTCCTTTTAGGCCTTCCAGTAGCCTTTTTCTCTCTTTTGTAGGTTTTTGTCTTTGTTGGTTCTACCTCTACTTTCTTATTTTCTCTCAGTGTGGAGGAAGACCTTGTTGATGGTCTAACACCAATTGGACTAGGGGTCTCTTTCTTCATCCTTTTCTTCTTCCCCTTAAATTCTAATGGTTTAGAAAATTCTTCTTCTATAGGAATACCTAGATTCTCTGACAAAAAAATTAATCATTTTGCTAGTCTTTCTTATTGTCTTAGGTATCAAGATACCTAATTTTATTTTCTCTTTAACTTCTTCATAAGTGTCATACCAAGTTGACCTTCTGTCAATTGGTTTCTCTAATAGCCATTTTATTTGTATTAATGCAGCATCAATATCCATCTCATATCCCATGGGTGGAAGCCACATGGTTCTTGGATCTACATCTCTTACTATACATGTATCTGTATCTACTTTAGCATAAATCATCTTTATACTGTTCCACTAACTGAGGTGGAATTATGAACCTTTTATGAATCTTAGATTGAAATCTAGTAAAGTAATCAGTCATGGCCATATCAAAATTATCTCCTATGTTTTGAATATATTCATTGATTTGGTAAGTAATTGGTTTACTTGTTTTCCATACTACTTCACCAATTGTAGGAAAGAAGTTCTAAAAATAAAATAAAATGCATACTAGTAATGGTATGAAATTCAATGTATTGTACTTCGATTTTCTAATAGTATTCGTATTTTCATCTATTTGCTTCAACAATAATTCACATAAGTCTATCTTCATATCCTTCTTTACAATCTTATATGCAATATCAACTGCTCCACATGGTACACTGTCTACCCGAGATGACTGGAAGATTTGGTAAGATATAATTTTGCTTGTGAATCTTAACTCAGGGTCATCAATAATAGACAACTTCAAACCTCTACCATCCCATTTGGCTTGGGTAAGCTCAAATAACTTATTCTTGTCAGTTTTCTTATATGCCCTTGGTTTATCACCGACCGAAAATCTTGTGAAAATGTGCAAAACATTCTCAGTGATCTTTAATGATGCATCGAGCCACATGAACTGATCATGTACTCAGCTAAGAACCAATCTCATCCATTCTTTCTTGAAAGTTATTGGTACATACATAGTGTAATCACCGAAAAGTGGATAGGATCATTCATGTGATTAATCAAGGCAAGACTAAGGCAAAATCAAGGTAATTGAATCAAAACAAGCATTTAGCCAATCAAAATTCAAATCAAGCTTTAATTCAATTTAATTAAAAATCAAAGCCATATATTCAAGTTAAATCGATCAAATCATGATAAATCAAATCAATGTGCAATTAATCTAATTAATTGTATAGTTCAATTTAAATCAAATCAACCCATTCAAGGGGTACACATGGCTAAACAATTTAATTAAATTCAATTAATTAAGTTCTATTTTCTCTCAACACCACATAGGAGGAAAAAAACTTAACCAATAGGATTTAAGGTAAGAGCTCACATGGATCAAGCCAAAATAAATCTCAATCACTCAATTGAAAAGAACATCTTGTCCACTCATCTTGTCTTCTTGTCCCAATCTTTGAGGACAATCCATTTAAATTGTCTCCAAAGGGTGGAACCAAGGAATTAACCCCAACTCAACCTTGATCAAATCCAACTACACCCCCTACCCTTGCCAAATCCTATAAAAGCAAGGGATAATTCACTCATAATTCATCCAAAAATCTAAGAATTGCATCTAACCTCTTGAGATTTTGAGCTAGAAAGGCAAATATAGAAGTTAATTAGCATTTCAATTTGGAATTGAACACTTTAGCTTGCTTTATCATTTATTCTCATTCTAGGACTATCATTAATGGAGGCTTGTTGAGAGCTTCATCATTAACATCCCTAGCTAGAGATCCATAGAGTGCTTAATTGCCCTTTATTTGTTAAAATAGCTCTTCATTTGTGGTAATTTAGTTATTTTATTCAATTATTTGTAATACTAACCCTATGAAGGTACAAATTCTAGTACACAAAATCGCACCCACTGTGGGGCATTAGGCTTCACTTTTCTAAAAATCTGGAAAATTTTATATTTTCATTTTTTTTTGGCATGTTTAACTCTCTGTTTCGCAGGTGAAATAGAGCGTATGATCATTTTTGAAGTGCTTTTGACAGGTTCTCCAGTGCATTTGATACCTGAAACAACACCTTGACGGCAAATTATTGCACCTTTACATGGATTTTTAGCGTGTTTGATTCCTTCTATTTTCTATTTTCATTCTCTTAGCGCTTTTGCCCTGACTAGCCAGCGCGTTTGATCCATTATTCAGCATGTTTATGGTGTTTTTGATACCTTTACATAGGATTTCAGTACTTTTTCTCTCTATTTCTGTGCTTTTAACTATTTTCTTTAGCACTTTTAATTCGATCCTTAGTGTGTTTGAGCATTTAAATAGCACTTTCAATAGATTCAGTAACGCTTTTGCTTAAATTGAAAGTAAATAGAATCTAACTATCGAAAAATGTTTTCTCTCTATTTGCAGGATGACTGATCATAAAAGAGTAAAAAAAATAGAGAGAAAATTCAATCAAGAAGGCAAAGCTTTAACAAAGAAGATCAAAGAGGAGAACATTGTGTTAGGAATAGTCCCTAGAGATAACTGAGAGGGGGGGGGGGGGGGGGGGTGAATCAGTTATCTACAAGTTTCAATTCTTTATCCAATTAAGTATACTTAAACATAAAGCATAAACACAATGAAAGAACACATGAACACAACACCAATATTTTGGTACGGGGAAACCCAAATAGGTAAAAACCCCGGTGGGAATTGACACCCACTAATATTCTACACTAGTGTATTATGATCCTTGTTAGAAGATCCTTAACCCTGTTAGGAGTTGCTTTACAATATATTTAGTACAGTAGACCTGGTCAAGGTTCAAACCCTATTAGTCTTTTACAATTGTCCCTATTAGGGGAGAGGATGCACTGTCTGAGAGCTCACTGCTCAAAGGGGCGAAGGCCACAACCTTTTGAATAACAGATACACACTATATCTGAATCTTGGTGAGCTGCACTTTGACCTTCTATCTAGATCAATTCCAATGTATAGCACAAATACTTTACTTGGTCACATAGACCTTCTTTTGATGGCTCAAAACTTTGCACACTCTGCTATGCTTTGCTTAATCAGCTATGAACCACACTCAAATAATCACAAATGACTATCTATAAATATATTTCCTCTAAATGATATAATCAAGTCAGCCTATTAGAACCACCTTAAAATCATATTAGAGAAATCATAACAAACTTTGATAAACATTATGTCGGCTCTACTATGCACGAAACATAATCTGGGACCTATCTAATAAGATAATTGTAGACGCACGCTACACACTGTCAGCTCTACCAAAACAATTGTATCTTTCTCCTCAAGCTGAATTACTTCATGCACTCTTAACCAAACATCAATAACTCTTCTCTAAGATTAACTCCAAGGGCACATACCCAAAAGATAGGCACAACTTCATAACCAATAAAATCTCTTTCGGCTCTCCTGAACAAACACAGGAAACTGCTACTGGTGAATAGCGACTACATAACTTCACTTCTATTGAACATCAAACTATGCATCCATGACTAAAACATCACTAACATGTCTTCAACATATATCCAAATGTGCAAGGCTCCATGATAACTATACGGACAACCATACATAGAACACTGCCTGCTACTCTATCAGGAACACTACTGACACAAGTTGTTGTATAACTGTCTGTACTAATAGTTAACCTCTATTCCCATGATATCATGTTGATATCATGTCCATGCACTTCATATACTAAAAACTTAGTGCATAAGACTTCCACGCATGCTACTTTCCATATGTTGTCATCAATGACAAACATACAGTCAGTACTGGCCTGCTGGCGAAACTCCAACAATCTCCCCCTTTGGCATTGATGGCAACATGTGGAATGAAAAACCATCACCAACCCAAATAAACATTTCTTTTATAACATTCTCCATTTCCTCATCAAAACTCACCCAAAGATGAATCCTCCTTTTGTTGCAATATTTTCCAACATTCTCAATTTCCTCAATTGCACTGTTGTCATAACTGAATACTGCCCCCCCTTAGTATATTACTCCTCCTTTTTACTTCTATTTTTCATGACTCTTTATATTACTCCCCCTTTGACATCAATGAAAAAGGGCGCCATTCAGTTTAAGCATCGGTACTACTCCTGAGATAGAGTAGTCAACCTTCCATCAGTCCCTAAGGACTGATGCCTTTCCTTCTTTCTTCTAACCAGAATTAGGGAAGGGAATTACTCCCAACTTCTCCCTGAGATACTCAAATGTATCCTTAGGCAAGGGCTTTGTGAATATATTTTCCAACTGATATTTAGTACTCACATAGTCCAACTTGACTTCTTTCTCTGCCACTTTATTTCTTAGGAAGTGATACTTGATCTCAATATGATTTGTCTTTCCATGCATCATAGGGTTATTCAACATATTGATAGTGTTAGTGTTATCATAGTAAATAACAATGGGATAATCAATCTGAATTCCAAAATCCTTTATTATCTGCTTGATCCAAACAATTGTAGAACAATTCAAGGTTGTTGCAACATGCTCTGCTTCTGTTGTTGACTGAGAAATACAATTTTGTTTCTTGCTTGTCCAAGTGACAAGTCTATCACCAAGAAACATAGCTCCACCTGATGTACTTTTTCTTTCATCAACACATCCTGCCCAATCTGCATCAGTGTACACATGAAGCTCAACATTTTCTAAATTAGGATACCATAGACCATAATCTATAGTGCCCTGTAAATATCTGAATATTCTCTTTACTGCCATGAGGTGACTTTGCTTAGGTTATGCTACAAATCTTCCAACTATGCCAACTGCATTGCAAATATCAAGTCTAGTCTGAGTAAGATATATGAGTTTACCAATCATAGACTTGTACAATGTTGTATCCACTACTGGTGAGTCATCTTCTTTTGTAAGCTTGCATCCATTGATCATAGGTGTTCCTACTGGCTTGCAATCATCCATCTTGAATTTCTTCAATATCTATTTCACATACTTGGACTGATTAATGAAAATTCCTTTTTCTATCTGCTACACATTTAGTCCCAAAAAGTATTTGATAGGACCAATCATACACATCTCAAACTCATTCTACATTTCTTTGGCAAATTCTGCACTTAGTTTGTCATTACTGTAATACCCCAAAAATGGGCTATAGGTTCATTAACCTCCTACATCTTCAAATCGAATGAAATCGATACAAAAGTCCTAACCTAAGGCACATCTGCACATTATCAAATTCTAATTGATTTTATCTTAATTCTACATCAAGAATATTCCTTGAATATTCCTATTTATCATAATTATTCCTAATTTAATAATTATTTGGTGATAAATCTTATTTATCCTAAAGTTTGATTAATTGAATAGTCTGAATATTTAATTAATTAGATTTAATACTGCCACTTAATTGTTTAATTAAATTTAATTAAATTATTCTTAAGTTGTATTATTTAATTTTGATAATAAATCAAAAATCTTATGACTAATTGATTAAATTCCTATTTAATTAATTAAAGTCAGTTGTCAATATTTAATAATATAGTTTTTGAATAAAAGTTTGATTTAATAATTGATTAACCCATAAATCAATTGTTTTAATTTCAAAAATCAATTAAGTTGAGAATAAATCACTTTATTTATTAAATTAATTCATATTAAATCATGCACAATCAGAAAAGCAAGCAACTAAAAATTAACAATCAATTTTAAATTGAAACTCAACATCTAATGATGAGTTGAAATTTTATCTAAAACTCTATTTTGAGTAAAACTCTGCTTTTGCATGATTTTTGTGAGTTAATTATCTCTAATTTCCTGATAACTCAAAAATCAACCTGAGTTTATCAAGAGTGATTTATGGCTTTTCTCTTACATCCTCAAAGCCTTGGATTTCTATAAAATCAAGGCTCAGCTCTTCATTTTTATGAACACTTGAATTTGCACAATTACTCTGGCGAATTGGCGATTGAAGGATTGAGCACTTGCGACAGGTGATTTGTGAGATTTTTCATAGTTGATCGTTAGTTTTTGCATAGTTTCATATCATATATTTCATAATCATTCATAGCATTCTTAGATTAAATCTGCATTTAATTACATTCATATAGCCTAGATTCATACAAATTTCATATTATTGCATAGAAAATACAAAAATATAGCTTAATCTGCTTTCATAATCTTTCATATTTTGCATTCAAAACCTTTGTTTAGGTGTTGCATTGTCATTGGTCTCGGTCTGATCTGAGAGTGTCATACTCACACCTACTAGAAGGCAGTAAATTGCCTGGTTAGTTTAGTTTCTATTTCATTACAGATTTTGGTTTTTGGCTAACCTCTAATGTTTTACTGAAGTGTTGTGTCTACAGCTAGGTACAAAATTCACACACATTTCTGGCACCCATCATGGGGCCCTGAAATGGGTTTCCATTCAATTTCTATCAATTTCTATCATTTTCTTATCATTTTTTGGTTTAAACTATGATTTTTATTTTCTGTCCATACATTTTTCGTATGACTTTTTTCAGAAAGTCATACCAGGAGATACCCACTATCGTACAACATGTGATCTTACCGAGGCTCGTATCAGAAGCTGCACATTGTCGTTTGGAAGCTCAACTGTCGTATGAGAAGATATTCACTATCGTACAAGTTTCCAGACTGTCATCTGGGAGGTAACCCACTGTCGTATGATTTTTGACTCCAGGATTCAATTGTCATTTCAAAATTTTTGGCAGTTTTTTAGATTTGATTTCCAAATTTGGACTAACAGCTAACCCTAGCAATTGAAATCTTCTATTTTTTATTGATATTTGCTGAATCTGATTGGAAAAAGCGCAACTAAATTGCAAAAACAAGTAAAAATCTACTAAGCGTATTGCGAGGAATTCAAGTATTCTTCTCAAGCTGATAACATTTCAATTTGGATTAAAATGAACTCTCACGTGTTAAGCTTGTGTGGCTTTTCTTGCTTTCATATCACAGACTTCATTTTGGGCTATAAAATGAACATAGATTTGCTTTCTACATATATGTTACACATAGTAAATAGGCCCTATGAACACTATTTGTGGATGATCTCGAGAGAGTGGACTTCTTATGTGTGTTCATGCATGCGAAGCTCTTCTTGATGAAGGATCCCCTTGTCGGTAGGGAGGTTACTGAGAGAGTCTCATGTTCTACTAGATTTGTATGTCTTCAAATTTTGATTGATACATTCTCTCTCTGGAGAGGTTGATAGATTATAAGTGGTTGACGTCATAGATCTTTGTGAGATAATCTTGGTCTTAGTATGTCAGATTAATCTGTCTACTTTGTTTTGTTAAAAGTGAAAAGGCTAGAGGACTATGCTCTACTCCCTTTTTGGGAAGTATCAGAAACTCAGATCCTTGAATCTGGAACCAGTCTCCATGTGGTATCTTTTTTGATTCACCTTTAGAGAGGGTTAACCATGGTGGACATTCCCTTAATTGGGTCAACCACGTGGACAAAACCTCAAGCAGTAATAGCCATTTTCACTGTGGTAGTAGCAACCGCTATATAAATGTCCTTATGGAGGAAATCTTCACAGGTGTGGTCTCTTGTTGGGCTATCAAATCTCCCTAGTAGCTCCTAATTGATTAAATTCTCAGACTGTGTCAAAACCTCATGCACCTGGATTGGAGTTCGCCCTCTTGAGATCACAAAATTTGTAGAGTCAGACCATTACTACAAACCCTAGTGAGGCCAAATTTTCATTTTTCTAGGAATATGTGCGTTATTGAAAAACTTTTTGGAACATACACAATTAGCACTACCAGGGGTTAGCACATTCAGTCACCTGATTGTTCATGCGCAGGGTTGCTTTGTCCCTTGTTCATTATTTTCAGACGTGCTTGGAATCACTTGCTTGTTGTTTTGTGTGCTTTTTTATGTATTTGCTTACTGAAAATGAACGATCCTAGAATAATCTTCAAACTTGGACAAAAAAAAATTGTGAACAATCTGAAACTGAAAACCTAAAATTTGCAAAATCTGAAGTAAAATTCCTTTCTAGAGTCAAAAGTCATCCCACAAGGTCAAAAAATTGTATGAGTTTTGACAATTGTCATTTTAGAACCCCTGTGTTGTCGTATGATAGCTTGTATAGTGTCGTATGAGTTTTGCCACCAATCAAAAACAAAAAGTCAAAATCTTGCTATCAACTATCGTGCGAGCTTTGCAATTGTCGTACAAGTTTTCTCAACTATCATTTTAGAGCATACCCACTGTCGTACAAGCTTGCAGAAAGTCATTTGAGAAATTTTATTGCTAGAAAGTGGTCAAAATTGTTAGAGACTCAGTTTTTACAGCCCATTTCCAGAATCTGTTGAACAAATCACTGTGTCAAGAATAGAGCAGAAACTATAACAAATTCATTCATTTTCCTCAAGTGAGCCTTTGAGTCTAATTTTGTCTTCTGATCTATTGATTTGAGTCTTTTTCATCTTGTGTCGAAACCTTGTCAAAATTATCTTCAAATTCAGTCTTCTTGCTAAAACGGATGTGTTGTGAGCTCATGCCCACCATCTATTGGGCATCTACCCACACTACTATGGCATAGTATCCTTCATTTACATCTGATCTAATCTTTAATCACTTTAATCTTGACAAGGTTGCATCATTCGATCTTCTTGAATCAAGTCATTCATCAGTTGTCTTCATCTTGCTTTCTTGCTTCACCCAAGGTTAATGGTGGAAATTAGAGCTTCCTCACATAAGAAATCCAGAGAAGCACTTAACACCACAACTTTTTCTACTCATATAGGTCCAACTCTTGAGCAACTCTACAATTCTGGTCTTTACGAAGATGATGGTCTTGGCAATTTTTTAATGAAAACTGGTTACATACCCCCTCCATCAACTCACGAAGGTAATCAACAAACTCCACCTCAATCTAATCTAGGGAGTCCTAAAACTCCTAACATGTCTCACAGAGGGACACATCACACATCTCAAGGACATCAATCTCAACACGATATGGATCAAGAACCCACACCTTCTAAAATTGCCCAATATCAAAATGATGATAACTTCAAAAGAATGATGAAGCATTTCTTGAAGGAGGATAGAGAAGCATACTTTCTAGAGTTAGCTCATCAAGGAGCTAAACTTCCTCCAAAATTTAATGTTGAAGATATCATTATGCATGAGGAAGAAACTCCTATCATGGCTATGATGAAACAGATGCATGCCATGCAAGTCAAACTTAACAAATTTGAAAAAGAAAAGGAACCTAAGGAGTTATCTATGGAAGCTCTATGCCCTTTTCCATTTGATAAAGACTTTTACATGCCACCATTCCCTAAAAGGGTGGAGATGCCTAAATATGATAAGTATGATGGAAACTTTGATCCTCAACATCATGTCAGAGAATTTTGTACTCAATATATGGATTTTATGCATGAACCAACTTACTTAATGCATCTTTTCCCTCAATCTCTAGGAGGAGCAGCCATTCATTGGTTCTCTAGAATGCCTCCTACTATCAAAACTTTTGAGGAATTAATCAAACTATTCTATCAACAATACTCCTACAATATTCAACATCTAATCACCATGATCGATATCTGCAATCTGAAACAATATCAAGGTGAACCATTCCTAACATTTCTCAAGAGATGGAGGAATAAATTTTCTCTATATGCTAGACCCATTCCAAAAACTGAGAAGCTGGAAATCTTCATCAACAATCTTGTTCTAGAAATCAACTACCCTTTGCAAATGCAAAATCATACATCTTTTGATAAGATGGTAGATAATGCGATCAAAATTGAGAAAGTACTTCCGAAAAAGGGAGACATCACACTTCAAAAGGACAAGTATGAATCTAGATCTAGTTCCAAGGACAAGAATAAAAACTGGAACAAGAATAAAGGCATTGCCATAGATGGCGTTGTTGATAATATCCATGCCCCATCTAAGGCACCTACTTTCAATCTCACTATTGGTACCCAATCCATCAAAGCTTCCGAAGCTAAAGCAATAGAGTCCAATAAAAATTCATCTAATTATAAACCTTGGGCTATAGATCCTAATCACAAATTCACTCCTCTTGGAGAATCCTTGGAATCTGCCATGAAAACTCTATTGGCAAACAAAATCATCTACTTGCCTAACATAAAAGTCTTTGATCCTAAACCTAAACTGAAATGGTGGAGAGAGAATGATTTCTGTGAATTCCATTGCAATAAAGGTCATAAGACTAATAACTGCGTTCGCTTGAAGCACATCATACAAGACAAAATTCATAATGGAGAAATCACAATTGACAATCATAAGAGTAATAATGATCATACAGCATTCACAAAACCATTCCCTAAACATGGTTAAGAAGATTCTTCTTCTCAGCCTAATATGGGTGCTAAAGTCAATTATGCCTACTCTAGAAACAATGTTGTCATCAATATGGGTGAACCATGTCTATCTGAGCATTGCAATGTCATCACAATTGTAAGAAAAGATAGAGAAACTCAATCAACTAATGCAGTTACTTGATCACAAGCTCAGGCACACCTACAAGGACAAATATTGAATTCATCCAATGTCCCTAAGGTGCCTTTCAATCTTTCATCTTCTTCTAAGCAGAAAGATACATCTAAATCTTCAAATCCTAAAGATACAAGGCCTACTTCATACAGTATTGTCCAACAACTCCAACACACAAATGCAAAAATCTCCATGTTTGAGTTGCTTTAGATTTTTCCAGCTCATAGAACCATTCTAGACAAAGCTTTGCTTGGATCCAATGTTCCTGACAACCTTGATTTAGATAGATTCCAAACTATGGTTGGTCATCTTACATCTCGGCATTATATTTCCTTTTCAGAGGAAGATGATAACTCCTTGAGTCATCCGCATAATCAACCCTTTCATATTGAAGTCTTGATCCAAAATCATCATGTCAAACATGTGTTGGTAGATGGAGGCACTGGTCTAAACATTTGTTCTTTCAACTTGATTACACAGTTGGGATCCTCAGAAATGGCCATTGATCCTAGAAAGAAGATAACTATCAAAGCATATGATGAGCAAGAAAGATCTTCCAAAGGAACAATTGTCTTGCTATCAGAGCAGGTCATGTTATCAGAGATACTATATGTCAAGTTCTTTATCTACCTTTGGCTTACAATATCCTTCTAGGGAGACCCTGGATACATGAGATGAAAGCTATTCCTTCTACATATCATCAATGTTTGAAATTTCCTTATGAAGGAGTAGAGGTGACGATTCCAGCTGATCTATATACAACTTGCAATGCATTGAAGGAAAGCATTGATAAACTTGTTCCTAATAATAAAGAATCTTCCACTAAACAATCTAACGTTGCTTCAACATCCCAGATGGAAGATATTGCTAAAGAGGTTACAATCAAAGAAAAAGGTATGGGAGAATATACTATAGAGCCAGTCTTATCTTTGACATCTCTCCCTATCTCACCTAAGTCTTATGGATAAACTCTAAAACAGTCCAAACTAGAGTCTAAAGAACCTCTTGAGGCATATAAAGGAAATTTTGATGCAGAACAAGTGTCTAAGAAAGAGTTTGAAGAAGATGAAGTTATGCTTGCATGGCTATACAAAGATGAACCCAAATCTCAAGTTGTTCAAAAATGTGATGCTACAATACCAAGTATCCCTTCTAAGGCATATGGCCCAGGAGACAAATTGATCACAAAAATGGGATATAAAGGAAAAGGACCTCTAGGACTATAGGGTAAAGGTCTTATGTCACCTCTTGATCATCGTGGCTAAGAAAACAAGAATACAACAGGTCTAGGATATAAAAAGAAACCTTTTTGTCTTAGCAAGAACCCCCCACATGTCTTAGAATAGATTGAGCCATCCGCAGCAAATCAACTAAAGGGAGACACAAGGGAACAATCTAATAGTGATGATTCAAACACCACTAAAGATCTCATTCCTATGAGCATTTTCCTAAAGAAATAAAAGACCTCCTTGAGACTGAAGATGATCTAATAAAAAGAATTAATGTAGTAGAAACACAAGAACCTACTATAGAGAAAGAGATAGTTGCAATAGAAGGACCAACTAATCTTGAAGGTAATCAAATGGACAAAAGGGAAGATAAGCCTATTACTATAGCTAAGCACTTGGAGCATTCCAGTGATTCTGAGATAGACTCCCATGAGTATGAATTCAAATCAGAATCTGAGGGTAACCCTTCTTAGGGTATTCATCCTGACTTTACTCATGTTCTTAGATTTCCTAGAGGTCTAGATGAAGAAACAGAAGATGAATCAAATGACTATGAATGGGGAGTCATTCCAGAACTAGATGAACTTATTATAGAAAAACATGTTGATGTTATTCACCAATATGCACCTAAACCCAACATAAGTCTAGAGTGAAATGATGAACTTATCGAGTCTGATCCACCGATGGCTGAATTGGACTCCCACAATGACATTGAGCCTATTCATGAATTGAATGTCTTCATTTGTAATATCACCTTTGAACTCGAGCATCGGGTTAGGACCAATGATGAGAGATCCATATCTGTAAACACTCTTTCCCAATATTTCACCACTTTGACTATCCAACGCCCTAACCTTCTTGACCTAACGTCCACAAACCTAAACCAAGGTATTTATAAGTTTCCCAATGACTATGCCCTTGCTTGCTACCTAAATGCAGTTGAGCCTATGAAGACTTCCATCAGTGAACCGAGCGTCAACATGATGGAGTCAGACATCAAGTATCTTAGTCAGAAAAATAAGAATAAAAATAAAAAGAAAAGGAGTTCTGAGGGTGAAAACCACTTTGTGGCAGTCTCAGAACCTACAAAAGTAAAAATAAAAGATGTATCTAAAGGTGAAAATCTCTTTGAGGTGCCTAAGGATGAGATATTTGATGTCCTTCTGATTCATTTATAGGATAGATCTCCAATTCTAATTGAGCCCACTCAATCTATCAACCTGGAACAACAGAGGAACCATAGTTCATCCATGTAGCACAATCTTTATCAAAAAAAGAGAAGAAAAAATTTACAACTTTCTTAACAGAAAAAAAGATCAACTTTGCATGGAAATATTCAAATATGCCAAGGTTGGATCCTAATCTTATAATGCACCATTTTTCTATAGCTCCAAATGTTAAACCTATTAAGCAAAAATTGAGAAAGATGCATCCACATGTTGTACTCTTAGTAAAAGCTGAGTTAGAGAAGCTACTAAAAGCCGGATTCGTTTGTGTTATTGACTATGCTGAATGGATCTCTAATATTGTACCTATTTCAAAACTAGATAAATCAATAAGAGTATGCACAGATTTTAGAGATGTAAACAAAGCATTCCCTAAGGATGATTTTCCACTACCTAACATTGATATGATAGTGGACATGACTACTGGTTTTGAGATGTATTCTTTAATGGATGATTTTTCTGGATATAATCAAATCAAAATTGCTCCAGAGGATCAAGAGAAAACTACTTTTACATGTGCATGGGGCATCTTCTGTTGGAATGTCATGTCATTTGGGCTTAAAAATGCTAGTGCTACATATCAGAGAGCTATGAAATCTATTTTTCATGACATGATGCATCGAACTATGGAGGATTATGTTGATGATACTTTAGCAAAATCTATGATTAGAGCTGAACATCTAAATGACTTGAGCAAGATACTAGACAGAATGGAAAAATTTAGTCTCAAACTAAATCCTAAGAAGTGTGCTTTCTATGTCACTTTTGGAAAGCTCTTAGGATACATAGTTTCAAAGAAGGGCATTGAAGTTGATCCAGCTAAAGTAAAGGCTATAATGGAGATGCAACCCTCGAAGAATATTAGTCAAATGAGGACATTACAAGGGAGAGTACAATCTATCAGGTGTTTCATATCATAGCTTGCAAACATGTCATAACCTTTTACACAAACATTACATAAAGGTGTGACTTTTGCATGGAATGAGGAATGTGAAAAGAATTTTAATCATATCAAGAAATACCTATCAAATCCTCCTATCTTGATGCCTCCCACTCAAGGGAAGCCTTTGATCTTATATGTCTCCGCTACAGATACATTGTTGAGGGCATTGCTTGCATAGCATGATGAGAACAAGAAAGAAAGAGCTATATACTATATCAGTAGAACATTGGTGGCATACAAAAAGAGTTATTCTATAATTAAAAAGGCTTGTCTAGCTGTGATCTTTGCGTCACAAAAATTGAGACATTATATGTTGGCTCATACTATGCATTTGGTAGCTAAGATTGATCCATTAAAGTACCTATTAAGCAAAGCTTCCCTCACAAGTAGATTAGCCAAATGGGTCATGCTCTTAAGTGAATTTGACATTGAGTATGTTGAAAGAAAAGCTATCAAAGGACAAGTTATTGCAGATCAACTAATGCATGCACCTTTGTTTGATGATACTCCAATGCAAATGGAATTTCCAAATTCCTCTATCATGAATCTTTATTCTAGAGAATGGCAATTGTTCTTTAATGGCTCCTATACATAAAATGGATCTAGAGTAGGTATCTTGTTTATCACTCCTCAGCGATACTCCATTCCTAAGGCATTCAGAATCAAATTTCCTTGTACAAACAATATTGTTGAATATGAAGCCCTTTAAAATGGTATGAAAATAGCAATTGAGTGGAGAGTGACTGAGTTACACATCCATGTAGACTCACAACTTGTAATCCATCAATTCAATGATGTGTACCAAACTAAGGATGAAAAGCTCATTCCATAAAAAAGAATGGTAGATGATCTAAAGAAGTATTTTATATCTATCACATTTGAGAAAATTCCTAGATCAGAGAATAAGGTTGTTAATGCAATGGCAATGCTATCTACTTTATTGCAGCAGCCTGAACATGAGCTACGCTACAATTGTTAATCTCTATTGAGAATTTTAGGTTGTCATTAGTATCAAAGGATAGTAAACAGGTCGGTCGATTATTTACATTGAGACAGTCGATAACTAGAAGTAAGACAGAGTAGTCGGTAAAGCCTTGCATCGAGCATCACACAATTAATCAAGCACCAGCGACACCAACACCGACGGTCGATAAACACTGAGCATCATAGTATACACCAAGCAGATTATACAGTGTTTACCAATGATCACAGGAAATGTCATAGTAATTAGAAATGGCACATTATTCTATGCAAACAATTATAACAATCGTAAATTGATTTACCAAGATCGAGGAGCATTTATTGTAAAAGATATTAATTAAATGCAATGATTATCTTATTTGTATTAGTTGATCTAGGTTATTTTGCACCGTAGATCTTAGGGTTATGATTTTCTTTGTAACCTAATTTTTGTTTAAGCGGCAAAATAGAACACTATATATTGTATATGTTCGCACCATTTTATAAGGTTGTTGAACTGATATATATGAATCATAGAGCACTTGAAGAAATCATCTATCTTCAAGACAATCAATTTACTAAGCAGAATAGAGTACAGAGGTTTTCAGATTGAGCAGAATCAGACAAGGCAATTGAGCAAATCAAAGCAGAGAACCATCACAGATAAGGTAATATTTTGATAAGAACTTATAGATCTGTTTCAGACAATTAAGTTGTCAACTAGCAGATACTTTACCTATTACTTTCTGACAATTGTGATAGAGTTTTGATAAATCTCTTAAAATAGTAGACTAAACAGTCTTTGTATAAATCTCTTAACCGAGTACACACTTCATATAGTGTTGTTAAATCCAATAACTAGGTAGATCTAGCTGATCTAATATGTTACTCCTAACAGGGTAAGATCACCATAAGTGATCAAAACTTGTAGCCTTAACAGGGAAACCTTTTCTATCTATAGTAGTGAAGAATTTGTGGGTGTCATCCCCACCGCAGTTTTTACCTTCTAACAAGGGTTTTTGCATTACCAAAATACTTGTGTTATGTGATTGTCATATTGATTTCATATAGTTTACTTTCTTAAGTTAACTAGATGATTGATTTATGCAATTAGATTCAAGTTATTTTGATCGGTTATCACAGTATTCAGTTATAGATCAGAAAGGTTTTGCAACTAAAGTTTTGAAGGCACTGATTCACCCCTCCCCTCTCAATACCTATCTCTCCTAATTCCAACAATTAGTATCAGAGTGCAGTTCTCTTGTTGAACAGTTTAACCACTAAAGGGAAAAGATCTAAGTCATGGAGAGATACAAGCTTGACAAGACTACTGAGAATCAGAAGATACAAATGAAAATGTTTGTGGAACAATATAAACAAGCCAAGGAAGAACTAAAGAAATTACTGGTTGAAAGAAAGAACCTTGCAATTCAGCAGAATGAAATAAGTTATCATGAAGAACCTATTGATGACATATTTGATCATATTGGATCAAGCTCTGGAAGCATCTCTGATAGATCTGAAAGCATAATCTCTGAGTTATCTGAAAAGAATCAGCATCTATCTGAGCAAGTGAAAGCACTTCAAATCGGTCATGAATCTCAAATGGTGAGAATGGTGGAAATCCTTAACAATGGTAGACAAGCTAAACAAGATCAGAATTTGGCTATTGAAGACCGAAGACTGATAGCTGAACAACTTCAAGCAAAAGAAAGTGAAATCCAGAGACTCACTGATCGTCACTTCCAAGTATCAAATCAGATGATGACAGTTAATCAACAAATGAACTGAGTAAATGGAGATTTATCAAGAAGACTTGAAGATGTAGCAACACTTAGAGAAGATAATGAAAAACTAAGGAATGAAATAAAAACACAAAAGAAACACAATGAGATGATGAAGATAGGCGAGGATAGCTCTAAAAAGATTGATGATTTTTTGACTAATCAAAGGAGATTCAGAAGAAAAGCTGGTATAGGCTACACCAATGAAGGAGAATCATCACAAAAAGCTAAAGAAGTCAATAACAATCAAAGTCAAAAACCTAAAGTGTTGACATGTTACCACTGTGGAAAACCAGGACATACATCTAATGTGTGCAGAAGAAAAGCACAAGGTAAACCTCCTGTCATTCCTAAGTTCAATGGATATTGCTATTACTGTGGTAAGTTTGGACATCTAGCTTATGAATGCAGAGCAAAGAAGAATGAAATTTCTAATAAAACTATTGAGGACAAAATATGCTATACTTGTAATAAGTATGGACACACTGCAAGGGACCGTAAGGTGAAAATGAAGCAGGTCTAGACATCTAAAGAGAAACTACAATGAAAGCCATATCAACCGAAGAGACAAGGTAACTCATATGTTTGGGATTATAATACATGGACTAATTGTACTGCATGTGGTCGGTATGGAAATATTGCAGCAAAATGTTATAGAAAGTGTCGGATTGGACAATCAAGTAATTGGAAAAATGTAGGAATGGCATGTATGCACTGTCATAAGGTCAGTCATGTAAGCAAGAACTGCAGAGACCGAGCACCTGATGAAAACCATATATTTGAGAGTGGATATAACATTGAAGAAATTACAAAGTTAAGGAACACAATGTGGAAGAAGGCATCTAATGAGAATGTTGAGTCAAGTAACGATGTCGGTGAAACCTCGTCCACTGGATTGGGTGACATCGGTACCTCCACTTAAGATGACAAACGTATGTATGGAACTAACATTTCAAATGATCACATTTTACATACAGTTCCTTATATATTATGTACAAATACCAAATTTGCATGAAAAAAGATGCACTATGGTTTATATATTATAAGTTTGCAAATGACATCTAGTCGGTAAAAGGAGAAACATGAGTTGGTTACCCGTCGGTAATCACTATACAAGGTTAACTGATAATAGTTCAAACCGATGAAGAACCTCTATGTTAACTGAGCAAAAAGACATTATCGAGCTGACAATCATCTTGTACTGAAAGTTAGGTCGCACATTTAATGCATCAAAGTTAGAGTGGGAATATCAGAAAACCCTATATATACATGGGAACAGAGTTCATTGTTACATCACGATTTTGAAGAAAGGAGATTTTACAGAGAAGAGTTCAAGATAACAATTTTCAGAATAGATTCAAAGCAACTAGATCAAACCGATGACAATTCTTCGATGAAAACTAGTAAGTTCATTCGCCTACCGAACACTGATTATCTATTTGCTTGCCAAAACCCTAGAAACAATTTATGGCATCATCTTCAACCGCAAGCAAATCACAGAACATTGAGGAGGAAGTGGAACTAATTGTTAGGGTGTACTTTGCCAAGGAGAAAGGCAAATCACATCCTAAGGTCGTAGCACTGACAGACGATATGGGTGCATTCTCTAGTATTCCTGATAAGGTTTTGTTAATAGAAGACATTAGGGCTTACATTCACTACAAGATCGGTGAAGTATGTGACTTTGAGACCATAGCAGCTTATCAATAAGTCTATGGACTGGATGGTAAGATCAAATTTGAGTATAAGAAGATTGAGGAGTTAGGGTTACGGTGTTTCACATACTTCCCGCAATCATTTCACAACAACTAGATATGAATCGTGCTTAGAAAATTCCATGACAGAAAATTTTGGCTAGATAAACCAATTGAGGTCACCAAGAAGATTATCAGTAGGGTTACTGGATACCTTACAATTGAAAAAGCCAAAGCATTTCGAAGTTCATCTCGTCCCAACATAGAAAAGAACATTAGAGCTCAATGGGATGGTAGGGCACTAAAGATTTCAACTATCAAAGATCCAACAGTAAGATTTGTAGCTCATGTCATCGGGTACAAGATATTTCAATCAAGTAGACTAAATAGTGTACCCTACAGTGCCATGGACATGGCTTACAAAATTGTGAAGAAAGATCACCAAGTTGATCTTGTCGAGCTTCTACTACACCAACTACATGACAACATGAAGACAATAAAAGAAAAGAAGTCCAATACATGTAAGTACAGATCACTACTTGTCTATACATTCCTCTATTTGCAAAAATATGTACGGGGTATTGGAAAAGTTAACTGGCAATTGGACAGACCGATAACTACCCAAATCGGTGATATGATGAGAAGTCTAGAAGACAATGTGAACAAGGAGTTCCATGCATATTTTAAGGAATTTCAAACAAGAATGCAACAAAGAAGTAGAATTCCAAAAGAATTAGTGAGCAAATTTGAAGATGACATATGCTTTGTGGTAAGCACAGACCACTCAATGATAAAGGTAGTAGAACCGAGAACAAAATGGCTAGCACCAATGGGTTATGAAATGAATCATGATTTCACTCTAAAATCTATCAATGCATTGCTAGCATTACCGATTGACATCACTGCTAGTAGGTTTGGAGTGTATGAGGAAGCTAAGTCTAGAATCTCAACAGACATTGAGATCAGTAAAATGTCAAGAAGGGAAAAGAAAATGAAAAAGGATCTCTCAGCAAGATATGGAACTACATCTAACTCACCAGTTGATGAAGCAACCTAAGATCAATTAAAGCTGGCTGATAAACCCTATGACAGCGAGGAGACTAATTCAGACAAAGAAAAGGATAAAACACTGGTTCCTCCCACCAATGATGAAGAAGAAACTCAACTTCCCACAACTAATGAACAAGATATTCAGCTACCAGAACCTGAAGGAATGAGGACACATTTAGAAACTATAGCTCAATCAACCGAACAGAAAGAAGAAGCAGAAAAAGTTGCAAAAAGAAGAGCAGCTACACCAACGAAGAAATACATCAAGAGAAAGAACAAGAAAGCAACTGAACCACCGAAGAAAAAGAGGAAATACATAAGGAGTAAGGAAGATATAGAGGAGACTGACACTGAAAATGTCCCTAATCAATTTAAGCTAGTTTTTAATAGGGATAGTACCATAGAAGAAATAATTGAAGATATTATTGAGAATGGAAATCTTAATGATCCAGGCATAGGCAAATTTAACATGTCAATTGAGGACAAGACAAAGATAGAACATGCTATTGTTCAAATGATGATCAAGTTCAAAAGAGTACTGATGGAATTTGCATGTCAACTGCCAAAGGAACTTGATGATAAAATAAGTGAAAGATGAGCTATTGCTCTAGACACAAAGAAAAGAAAAAGAGAACACTCTCTAGGTCATGTAGCCACACACTTTAGCTATGCTGAGGTAAGTGAATACATGACAAGGTATCAGCCTAGATTTTCAGTCAAGAATAGAGCTATGTAGTTTATGGATGAGAATGTAGATGATATGGATGTTGTATGTGAATCACTGTGGACATAAATTTTGAAAGCAAAAGAGAAAGCTGAACAGGAAGCATTCTTGAAACTGTCTAAAAAGAGACACGGTTCAAAAGGTAAAAGTATTTTCATTGATGATAATAAAGGCAAGAAAATTGAAGACACTAGTATATCAGTTACCGAGGTAATTGATATCACTGAGCAAAAGGAAGAAATCAAAATTTCACAGGATGCACCGGATCAAGCTAAGATCCACTTGCAAAAGAAAACCGATGATGATGCACTCATTGAGGACATCACTAACGGTGATCCTGATGATAAGGATGATGAAGATGTAATAATTACACAATATAAAGATGAAGAATTAAACACTGACAATGTGTGTACATCTCTACTGGGTGAACTACATATACTTGCAGAGGCTGCTGAAATAATTTCACAAGTACAACCTGATGTCTCTCATCTTGAGCCAACCAAAGATACAACTGAGATTCAAGCACCTGAGCAACCTGCAAATACAAATGAACCTATCAAACTAGAGGCACAGTCTACAAAATAGAAGGAACCTGAAGAAACCAAGTCAACCGAGGTGAACCAACCTGACACTACCACCGAGACTCCCACTCAATCTGCCAAGGAGTAGAAGAAAGATGATATAGTGTCAACTGGTAAGGATACTCTGAGGAGTGAAGAAAAAGGTATTGTTGTAAGTGAAAAGAAGTCACCTCTAGCCCCAAAGAAGAAAAAGAAGAAAGCCAAAGGGCTGGTCACCATTGATGAAGTTATCATTATACCCGAATGTGACCCAAGAACTCTAAGCCCAGAGGAACTAAGTCGGTATGGGGATTTATGTTCGAGGAAAGCGGCACAAGAAAAATTGAGGCAAGAACAAAAATGTAAAGAAGTGCTAAATGATGTAAGGGATATTCCACAACAGATAGTACCGAAAACAAACATTGATGAGAATACTCCCATTTTAGATCAACTTGCCAACCTCACCAACAAAATCAATGCCCCTGATACAGATATAGAGAAAAGATTAGAAGAACGGGTAGAGTCAAAGATTCAACAAAAATTGGCAAAAAGGATTAGCACTAAAGTGGCACTGAACAAGGTGAAATTATTTGAGGTCATTACCGAGGTAAAATCTATCACCCAAATAATATATCAACTCCTAATAAAGCTTTTTACTACAAACACCTTCACTGTAGAAATCAGTGAAAAGATAAAAGGTTTAGAAGAAGAAATCAAATTGAGTACACAAGCAACTATCGCCGAGCCAACTGCTTTCTTAAAGCACATTAACTGAGTTTAAGAACTCTGGAGGCTAATAGCAGACTTAAGGAAATAGGAAGAGCACATCACCAATTAGGTTACAGAGTTACAGAAAGAACTCACTCCTTACTTGAAGATTTTTGAGACACATACTGTCAAAGTTGAGCAACTTGTGGCAACACCAGAGATTTTGGTGTTGGAAAATATCTTTGACATGCATGCACAAGTCGATCTTGAGCAAATTGCTCTTACCAACTTGAAAGAGGAATGGGAAAACCTCTTGGAGTCTGTGAAGAAAACCCATCAAAACATTCTTTATAAGATGTAAGTATACATTACATATTTTTTGGGTATTTGGCATTATTATCAAAAAGGGGGAAAACATGTATATGTCAAATAGTATATTTTTGATATGTATATTACATTATATCAGGAGCATGCACCGAGGGGGAGTACTTTTGTACTTAGAAGTTTTTGAAGTGGATATGTATATAGTGGAGATATAAGGGTTATATAGAAACATTTTGTCTATATACATTATGAAGTTTTGATACTAATGCCAAAGGGGGAGATTGTTAATCTCTATTGAGCATTTTAGGTTGTCATTAGTATCAAAGGATAGTAAATAGGTCGGTTGGTTATTTACATTGAGACAGTCGGTAACTAGAAGTAAGATAGAGTAGTCGGTAAAGCCTTGCACCGAGCATCACATAGTTAACCGAGCACTAGCGACACTGACACCGACAGTCAGTAAACACTAAGCATCGCAGTATACATCGAGAAGATTATATAGTGTTTACCGATGATCACAAGAAATGGCATAGTAATCAGAAATGGCACATTATTCTATGCAAATGGTTATAACAGATCATAAAATGGTTTACCAAGATCAAGGAGCATTTATTGTAAAAGATATTCATTAAATGCAATGATTATCTTATTTGTATTAGTTGATCTAGTTTATTTTGCACTATAGATCTTAGGGTTATGATTTTCTTTGTAACCTAATTTTTGTTTAAGCGGAAAAATAGAACACTAGATATTGTATATGTTCGCACCATTTTATAAGGTTTTTGAACTGATATATATGACTCACGAAGCACTTGAAGAAATTGCCTATCTTCAAGACAATCAGTTTACCGAGCAGAACAAAGTATAGAGGTTTTCAGATTGAGCAGAATCAGACAAGGCAACCGAGCAAATCAGAGTAGAGAACCATCACAAATAAGGTGATATTTTGATAAGAACTTATAGATCTATTTCAGACAATTGAGTTGTCAACTAGCAGATAGTTTACCTATTACTTTCTGACAATTGTGATAGAGTTTTGATAAATCTCTTAACAGAGTAGACTTAACAGTCTTTGTATAAATCTCTTAACCGAGTACACACTTCATATAGTGTTGTTAAATCCTATAACTAGGTAGATCTAGCTAATCTAATATGTTACTCCTAACAGGGTAAGATCACTAGAAGTGATCAAAACTTGTAGCCTTAACAGGAAAACCTTTTCTATCTGCAGTAGTGAAGAATTTTTGGGTGTCATCCCCACCGTAGTTTTTACCTTCTAACAAGGGCTTCTGCGTTACCAAAATACTTGTGTTATGTGATTGTCATATTGATTTCATATTGTTTACTTTCTTAAGTTAACTAGATGATTGATTTATGCAATTAGATTCAAGTTATTTTGATCGGTTATCATAGTATTTAGTTATAGATCAGAAAGGTTTTGCAACTAAAGTTTTGAAGGCACTGATTCACCCCTCCCCTCTCAATACCTATCTCTCCTAATTCCAACAATGATTTCCTGGTGGAAGCACTATCTTATCCTGCATATGATTCCCCTAAAACCCGCATGATTTGCACTGTTGTAGGTCATGATTCATCCAGATATAAAAACCTATTCTCTTATCTCAAAGACTAAATTATTCCTGATACCTTTAACCACCATGAAAAGAGATACCTTATTCGAAATGCCTCCCAATATGTTATCATTGGTCATGATCTGTACAAACAAGGTCTAGATGGTATGCTACTTAGATGTGTAGAATGGGAAGAGTCTCAAAATGTGTTAGAGGAAGTCCACGAAGGTATATGTGGGTCACACTCAAATAGTTTAACGCTAGCTCAAAATCTTATTAGGGCTGGGTATTATTGGCCGAAAATGGAGAAAGAGTCTATCAAGTTTGCTAAGAACTGTCAAAAGTGCCAAGTGCATGGTAACTTAATTCATGCACCAGGGAGACATATAATTCCCTTTACTACACAATGGCCTTTTCACCAATGGGCATTTGATCTTATAGGAGCCATACATCCTCATTCTTCACATGGACATACCCATATAATCACAGCTACAGATTATTTTACAAAATGGGTAGAAGTAGTTCCTTTGACACAAGCAACTGGAAAACAAATATCTATGTTCATCTTGAACTAAATCATATGTCAGTATGGTATTCCACACTCTATAGTCACAGATAATGGTGGACAATTCAAAAACAAAGACTTAGATGATCTATTTGCCAAATTCAAGATTACACAACATTGGTCATCTATCTACTATCCTCAAGGGAATGGACAAGCAAAGGCTTCTAACAAAAATCTATTGAAAATATTACACCTTACAGTTAATAAGACAAGAAGAGACTGGCATCTCACGATCAATCCAACTCCTTGGGCCTACAGAACAAGTATCAGAACACCCACTGGGGCTACACCTTTCTCTTTAGTTTATGGGTCTGAAGTGGTACTGCCTATTGAGGTTGAAATCCCATCACTAAGAATCAGAATGCATGGTCTAGTAACTGATGATGACTATAGAGTGTCTAGGTTGAAAGAACTTGAACTACTAGATGAGCGCAGACAAGTAGCGTATGATCATCTCAGACTATATCGAAAGAGAATGTCTAGAGGTTATAACAAGAAAGTTAGACAAAGAGAATTTCAGGTTGGTGATCTAGTCTTGAGAGAGAATCCTAAAAATCAATCACATAGAGAACACAAGGGAAAGTTTGAACCCAACTAGCTGGGTCCCTTTGTTATCACTACTACTTTTGGCTTTGGTGCCTATCAACTCTCAACGACTGAAGGAGAACAGCTCCAAGAACTAATCAACGTTCTCCATCTAAAGAAATTATATGCCTAAGGCATTCAGTGTATGGTAAAATGTCTTGAAAAAATCTTAAAAATCTGAAAAAGTCCTAAAAAAATGAACATCTTGGTGAAAACCTAGCAATAGGCACCTTGATGATTCACAAAAAAAGTAAAAATACCAAAAATTGAAAAAAAATGAAAAATACAAAAAAATGAGAAAAAGAAAAAGTGCCTTGATGAAAACCTGGAAATAGGTGCCTTAGTAGCAAAAATAGAATCTCTACCAAGATGGTGAAAACCCAACAAATGGGTGCCACTTGTTCAAACTGCTCCATCTATCAGCATAATCTTGGTCTTTCCTAGCTTTCAGTCTTGCTTTAGTTTGTACATATTTCCCAGTTTGTTTCTGCATTCCTATTTTCAATAAAGTTGGTCTATACACCAATCAGCACAAGCGTCTATATCCTATCAATGCTTAACACTTGGGGGAAATCAATGTCATATCCTATGGCCTCTAGTGCATCTTAGACGAGTCATATCCAGTCAAAGTCCTTTGAAGCTTCATTCAAGTTTGTCTGTCTGTCTCCTCTCCAGAAAGGATTATGCATCTACAACAATGCAATCAAACATCAAACTGAAAACAATCTATGTTTTTACATGCTTTTATCTCCTTGTATGCTTACTGATTTGCATTGAGATTTTTTCATATTGTGTCTCTTTGAGCTCTTCGATGATGTCCTTTATAGGATTTAGAGAGTGATGATTGGGAACATAATCTTTTCTTTGTCTTCTGCTTGTATGTGAAAATCTAACAACTTTGGAAATTCTGAATTGAAATGGTGTCCATCTGTAAGAGCCTCTATCTTGAATTGGATGGCCATGAGTACATCAACCATTGATACCTAGAAAATTCAAGGAAGTTTGATCTAAATATTGTCTTTTTGAGTGATTTCTTTCTCCTACTATGAAACGCGATCTTGCCTAAGGATGTGAATGATAAAGGGTCACTACGGGTAATAAACACTAGATTTAGAATGATCTCTTGATTGTTTGATGTGTTTGAACACAAGGCATATTCTAGTCATCACGACATTTATGTTCTGATGCTTATACAAATTTCTATATCAAAATGGACATGATATTCAGGTCATCCTAGCGTTTATGACTTGGTGCTTATATCTAATCTGACATTCCGAAAACAAAATCAATATTCATATGTCCATGGTTGTCTAGCCAGTGGGTGTTGTATTGATTCTTGCGCATACAAATCAATATTCATATGTCTATGGTTTCATAACTAGTGGGCATTGTATTGATTTATCCGATTACCTAAAAACTCAATGATGACAAATGACCAACACATGATCAGTGACTAGGTCCTAGGTCTTAGGTTGCATTTTATTTTGCATGTCATTTTACACTTTGCATGATTGCATGATCTCACAAATTGTTTAAAAATCTTCAACAATTCTTTTAAAAACTATACTTAAACTAAAAATGAAGAGTTGAATCTCATACGAAGGTCTCCTCATAGAAATGCAAGTAGTCACAATCCTAGGTTAAACATCCTTTTTGACATAAGACTGAGTACTTGTCTTTATCAATACCTACAAAATATATCATGTGTATCATTGTATTTACATTACATAATCATTCATTCCATCTATAGCATTTCATACATTTCCATACATACACTTTCCATAATCAATCACATTTGCATCACATTCATACATTTAAAAGAAATCATTGCATTGCATAAATCCATACATACATTATACATTACTCATAGCATTTACATCACATGATATCATCATAAAATCAAAACATGGCAAGTACAAATGAAGTCAAAACCAAAAATCTCACTCTCATATATATATCATAAAACTTGAAATAGTCAGGGGTGCAGTACTGGCACAGTGTACAAAAGAATGAGCTCATGAGAGCTATTAGAGTCAAAACAATATATCTATAGACAAAAAGATCAAAAATATCAGAATAGGAAGGTAGATCAACTGTCGGCCTGATCTTCTCCATCTGGTGGAGTTGGTGGTGGTGCATCTAGCACTGCCTCTTCTCTAGGTGCCCTGGCTCCATATAATGCTAACATATACTGAGAATATGAAGGAACTCTCTAAGTAGCCATAACAATAGCATAATACACAAAAACATAATAAGCGGCCCGAGAGGTCTGATGAATAACCTCTGCCTGTAATCTCTAAACCTCACCATGAAGCTCAGCACATTGTCTATCTGCCTCTAGAAACCTCTCCTCCTAGTGAGCACTGTGCACCTTTAGGTCCCTAACTTGTACTCTAAGTCTCCTCATGACCTCTTATGGAGTGAGTGGTACACTAGGATCAGCATCGGCTATTGGCATATCAATATCTATAGCAGGCTACTCTATAGTCTCAGCT
Source organism: Chamaecyparis obtusa (assembly GCA_027943335.1). NCBI lineage: Eukaryota > Viridiplantae > Streptophyta > Pinopsida > Cupressales > Cupressaceae > Chamaecyparis > Chamaecyparis obtusa. Next base: position 1,017,117 of record BSBK01001424.1, on the reverse strand, counting down.
CTCTATGCCTTATGGCATCTAACCTCTGCACCAAGATCAAAACTGGTATCCTCTTGTAATGGATCAGAATCACCACCTACAACCTGCTTAGCTGCAAGTACCTCCTTAGCAGTACCAACACTACCTAAAGTATCACCCTCTCCCCTAGTCCATCTCTTTGAACCTGTAGACCTATCTGCTATAGAACTAGTGGAATGAGGGGGCCTCATCTATCTTGCTGATCTCTGGGGAGGAGCCATCACTCTCAGCATCAGAGGTGTGGGGTGCAAAATCAGAGCTTGTGTGGGTCTTGGGCCCTATCTCATCGAAGCTCCAATAACATCCATAGCCTCCTCCATGGAAGGTATCAACTCTATGGGATTAGAGAACCTATAGATGGGGTGATCTATCAGCCATGATATAAAGCCATTTCTCACTCTAGCATCAACAACCTATGGTCTATACTCCCAGTCTCTACCAACAATACCATTGTACTCATTTGAACACAAGGCATAAGAAAGCCTCGTGGTCCATCCAAGTCTGAGATCACAGGATATTTGAGCATAAGTGGCATAATCTTGAGGTGCATCGTGCACTCATCCATACTGTCACCACACCCTAGTAATAATAAATCACTCAAGTATAGAGGATGATCATCCAATCAACACACGGCTTTGGAAGAAGAAACTAAACTACTCTCGTGCAGTGGGCCAAGGCTCAATATCTACATAAGGCCTCCATCATACAAATTTCATGTCATCAAGGCACCGTCTCCAGTACTCTACATGGACCATACAAACTTGTGTGACATATCTAGCATAAATATAAATAACAGGATCTTGTGGATGTCGCTATGACTAGCACACTGGTCTCAAAATTGGAATATGCTCCCATGCCCAGATCTGTAGAACTAAAGCACCAGCAGCAAAAGTCTTGCTCTCCTGATACACTACCGTGTGCATCTCAGAGAACATGTGGGTTAATAAACACTAACCCCAGGCTAACTCAAAAGGAGTCACCATCAAATGTGCTACCATCAGTGCCCAGCCCATCAATAGACCGTTCTGTTGATGATCAGACATAATAATACCTCCTATCATCCCAGCAAGGATGCACTCTAATCTATGGGTCTGACCATAGTGTTGTACCAAGGTCTCCCAGGAAATAGAACCAGTCAGCTATGTATCATCTCTGAAAAGATGTCTAAATGCTAGTAAACCAAAGTTCCCCAAACTCACATACGCTGGGTGCTGACCTGAATGGAAGGGAATGCGTAGTATAAGGTATACATCCTCTGGTGTAACAGTGATCTCCCCAGTCGGCAAGTGGAAATTTTGGGTCTCAAAATGAAATCTCTCTATCAAAGTAGTCAATAGTTCATGATTTACCCTAATCTTGGGTAAATGAATCAGATACTCAAATCTACATGAAGCAAGATGAACTCTCATAGGATCAAGCAATGAAACATAGAGTCTCTGAGTGGTAGGATGAGACATGCGCACATGAACATCAGGATATGTGACCTACATAGCACAGAAACAAGGAACCCTATCAGTAATTTGGTTTAAAAAGAGGCTACAAATATAGGAATTGCACAATTCACTATTTCAGAAGGTAGTTCAAAGACTCAATAGTCAGGCTAAAAGATCAAAAAATTCAAAAATTTGACCTAGAAATGAGTTTTGGGCTCACTATTTTTCAAACGACAAAACAGACTGGCATTGAAACTTGTACGAGTTTTCCCCAGTTACCATACGACAAACAATGATTATGCAACACTAAAAATCTCCTTGTACGAGTTATGAGGGACCCGACGAAATGTCGTACGACTCTTAGGTCCCTCTCATACGAGTCTTGGGGATAGTGATATGACACCCTAACTAGAATTGAAAATTCGTACAAGCCTAGAAGGACCGTCGTATGAGTTTCTATGCATGCAAAAATTCAAAATTGAAAACATACAAAAAATATGCTAAAAATGTTATAAACAAAGAAAAATTGAATTTTTAGAGAGGCACAGAGGTCCACCTACCGGATGTCCATACGGTCGAGGTCTCTGATGCCTCCAGCTGCACTCAAAATGGTGAGAAGACACAGGTACCTTCATTTCTACCATTTTCTCACTCATAGGGCTCCACAAGGTTTTCAAAATTCAATGGTGATAATAAATTGAAAATGACCCTTCCAGCCTTTATATAGATTTTCACCTAATTTTCAAAAGTGCTATGTTTTTCATGAAAATTGCACCCCTAGCTAATTTCGACATTCTGAACCCATTTTCGAGATCAAAATCAAAATCTAAGATCATTTACTATATCAAAATCATGATTTAAAATTTTTCAAACCCAGGATGTCTGACCGCTTGCATAATCAACATTCAATCATCACAAAAAGCTAGAATTCAACTTAACTGATTATCTCACATCAAACTATCAAAATTTCAACTTGGTCAACCATGGTCAACTCATGGTTTAACCTAGTCAAACTTGGTCTCTAGGACCTCCAAATGATGTAGAACATGTTCTTGAATGTGTATAACAACTTCTCAAATCAATTAACATGCTTCTAAACCATAACGCTGACTTTTCTTGTCAGATTTCAATTTTAATCCCGAAGGGGGCATGGTATTGCACATCATTCAAGTCTGTAAATTTAAATTTGTAATCAATCTTTCCTTAGCAATCAAGACAACAACCACGTCTAGTTGCTGACTCATCAAAAGTCCTCGTCGCTTGGGGCAAATCTATCATCGCTTGGGGCACATCAAATTCATCAAGATCCATATCAATCTAGTATCCTAATCTATCTTGTAAATTTTATCCACTTTTCGTAACCATCAGTTCATTAGTGTTATTTCCTTGGTTCTTTGTAACTGATGGGTTCAGGATATGATACCAATATGATTCATACAAGGACATTGAGGTCTGGAATCGGTCACTCACTTCTTCGCAATCATAAGGTTCAGAATCAGGCTTTTTGACACTTTTTCGTAATCACCAATTCATTGTTGATATAGCTAGCATCATCACGATTCCTGGTCATTCTGGGCCTGGGTCGGTATCTCTTTTTCCAATCTTTCAATTGGTTTATGTCTCAAAATCGGTTAATCTTTCAAATCAATCTCAAACATCTTTATCATACACAGACTATTCTTTGAACCACTGCGCTTTGCACAGTAATTCAAAGAGGGGAAAAATGTAATACCCCAAAAATGGGCTATAGGTTCATTAACCTCCTACATCTTCAAATCGAATGAAATCGATACAAAAGACCTAACCTAATGCACATCTGCACATTATCAAATTCTAATTGATTTTATCTTAATTCTACATCGGGGAATATTCCTTGAATATTCCTATTTATCATAATTATTCCTAATTTAATAATTATTTGGCGATAAATATTATTTATCCTAAAGTTTGATTAATTGAATATTTTGAATATTTAATTAATTAGATTTAATACTGCCACTTAATTGTTTAATTAAATTTAATTAAATTATTATTAAGTTGTATTATTTAATTTTGACAATAAATCAAAAATCTTATGACTAATTGATTAAATTCCTATTTAATTAATTAAAGTCAGTTGTCAATATTTAATAATATAGTTTTTGAATAAAAGTTTGATTTAATAATTGATTAACCCATAAATCAATTGTTTTAATTTCAAAAATCAGTTAAGTTGAGAATAAATCACTTTATTTATTAAATTAATTCATATTAAATCATGCACAATCAGAAAAGCAGGCAACTAGAAATTAACAATCAATTTTAAATTGAAATTCAACATCTAATGATGAGTTGAAATTTTATCTAAAACTCTATTTTGAGTAAAACTCTGCTTTTGCATGATTTTTGTGAGTTAATTATCTCTAATTTCCTGATAACTCAAAAATCAACCTGAGTTTATCAAGAGTGATTTATAGCTTTTCTCTTGCATCCTCAAAGCCCTGGATTTCTATAAAATCAAGGCTCAGCTCTTCATTTTTATGAACACTTGAATTTGCACAATTACTCTGGCGAATTGGTGATTGAAGGATTGAGCACTTGCGACACGCGATTTGTGAGATCTTTCATAGTTGATCATTAGGTTTTGCATAGTTTCATATCATAGATTTCATAATCATTCATAGCATTCTTAGATTAAATCTGCATTTAATTACATTCATATAGCCTAGATTCATATTATTGCATAGAAAATACAAAAATATAGCTTAATCTGTATTCATAATCTTTCATATTTTGCATTCAAATCCTTTAATTAGGTGTTGCATTGTCACTGGTCTCGGTCTGATCTGAGAGTATCATACTCACACCTACTAGAAGGCAGTAATCACCTAGTTAATTTAGTTTCCATTTCATTACAGATTTTGGTTTTTGGCTAACCTCTAATGTTTTACTGAAGTGTTGTGTCTATAGCTAGGTACAAAATTCACACACACAATTACCTCCGAAGATAATGTCATCAACAAATATAGCTACAAGTAGTAGACCTTCATATGTCTCTCTAATGAATAGATTACAATATGTTTCTCCTTTCTTGAATCCAATCTTTGTTATATATCCATCTAGTCTCTCATACCATGCTCTAGGGGCTTGCTTAAGTCCATAGAGAGCCTTCTTCAATCTGCATACCATATCAAGTTTGTCTGATAAGGTGAATCCTTCTAGCTACTCAATGTAAACTTCTTCTTTCAAATATCCATTCAGGAATGCTGACTTGACATCCATATGATATACTTTGAAGTTTTTGACTGTAGCATAAGCTAGAAATAACTTAATAGCTTCTAATCTACTCACAGGTGCAAATGTGTTTGAATAGTCAATGCCTTCTCTTTGCGCATATCCCTTACATACTAACCTTTCTTTATTTCTTACTACTATACCATCTTGATTCATCTTGTTTCTGAATATCCACTTTGTTCCAATCACATTCTTATCACTAGGTCTTGGGACCAATTCCCAAGTGTCATTCTTAATAATCTGATCAAGTTCTTCTTTCATAGCATCATGCCAATCTAAATCATTACATGCATCTTCAACACTTAAAGGTTCAATCTGAGATAATAAACATATCACTTCACTACTAGCTGAGTTCTTTCCTTGTGATCTTGTTAAGACTTTGCCACTCTGATCTCCAATGATGTCTTTCTTGGAATGATTTCTAGATATAAACTTTGGAACTTTAGGTGATGCTGACTCATTAGCCTTAGGAGTACCTTCTTCACTTTTCTCAAGGTCATTGAATAACACATCAATACTGTCAAACATTTCCTCTATAACTATCTCACTAGTGGAGGGTCTGGGTTCTTCTTCAATCATGGGTGAGTAATCATGATATCTTTCTTGAACCATAAACTTTTCATCAATCTTAACATGAGCACTTTCAATGATCTTTTTCAATCTTAAATTGAAACATCTATAAGCTTTACTTTTAGTAGAGTAACCAAGGAAAATACCTTCATCACTTCTTGCATCAAACTTTCCTACTGCTTCATCCCTCTTGATGTAGTACTTGCTTCCAAAGATTCTGAAGTATTTTACTATGGGAACATTACCAAACCATAGCTCATATGGTGTTTTTTCAGTGCCATACCTCAATTGAACTCTATTGATGGTGTAGATTGTTGTATTGACCCCATCTCTCCAATAGGTGTGTGCAACTTTTCCTTCTATCATAATGGTGCGCGCTATATCAAGGATGATCTTATTTCTTCTCTCTACAATTCCATCCTATTGAGGGGTTCTAGGTGCACTTAACTGTCTCTTTATGCCATGTTCTTCATAGTACTCATAGAATCTATCAGAGGTGAATTCTCCTCCTCTATCCAATCTCAAACATTTTATCTTTAGTCCAGATTCATTCTCAACCTTAGCTTTAAATATTTTGAACTTCTCAAATGCTTCTGACTTATCTTTCAAGAATGTAACCCACATCATCCTAGTATAATCATCAACAAACAAAATGAAATACCTTTCACCATAGTATGATCTTGTTTGAGTTGGACCACATAGGTCTGTATGAATCAGATCCAATTTGTTCTCTGCTGAATTTTGCTTTCTCCTGAATGAATTTCTCACATGCTTTCCCATTACACATTCCCTACATATAGTATCAACTGGCTTTGCTATGCTAGGTAGATCTCTTATTGCCTTTACATTGCTTATCTTTACTATGTTATCAAAATTGATATGACATATGCCACAACCAACTATCATCAACTTTAGCAACAAAACAACTTGCTTCTTAATTGAGTTGAAAAACATTACCTCTTTTCTTTGAGCCTGATGCAATCATAACACCATCCTTGATGTTAATGATGCATTTATCATCTTTGAACTCCAACTGATAACCTTTTCCAAGTAATTGTCCAACACTAAGAAGGTTATGTTTCAAACCATCTACATAGAGAACATCATCAGTACTATTCTTTCCATCCAACATGATGGCTCTTCTACCAACTATGGGTTTAGGAGTGTTATCTCCAAATCTAACCATGCCACCCTTGTATTTTTCTAGATGAACAAATCTATCTTTATCACCTGTCATGTGATGTGAACAACCACTGTCTATAATCTAGTCTTTCCTTATATCGGCTTGTGAAATCAATGCTAGCTCTTGATTCTCTTTCTTATCTTCATGACCTACCTTATTATTCATTTTGTCTATAATAGCAATGAATCCAAGTTCTTCTTCACCTTATTCATCATCTGAAACTCCATCTCCAACATAGTAGCATTCCTTAGAGTACTTAGGCTTGTAATCTCTTTTGAACTTTCTAGCTCTAGTAGGACACTTAGATGCAAAGTGACTAATGTTATTACATGAAAAGCACTTAAATTGTAATTGACCTTCATATTTTCCTTTTCCTTTCTTTTGTCTTTTGGGAATCATAGCAATGAAATCATCTAATGTTTTGTCTTCATCATCATCAAAATTACCAGAAGTGTTTGTAGATTTCTTACCATGAACTGTTGCTTTGAAGGTTGTCTCACTCTTTGGTTCTATCTTCAATCTTGAAATCTCAAAAGTTGAGATTTTTTTTATCAAGGTCTCTCTCTTGAAATTAGATGTAAGTTGCATGGTCTCATCAAGGATGTTGATCTTGCTTTCATATTTAGGAGTGAGAGTAGTCATTAACTTGTCCATAATGTCCTCCTTTGAAATCTCTCCACCATTGTTTATGATTCCAGCAACTGATTCACTGATCCTTTGATTGTAAGCTCTGATATTTTCTTTAGGCAACATCTCTAATGCATTATATCTTTTCTTCCATGTCTTTCTATGCACATCCTCTTCTTGTTTGTCTCCTTCAAATATGTCTTCTAGGTGCTTCCATATTTTGTTGGTTGTATCGACCTTTTTTATTTTTGAAAACTCACCATCAGATAGGGCGCTGATAAGAGCTTCTTTAGCTATAGCATTCTGATGAAACAATTCATTTTGCCTATCAGTAGCATCATCCTTTGCAAGGTCTTCTAAGGTAGGAATCTTGGCTTCTTTAATAGTTACATCAAAAACTTCAAAAGCAATGCACTGCAAATGGATCACCATCTTGTTCTTCCAATCAAGATAATTCTCTCCATCAAACTTAGGACTTTCTTTCTTGAAGTATGTCATCTGATCAACCTCAAGTTGTTAAACTTTCTCTCCGAGGCACTTGGCTCTGATACTAATTGTTAGGAATAGTCCCAAGAGATAACTAAGAGGTGGGGGTGAATCAATTATCTACAAGTTTCAATTCTTTATTCAATTAAGTATACTTAAACATAAAGCATAAACACAATGAAAGAACACATGAACACAACACCAATATTTTGGTTACGGGGAAACCCAAATAGGTAAAAACCTCAGTGGGAATTGACACCCACTAATATTCTGCACTAGTGTATTATGATCATTGTTAGAAGATCCTTAACCCTGTTAGGAGTTGCTTTACAATATATTTAGTACAATAGACTTGGTCAAGGGTCGATTCCTATTAGGAGTCTTTTAGAATTCTTCCTATTAGGGGAGAGGATGCACTGTCTGAGAGCTCACTACTCAAAGGAGCAAAGGCTACAACTTTCTGAATAACAGATACACACTATATCTAGATCTTGGTGAATTGTGCTTTGACCTGCTATCTGGATCAGTTCTAATGTATAGCACAAATACTTTACTTGGTCACATAGACCTTCTTCTAATGGCTCAACACTTCGCACACTCTTCTCTACTCTGCTTAATCAATTATGAACCACACTCAAACAATCACAAATGACTGTCTATAAATATCTTTCCTATAAATGATATAATCAAGTCGGCCTATTATAACCACCTTGAAATCATATTAAAGAAATCATAACAAACTTTGATAAACATTCTTTCAGCTCTACTATGCACACAACATAATTTGGGACCTATCTAATAAGATAATTATAGACGCATGCTACACACTATCGGCTCTACCAAAACAACTGTGTCTTTCTCCTCAAGTTGAATTACTTCATGTGCTCTTAACCAAATATCAATAACTCTTCTCTAAGATTAACTCCAAGGGTGCATACCCAAAAGATAGGTGCAACTTCAGAACCAATAAAATCTATGTCGACTCTCTTGAACAAACACAGGAAATTGCTACTGGTGAATAGCGACTACATAACTTCACTTCTACTAAATATCAAACTATGCGTCCATGACTAAAACATCACTAACATGTCTTCAACATATATCCAAGCACACAAGTCTTCATGATAACTATACGGACAACCATACACAGAACACTGCCTGTTACTCTGTCAAGAACACTGCTAACACAAGCTGTTGTATAACTGTCTGTACTAACAGTTAACCTCTGCACCCATGATATCATGTTGATATCATGTCCATGCTTTATATACTAAAATCTTACTGCATAAGACTTCCATGCATGGTACTTTCCATATGTTGTCATCAATGACAAACATACAGTCAGTACTGGCCTGCTGGAAAATCTCCCACACATTGCTCACATTAAGCTGGTTCTTGAGGATTCTCAGCAAGAAAGAAAGGTACATGAACATTATCTAAAATTTGTAGAAGCATATAAAACTAATTTTGTTTCATTGAATTGGATTTATTCACCTTAATCAAGTTTTTCTTAAATTTGACAAATAAGGCTTTAGATTCAATTTTATCTTGTTTTCTTCACTTTTGCTGGTTGTGTTGACTAACTTGTTTGAGGAAAAGCACATTGGAAAGGAAAAATCTCCACTAGGTGAGCATTAAAAATGAAAAATCAATTAAAAATGCCCCTAGCCTTTGCTAGCTTCTTTGAAGGTAAGCCTAAACTTAGTCATTTTTTTACTTAAATTGTGGCTTTGTTGTTTTCAAAATATTGTAATTAAAAATAGCCTATTATTGTTTTAGGAATTATACATTAGGCCTATTCTCTTCACTTTCTAAGTGAATCAAAATGCCAAAAGTGTTGAACTCCTTGATTAAAAGAAAGGCTAGGTAAATCAAGCACTAAATTTGAACAACCTCTTGTTTGTAGAAAAGAGTAGAAATACTCAATTCTCATTAGTTAGTGGGTTTGGTAAATGAACCTTGTTAAAAGTGTTTGGGAATTGAGAAGTAGATAGGGATATGCTCTTCACCTTTTTGGTGAATCAAACTACCACAACCTATCTCTTTATTCCACTTTATTGCTTTCAAATGAACATGCTAGATCAATAGTTGGGCTCACCTCCTGAGATTTGCCTTAACAAGGCCAATGAGAGGGACAACCCAAAGTGGAATACAATCGCCTTTTCCATGATCATCCAACCCACTATAAAATGAAATGCATGCATCCTTAATGGGGTGTGTGACAAAAGGGTGTTAAATTTTCAAACTTCCTCGAGTAGTCCTTCGGGATTGCGCAAAACTCTGACATACCGGTTGTGGGAAGCCTCTTAATATACTTGGAGGAAGAAAGATTAATATCCATTTTGAATGGAATATTGATTAAAACCTTGTTAACTTAGCAAAGACTACCTTACATAGCCATGTTTATGAACCAAATCTTGAGCTAGGTAGATTGCTTAAAGTGTCTTTTTTTGCAAAAACCCATGATAATATCCTACAAATTCAAACACTTTTGTGTAGAGGGTTAAAAAGAACAAGTGTACTTGTGGTTGTTGTGTTTGAAAAATACATAGAACAAGTGAAAGAGATATCCATTACAAATCTCATCTTATATTTTTAATCTCTTCAATAAAAATCAACAATTACCAACTTGAGGATCAATTTGAAATCAAAATTTGTTGAATGTCGATTTCTACACGTTCTCACAAACTCAAATTATCTTTAAGAGAAGAAGGCACGTGCATTGCAAATGAGGTCCTTGAATTCAAACATCAAAGTCTTTTTAACGATCATGACCAAGGGGATATTCTCCCAAATCTATTTGAAAAAAAGACTTGAATCAATGGATCGAAACTCCACGTTTCATGATTATAACCAAGGAGGAAACAATGAAAACATCAATAATGATAATCATGAGCCTAAAGAAACCATTGAAGAAAGAGCTAATAGAGAATCTCAAGATACCGATTTTCATGAAGTGATGGACAAACTCATAGATAGAGATAGGGAGAAATTTTTCCTAAATCTAGCCCAAGCAGGGGTAAAGCTCCCACATGACTATGATGTGGATCAACTCAAGAAAAGAAAAGAAGAGGAAAAATTGATGTATGCTATGACTCAACAACTAAAAATGTTCCAAACACAAATAGACTTAATGAAAAAGGTCGTTGAGCCTAAACCTTTCTCTATTGAGGCTTTGTGTCCATTCCCATTTGACAAAAGCTTAGTCATGGCACCTTTTCCTATCAATACAATTTTTCCTAAATATGATAAATACATGGGTAAATCAGACCCACAGGATCACCTTAGAGAGTTTTGTGCTCTAAGTATTGAATTTATGCATAACCCCATGTACTTAATGAGACTTTTTCCAAGAAGTTTGGGAGGGCAAGCCATGGAATGGTTCTCTAAACTTCCGTAAGGGATCAAGACTTTTGAGGAATTAGCCTCTAAATTTGTAACTCATTACACCTACAATAGTGAACATGAGATTACCATTCTAAAACTATGTGATACAAAACAAAAATATGGTGAATCTTTCTTAGGGTTCCTTCAAAGGTGGAGGACCATTTTCGCAAGGTACCCACGAACTATCCCTGAAAAGAAGAAGATGGAGATATTTATAAATAATTTAAATATGGAGATGAACTATAGGCTCAAACTTCAATGTATCCCTACATTTGAAAAAATTATTGAGAATGGGATTAAGATTGAAGATGTATTGGTCAAAAGGGGTGAAATCAAATTGTTCAAAGATTAAAAAACCCTACACCAATACTAGCAATAATCATTATATATCTAATTATACCAACAATAAAAGATCCAACAATCACAATGACAAACCTAAGCTATGGTTGAAAAATAACAACAAAAATGTTGTGAATGATGGGGTTGTGAAAGCCCACACCTTGAAGGCTACCAAAGAAAACTTTAGTGGCGATTATTCGCCATTTGGAAAATGTCACCCATCAGCATCCCACAATTTGGTGAATAAATTTCCCATATGGGACTGACCCCATTGCCCCGCATTTATGATAATTGGGTCCAGTGCCCAGGTCCATCGCCAAACGGTATATTAAATTTTGTCCATTTCTTGCACATTTTTGCCAATGGCATATACGTATTGGGCACGATATATTTTTAAAATTCACCTATAATTTCAACGCGGCCCCAAATGGATGGCCTATATTCACTAATAGTTATATATAAATATTTTTTAGGCAGCCCCAACTTTTCCAGTTATAATACGGACGCGTGTCTCAAACCGATGGGTTTTCGCCACCTTTATTAATCATACCAAAGTACTGGTGACCCATAATCACCTAGGAAATAACACGTCCAAAGTACTGGTGACCCATAATCACCACCTTTATTAATCATACCAAGGAACTGGCGACCCATAATCACCTAGGAAATAACACAAGACATGTTATCATTACGCGGGCTTCGCCAAATATTTGGACACTGACCTAATACCTCCCACCCAATTCACCAAAAGAGATTAGTATAAATACATTCATACATCAGTGTTATTGTACATAATTTGGAATCTTGGATTGGTTCAATTTGATCGATAGTGAATTTCAGACTGTCTCACTATTGAGTCTCGACTGCTTTGGCGAGTCAAAGGTAAGTGATTATTATTCTGAATTTCTGTGACTATGTAAACATTGTATATTATAGTTATGTTGTCATTTGTCACTTCTTCAACAAGTAAATATTTTTTTTACATATTTTTATCACTAGGCTGGTATCCAATCGAGATGTCGAACAAGAATAAGGGTAAGGCTTCGACAGATGGGGAAAGCCAAGAGAGGCCAACAAAATGCAGAACCTTATCATTGTACTTTGGTCATGGTCATGGAAATGTTTCTAGCCAAAATAGGGAAGCTAGTGTTACTTCATTACAAGAAGATTTTGAACCTAAGGCTGAACCTTCATGACATATTGAAGAAGTTAGCGAACCTGATATCTCAGATCACGATGAACTTGAAGAAGATTTTTAGTTAAATACCCAGAGTAGCCATAATGATATAATCGACTTGGATGAAACTGAGAATGTCAAAAAAGATGATGGTGCAACTGCAGGGAAGAAAAGAAAATTCAAATCAAAGAATGATAGACTATGGGATATGTCAAGGAATTTTCAAAAAGACTGGGTGTCAACATATCCATTCATTGAACCAGTGCCTAATCCAATTGAAGGGGAACCTTCGGTAGAATGCAGATGTAAGATTTGCAGCGTGATAAATAAGAAGGAAAAGAGGTTGCAGCTAAAAATTAACACCATAGAAAAGCATATTGGTAAAGTTTACGAAAAGAAAACCATAGATGGAATTCAAAAATTAGTGATAAGATGGAAAAAAAGGAGGAATCTCAGCATGTTAGGAATGCAGAAGTTTATGAATTTCAGCATAATATAAAGACGAAGCCTGGTGAAGTTAAAGGCTCTATTGAAGCTTGTTTTGGAAAAGCATTGGAAGTAGAACTAATGGGAAAAGTTGTTCAGTTAAGTGTTGTGTTTAATATTTTGAGCAGAGGGTGTCCAATGACAGACTACCCATCATTGAGTGCTTTATTACACTTTTTGAAAGTTTGTAACTATCCTAATAGTCACTGGTCAGTAAACAATGGATGGGAATGGGCAAGTTGTCTTGCCGAGGTTGAAAAAGAGGATTTGAAATTCAAAAATTAAAGAGTCAAATTTTATTGCATTGTCTTTAGACGAGGTCACAGCAGTAGACAATACTTCATGGGTATGCATGCATGTTTATACTGTACAGAATTTTGTTCGCCAACCTCATCTACTAACTATTGCTAAAATGAGGGATAATGCGACAGCAGAAAATTTATTTCAACTAGTAAAGAGTTCTCTAATTGAATATGGAGGTATAGATGACATGACCATTGCCAAAAAGTTGGTGTGTGTTGGAGCTAATGGAGCTTCAGTAATGCAAGGCCACAAGGGTGGTATTTGCACAAAGATACAATCTTCTTGTGCACCCTACATTACTCTCATTCATTGCATGGCCCATAAAATGAATCTAGCTTTTGGATTTGTCAGCAAGCATGCTCCAGTACAAAAAATTGAAGTTTTAATCAAAGAGATCTACCAATACTTCTGTCAAAGTCCGAAACAATTCAAGGAATTTCAACACTTTGCTGAAGGACTAACCGATGAAAACAAGCTTCTTAAGGATAATGATACCAGATGGATCTCTTTGGATGGACCAGCACATCAAGTTTTTTCAGAATATCAATCATTGCTTGGTCTAATGAACTCAAGTCGTGACGAAGCAGGGCAACCAAAATTTCCTTTGCTGTTGTCAATGTTAATTAATGTAGAGACACTTTTAACATTAGCAAGTCTTCTCCCCATGCTTAAGGAAATGATAAATTTAATGAAAAAGGCCCAACAAAGAGCTATGTATATCATAGAATATGCTATGCTGCGTAAGTTGACATGCGTGACACTCAATAATCTCTATCATTTATTTGTTGATGAAGTAAAATTTGCTAGCTGGCTGAAAATCACAAATTTGGACAATCCTAATAACTTTTTAAAAATTGGTTCAAATGGGGAGTTATGTGCAGAAATTCAGAAAGTTGAGATACCAATGCACTACAATGCCAGGATCGAGTCTAAGGAACCAGGAAAGAACCCCAAGAGGTGAGTATCAAGTGTTAAAAGGGAAGACTTTACCAAGATCATTGAGTTTGTAACAACTTCAGTGAAGCACATTGCCTTTGATCTTTCCTCACAGATTAGAGAAATATTCCCTCCAGTCAAACTACTTGAATCCATGGCTATTGTGTTTCCTCGTTATTGGCGTTTAAACGATCTGAAAGATTTTAAAAGTAGGCTACTAACTTTGATAGATCATTTTTGCAAAACTAAAGAGTTAGATGGAGTAACTCTAAATGGAATTTTAGATGCAAATCATTTGAGAGAGCAATCAGCTCATTTTTCACGGACAATGAGGGAACAATTTAATCTTATGGAGAACCCTATGGAAGATGGATCGGTAACAAGGCTTTGGAAAAACCTAGCTAAGAGTGAATTGTTGATTGATTCAATATCAGAATATTTCAAGCTTGCTGAATTATGTCTAACCATGATATTGGGGTCGGTGGAGGATGAGAGATTTTTCAATGCTTTGGGATTCCTAAAGTCAAAACTAAGAAACAAACTTGACAAGAATTTGGAAAATTGCTTGAGGCTCTATACATCCAAGTATGAAGTCAATACTTTTCCTTACAAAAGGGCACTAAAATTGTGGAGGAAGAAATATTAGAGAAGAGGGGTGGGCAACATGTCAAACCAAAGTGGGAGTGGGAGTGGGAATGCCAGAGATAATTATGTCATTGACCGGGACCCATGTACTAGCACTGGTACTGCTAGCGGTGAACATCAGTTAAGCGGAGGTATACAGAGTGAAGAAAACATATCAAAGAACCAAGGAAGCTATGAAGTTGATGTCAATGAATCCAAAGATCTCAATGATGATATGGTGTGGTAGCTTGAAATTGAACCATTGTAGAAGTAGCACTGAAGAATTAGCATGTCCTAGTTATTTATTAACTTTTTTCCTGAAGTCTACTGTCAATTTTTGTATTTCATCATCAATCATGCATATCCCAATGTCAAAAAAATGAATGTGGTTGATAATGTCATCAAGATTCAAGATTCAATTCCATAATTAATAATTATTAATGGTTTTCATTCGCAATATTCAGCTAATATGGTACAATTCTTGTAGTTTTTTCATTATTTTGTTTGACAACATAGCAATTCGTATGTTACAATTCTTAGAGTTAGAAATACTAATTCTCATTAATTTAATTACAAATATGATACAATGTATCCATTCATTGATTAATACTAGTAAGAACACAACTCTCTGATTCTATTTACAAAAGTCAATGACTCAATTCCCATTGGCAATTTAGTAAGCCAATGACCCTGAATTCCCTTTTATAGAAACAAGGGAGCTACAACAGCTTCGGGTCGATTTGCCTAATGTGAAGTCTCAAAATCTAAATCAGTAAGACAACTACAAGACTACAAGTCTACAACATCTCTACAACTTTAGTTGTACATTTCTACATTTGACAGGCCGGTTTAGTAAATTAGCATAGGCAATAGCATCTGCAAGACTGCAACATTGATCCTGTTCAAAAAGCAAAGTTCAAACTTGTTACTTTAAACTCAATTCTAGAGTCTAGACTGTAGTATGTAGGATAATATGAAAGATATATAGTAAAGATATAGAGATGATTGAAACTGAAAGTACTTTCAAATACTATGATTCAAGATGATTCTGTAAGTTTCTGTAGTATGCTCCATTCTTCTTCGGTTGGAAGGGAAAAAATTTTGATGGTATGGTAAATGACCTACATTCTCGTCATAATTCCATACTTGGAAGAGCGAATTTGAAGCAATGTTCCTTCCATTAGTGCATGCAAATTTGTGAATGTTTTGATGCACTTTACAATGCCTTCATGAGTTCTGTCCTAAGGAAGGTTACCTAAATCAGAGGTTATTGTGTCCTCCAACTTTTGTGTGTAAGCTTCTCTTCCAATGAAACCCGTTGTTGACAAATCAGGTCCAGGACTTGGTAAACCAAGAGATATCAATTTGGTTGTTTTATTGTTCATCTTGGTGAGCTTTGGCCCAAATAAAGCAAGAACTTCTTCTGCTTCTGTTAGTTTCTGACATTTATGAAATATAGAGGTCGCCTTTATTATTGAACCAACACGGTCCTAAATTCCCTTGCTTGCCAATTGCCTATCAGCAGTGCTGTTGATTTCTTGCATAATCTGCTTTGCAGTTTTCTGTCTCTGACCAAAACTTTTGTTCTCCTCAAGTTGCTCTTTCAACTTCTCAAAAACATCTGTAAGAGCTTCATAGAGTTCAAACCAATCACACAACCTATCAACAAAAGTCTTTATTTGCCCCCAAAAGTAATTTTTTATTTGCTTTACCGTATTATTTACATGGTCATTCAAGAAGTTTTCATAATTTTTAATAGTATTATTTTCCTTCTTTAGGTCTTCTTTCATTTTTGAGTACTGGTGTTCACTATGTTTTATTATTTGCTCTGCTTTCTCTTCCCACTCTTTTGCTTTCTCTTCCCACTCTTTTGTTTTTACCCTCTCATTTTCCAATTCTTCCTTTAACTCATTGTTTACCTGTGCAGCATTCTCCAAGTTTTTGTATAAATTTACTGAAGAGGCTTTTTCATCCTGAAGTTTTTTATCCCTTTTTTCCAATTATTTCTTTAACTCATTGTTTACCTGTGCAGCATTCTCCAAGTTTTTGTATAAATTTATTGAAGAGGCTTTTTCATCTTGAAGTTTTTTATCCCTTTTTTCCAATTTTTCCCTCAAAGTTTTCAGTTCTACGTCCATATGTTCTTGTTGTTCAATTGCTTCTTTAGAGCCAGAGGATGAATTTTTTATCCTTTTCTCTAATTCTTTGCACCTGTTTACTGTTTCTTTCTCACTTGCCTTTACATTTGCCAGGTCTACCTTTAACTTATCTATTGTGCCCTGAGGCTTTCCTTTCTCTCTCTCCAACTTCATCACTGAACTGTAGACCACTTGGTTGGTCATTTTGGACACATTTATCTTGTCCACATTTTTAATTTTGGATAAATCCATTTGGAGGGTGCTAACTTGAAATTCAGATGGATCTAACTGATTCTCTGGTGGATTGTTATCTCTAGCTGGGGGCATAACAACCATGAATTCCATCATATCTTTATTCAGGTCATATGTGGTTAATAACCTGTTGGATGTAGGTTCTGCATCATGAGCTGCAGCAATTGCTTCCATCTTCATTGTCTTACTATTTTGTCTATTCTTGTTTTTTTATTTTTCATAGTTAGTTACAAATTTATTGTAACAAAAATCAAGATTTTGTGAGACAATTGAATGTTTGAATGGTGAAATAGCACTTGCACTAATGTACGAGCTTCCACCAATACCATGAGGATTACCAACACCTAGACCCATTACAAGTGGGGTTTGTGGACTATTCTGAGGGTTTTGTCCTGAAGGATGGGAAATTGTTGGAATCACAGTCACCATTGGCACTGTTGTACTAGTAGTAGTACTAATACTTGTCATAACCTTTTGCTTCTTTACACTTTCTTGACCTTCGGGACCAACCTTTTTTGCATCTACATATTGATATAATATCCTTTTCGGACCACTACTTGTAGTTGTGCAAATGATATTTCCAACTATGGGAGTGACAATTGATTCAGATTGAATCTGAGTGCTTGGAACAGCTGGAAGTGGAACTGTATTTGAAGCATAAACAAATGGAATTCACTAAGTTGAAACCAATGTGAATGGAATTAAATGAGTTGATGATTGATCTCCATGCCCAAGGCCTAGTTTCTGACCATGTTTTGGTGCTACAGCTGGTGGTTCAGGTGCATACCAAACCCCTTCTCCACTTGGACCCAAACCACCAGAACCTTGGTAGCCCATTTTTTCTACAATTTCTACCCCTTTGCTATATAGAAGTTTGGTGGATGCATCAACTCCTCTCTTAATTGTTGTACTAGATGAGGGATTCAAAGAATCCTGGTCATCGTAATCATCATTAGTATCATTGTGATATGCTTCAGCTAGATGCTCCTTATTCCAAAATTCGTTAAACATTGTATCCTCTTCCACCTCATTAAGATCTACAGAGGTCTTTGGCTCACCGAGATTCTTCCTCATTTCCCAAAATTCATAAATTTTGGTTCGACTCCATCTAGCATCTATACATTCATTCATTAGCTCTTTTGGAATACATTTTGTAGATGGTTTATCAACTTTCTTGTAGAAATTGGACGATGTCATGGCCTGCACTTTTTCTTTCTATTTGTGCAATGCCATTATTTGTGATGACAATTCCTGTATTGAAATATTATTTTCAGTAGCATATTTCTCCATCTATTTTTTGACCTCCTCCCAGGAGTCTGTGTTTTTAAAATTTTCAATCAAAGGCATACTTTCATGTTGATATTTTCTTGTAGAGTTCCCATTGTCTTTAAGCCTTGCTCCAATTATGTTCAGTGGATCATACTGCTAGTGACTGTCAACATCAAATCGAAAAATTGAAAAAAAGGCTTTTGCCACTTTGAATCCTCTTCTCTCAAATGCGACCCCTCCAAAGTAGAATGGCAAGGAGGGAAATATCATTTTCTTTTGCTGACCATTAAATAGTACATTTGTGCTCTCCATTTGTCATACATATTCCAATGCAAATACCCTCTTTGTTACATGTATTGGAATTTTTTAGGGTTCTACCCATGAACTGTAAAACCTTAACACAGTGTACTCTTCCATTAAGTACCAGTCAGCCAATTGTAGTTGACTTCTGAGTTGAATGCAATTTCTACAAGTAACAGGCAATCTAGGCATTGGAGTGCCTATAATTTTATGGTACATTGGTGCCAAAAAGAAGTCTACAAAATTGTTGTAGTTCCTTTTGTTATCAATCATCCTTATCTGAGGTGTCCAATCATATATTGGATTTTGGCCTTGAGTCTGACTGCAAACCTTGTTTGCCTAAAATAATGCATGATGCTTTGCTAGGAGAAGATAGCACAAGTAGGTTGTGAATCTAAATGTCTTCTCTAAACCTCTTTGAATCATTAGTAATTGATCTTGCATGCAATGAACAATGCGCTCAATAAAATAATATTTTACTGGTTCTTTTTCAAAATGAATATGATAAAGCATTTCAAGAATGCTGGCACCCACTTGTTTGTTACATTACAATCCCAAACAAAATGCTAGCAAGGAAATATTGTCCTGTGCCCATGGCACAAAAAATTCAAAATCATAAGAAGGCATATGATCTAGACTCAGACTACAACCACTTGTTATTCCTCTGATATAAGAATCTCTCTATTTCGCATCTAATTTTTCATAATCCTCTACGAGCTTTCCCAGGTCAATGTGTACGTTTGAGTGTTATTGTTGAAACCCTAGGTTCAACAGACTAGCAAATTCACTCTCAGTTATGGACAAAATTTCCTCCTGAGTATTTTTATTCACAATTGCTTTTCTATTTTCATCATAATTCTTAGCACGGAGCATAACAATTTTTGGGCAAGGGAATACTTGAGGTAAAGCCATGTGTGCCGACCCAGCTTCCCATGGTGCAATTTTATTTGCAGTTGCATTTACCCTAGGGTTAAATGAATAAAATTTTGAAGCCTTATTTGGATGGTTCCACTTGTTTTCAAGTGCAAATCTAATCTCCATTATACCCTTATTTCCATGAATAATAGGATCATGTATATCATGGAATAAATCACTGAAACCTGGTGTTTTAAGCATATTGTGGAATTCTATTATTTTTCCCATCGTGTTATTCTTGGTATTTGTAGCTACAAGCCTATAGGGGTGATTCAAAATTAAAACCTAACAGACTAAATTTTTTTATATAATATAAACAGTAAAGTTGTAAATCAAGAGACTTGAAAAATTTAAAATGTGGGATGTAGATTTTTAGGATTTTAGTAGTTACACTTACCCGTTGACGTTCACGTTGCCCTTAGTCTTGATTTTTGTAGAGAGCTAAGAGACTTTGTATTTTGTTTCTTTCCTCAGACCTCAATCCTCAACCTAGAAATTAAGAATCTGTAACTTTGTTGCGCTGTAAGTTTGTAAATTGTAACCCCTTTTTAATTTCTAAATCTGCAGACCACGTATAACTACAAAATTAAAGAAAATTAAAGCACCAAAGTTGTACAATCTATACTCTATAGTCGTCACACACTATTAGTGTGTCACTTTCAGTTTAAATGTGAGTGGAATCATGGACCACTAGCTACTAGACATGCGTCATGAATCCGGAATGGGTTTACTAATGTCACTGTTAACTAACCCGTCATAATGTATTAAATTATTAATGTCACTGTTAACTGTAAGTGGAATGTGATTATGTCAATGTGTTAACTGAGCAGTGACACATGTCATGATTTCGGGATGCATTTCAAAAGATAGGGTGTCTTTTTCCTTTCGGCCCAAAACTCAACTTCAGTCGTTGATCTATAAACATCCAACGGTAACGGTGAATGGTGTGGTACTGGTGGCCCCATGGGTCATGGGTCCCATTAATTAGGCTAGTCAGGATGACTCACATCATGAGTCAGACGTGTCAGTGTCACATCATCACCAAATTGAAATGACATTGTTATTTGTTGGTCGACCGAGGAGTTTAGTGACACATGTAATGATTCTGGGACGCGTTTGAAAAGATAGGGTTTCTTTTTCCTTTCAGCCCAAAACTCAACTTCGGTCGTTGATCTATAAACATCCAATGGCAATGGTGAACGGTGTGGTGGCCCCGTGGCCGTGGGTCCCATTAACTAATCTAGTTAGGATGACTCACATCACGAGTCAAATGTGTCAGTCTCACGTCATCACCAAATTGAAATGACATTGTTCAATGTTATTTGTTGGTAGACCGATGATCGTACGAGGTGTTAAGTGACACGTGTCATGATTCTAGGACTCATTTGAAAAGATGGGGTTTCTTTTCCCTTTCGGCCCGAAACTCAACTTCGGTCGTTGATGCATAATAATCCAACAGCAACGGTGAATGGTATTGGTGTACCGTATGGTATTGGTGTACTATTTTTTGTAGTGATTAATTTTTTTTAATTTAAGATAATATTACTATTTAATTTTATTTAGAAACATTATTTTATTTCAAACACATATATTTTAGAATTGTTATTATATTATCATTTTAATAGTACTATATTTTAATTAATTTTATTTTTGTATCATCTAATTAATATTAATTTTTTATAATATATTTAGAAATACATATATATAGATATTGTTATTATAATATTATCATTATGATAGTATTATATTTTAGTTATTTTTATTTTTATATCATCTTTTAACTATATTATTATTATATTTATCTCATATTATCTTATAACTATGCACATAACCTTTATATTATTTTTTATAGTAAACTTATATTTTCTATGGGATTATTTATTAAAATATACTTATTATTATACATATTTTTTAGATTTATTTTTCACATTGTTAAAAACTTAGAGACTCAATTTGACAACTTTAATCTTTTAATAAAATGAAAGAATTATAATCATTATGTAGGTTGAAATATATTTCATATTTTATGATGTTACAAATTATAAATATAAGATATAAGTTTTTTTCATTTATATATGTTTAAATTATACTATGTTAGTTTACCATAATAAGAGTTAAAAAAATTACATGTGAAAAGTAATGTTCAAATTCTATATTATAATTTGTGAATATTTTTTAATGGAGAGTAATTATTTAAGTATTTAAACATCAATCTCATTCGTAGAGATATAATTGTACTTCAGACTGTGTAATAAATTAAATGTGGGAGACACCATTTTAAAAAAATTATTAAACTACAGTTTCAATTAGTGAAGTTTAATTGTAATAGATATCTGAAGGAGGATATTTGTCGGCGTATTTTATATATATTAAAATAAATATAGATAAGCTAGTCTACAGATAACTAATAAAGCATTGAAGCAAGTAATTAAAATATTGCAATCACGGTTACAGAGAAGTATAAAATATTAAAAACCATTTTTGTACACAAAGCACAAATTGAAATGAGGTAAAGCTTGCAAAATTTCCATTGTATTTTTCATAAAATTATATTTACATTCTCGACTTCATACTATGTCTATAAACAAAAAGAAACATACTTGATACTATGTCTATAAACAAAACAAAAAAACCCTAAACGACTACAGTACTAGTACTAGTACAAGGTAAGCTTTTAATATTTATCAAAAAAAAAGTTTTTATAAAGAAAAATCAATTATGCCCTTCTGTGTAGAATTATGCAAAGAGGATTAGCTGCATGAATTCATCAAGCCACACAAATTGCCCTGCCTGAGCCTCCTCTATGTCAAGCTCAAACCACTTACAGAGAAAACCCCTGGCAATCAGCGCCCATTTCCTATGGCGCTTCAATTGCCCAGCAGTCAGGCACAAAAGAAAAGGTTGCATGGCCACATTCTGGCCTGGGAGGAGAAGCTTGGGTATTTGACTTTCCCTAGGGATCCCCACCCCTAATTCAGTGAAGGTGACAACTTGAACGTCATCCCCTAGGTATTCCTCTTTGAATACCCTCCTCAACAGCATCACCATGTCAACCTTTGGTCCTCCAAGGTCCAGAAGGGAAGCCAAAAATGGGACATAATGTCTGTGGCTACCCATTACCTATCTTCATTGTCAAGAAACTCTCGGCCCAACACCATTCTGACAGCCTCTATAACGAAAGGCCCACCATCCTTACAAATTGATTCTAAAAATTCATCAGAAAAGGAACCCAGAAAGGCCTTTTGGGCCTCCTCAGAAGTGCATCTAAGATGAATGGGATCTTAGATTACTTTCAGACTGTAAAACTTAAAATAGTAAAACTAGAAAATTTAAAAACAAATTACTTGCAGAATGCGTCACTGCAGACCCTAAACAAACAATCAATCAATGTCGATGAATAATGAAGCTAGATCGTCTATAAATAGCCCTTGAATCCTTGATCGTTACTTACCAATCAATTATTTCTATCTTAATGGTATTAAATACATTGTCCTTGATATGCCTCTAAATCTTGCATGAAAATCTTTTCCCTCAATACATGCGTGTGAGAATTGAAAATTTTGTCCTTAATCTTTCACACCTGGCAGTAAATCTTTTCTATCGATAAAAAACTGTCAGAAATTGACTGTACAATTTGGGAAGTGGTGTGTGGTAGCCAAAGAATGTCATTGTCACTGACATGGCATTTAATTCTTCTGGGTTAAGTGCTTTTAATACTCTGCAGACAACTTACCTTGATACGTGTCAACATTTTGATGACTACCTCGACAATTCTTCTTCCTTCAAGAAATGTTGGCCAAAATTAAACCTCAGCCATTGATCTTGGATCATTAGATAGTCTGAGTTCTCAAATAATACATTTAACATAATTACAGTGGTAGTGGCAAAGATTATGCTTCCATAATATAAGGTCAAACAACCACGTCTTTAAACCATCACTTGCCAGTTGCCAATAATTTATGTATGTTAGGTATGTTAGGTTAGGCTACTTATTTCCCATCTTTTGAAAATCGCCAATAATTTATTTATATTTCCATAATTAACAAACGATTAGCCAATACAATTATTTTTTCACCCTTCAAAAGAAAAGTATTCGCCTCAAATATTAAAATTTTTTACTTGAAAAGAAAATTATTCGCCTCAAATATTAAAATTTTTTACTTGAAAAGAAAATTATTCGCCTCAAATATTATAATTTTTTATTTGAAAAGAAAATTATTCGCCTCAAATATTATAATTTTTTACTTGAAAAGAAAATTATTCACCTCAAATATTATAATTTTTTACTTGAAAAGAAAATTATTCGCCAGCAATTTATGAAATTTTCAATCCGGGGGGAAAAAATCGCCAATACAAACTATGAAAAATCATGGATTTGAAAAAAAAAATTGCCTAGATTAAAACAAATTACCCCCTAAAATAATGTACAATTCGCCAGGACTTTACACTTTTTCCTAAAAGGGGGTTTCTTAAAGTTATCCCTGAAGGCTACCCCATTTAACTTATCAAGTGGAGCAAATTCAACATACAATGTAAATCAAACCAATAAAACTCCTTTTAATAATGCCAATTCCAATAACAACAACAATAATGCTAATAATAATCCCTTCAATAATGCTAATGGCAACAAGCCTAAAGCATTCTTTCCCACTTATCAAAAGAGAAAATTCACCTTCTTAGGTGAACCCTTGGAAAATGCATTAAGGACTTTGGTGGCCAACAAGATCATTACTCTACCCAAGTTAAGGCCCTATGAACCCCAAATTAAACTAAATTGGTGGAATGACTCTCACCATTGTGAGTATCATCGAAATAAGGGTCATAAGACCAATGAATGCATGAAGTTAAAAAATTTGGTGCAAGACTTAATTTATGATGGTACAATCAAAGTTGAAGGGCCCCAAAACAATGAAGATCATACGGCCTTCAAAAATCCATTTCTAAACCATGAGAAGGGTGAGTCATCAAACGCTAACCAAAATAATAAAAGGGGTAATGAGAAAATCAACTTTGCTCATACTTATGATAACACAATTAATGCTCTAAGTGGTGAGGAAAGCACCATAAATTTTATTGTGGTAAAAGAAAAACCAAGGGAAGCAACATCTAATGTTGTAACTATGGGGAAAGCTTCAAAGATTACTCTACCTATGAATGCTCCAAGAATTGTTCTACCAAATCAAGCTTCATCTTCATCATCAAAACAATATAATTTGGTAGATCAATTACAATGAACTCCCTCTCAAATCTCTATTTTGGAATTGTTCAAACTCTCACCAACTCACAAGGAAATTCTGGAAAAGGCCTTGGTGGAGACAAATGTACCTCTAAATTTGGAGGCAGATAAATTTCAAAATATGGTGGGATATCTTATTGCACCTCATTGCCTATCTTTTTCTGAGCAAGATGACATGTCATTGAATCACCCACAAAATTTTCCTTTGCATATAGAGGTTCTAATTCATAAGCATAGGGTAAATAGAGACCTTATCGATGGAGGGGCCGGTCTAAATATTTGTACCCTAAACTTGGTGAAAGCCTTAGGATTTGCTAAGGAGGCTATTGACCAAAAGAAAAAGATAACTATAAAAGCCTACGATGACGAAGAAAGAGCTTCTAAGGGTGTCATAGTACTTCCTATTAGAGTTGGCCCAATGCAAAAAGAAATTATTTTTCAAGTCCTAGACCTAAAGTTGACTTAAAATATCTTACTAGGGAGACCTTGGATTCATGAAATGCAAGTCGTGCCTTCTACCTATCACCAATGTCTTAAGTTATCTTATCTAGGGCAGGAAATCATGGTAAGAGGGGACTCAAACCCCTTCCAATATTGTAATAACTTAAAGCCTATCAATTATTCTCTAGTCCCGCATAATACAAAAGGGTCCATACCCCTAAGAATAGAGAAAGGTCAAAGCTCTAAAGATCTCCCATCTTTGAAGGGAAAAGAAAAATAAGAAAAAGAATAAGTTGTTGTTGAAAAGATCCAAAATCCCACTTACCTAGCTACATCGACAAAAGGGAAAGAAAAGGTTAGTGAGGAAAGTACTCTTGAGAAAAAGAAAGAAGACCAAGATAGATCCATTCAAATATACACTAAGGAGGCTCATTACCAAAAGATGGACCACATGATGAAAAACTTTGAGAAACAATGTAAAATCAAACAAAAGGGAGTAGGTGAATACTCCTTATCCATGATAGACCTACCCTTATCTCCAAGGTCATATGGAAAGCCATCTAATTTTCCTCATAAATACAATGATCACTTTGTGAGGGCTAATACATTGTCATTCATGGAGGAAGAGGACAATGAAATCCTAAACTAGTTATACAAAGATGAAGAATCAAGTACCCATGAGAAATGCATACAAAATATAAGCATTCCCACACATCAATATGGGAAGGGATGTCAAATTATGAAAAAAATGAGATATAAAGGACAAGGACCTTTAGGGACAAGAAACAAAGGACTCCTTGAACCCATTGAAATGATGTGGAGAGATAGCAAAGAGAAGACAGGATTAGGCTACCTAGAACAAGGATATACTCAAAAGAACTATCCTAAAGTCTATGATCAAATATTACAATTAGAGTCACATAGTGATGAAGACTCAAATGAGTGGTAATGGGATACTTTCTCCAATGAATCATGCCAAGATAAAGGTATTGATGTCATTCATACTTATACTCCTAGCAAAGGGAAGGAATCAATTGTAGAATCAAGTCCAAATCAAGCTTCAAGCTCAAGCCAAGTGGTCCTAGATAATGTACCAATTCAAGAAATTGAAATAAACCAATGGGTAGGAGAACCCTACGTACCATCATGGAGACCTGCTATGGAAGAATCTAACATTAGGTTTAACCCATGAGATTTGTATCCAATAGAAACCTTAGTGTATTTTAGTGAGGAGGATTTTGACCCTAGTTCTCTAGATCATCTCGAAGAGGCACGTGTCATAGACTTAAGTGATACAATTTTCTAACCTTCCAAAAAATTCTTGTCCTTAAACCCTATTGGCTTAAACCAAAACATTGATCCTTTGACCCTAATTTACCCAGAATTAATTGAATGAGATTCCATCGAACCTACCTTACTCCCAACCTTTTTAAATGACAATTTGGTGTCCCAATACTTAAATGTGATTGAACCTTCTTCTACCATGGAATATTAGGAAGAAGAGGCAAAGGAAGGTATCCAAACTCTCAATTCAATAAAAAATGAAATAAACAAAAAAAATAAAAAATGGAAAGAATCTAATGTTGAAAACCACATTGTGGCGGCATTAGATCAAAAAGAGAAAGAAATAAAGAATGATTCCAAAGGTGAAAACCCAATTGAGGCACCTAAGGAAGGGAGTTTGTATACTTTACCCAAGCACTATGAGGAAAGATCTCCTATCTTGATCAAGCCAATAGAAAAGGTGAACATTGGATCAAAATCAGAACTACAGATCATACACTTAGAAGCATCTTTATCTAGTGAGGAAAGAAAAGAATTAATCAAATTTTGCAAGGAATAGCAAATCAATTTTGCATGGTCTTATGATGATATGCCAAGATTAGATCCAAATTTAATCATGCATCACTTAAACATAAAAGAAGGATCAAGACCAGTCAAGAAAAAATTGAGAAAGATGCATCCGCACATAGCTTTGCTTGTGAAAGTGGAGTTAAAAAAAATTGCTAAAAGTTGGGTTTATAAGAGCCATTGATTATGCCCAATGGATTTCAAACATAGTGCTAGTTTCAAAAGCATACAAGTCCATCAAAATTTGCACAGATTTTAGGGATCTAAATCTTGCATGCCCTAAGGATGACTTTCCATTACCAAGCATCGATGCCATAGTGGATCTAACAGTAGGACATTCCATGTTCTCTCTTATGGATGGGTTTAGTGGCTACAATAAAATAAAGATAGCACCCAAAGATCAAGACAAAATAGCATTTACATGCGCATGGGGGACATTATGTTGGAATGTTATGCCCTTTGGTCTAAAGAATGCAGGACCAACCTATCAAAGAGCCATGACAAAAATATTTCATGATATGATGCATAAGTTCATGGAGGACTATGTAGATGACATACTAGCTAAATCTCATTCAAGAGAGGAATATCTACCAATCCCTAGAGAAATTTTTTGAAAGATTGGAGCAATTTAAAATAAGGCTAAATCCAAAGAAGTGTGCATTTGGTGTTCAATCAGGAAAGCTGCTAGGGTACATGATTTCAACAAAAGGAATAGAGGTAGATCTAGCTAAAGTCAAAGCTATCATGGAAATGGAAGCACCTAGAAACATAAGTCAGATGAGATCTCTTCAAGGTAGGATCCAATCCATACGAAGGTTCACCTCTCAATTGGTAGAAAAGTGCCATAACTTTACCCAACTCCTTCATAAGGACACAATTTTCAAATGGGATGAAAAATGTTAAGAAGCCTTCAACATGTTGAAGAAATATCTAATGAACCCACCAAATTTGATGCCACCTATAAGAGGAAAGCCTTTTATTCTATACATTTCAGCGACCAAGCATTCATTAGGGGCACTCTTGGCACAAGAAGATGAAACGGGAAAAGAGAAGGCTATCTACTACATAAGTAGAACTTTGGTAAAATATGATTTGAACTACACCTTCATTGAAAGAGCATGTTTGGCCATAGTTTTTGCTTCCCAAAAATTGTGCCACTATATGTTATCCCACAAGATTAGACTCATTGCAAAAATAGATCCCTTGAAATATCTTCTTAGCAAAATAGCATTGAATGGAAGACTAGCCAAATGGGTCATGGTGCTAAGTGAATTCGACATAGAATATGTGGATAGAAAATCTATCAAGGGCCAAGTCATAGTTGATCAATTAGCAGAATCACCATTACAAGATGACCACCCAATACAAGTGGAATTTCCAAATTCTGAAATTGTCAATGTGGAAGCAAAAACATGGCAACTATATTTTGATGGTTCCTACACACAACATGGATCAGGAGCAGGCATACTTTTGATTACTCCTCAAGGGACTAAAATTCCTAAATCATACAAATTGCTATTCCCATTCACAAATAACATAGCTGAGTATGAAGCATTGGTCATTGGAATCAAGCTAGCATTAGAGTGGAAAGTGACAAAACTACAAGTCTATGGAGATTCACAACTAGTTATCAATCAAATTAATGATGAATATCAAACGAAAGATGACAAGATAATACCTTACAAAAATATGGTTGATAATCTCAAGAAATACTTCACTCTTATCATATTTGAACAAGTACAAAGAGAGAAGATTAAAGCAAAAGATGCAATGGCTACTTTGGCATCACTTCTCCAAATACCAGATCAAAGTGCCAAATATGAATTCCTGGTAGAAGAAGTTGAGCAACCCACATTTGACCCTACCCATCCTCATACCATTTGTTTGCTAAAAACACATGAATCACCTTGGTATGGAGACATTTACACTTACCTAAAAGACCAAATCCTACCCATTGACCAAACCAGGAACCAAAAGAAAATCTTTATCTGACAAGGCGCTCCTTATACCTTAATATCTAACACATTGTATCATAAGAGTCTAGACAGAATGCTTCTTAGATGTCTAGAGAAAGTGGAATCATATATATCCTTATGATAAATTCATGAGGGGATCTGTGGGTCACATTTGAATGGTTTAACCCTACCTAAGAAACTTCTTAGGATAGGATATTTTTTACCTACAATGGAAAAAGATGCTTATCACTTTGCTAAAACTTGTAGAAAGTGTCAATATCATGGAAACTTGATACATGTACCCACACAAGAGCTTCATCCTATGACAACATCTTGGTCATTTTATCAATGGGGTCTAGATTTAATAGGAATGATTTATCCACCATCTTCAAATGGTCATAAATTCATTACTACGGCAACATAGTACTTTACCAAATGGGTGGAAGTTGTACCCTTACCAACTACAACATGAAAGAAGATAGCATTGTTTATCCTAAACCATATAATATGTAGATATGGTGTACATCATGCCATTATAATGAATAATGCAAAGCACTTCAAAAATAAGGACTTAAAGGAGTTATGCACAAAGTTTCAAATGATCCATCGCTCATCATCAATATATTACCCCCAAGGTAATGGACAAGCTGAAGCAACGAATAAAAACATCTTGAAGATATTGAAGAGAACAGTGGAGAATTCAGGTAGAGATTGGCAAATAAAAATAAACGCAACCTTGTGGGCTTATAGGACAAGTATCAGAACACCAACAGGAGCTACGCCATTTTCCTTAGTCTTTGGAACATAAGCAATTTTACCTTTAATAGTAGAACTTCCATCCTTAAGAGTATCTCTACATGGTTTGATAAGTGAGGAAGATTATAGAGTTGCTAGGTTGCATGAACTAGAACTGCTAGATGAGAAACAACAACAAGCATTTGATCACTTGAAAGTATATCAAAATTGAATGTCAAGGACTTATAACAAGCACATCAAGTCAAGAACATTCCAAATAGGTGACTTAGTTTTGTGAGAGAATCCAAAGAATCAAGTAGAAAGAGAAAAGAAAGGAAAATGGGAAGCAAACTGGTTAGGAGCTTTTTGTGATCACTTCATCTTTTGGGACCAGCACCTATAAGTTAGCTGATTGTGATGGAGAGGAGTTACAAGAAACTATCAATAGCATTCATCTCAAAAGGTTATACACATAAAGCAGATGAAAGAGGATAAAGAAAAAGAGTATCAGATAATCAGATGAGAAATCATCATATTTATTGTACATAGTCAAAAGAGATCTTGAAAATACCAAAAACATTTGAAAAATAGAAAAGAGAAAACAAATCAGAAATGTAGAAAAGATCAAAAACAATGGAAAATTGAGCATGAAGAAAGCCAAAAACATTCATCTATGATCCTCAAAAAGATGTTTTGATTATGTAAAAATAGGTTTTGAAAGGACCCAAAACCTTTTACATAAGGATAAAAGATAAAACATTTAAGCTCCAAGAGGGCAAGTGCAACAGCACCAAAAAATACAACACAACTGAGTCCTTAAACATAAAGAATAGTCAAAAGACAAAGGATAGCAAAAAGGAAAGCAAGACAGCAAGATCATCAATTCTGCAGCTTGATCAGTAAGAATCTGCATGTTTGCAGTAGACAACTTCAGATCTTCCATGTCGTTCTTGTTGTCATCCTCCATCTTCTTGAACCTGGATCTTGTACGCCTGTTGGGCCCCTGATCCTCTTTAGTCTCTATGATCTCTTGGTTCCCTTTCCCATTATCAAACTTGTCAGCTAGGATCTTCACGTGCTCATTTGAAGCCTTGAGGACAGCAAAAATCTATTCTGTAATATTCCCCACAGTCTTCTCCAGCGTGTCAATTCTCTTTTCCATAGTCTTAACTTTCCTGGTTATAACATTACTACTTTTAATATTGTCCTCCAGGGAAGTGAGTTTGTCATTGAAGGAAGCAACATTCTCAGCTCTAGCAACAATGTCAGTGAGCTCATCAATTGTCTGGTCCATGGTCTTCTCCCCTAGGTTCATCCTTTTAAGAAACCCCGTCTCTTTTTGCAGCTAGTGGATGTTGGTCTTCATCATAGTGATATCATTTTTCATTATGCTAAGGGTAGATAAGAAGGCCAAGCACCCCAAATTCTCAAAATCCTTGTTCCTCCCCTCATTAATCTCAGGACCCCTATTCTCTTCCTCCATGTTCTCCATAGGATTCTCCACCTTCTTCTTCTCCAAGTTGGCCTTGTCCTTCTCATACCCATCTTTCTCTATATTAGTCACCTCCTGTGCAACCTCTTGTAGGATTTTTTCCTCAACCCATACATCTTCACCGGTACCCCCCACTCTCCTCCACAACAGGGTTGTTATCCACATGGTTTTCTTGATCACTCTTTCCCTGGGAAGAAGAACCCTCATCAGAGGATATGAAAACCCTTTTCACAACCTTCTTCCCGATTTTTGTTCTGGTATGATTGCCTAAAGGTTCTAGTCTCTTTTTCCCCTACTTCTTGGAACTCACCTCCCTGATCTCATCTTCCTCAACTTCCATGTCCATAGTAGAATCCTCCATCTTCCTTTTCTTTTTATTTTCCTTAGCGCTGACCTCTTGGTAATCCTCAAAATCCTCCTCTTTATCTTTTGTATCCTCATAAAAGGCTCCTCAAACTCTTTCCCATTAGTGTCATAGTCCTCCAGGGCTTTCCTATTAAGCCGGGTTCTTTCCACGTTCAATTTAAACACCTCAAATATGAGGACCGTGAGCCCTTCATGGCAAGCATGATCACCCTCCGGATCCCTTTTCCAGTGGAGGAGGGATGCATTCAGAGAACTCAGCAAGTAAAAAGGGAAATTAATCTTAACCTCGTGCCTAAAGTGGTTTAGAAGAGTAAGATGGTGGTTGTATATTTTAGTATACCGACCATCTAGGGTAATGTAGCCTATAATAACAAATAAGACAAGGTGCCAAGGCCTAGAAATGAACTTAGGGTTAAAGTACAAATTGTCCACCTTAACCATATAGTTTCTCTCCTACTTCATGGGCGCAAAAGCCTCCAACGCTTTGTCTGAAATCTTCCTATCCCTGTAGAAGTTGATGCCCTCAGTCAGCAAGCCCGTCGCTTCAGCTATCACTTCCTCAGTCACCTCCATACTTTGCGTGCCAACCAGAACACTCCCCTTATTCCATTTTTTGATGAAATTTCTAGTCACCGTGACTTTCCCTCCATGCAATCTCTCCAAAAAATTTGCCAGCCCCCCTTCTTTGACAATTTTCCAAATTTCCTTGTTTTGTTTCTAGTCACTACAATCCGTCAGCTCACATCTCCTTTTCTTGCCTCCCATGGCTATGTAAGAAAGTAGAAATTTCTTGTCCAGATGAATCCCCACTCTCTGCAACTTAGCCTTCGAGCTATAATAAACACTATTAATGTTATGCACAACCCACAAATCATGCCAAAGGACCCCAATAATTATCTCAAAATCAGGCCATTGTCCTTCATGATGGTCACACAGATTGTTGTACTCAATACTCATTAATGATTTCTTCATTCAAAATGTGTTGCTTACTCCTCATCCTCTCCTTGTTAATTAATGATGATCCATCACAAGGGATGTCTGAACCATCACTCCATTCAATTTCCACCTGGCTTTTACAAGCCACGTTCGCAGCCCAGTCAGCCACCAAATTTGCCTCCCTGAAAACATGGGTTACCATGCATTTTTCAAAGGTCTCAATAATTTTTTTAGCCTTTCTTATAACATTTTCTATGGTCCACGAAGGGGTCATGGAATTCTTCAAACAATTTACAATACTTAGGGAATCCCCTTCAATCCATATTTTAGTATAGTTCTTCTTTTTAGCTAGTAATAGCCCATAGAGAGTAGCATTAGCTTCCACCACCTGATTAGTGTTGAAGCCTATAGGAATTTCCATAGCCCCTTTTCAATTCCCAAACTCATCTCTGATAACCATTCCATAGCCAGCAATTTCGGGGTTGCCTTTCGAGGCACCATCAAAGTTGATTTTCACCCATCCATTAGGAGGACAATCCCACCTAGCCTCTTCCTGCAGATTTCTTTGGATGTTTAGAACCTTCCTTCCTTCAAGCTTCCACTGCTTATAAACTTTGTCCTCCCACTCATTCTTTAGGTCTTGATAGTTCTTAATCAACCCCAAGTTTTCCACAAGGGCACTCTTAATCTTGTGAAAAATACTATCCCAATTGGACTCCTTTTCCCTAAAAATTATTTCATTCCTTTCTTTCCAAATCCCCTAGCACAAAAAGGGTAGGAAGAAAATCCAAAAGGAGGTTAAAAACTTTTTGTTAGTCAATGGTTTCCGACACAAAAACAACTCTTGAATGCTATGAGGAAACACCCACTCCATATTCATCAGATCAAAGAATTTTTCCCATATTTGACTAGTAAAAGGACAATGAATTATTATATGGTTGATATTCTCCTCATCTTTTTTGTAGAGACAACATCTATTAGTTAAAACAAGGCCTCTTTTCCTGATATTTTGAATTGTAAGAACTTTATCCTGCAATAAGATCGAAAAAAAAACATTAATTTTAGGAGTTAATCCCTTGAACCAGGCTTTCGCCCAACAAGGTTCAGGGTTGTCTTCAAAGTTCTGTATGTATAGGGATGAAACTAAAAACAAGCCATTAGTACTATATCTCCAAATAATAGTATCCTCATCATCAATAAGAATAGTAGCATTCAGAAGGTTATTCAAGCCCCTGAGGGAAGGATCAAACCTAGACAAATCAGTCCATTTACCCTCCCCCCAGTAGTTCTCCACTTGAGTGCCCAAGATCTATTTACAAAGGATAGACATTTCATTCTAGGTAGGAACCTCCTTTATGGGTTTATCAAGTAGCCATATTTCATCCCAAAAAAGAATTTTCTTACCATTACCAACCTTCCATTTCACCCCCTTCTTTATCATTTCCTTCCTTCTAAACGCATTGCCCCAAATACATGAACCTCCTTGGGATGATTCAGAGTTTAAGAAATTCATGAAGTCAGAGTTGTCCCTATTATATTTATTGTGCCATATGGTGCTCCATTCTCCTGAGTTCTTGAACATTCTCCAAAGTAGTTTAGCCATGAGATACTCATTTATACTTCTTATAGTGCGGAGACCAAGACCCCCTTTCCTAGTTGGTTTACGAACCTTCTACCACGCAATAAGAGCCATCCTTTTCTTTTTTTTGACTCCGGACCATAGGAAGTTCTTTTGGATTTTCTCTATACTTTCAGCAAACTTCTTAGGTATTTTTAAAAGGCTCAAAGCATAGAGAGGAATACTTTGAAGGACAACTTTGAGGACAACAATCTTGCCAGCCTGGCTAAGAAGAGCACCCTTCTAGCTAGCAAGACTTTTGTGAAATTTGTCAATCATATCCCACCAAAAAGAATTTGGAGGATTGAGGCACAGAGGTAAGCCAAGATAGGATCCTGGGAGACACTCCACCTCACAACCAAGAATTCTTTTAAGCGTCTCTTATCTTTTTTCAGGCACATTGATGAAAAAAATAGAACTCTTATTCTAGTTAATACTTTGACTCGTAGCACCAGCATAGTTGTCAAGGGATTTTTTAATGGTTTTTCCATTTTTAATAGAGGCTTCACCCATTATTATGGAATCATCCACAAACTATTGATGCGAGCACATTAAGTCCTTGGAGGAAGGTTTCAGACCCCTGAATTCACCTCTATTAACCAGACTACCAATGTGTCTACCCAAACATTCCGCCAAAATAACAAAAAAAATAGGAGAAAGGGGATCCCCCTATCGAAGACCTCTAGAAGACTTGAAAAAAGAGGTAGGAGAACCATTCATGAGAATAGAGAACCTAGTAGAGGAAACCAAGCAGTGAATAAGGTCTCTACTTATTTTATTAAAACCAAAAGCCTCTAGAGTAGCCAACAAAAAATCCCAGTCAACCCTATCATAAGCTTTGGACAGATCAAGTTTCAGAAAAAAGCCTTCCTTCTTTGACATATTCAAAGAGTGTATATTTTCATGGACCATGATGATTGAGTCCAGAATCTGCCTCCCGAGGACAAAACCATTCTACTGTCCAGAAATAATAGAAGGAAGAAAAGTGAGAATTCTAGAAGTAAGGATTTTAGAAATTATCTTATACACTGAATTACATAAGCTAATGGGTCTGAATTGGTCCATAATATCAGCCCTAGTTTTCTTAGGAATCAGAGCAATAAAGGTACCATTCAATTCCTTGAGAATCCTTCTAGCCCCAAAAAATTCCTTGACAGCATTAGAAACATCATCTTTTAGAATCCTCCAGTACTTTTGAAAGAAGAAATGAGGATAACCATCAAGACTAGGGGCTTTATCTCCATCAAAGGAGAACATAGCCTTTTGAATCTCATCCATAGAAGGTATAGCAGTAATAACTCTAACGTGAGCATCATTCAGGATACGAGGTATACCATCCAACAACTCATCTTGGCACTCCAAATCCAGGTTCTCCGCTTTCTTTAGAAGCTCTCCAAAGAAATTGTTGGCCTCACTTCTAAAATCCTCCTCCTTCTCACTAATGGTTCCATTGACCAGTAGTCTAGATATTTTATTACTCATTCTATGTTTCACTGTGGTCATGAAGAAATATTTAGAATTCATGTCCCCTTCCTTTAGGAACAACTTTCTCGACCTTTGCCTCCAAAAGCATTCTTATTTTGAGATAATATCATGATATTCCATTAGTTTGGTATCTTCCTCCTTTTTGGTATGCCAGTTGTATACATCTTTCTGAATGTTGTCCTGGATCTCTTTTAGTTCTTCAACAATTTTCTTTTTATTGGTAAAAATATTTCCAAAAGTTTCCTTATTCCATTTTTTTATGTTGTCCTTCACATTTTTCATTTTCTTAACAACTCTGAACATTGTCGTTCCTCCAATCCTAATACTCCACCAAACCTCAATCAACCTTTCAAGGTTAGGGTGGATAGTCCACATTTTCTCAAATCAGAAAGGATAATTTCTTCTCAAGCCATTGAATTCAACTCTAATGGTTATCAAAAAGTGATCCGATCCAGCGCTGATATAGGCAAATAAGGCACAAGAATAATGGTTTAACCAAATGCTGCTAACAAGAGCTCTATCAAGCCTGACTTGGATAAGCTCATTTCCCTCTCTCCTGTTGGTCCAAGTATAGTTAATACCCTACAAATCTATGTCATGCAACTCTTGACTATCAATAAATTCCATAAGATCAGTTATGTTGTCCAGATTGGGTTGACTACCTCCAAATTTTTCATTTTCCTTCAAAGTAGTATTAAAGTCCCCCATAATGATCCAGCTATCATTAACAAAATCTCTCCTAAAACTAGAAACTTCTCTCCAAAAAGATTTCCTATCCCACTTGGTTTTCAGAGCATAAATATTAGTCAAAACCCAAGAAGTACCATCCTTGATATGCCAAAATCTAATATTAGTCACATTGTTGCCACCGGATAACACTTCCCCTTTGATAACATTACAATTCTAGCTATTCACAATCCCCCCCGAGGCACCATCCGCATCACTACCATGGGACAGACCATTACAAAAAAACTAGATTTTCTCCACTTTTTCCTTAGACATCTTAGTCTCCTGTAGAAGAACAATATCAGGCTTGTTATCTCTGATCATGTTTTTGACCATAGCTTGCTTATGAGGATTATTTAATCCTCTTACATTCCAGGATATAAACTTCATTGTTTAAGGAATGGGCCAGACTCCAGGATGGTTTTTTGACTACCATCTGCTAAACACTTACTGGTCTCAAGTGCTCACCTTTTTTGATTCGAGGGTCTTCCCAGGGAAACATGGGGAGCCCCCACATCTCCAAACTTATTGCTTCTAGTGCTTCTAAGGGTTGAGGAGACATTCTTCATCTATCCTCCGTCTTTGTTAGTGAATTTCTTAACATTTTTAACTATCTTTTTCTTTTCCACTTTGGACCATCCCTCTTCATTTAGTTCTTCTAATCCCAAAAGGGCCTCCACTAAATCTGCCACATCACCCCACTTAGCAGATTTAGAAGGGCACGGTGCTACCTTATCTGATCCCCCTAGAGTGCCAAAGGTCTTCTGAGACCTATCCTCTAAACAGCCCAAAATCGGACAAACTTGGGCATCCTTCCATATTACCAAACTCTGAGAGGGGGGTAAGAAGCCATAACCTCCTGACATCTCTTGCTCAAACAAGCTAACATCAAAGTTATTATTACCCTCTTTTGTCCCCAGAGGCCTGCTCTAGATATGTCCAACAACAGAATCATCAGAGCTTTTAGTTATGGATTCCATTAAAACTTCAATGCTACCTTCTAATTTCTATTCAGAATCTGAATGAGATGTGTCACAACCTTCAATAGACATACCCTTCTCATTCACCTTTCCTTCTTTCTTCCCATTAATACTACTCCCCATCGAGTTCATTCCCTCCACAGCCTTCTTTACCCATATCTTTTTCATTTTTTTCTTTTGGGGTATCATCTTTGGACACTATTTCACCCAGTGGCCTATTTTCTTGCAATGAAAACAAGCGAAGGGTGTAGATTCATACTCTATCTTCTAGACCCAAGAGCCAAGTTTAGATTGAAGAGTGATAGATTCTAGCATATCCACTCCTTGTTGCACCCCAACACAGATCCTATCATACGTAAGGCATCTTCTAGAGACCATGACAGGATCCAAAGACAAGAGTTCCCCAAAGAAATTAGCAATGCCCTTAAATATGTCTTCCATCCAAAACTCAAGAGGCAAGCTCGGAAGAGTTACCCAGACCGGCGCCTACACATTAAGATCCTTTTGCATATCCATATTAGGACACCACTTATGTAGAATCATAGAATGCTTTCCTATCATCCAAGGTCCTTCACATAGAATAAACCTTAAATCCTCGTCACATGAGAAGGAAAAAGCCAGACATCCTTTGGGAAGAGCAACCACCTCCACTTGACCTTTCAAAATCCATTTCTTTTTAACAAATGCCCTAACCACCTCAATATTAGGGCAAGATCCCAAGAATCTCCCCACAAGAGAGTTAGCCATTTGATAAATATTAACATCTATTATTTGATCCAGAATGGATAAAGCAAAATTTCCCTCCTTGGTGTTGGATAAGATTTCTACAGGTGGGAGAGAAGACTTACCCATTGGTTTCACGCCAAAAAGGCCTGTCCAACTTTTGACAGAAATAGCAGATATTGTCCTGTTCTGTTCACATGGCCCCTTCATGGGTCCCCCTCTTGGGTCCCCCTCTTGGGTCCCCTATCCCAAGTCTTACATTAGGAATCTTGCCTTAGGTCTCATTTGCATCTGTTTCCTCCTGTTGACCACCACACTCCGAAGGACTAGCATTAGATCTGCCATTTCCTTTGCTCAGCACGCTTGAAATTTGAATTCCTCCTTTCCCATGATGTTGTCTTGGTGAAAACCTAGAAAATAGGTGCCTTGATGATATGGAAAAGAAAAAAATTGAAAAAAGAGAAAATACAAAAAAAGAGAAAAAGAGAAAAAGTGCCTTGGTGAAAACCTAGCAAATAGGCACCTTGGTAGCAAAAAAAGGGGGAAAAGCTTTAAAAATAGAAAAATAAAGCAAGATCCATTCAATCAATGATAACATGGTAAATAGGCACCATTGAAAGTCCAAGTCAGTCACATACCTAGCAGTCATCCTTGTAAATATTGCATTCGCCAACATTTGTATATATTGCATAATAAAATCCCACAGTTGCATTTCCAAGTACCTAAAGATTTTGGTCACCAAATCTGCAAATTGTCCTAAGTCCAACATTGAAATCATATCAAACTGGGGGCAATCTACTCTAAAGGAGGAAGGATTCATCAAAAGAAGACTTCAATCAATCGTCGAATCAATTCATCAAAAACGCAAGTGAAACACTTAATCAAATCTTCATTGTAATTCAATTTGAACCAAACGCAAAATTTATCCGAGATCTTACATGATCCTATCTTTATCAGGATTAAAAGTATGAAATGGATGGAGCTACACTTGAAATATGGATTTGAAAAATATTGCAAATTTTTTTCTAAAGTGTTGACTTAATTGATGAAATCATGTCTTCCTAGCAAATTGATGAAAGTTTTTAAACTTGACAAGCTATGATGAAAGCATGATATTTTAGTTGATTTCTGAATGACTGTATTAAGATCAAAGTTTTAAAATATGTATTATTTGTCTAAGGATGTGATCATCAAAGAATCATCGAGGACTTGTACATAGGATAAAACTAAGATCTTTGTTTGTTTACGCAAAAGGATACCTTGGATATTTTGATGTTTAATATCATAATACCAAAATCCACTTGCAACATAGAATCTAAAAAAATTGGTATTCGCACTCTCATGATTGGCTTCAATCAGTGATAGTCATACCAGAAAAGAGATGGGAAAGCAACAAAAGAGGTGCAAAAAGTATTCATATCATCATGGTTGAACTAGTGATGGTTGTACTAAATTGGGATTCAAAAAATTGCTCAATGATGAATATAAGCTCCAAATTTTGGAATGATGACATTTAGTTACATACATCTTAGATTAAATGCATTTAATGTATTCTGCCTTTCTTAGCCTAAAAATTAAAATTGCAAGAGGAAAAGAGAAAGGGGGTATGGTCAAATCAAGAAATCAAATGAACATCAAAAACTATATGTGATCGAGTGTGTTGGAAATCAAAAACAATCAAAAATAAAGGTGTATTCCATTAGGTCATGAGCATTTGTTAGATTCATGTTATCTTGCATTAAGTTGCATTAATTTTAATCAAAGTTAATTTCATATAGTTTAAACCATCTTCATAACATTAATTGCATTAAGTTGCATTCATCATCCATATCTTACATAAAATTCAATTCATTAAGTGCATTAGGTTGCATTCATCCTTTAAATCATTATCATTAAGTTCATTGCATTAGATTGCATTCATTTTAAAGTTCATCTCATTTAGGATGTGTTCTTTATATCATTCATATCAATCCATTAAGTGCATTGCATTAGTTAACGTTCATTACATCTATTAAAATCCTTTTAATTCATCATTAAGTGCATATCATTTAGTACTTTCAAAAACATGGCATAGGACATTATTCATTTAAGCTCATTAGATATCATTGCATTGCAACATCATTCATCTATATCACATATAACAATTAGAATCATTAATTATTAAGTATCCATGATCATTATACATTACATCATATAGGTCCAT
Organism: Chamaecyparis obtusa; assembly: GCA_027943335.1. NCBI lineage: Eukaryota > Viridiplantae > Streptophyta > Pinopsida > Cupressales > Cupressaceae > Chamaecyparis > Chamaecyparis obtusa. Next base: position 976,654 of record BSBK01001424.1, on the reverse strand, counting down.
CACATTTTCATACCATAAAATCTATTGCATTCATATATCAAAATAAATACATCCATTATCCATTAAATCATTACATCATATTAACCATTACATTATTCATCTAACATGCACACATGCACACACACACACACAGATATATATATATATATATATATATATATATATATATATATATATATATATATATATATATATATATATATATATATATATATATATATATATATATATATATATATATATATATATATATATATATATCAATTGAATCCATAATATCCTTAATCATTAAATCATATCATTAAGTTCATATTGCATCCATTCATCTATTCTATGTCATACATAAGACAACCATCTAAACATCAATAGAACATGTGCATCCATATCATAAAAATTGCATTCTAAAAAGCATAAAACAAAGAATATAGAAGATAGAATCATATAAATATGCATATCATACCAAAACAACTGAAAAGGAGATCCAAAACATCATGACATCATATATAGTAAATCTATCAAAAATGAGTATCAAAGTCTATGGTATCATCATCATAAAATCAAATGAGTATCAGAGTCCATGGTACGATCATATAATGCAACATCAAGATAATCAAAGTCTATCAAAGTATCAGAGTATCAACATTGACTAAATCAAAAGATACAACAAATTCCAATGTCTTGATATACCAAAAGAATGAGATCATATACATCAATGCAATAATAACATGAATCATCTCAAAATCATAGATCAACTAGTTGAACTGCCAACACCATCAGGACCAAGAGCACTATCAGGAGGATGACTTGAGCTCGGCTACAACCCATGCTAACTCATCACTTCCATAAAGGCCTACATCATAGTACTAAGTTGTCTAACCTCATGTCTAACCTTAGACATCTCTGACTGTAAAGCTTGAACCTCTGGTGCAGCTGTGCTAGGAGCCTGTGTAGCAGAAGTTTGTGGTGGAGGCATGGAAGAAGATGGCATAGATATAAAAATAGATATCTGTGTTGGAGGATCCTGAGGAACAACCTATGGAACAACTAGAGGAGCCTGTGGAGGAGCTTGTGTCAGTTGGCCCTGTGCCTGATCTAATAATTCGTGCACTGCCTGAGCATCCATCTGCCTCTGATGCCTAGCCCTATGGCGATCCTATCTACCTATCAGATCCCTGGCAACCTGGTGTAAAGATTTTTCAACACCACAACCCCTCACCTGACCACCACCCCTAGGAGGAATGGGAGCAGTAGAAATAACTAGCATGAGAACTCTACCCACTCTAGCTGGTTGACGACCCTGTCATCCTCATCATCCTTGAATCCTACCCCCATCATCACCGTCATCGCCATCATCACCACCATCAAACTCCTCATCAATACCAAGTACTCTCTCAGCTAGATCTATGAATCTCATAAATAGGTTATGACTGAACCAATCTGTATAATCATATGTCATCCCTGCATCAATGACATCCTCCCTCATGGCCCATGGAAAATAACCCAAATCTTGTATCTCTTGACAAGCTATCCTAAAATCCATAATAGGACCCCACAGTGATCTCTCGGCCTGAACCTGAGCATACATAGCAACACCCTGGGGCATACCTTGTGTCCTGGCATACTGTCGTAGTATCCTTTGAAAGCAAAATCTCTGTATAATGTAAGGGGTATGACCAATCATCCAATGAGGATAGAACATATACAGAAGCTTAGAATCATCCTCTGGGCACAACTCACAACCCAGATAAGGCCACCAAACAACCTAATCCATATCATCAATCACATGATGCCAGTAATCTAACTTCCCCATATGGGTCTGCACTACCATCCCCTCATACATCCAAGTGAATGGCCAACTCAGATCTTGGCGTTGCATTGCAATAGGTCATGTCACTGGGAGATGCTCCCATGTCCAGAGCTGAAGTAATATACCTCCTACTAAGAGAGTGGAAGAACATATGTACACAACAGTATGCAACTCATGATAGAGCTATGCTAGAACACACGATCCCCAATCGAACCATCGAGGATGAGCCAACAAGTCCTCCAGAATAGGACCTCATCCAACCACAAATCCATGACCCCATCTATCAAGTAAGAGGAATCCTATGATCAATGCACCCAGAACTGCTAGCAAAACTAGAAAAGAATGAAACTGAGACCACTGGATGTGATCATCACCAATGGTAGGATCCTAAAAGACCCATCGACATGATGTACCATCATAAACTTGGTCGTAAAATACCATCTCTCCTCTAGTAGGAAGGTGAAGGAGGTGGTATACATCCTCAGGGGTAATGGTCATCTCCCCCATCGATAAGTGAAAAGTGTTATGGTCTAAGTGCCATCTCTCAGCCATAGTAGTGATCAGTCCTTGATTCACTTGGAATCAAGGTAGAGGAAGTAGGAAAGATAATCCACACCAGCTAATGTGTCTTTGATCTGCACCGCTCAGATCATCGATCATACTAAAAGGCAATGAGTATGAACCACAAACACCCAGTGACTTAAGCACTGCCTGCACAAAGCAAGTTCAATTACATCAGCTTTGAAATCAGTTATCATTTGAATTATCCTAAGTCAATCAAACATTTACAAATATCAAACCACAATCAATTTTCCTAATTCTATTCAGAGAGGATGAAAAATTCATCATCATCCATCATCTAAATTTAGATTAATGATCAAACATTCAAACTATGACTGACTCAAACTGACATCCTATAACTTGCTACCAAATCAGGTTTATTACCTATGTCAATCAACTGATCGACAATACTGAGTGATTCTGAAAACTGACTAAGACATTTTTTTAAAAAATCCTACTTGGGTAAAAGCGTTGTTTAATTGCTTAAACGGGCTAAAAGGCAAAAGTGTTATTTAAATGTTTAAAGGCACTATCTAAATGATCAAAAGCATTGTTTAAACACATACGCGCTAAAACTTTTCAAACGTGCTATTATAAAATGTGAATGCGCCAAATAAAATTTCAAAAGTGCTAAGGCTTAGTGAACGCGCTAAACTAAATTTCTAAAGCATTTTGTGTCATAGAAATAATGTGTAAAAGTGCTATTTAGCTACGTGGATGCGCTATTTGAAAGCGCAAAAGCACTAAAAAATAGGCAAATGTGCTTTTAAAAGGAGCAAACGCACTATTTCAGGAAAAAAAAAAGACAGAAAACTAGGGTTTTTAACAGAAAAATTCATTTTTTTAAAAAAATAAATGCATAAATTTTAAAACTAAGAGGATCAGGCACTTATCAGAGGTTCGTACGTCACTAGTCATTGAAATTGTTTCCCACACTCAAACGTGTGCTCACAAATTGGAATCACCATGGCAGAAAGCTCGAAGGAGTTAGAGTAAAAAGTGAAAAGTCAAAAGTGAAAATGAATAGTGAAAATGACTTTTTACCCCTTTATATAGACCTATTTGACCTAAAAAAGGCATCTTTGACCAAAAAAGAGCCGGGAACCCATATTTTTTACCAAATCCACCAAATCAGGGGCATTTTTCATCTTGCAAATGCAAAAACATTATCGAAAATGAAATCATAATTTATTATAAATTGATCTAATCAATGCAAACTGACCTAAACCATCAACTTCTTCAAAACATCTATCAAAATTCATTTCATTTCCGAGGGGGCATACACTCAATTAATCAGTAATAGTAGCAACATCATTGAATCAAGGGCATGACCATCAAATCAAAGCGTAATCTTTTATCAGGAAATTTTTTGCTAATCAATCAAAAGGGGCATCAAACATCAAATTAAATCAAAATCAGGTACCATATCAGGCAATCTATCATCGAATCGACCATCAAAAATATCAAATCAATCAGAACTGCATCAATCCTATCATCAAAATGTGCATCTCATATTGAACATCAAGATTGACCATCGACAAAATCAGGACCTTAAATCAGTTGGATCAGAACATTCTTTGAATCAACAAGCTTTGCATGTCGACTCAAAGAGGAGCATTTGTAATCACCGAAAAGTGGATAGGATCATTCATGTGATTAATCAAGTCAAAAATAAGGCAAAATCAAGGCAATTGAATCAAAACAAGAATTTAGTCAATCAAAATTCAAATCAAGCTTTAATTTACTTTAATTAAAAATCAAAGTCATAAATTCAAGTTAAATTGATCAAATCAATGTGCAATTAATCTAATTAATTGTATAGTTCAATTTAAATCAAATCAACCCATTCAAGGGGTACACATGGCTAAACAATTTAATTAAATTCAATGAATTAAGTCCTATTTTCTCTCAACATCACATGGGAGGAAAAAACCTTAACCAATAGGATTTAAGGAAACAACTCACATGGATCAAGCCAATATGAATCTCAATCACTCAATTGAAAAGAACATCTTGTCCACTCATCTTGTCTTCTTGTCCCAAGCTTTGAGGACAATCCATTTAAATTATCTCCAAAGGGTGGAACCAAGGACTTAACCCCAACTCAACCTTGATCAAATCCAACTACACCCCCTACCCTTGCCAAATCCTATAAAAGCAAGGGATAATTCACTCATAATTCATCCACAAATCTGAGAATTGCATCCAACCTCTTGAGATTTTGAGCTAGAAAAGCAAATATAGAAGTTAATTAGCATTTCAATTTGGAATTGAACACTTTAGCTTGCTTTATCATTTATTCTCATTTTAGGACTATCATTAATGGAGGCTTGCTGAGAGCTTCATCATTAACATCCCTAGCTAGAGATCCATAGAGTGCTTAATTGCTCTTTATTTGTTAAAATAGCTCTTCCTTTGTGGTAATTTAGTTATTTTATTCAATTATTGGCAATATTAATCCTATGAAGGTACAAATTCTAGTACACACATAGCATGGACCAAACCCTTGGTTTTCAAATGCATGTGGTCATCTTACAACTTTTCTTTTATGCATAAATTCCTGTAAGATGTGTTAATTTCAGCTTGGAAGATATCTTCAATTTTGCAATGAATGAAGGCGCAAACATCTTGAATAAGTATAACCCTTGACGGGATCGATGACAGGGCACCATACTTATCTGTTTCCATTGTAATGGCGGGAGGAAACTTGTATTTAGGATTGACAAGGTCAATCATCTCAACAACAACGGGGCTTTTGAACTTTTGGTGCCATCCTAATCTTAGAAATAATCTTCAAACAAATAGGGTTTCACTTGAATAGTAATTAGATTGTTCTAACATAGCTCGAGAGATGCCAAAAATACCTTGAATGTGCTCTATACTGCTTGGAATGCTTGAATGATTGCTTGAATTCTCTTAGTAGTCTTTTCTCTATCAAATGCTTCAAATGCTCACAAAAGTGTAAGGTGAAAATGAAATATCACAACGTCTATTTATAGTTTTTCCTTAATTAGGGTTTCCAATGGTTATATTATTTGCATTAAATTCTCTCTACTAACTCCATTTCACTGATGACCAAAATACACTTTATTTTAGCGAATGGAACAAAATAACTTGCACACTTTATCGATCAAACTTTGAGATGTCAAAATCACAACTTATATCCAAATGCATCTTAATATGCTAATATGGATCTTTGCACTAGTTCTAGGAACCGATTTAAGATATAATTTAGGTTATCATCTCCTACATACCTTTTGACAGATTAAGTAAATATAGGTGCACCCAATCCAGAGGATGTGGTGCCATCAGTTGTTCCTAATTTAGTTACATCATCTTGAGACTTCCTTCTTCATGTCCTATTCATCTGATCTCTTATCTCATCAATATTAACTTGAGCCTTTTCATTCAGTTGTTCCTCAGTTGGGGTTTTACCTCGGTACCTACAATCTTTAGCTAAGTGACTGGCCTTCTGACAGTGGAAACAAGCCATTCTAGAGTTTCTCCATGACCTTATATTATTCATACCATGCATCCTAAAGAATTTTACAGCAACATGACCAAATCTTCCACATGGAGTACAAGTGATTCTTGTTTTATAGTCCCATGGTATTGTTTATCCTTGTCAGTTGTTTGTAGTATTTTTTTGATTAGGGACCCATTTCTCATTCCTTCTTTGTGATCTACATTCTTCAAACTTGTGACCATATCTATTGCAATTGTTATAGTAGCCCTTGAAGCTTGGCTTCCATGGATTGTTAGCAAATCTTTCTCTAGATTCAAATTCCTTTTGACCAAACTTATTGCAATTGTAACCATGAACATTAAACTTAGGAGTACTCGGTGGATTACCTATTTTTCTCCTACAAACATTTATTGTGTTTTCTAGTTTCCCACAATGATATCATGTAGGCTTCTTTTTCTTCGGTGGGTTAGAAGCATTATCTCAGTTGGCTTCTTGTTTGGAGGACTCACCCTTCTCATTAGTGTTGTTTTCATTCTATCCAAGTCCAGTAGTGTCTCTCATTCAACCTTCTATTCAACCTTCTATTCAATTGTATTCTCTCATCTTCCACTATTCTTTTATCATTTTCTTCTTTTCCTTTTTGTTCTAGGACTTCACACATACTTACTGATTGGGATTCTTGTTCTCTTTTCAATGCTTTCACCTGATCAGCTAGGTTTTTATTATTTCAGTTAGTTATGATATTGCAGCTTCAGATTCATTAGACATAATTCCTTTTGACAGTTCTTCAACCTGATCTTGTTTATCTTTCAATTTTTTTGCTATCTCCTTTCTCTTGATGAGTCAATATTTCAATTTCTTATTGAATTCCTCAATCTGCTCATTAGCCATCTTCAATTCCATGTTCATGTTGTCAATCATCCTTTCATACCTATAAATTTCCATCTCTTTAGATCTTTCCTCTCAAGTGGTTAGACTTATAAATAAGAGACCAGGCTCTGATACCAATTTTTGAATTAAGTATAGAAAGGTGAGTAGTGAGAGGGGAGGGGTGAATCAGTACTATAAAACACTTTTAAACTATCTAAACTTTCTTCCTTAACCATTTAATGATTCCATAACTTTTTCATCCATCTCATAAAACATATAAAACATTAACATCACAAATAAATCATAACACATTCATTTTGGTATTGCATAAATCCTTGTTAGAGGATAAAAATTGCGGTGGGGATGACACCCTCAAAACTTACTACTGCAGTAAAAAGTTTGCTCGATTAGAGATACATTGTTAGCTATTTCTGATAGCTTACCCTATTAAGAGTATTAACATGATTAAGAGTCTTAAGACCAATTAATTCTACCTTTTTAAAGGATTTTACAATTATAATCTAATAATTGTACCTAGTTAAAGGATTTACAATATAAGATCTATTAGCATTTGCTCGGTTAAGAGACTTTTACAATTCTTATTACTCTTTAATCAGTAACACAAACTTGTCTGTTAAACTTGCATCTTATTATGCTTTTCAAACTCTATATTCTCAATAACTTATTACCTCATATTGTGTACCTCTCACAATAACAATTCATTACTCGGTAGTGTTAGGGATTTTTCTTGTAGGATCAAACTGACCTTGAATTTAGGCTTCTTGGGGCTGATTCAAACAAGAGAAAGACCTAATTACTGAGGATTGGATAAGATCCTCCTTCATTTTTGAGCTCCACATACTTAGGCAGGTATTACCTTTTAATGATAACTGATCACACAGTATATATATGAGTGGACACTGATCTACTTTTAATTCTTCTTAGTGCATCAATCTATAGAATACTCTGCATATGACCATGATCAATTTAATGTAGAGTTTAACCAAGTAGAACATGATTGCAAATGAAGCAAAAATCAGTGATTTAAGGATTTTCATCCTTCTTCCTTTTAAGGAGGGGCAACCTAGATGATTCTCTCTTCAAGGAATCAAGAAATGTAGACTATGTGCCATTAGGAATAGCCCTATCTTTCTTGTGCAATGAACATAAAATGAAAAATATACTGGTAATGATATGAAAGTTTCAATTTCTTCTCTGAAGATCTGTGAAAGATAAAATCATAAGAAACAGACACCAAACCAGTGCCTTATCCAACGGGCAAAAGAAACCTGAATGCAAATCAACCTGATAATTCTAAATGAGATACAACAGTATGCCTTGCATACCAGCCACAAATCCAAATAGATTTCCTTACAAACTATTATGTTAACCAACTACTTTTATCACCAATAATCCATACAGATATATCTACTCTTCAAGATGAACTATGAGAACTTTTAATTCTTTCCTTGAAAGAAACTCATAAATCAAACAACCAAGCTGCTTTACAACTGGTATATTTTAAATGCCTAATAGGTAAAACATACAAGAGTACAATATAAAGGTAGAGAGATAACACCAGTATATGGTAGGAGTTGTAGTGTATTTGTATTAAAACCAACTTGCCAATTGCATTCACAATTCTGTCACTCAGGAAATCAGACACAAAGCTTGGAAATCTACTTCAAAGCAATTCTGTTCAAATTTTTCTATATCTTTCCAACAAAACCTCCCGCCCCTCTAAAGTAAAAAGCTACTGCAATATCTATCACTCGTCATCTTGGAATCCCAAAAATTAGGATGCAACAAGCTACGGATGACTAGGGCAAGGGTTAGGGTTTCACCTACCAAACCAACTAAATTCAATCAAAAATTAATACATTGGATGAAAACCAAGCAACCTAGAGAAAATAGATCCTAAAATGATCTCCATTTATGATATCTCTAAGAACAGTGTACTGAAGATCATGAATTCGCCATGCCAATCAATCTAATCAACTACCTACAACATGCCTCGAGCAACTAGCTATCCACTTTTTCATAGTATAAATCCTTCTGCAATCAATCATCAGACCCTCTAGACCACACTGCATCAGTTAACAAAATCATATCCTACCAAATCTAGTCACCCCAACATTCAAATTCAATCCTCTGGTGGTTGAAAACCCTTAAAATATTCAAATCTGGAAGAAAATGACTACATCAGGGCACAAGACAGCACATCAACTATCAGAAATCAAACTAAGATCAACTTTAAAATGCAACCATCAGATCCTCTTACTTTTCCCAGCTATCAGATTTTAACCTTAGTGGGAATCTCAGTTTACATTTATGCCTTAGTCATGAAAATGCTAGCCTTCATCTCTAAATGTAGTTAGAGTCAAAAACCACATGACTGAAGAGAAAACATAGGCCCACCTAGATACACGTGTTGTCAAAACACTCACCCATATCATAATGAGTCAGCAACAGAGGACCCACCGCACGGTTCCATCTCTAAAACAAAATCAATGGTCGTCGCTATACTGTGATGCTTAAACAGCATGCAACTTACCCCAATGGTATAATGATGACCACATGATCAATCTATTGTTTAACAACCTTGAACACTTAAAACACTGGTCCCACCGACATCTGCCACATCACCATCAAGCTCAGCCAATCAGAAAAGAACAACTCTGTAACACCTGGCAAATGGTCCCACTTCCATCCCCTATGGTTAGATACCAAATCAACAGACATCGCATGATCTGATAGAGGAAGAATATTCCATGCACTTTTACGCCAACCGTTAGATCTTCTAACAATTGAAAATCAAGCCCCGCTGATTCATCTGACTCGCCATCTAGCTCGACCAATGAAAAGCTTCCATTTGTGCACACCTGGTAGTGGACCCACTGAGAAACATCATATCGCCTAGAAGATTGGATGATCGGCGCATGATCTGATAGAGGAAGAATATTCCATAAGATCATGCACCCACCATAGGATTAAAAAGAGATTGAGATACTGGGCCCATCGTCACGCAAACTAGCGACTAAAGAAAAGATAAACCACCACACCAGGTCATAGACTATTTCGGGTCTAACCGCCATGAATAAAAGATCTTGCGACAACAGTAGTCACAAAATCATTGAATGATAAAGAGACATGAAATATTATTAAGAGATTCAGTAAACACCAAGAGAGAAATAGTCATGTGCTCACAGGGAAACTTAAGTGACCTGAAAAAGGTAATGAAGAATTAGAACAAGGCCAAGACAAATTAGGGTTTTCCCTTTTAACTATTTGAAAAAAATGAATTTATGAACTAGGCTTTCTTGATTTTCAGGATATTCAGACCTAGAAGACCCTAAGGACTGCAAAAATTTTCAAAAAAACATCCATGGCTTTCAAGACAAAAGGCAAAAATAGAGATTTTAACCAACAGTGGCTCTATCTGAGGATGTTGAAATGCAAATTTAAACAAGAACCACAGATCTCTAGGACGCAGACCAACAACCGCACTAACCTAGAACAGGAACAGAAACACAACCTAAAAAGGAACAAACCTATACAAAATTTACAAGAGATTTTACATATGCATGAGAATCAAAAACTTAATTGAAGAAAGGTTTCAAGAATTGCCCATGCACTGGCAACTCAAAAATTTCATCATCCATATTCTTCAACAAGTAGGAGTCCTTTCCAAAACTCTCATGAATCACAAAAGGACCAAGCCATAATGATTCAAACTTTTTATGTTTCCCTTTATCTTCTGCTCTTACATTCCATTGAAGCACTAAGTCATCTGTTCTGAATTTTCTAGTAGTTGCTCTTTTGTCAAACAAATATTTCATCTTCTATTGCAACTTGATATTGCTCTTTTGACTCTCCCTTCTCAGTTCATCTAATTCAGTCAATTGCATGATTTTGTCTTGCATTGGCTCTAAGACATCCCATTCCTCATCTTGAATAAACTTGTAGATTGGAATTAGATTATTTATGGGTAATCTTGCCTGCTGACCATATACAAGCTCAAAGGGAGACTTCCTAGTGGCCTTCTTCACTGTAATCCTATCTGCCCATAAGGCCAATTTCAACTTGGAATGCCAAGCTCTCTTATTTTTCTCAAGTGTTTTCTTCAAGATTGTCAGGATACTTTTGTTGCTAGATTCAGCCTATCCATTTTCATGAGGATGATAAGGAGATGAATAAGATGTTATGATTCCATTTTTTTTACAAAACTCCTTGAACTCATATGATCTGAAACACATTGCATTATCTGTGATCAATTTTATAGGGACACCAAATCTGGTCAAAATATTATCTAATAAGAAATCAATCACAACTTTACTTGTTGCCTTCTTTATGGGAATGGCCTCTATCCATTTTGTGAAATAGTCAGTAGCAACAAGTAGCCAACTATGTCCTCCACTAGATTTCTCAGCAAACTCACCTATGAAATCCATTCGCCACATGGAAAACGGTGCCTCAGCAGCTATTGGGTTTAACAATAGTGCTCTTGAATATTTTAATTTAGAAGCAAATTTCTGACAGGCTTCACATTTCTTAACAAACTAGAAAGAATATTTAAACAATGTAGGCCAAAAATAGCCAGCCCTCAAAATCTTATGAGCACTAGTCCTTGCTGAATAATGCCCTCCATAAACACCAACATGCATTTCACTCAAAACCTTCTCTGCTTGACACTTATCAAGGCAAAACAGCAAGACCCCATCTCTTTTTTTCCAATACAAGTCCCCTTGTATCAATGTATACTTCTGAGCTTGCAATTTTAGGGATCTCTTTTGATTATCTGTCATATATTCTGGGCATTTGGCATTCTTAATGAAATACAGAATATCAGCATAGTATGGTTGCAACTCAATACTTGTTATTGTCATATTTGAAATTCCTTCATTGTTAACCTAGACCAAATCCATATTTTCTTCAGTCATTAACTTTGCCAAGCCCTGTCCTCTCACAAGGTTAGTGATATGGATTTCTAAATTGAATTCTTGAACCCTGGTGATCCACTTGCACATTTTACCAGTAACTCTAGACTGAGTAAGGACATCCTTTACTATTGCATGTGGGACACAAACCAGATAAGGTCTGAAAGATTTGACTACTTTTACCAATGCATATGCCTACTTTTCCATCATCTCATAATTCAACTCAGTAGCTTGTAAAGATTTACTAAACAATGCAATCGGATGCTCAAAACCTTCATTATCCTTTTGTAATAATACAGCAGCAATAGTGTGAAATGATGCAAAAGAGAAAAGTGAAAAGGGCTTGGTATAATCAGGAGACCTAAGCATAGGTGCTTGTTGAACTACTTCTTTAATTTTATCAAATGAATCCTAGGCTGTTGTAGTCCATTGAAACTTGACATCCTTTTTTAGCAATTTCATTATGGGTTTGACAATTTCAGCAAAATTTGCAATGAATCTCCTAACAAAATTGATTTTTCCTAAAAAGGATTGCACCCCTTTAAGATTTTTGGGTGTTGTAACCCTCTTGATAGTTTCAACTCTCTCTAGATCAATTCTTATTCCTCCTTTTGATACAATGTGCCCTAGCAATTTTCCTTCTTTGACTGCAAAGTTACACTTCTTTGGATTCAGAGACACACCATATTCTAGAGCTTTGACAAAAATATTTTCTAGATGTGAGCAATGATCAAAAGCCCATTTAAAATAAGCAGTTAGGTCATCCAGGTACACCACCATAAACAAGTCTATATATTCTTTGAAAGAAACATCCATGGCCCTTTGAAAAGTTGCTCCAGCATTTCTGAGACCAAAAGGCATTCTGACATAAACATAAGCTCCCCAAGGTGTGGTGAATGCTATTTTGAATTGCTCATACTCTTTTACTAGCACCTGGTTATACCCAGAGAAACCATCCATCATAGACAATAATTCACATCCAGTGACTTTATGCAACATTGCCTCCATGTTGGGCAGTGAATAGTTGTCTTTTAATGATGCAACATTCAGATTCCTAAAATCCACACACAATCTAATATCACCATTTTTCTTTCTGACTGGGACTAAGTTAGATACCCAAGTTGAATGCCTTATAGGTTGAATTATTCTTTCAGCATTCAACTTGGCAAGTTCTTGCTGCATTTTAGGAGCCAAAATTGGGTTAATGGGTCTTTGCTTCTGTCTAAATGGTTTAACATCTTGCTTTAATGGGATCTCATGTTGGAACAGGTTCTCTCTATAAGCTTTTAGGTCATCATAGGACCATGCAAACACATGCTTGTGCTTTCTTAACAACTTTATCAGGTTATATCTCAACTAAGGGGCTAATCCTTTCCCAATATAAACCATTTGAGGTGCATTATGTGATCCCAAATTTACTTCCTCCAGATCTTCAGCCTTAGCATTACTTGTTTTTGACATATAATCATTTTGACTACTATATAATGCTTTTAATTCAGTTAGACCCTTAGGGATATGATTTGAACTCAACTGGATTACCTTATTTCCCATGACCATGTCCTTACCTTCAATTTCCTCAACCAATGTGTTGCAGTCTATAAGTTGACCCTCATATATGTCAAGGCATTGCATAAATTTCAAAATGTCATGGTCATCCTCAAAGATGTGCCAATTGTAAATGTTGTCTGCAACAACTGGTCTACTTTTTATTTCAACTATTGACACTCCAAACAAAGTTGAATCATCCCTTTTCAAAGTAACATTGGCCAAAAAATCAGCCATTATGTTCTTGGATCTTTATATCCAACATATGTTAAAAGCATCAAACATCTCAATTTGATCCCATATTACATGTTTATACATTTTCAATCTATCATTCTTAATAGCATACTTAGATTGAACTTGTGCCACCACAAGCTCAGAATCACCAAAAACCTTTAAACATTTTATCCCATGTTTGATAGCAATATTCAATCCCAATGACAGTGCTTCATATTCAGCAGTATTATTTGTGCATTGAAAATTCAATGAGAATGAATACTTAAAAGTGGTACCTGATGGAGATATGAATAGAACTCTAGCTCCTGAGCCTTCTTTTGAGCAAGCTCCATAAAAATACATCTGCCACAGTCCATTTTGTTGTTCTTTCAGTTCCAGAGCCAGTGGATCTGAATCTTCTTTTTGTGAAACGGCCTTTTCCATGTCAACATCCACACAACAATTCAACTCATCCATATCATTTAGCTCTATCATGTGTGGGGTTCTTCTTTCTCTAGATACTTTCACATTGTCACCATCAATATTGAAAGTTGCAAAGGATAAGTCACACTGAATACTACCTCCCATTGAAGCACTCCATTTCCTTGACAACAACATCCCATAATGTGGTGGGATATCAACCACCAGAACACTCATTTTTAACAACTTGTCAGGGAAGGCTGCCAATCTGTAAGGCAATGCCTTTATAGTACCAATAACAGGGACCTCTCTTGAATCCATAGCCTGACATCTTCCATGAGGTGTATCTACTTTCAGACCCAAAGATTTCATTATTTATGTAGGCATAATAGTATTAGAGGCTCCTGAATCGATCATACAATTTCTTAACAATTTTCCATTTACTATTAGGGACAGAAAAAAAGGATCAATAGTTCCTGTCATAGTATTTACAACATTAGTATCTAAATACATCTAAGGGATCTCAGAGATAATCTCCCCACACTGGTTCTCTGTTGGATCATTTGCTGCAGTAGCCATTCTACTAGTCTTGGTGGAGTTTTGGGCATCAGAAGGAAGAACTCCTTTCACCCAACTCAAAGCTCTTTCTTTATGCTCTTCTATTCTCATCATTTCTAATAAGGGGACTTTGATAGTAATTTGTGATAATAGTTTTCCCATGTCAACTGGAACATACTTGGGGTCAACTACATCTTGCTTAATGCTAGTAGCCTTCTTATTTTCTTTATATTCCATAAAGCCACGTTGATCCTTATTCAGTGTTTTGACCTCCTTTGGGGTAGAAACAATAGTCTTCTGCAGAGGCTTTTGCTTTACTCTGTAAGTCACATTAGGGGGAGAAAATGTCACATTCTTCTTGATTTTAGTCTTACTAACAATATTTGCAACCTCTTTTTTGTCTTGAGTTTGTTTTACATCTTTGTCTGTCCTTTTTATGAATATACCAGATGACTTTTGACTTGAATCACCCACCACTCTATTTCTCAAATTGTAGTTACTCTTGGTTTGGGTGACCAAGTCCACTGTGATTTGTGCAATTTCTTCATCAGAAGGTCTTCTCAACACTACTGGCTCATCATTTCTTAAAGTGTTGCACTGGACTTCATCCAGGTAACTATCTTCTTCATCAAAAAACACTTGCTGATGATAAATCTCATTTTTGACCTGAGAATTATAGACATCCTGACTTTCATCTTCTTCAGTGGAATCCATTTCATCATATATGTATGAAGAGGTCATACCACATCCTTGATCATCATAAGACTCTTCATTGTTATTGTCTTGCTCCTCATCTGTAGAAACACTTTGAGCAATTGCACAGTAATAGGGGTCATGAGCTGATTGGCAAACAATACACCAAGGATCATCATCACTCATATTTACTATATTTATATGCAAGGGGTCTGAGGTCCTATCAATTGGTTTATCTTTTCTTTCAGGGGGCACTGGCTTCCCATCTTTCCACTGAGTGTTGTAGGGATAGTTCTACATTCTTGGTAACTTGTTAAAGTTATTGAAGGATGGCCTATCATTTCCCTACACTCTACTATTCCTTGCTTCATTGGGCTTTAAATCTTTTATTGCTTTCAAAATTTGCTTCAAACTATCATCATCTTTTGGTTTTGTGTCAAACTTCCCTGGTTCCTTTCTATTTGAGATTGAAGGTTTATAATCCTCCCTCCTTCCCAACTTTCTTGATATTCTTCTATTGCTTTCTATATTTATGGCCAACTTGTAAGCTTCTACAAGATTTCTAGGATTCTTATCTCTCAAAATATATTCCATTTTTTAATCAAAAGCATTCAGGTAAGTGACCAAACAAATCTTGTCATCTAGTCTGATAACTTGCAACAATTTATGCATTGCCTTCTGAAATCTGACATTAAACTCAACAACACCCTCATTTGGATTTTTCTTGATGTTGTTGAATTCATTAAGCATGAAACCTTCATTGGTTTTATCACCATATTGTTCTTTGAAAAAATGTTTGAACTATTCCCATGAGCATATGCTAGCATGAGGCAAATTTCTAAACCAATCTCTAGCATCTTCGGTCAGAGACTGAACAAAAAGCTTCATGATCACATCATCAGGCTCAATGTTGTACTCATCTATTACATCAATGAATCTTTTCAAATTTTCTTCACAAGTAATTGCATTGCTTCCAGTGAATTTTGGGAGCTTTTTCCTAATCTCATCAGGGATGGGATTTGGGTAACTAGGAATCCCAATAAAAACCAATTGCTTATGCCTCTCATGTATGGATCCTATTTGAGATGGGCTAGCACATGTGGATGTTTGAATATTTTAAATAGTAGAAGTCTCGGGCATACCTAGAGTTCTAGTAGTGTTCAACACATTTTCACCCTGTTCTTAAGAAGTGGAAAGTGTATTGGTGGGTCCAGAAGATTGCTTAAGGAAGTCAATCTATCTTTTTATCTCAGTTTTAGTAGCCTCTAGCTCTACCTTTTCTAACTCCTTGGCCAATAATTATTGTTCCCTTTTGGCCTTTTCTAAATCAACATCTAATCTTGTTGCTTGATCTAGGGACTTCATGGCAGTTTTTGGTTCATTTATTGAAATCCCTACAGCCTTTTGTTTACCTTTGTCCCTAGGATTTCTTATGTCATAAATTTTTTGGAAAATAGGTTGATCTTCTGCTTGTTCAATCACAGGAACCTGATTCAAGGCTTCAAAATTTAACAATTGCTTCTTCAATTGCTCTGCTCTAATCATAGCATGCCTAATCTTTTCCTCCTTTTCCTTTTCTCTTTTCTGCCTTATTTGAATTTGCTCCTGGATCTTTCTTTCCAATTCAAACACTTCTTCAAAAATTTCCTCAAAATCAGGAAGGGTTGTTTCAAATGAGGATTCTTGGGCAGGGACCTCCTCTTGGTGGTTATCAGGTATTTGGTGGCCCTGTAAGGGGGAATCATGGGGAGAAGAAGGAATAAAGTCTTGCTTACTTCTATTTTGGCTTCTAGATCTTCTATTATTCCCAGAGATTCCTCTCCTATGAGGTTGAGCTCTCCTTCCATCCTTTTCAAAAGATGAATAATAATCCTCATACTGATTTAATCCCAAATCAACTGCTTCCTCATATTCAGAAGTATTTCCTTCTTGATTTATTTGAATAGGATCCTTTGTCCTTGTATTTCCTTTCTGCTTCCATGTAAAAGACATGACATTTTTAATCTTATCATTTCTCATTCACCTGGATGTATTTGGGAGTTCACCTTCCAAATTTACTTCTGGATGATCCTTTTTCTAGGCTCTAGTATTTCTCATACTCATTATGATTTTAAACCTCAATTGCACTGGTGCAGAGATTTGTAAGAGTCACCACCCAACTATTTGGGAATTTTTTTTGAAATATGAATACTAATGGTAACCAACTAGTTTGTATAGGGTAGGATCCCTGGCTCAACTAAGCCCTATATTGTAGAAAAGTTCTTAATAAGATCCCTAGCAGAGTCGCCAATTTGTTAGGGATTTTTCTTGTAGGATCAAACTAACCTTGAATTTAGGCTTCTTGGGGCTGATTCAAACAAGAGAAAGACCTAATTACTGAGGATTGGATAAGATCCTCCTTCATTTTTTAGCTCCACATACTCAGGCAGGTATTACCTTTTAATGATAACTGATCACACAGTATTTATATGAGTGGACACTGATCTATTTTTAATTCTTCTTAGTGCATCAATCTATAGAATACTTTGCATATGACCATGATCAATTTAATGCAGAGTTTAACCAGGCATAACATGATTTCAAATGAAGTAAAAATCAATAATTTAAGGATTTTCATCCTTCTTCCTTTTGAGGGGCAACCTAGATGATTCTCTCTTCAAGGAATCAAGAAATGTAGACTATGTGCCATTAGGAACAGCCCTATCTTTCTTGTGCAATGAACATAAAATGAAAAATATACTGGTAATGATATGAAAGTTTCAATTTCTTCTCTGAGGATCTGTGAAAGAGAAAATCATAAGAAACAGACACCAAACCAGTGCCTTATCCAACGGGCAAAAGAAACTTGAATGCAAATCAACCTGATAATTCTAAATGAGATACAACAGTATGCCTTGCATACCATCCACAAATCCAAATAGATTGCCTTACAAACTATTTTGTTAACCAAATACTTTTATCATCAACAATCCATACAGATATATCTACTCTTCAAGATGAACTATGAGAACTTTTAATTATTTCCTTGAAAGAAACTCATAAATCAAACAAGCAAGTTGCTTTACAACTGGTATATTTTAAATGCCTGACAGGTAAAACATACAAAAGTACAATATAAAGGCAGAGAGACAACACCAGTATATGGTAGGAGTTATAGTGTATTTTTATTAAAACCAACTTGCTAATTACATTCACAATTCTGTCACTTAGGAAATCAGACACAAACTTGGAAATCTGCTTCAAAGCAATTATGTTCAAATTTTTCTATATCTTTCCGACAGAACCTCCCACCCCTCTAAAGTAAAAAAACACTGCAATATATATCACTTGTCATCTTGGAATCCTAAAAATCAAGATGCAACAAGCTACAGATGACTAGGGCAAGGGTTAGGGTTTCACCTACCAAACCAACTAAATTCAATTAGAAATTAATACATTGGATGAAAACCAAGCAACCTGGAGAAAATAGATCCTAAAATGATCTCCATTTATGATATCTCTAAGAACAGTGTACCGAAGATCATGAATTTGCCATGCTAATCAATCTGATCAACCACCTACAACATGTCTTGAGCAACTGGCTATCCACTTTTTCATAGTACAAATCCTTCTGCAATCAATCATCAGACCCTCTAGACCACACTACATCAGTTAACAAAATCATATCCTACCAAATCCAATTGCCCCAGCATTCAAATTCAGTCCTTTGGTGGTTGAAAACCCTTAAAATATTCAAATCTGGAAGAAAACAGCTACATCAAGGCACGAGACAGCACATCGACGGTCAAAAATCAAACTAAGATCAACTTTAAAATGCGACCGTCAGATCCTCTTACTTTTCCCAGTTATCAAATTTTAACCTTAGTGGGAATCTCAGTTTACATTTATGCCTTAGTCGTGAAAATGCCAGACTTCATCTCTAACCACAGTTACAGTTAGAAACCACATGACTAAAGAGAAAACATAGGCCCACCTAGATACACATGTCATCAAAACACTCTCCCATATCATAATGAGTTAGCAATAGAGGACCCACCGCACGGTTCCATCTCTAAAACAAAATCAATGGTCGTTGCTATACCGTGATGCTTAAACAACGTGCAAATTACCCCAGCGGTATAATGATGACCACACAATCAATTTTCTATTTAACAACCTTGAACACTTAAAACACCAGTCCCACCAATGTTCACCACATCACCACCGAGCTCGGCCAATTAGAAAAGAACAACTCTGTAACACCTGGCAAATGGTCCCACTGCCATCCCCTATGGTCAGATACCAAATTGACAGACATCACATGATCTAATAGAGGAAGAATATTCCATGCACTTTTACACCAACCGTTAGATCTTCTAACAACTGAAAATTAGGCCCCGCTGATTCATCTAACTTGCCATCTAGCTTGACCAATGAAAAGCTACCATTTGTGCACACCTAGCAGTGGACCCACTGAGAAACATCATATCACCTAGAAGATCGGACAGTTGACACATGATCTGATAGAGGAAGAATATTCCATAAGATCATGCACCCATCGTAGGATTAAAAAGAGACTGAGATACTGGGCCCTCCGTCACGTGAACTAGCGACTAAAGAAAAGATAAACCGCCACACCAGGTTGCAGACTATTTCGGGTCTAACCGCCAGGATAAAAGATCTTGCGACAATAATAGTCACGAAATCGCTGAATGATAAAGAGACATGAAACATTATTAAGAGATTCAGTGAACACCAAGAGATAAATAGTCACGTGCTCACAGGGAAACTTAAGTGGCCCGAAAAAGGTAATGAAGAATTAGAATAGGGCCAAGATAAATTAGGGTTTTCCCTTCTAACGGCTAGAAAAAAATGAATTTATGAACTAGGGTTTCTTGATTTTCAGGATATTCAAACCTAGAAGACCCTAAGGATTGCAAAAAATTTCAAAAAAACATCCATGGCTTTTACGACAAAAGGCAAAAATAGAGATTTTAACCAACAAGTAGATTCAATTCTGAATCACAATTACTCTCTGCTCTTTACTGCTTTGTACTCGGTGGATTCTCTTCTCATCACCTTCTTTCTATAATCTCTACTTCACACATGCAATCTTCTCTCTCTCTCTCTCTCTCTCTCTCTCTCTCTCTCTCTCTCTCACATCTTCACATTCTAGAATCATATTTTCAAGCGGTGCTAGTATTGGTACTCCTGCAATGCATATACCATAATTAATTATCATTCATAGATCTCACCTTGTAATCATGAATAATCATCATGTTTAAATCTCCAATGATCTATCATACAATCTCCTCAATATTTGTAAACCATTTTTTGTTCGGTGTCCAAGTTCAATGTATCTAGAGATTCTTCTTGTGTTGGTTTGTCATGCTTGGTAGCATGTTTTCCTCTAGCTCGATAACTATCTCATTTCTTGGTTCATTTGATGTTGTAGCTCTGTATAACTCTATGCTCGATGACTAAACTTCCTTTGCCTTTACCAAAATTACATGTTCCTTTATTTCCTTTTATTGAATAGCTTATGTACATTACTAAATGACTTTGACAATCATTATAACTTCCTCATAACTAATGATAACAAAATAACTTTTTAGGAGTATCATAATGTTTACTCTTGATGAGTTCCAAAATAATTATATGAGTGGTCTAGGGGAAGCACTAGAAATAACCTTAGTTTTATCTTAACAAATGTCTACATACCAACACAAAATAGAGATAAAAATAGGCATGGCATGAGATTGAAAAATATTTTAAAATGATCCCAAGCCAGATATACATTATTGGAGGGGATTTCAATGCAATCACTAATCAAAATGAAAAATGGGGTGGATGTCAAAGATTTCCACAAGCATCAATAGACTTCATAGCATGGATAAATAGAAATAATCTACTATAACTGAAAACATAAGAGGATGCATTCACATAGAAGAATAGAAGAAAAGGGTTTAGTAATATAGAAGATAAATCAGATAGATTCTTTGTCTAGGGGAGTTTGATGAATTTTCCTCATACTATGGAAGAAAAAATCATGTCATTTTCTAGATCAAACCATTTCACACTTCAACTTAGGATAATGGAGGATTTAGGACCCACAAAATGCCCATTCAAGTTTGAACAAATGTGGCTAAAAGATGAAAATATATTAAAATTATTTGAACAATGGTGGAAAGAATCCAAGGTATTAGGCTCCAAGTTATATAAGTTAGTTAACAAATGGAAGATTATTAAATACAAGTTGGAGAGATGGAACAAAGAATATTTTGGTAACATTATTGAATCTAAAACTAAACTTGAAGATGAAATAGCTAAATTCAATACCATAGTTCTAGAGAAGGAGATGGACGAGACTCTTTATTTAAGGGAGAAGGAATTTCTCAAAGAATATGAGGATATCTTGGCTAAGGATGAAATCTATTGGCGCCAAAAATATAGAGAGACATGGTTAGATGTAGGAGACAAGAATACTAAGTTATTCCATGATAACACAAGACAAAGAAGAGTTTTTAATTGAATAAAGAGGATTAAATTTAGGGATGGAACCTTCTCAAAGGACCCTAAATAGATTGCAGCTGAGGTGGTATGCTATTTTGAGGAAATTTTGAATAATGTGGAAGGGTCTAGTCTTAGAGGACAGGAAAGAATAAGTAAAAGCATTTGCAAATTGATAACATAGGGAAAAAATAAAGAGATAATGGAAAAATTTACTAAAAATGAAATTGAGGCTACCTTAATACAAATGCATCTAGATAAGTCACTAGGACCAGATGGCCTCCCTTCTCATTTTTTCCAAAAATGTTGGCATTCCATTGGGGATGAAGTAACAAAAAATTTAGAAGGGGATAGAAATTAAGGAATTATACTTAAGGAGATTAGTAATACCTTCTTGGAATTAATCCCTAAAAAGGACAAGGCAAAAAGCTTCAATGATTTTAGACCGATAGCACTTTGTAATACCATCTATAAGCTACTCACTAAGACTATGGCTAATAGACTTTTGAAACTTCTCCCCTTCTTAATTAGTGAGGAAAAAATTGGCTTTGTTCATGGGGCATCAATATATGATGGATTTAGCATAGCCCAAGAGGCTATACACTCTATACAAAAGAATAGAAATCCTAGCATGCTCATTAAACTAGATATCAAGAAAACATATGACAAGGTAGATTGGCATTTCCTATGTAAATGCCTAGAAGCTTTTGGTTTTGCTAAAACTTTGATAAACTTTATCTTTGAGTGTATCTCCTCCCCCAAGTTTTCAATTTTGGTGTTTCCTAGTAATTCATTGCATCATTTATTATTTTAAACATGTCTTCAAAATAGTGTTATTTTAACACTATGTCGAAGAGGGGAAAAATATAGACACTTGAATTTGATTACACAATTAAGTAATCCTATTTAGTCATCTCCTAGGACATTAATCAATTAAATATTTAATATTAAATTAATTTATGTCAGTCTCTAGTTAATTAATTTAATTAATTAACTATAGTCCAATTAACTATCTAAATGGCAACCTATAATTTGATAATTAATTAAATCTCTTTCCTCTATTAATTTAAATAAATGAATTCATCTATTTAAATTAATTCATAAATCTCCTTTTCCTCTCACTTGGAATTAAATAATGCATTTAATCCAATTTGAGCATATGACTCCTAACTTTAAGCCCTAACCTAACCTATCCCAACTACCTAAACCATAGTTCTAACTCAACCTAACCCATTCACACATACTAATCCTCCTTAATTATCTAATGACCCATAGTTAGCTAATCCAACCCCCCACTCATTCTCTATCCTCCCATCACATCCTCCTAATTCTCCCACTTGCCTCCTAATCCAAGCCTAATCATTCCCTAAACATTTGTACAATCATAATACATGGATATCTTAACCCAACCCAAGTTAACCATCATGTCACATCCTCACATCCCCCAACTCTCTCACCTCATGTCAACCTTAAATGCTCTTACATCCCTCTTACACACTCCATCTCCTTCTTACTCATTTGTCCCCTCTCACATCTCCCAAAATGCTCACATTCCCCCATTCTTCCAAACCTCTCTCCTTGTGACACTTGTCACGATGAGAGGCATTTGAGAAAGAACAATCCATGTGCTCTCTCTCAAATGCATCTTCACCCTTCCTCAGGTTTTGCATCTTGACCATTCATTTCATCCTCCTCTTGCCTATAAATTGAACCACCTCCCTCATTTTGATTCACCATTCAAGCAAAGTTATAATGTCCATTTGAGAGTCAAAAACATCAACCATAACCTCATAATGCCAAAATCCTCCCAAACCATTGAAGCTTGAAGCATCTTGAGCACACATATCCCCTATTAGACAAATATTATACACATTTGAAGGCTTCTTGGAGGACAAGGTTTGCATCCTTCATGGTTTATTTTCTTGCATTTTTGTAGGTCTTCTCATAAGTGTTTATCTAATTTGTATTGTTGAATATTTATCTTTTTTTATGTTCTTTAACACTACATTTTAAGTCATACATTCATAACATCAACTTCATGTGACTCTATTTTATTCACTATTACAGGGATAAAGTTTACTTCTCTAGTGACTTTCAAACCTCTTGTTGCCTTCCATTTATCTCAAAGACTAGAGACAAGAGTTCCTCTTATATCAATGACACTTGCATTTCTAACAAAGGCTTTGAAGTAAAATTAATACCCAAGCTTGAGAGATGTGTATCCTGGCCAACTATGTTGTTATTATGCTCCATTGTGTCCAAACCTTCAAAGTTTTCAAGAACATAAAATCTATTATTTGTGATCCCTTTAGAAACAAATTTATATTATGATTATAAAACTTCATCTTTGAATGAGATTTTGCAAGAATGAATCTATCTGAATTTGACATGTCATATTGAATCAAGGCCTTTCCTTTTTCTTTCGAATTATTTGTTTGTGGCTCTAGAGTGAGATGAAGATATTTAAGACCTATTTTTGTGTAGCATCTTTATATGTGTTCATATTCATGATATGCATGATAGAAAAAAGGGAAGTGCTTCATATTCAATTTTTTGGATCCAATTCATGCTACCCAATCTTATATCCAAAGATTCAAGAAGTGGATTATTCAAATTGATTCAACATAAATATGAGAAGAAGTGACTATCTTCTATTAATGGTTTGGTAGGAAGGACCTAGGGGTTTCCCAATAATCACCACTATAAATTACAAAAAACTAAGTTGGTAGAACTCAATTATAAGTTAAGGGAAATAAATCCAAAAATGAATTTTAGATGGTATCTCCTCCATATAATCAAATCCTATATGTAAAGTTTGATGAGTAAGTGTGCTTGGTTGTGAAAATAGGGGCCTCCTTCAAAAATCTTATTTAAATTTTCCATCTAAGAGAACACTACAAAGAAATAACCATTGGTAGCCAAGATGATTTCTAGATCACCTTCAAGATATCAATTCTTCTTAATTGAAGCCTCCATAAAAGGAACATAAATTCAAAAACCCATGAATGAACTTTAAAATAAGAGAATGCTTTGATAAATATATGACATCATCAGTAGTAGATTCTAGGTTCATAACCAAAATAAGGCAATTTTTGCTTTTCTCTAGGCAACTATTAGGTATTAGGTGAAATATCATAGATTTAACAATTTTGAATTCTTTAGTTTCATGTAATAATAAATTAGTAGAATTTGCATGACATGATGAAAAATGCTCATCCCCATTAAGCACATTTTTAAAATACAAAATAGGGAATTTCCATAGATCTTATTGGCTTCCATATTGGTAGCCATCTTTAAAATCCAAACAAAAAAAGAAGAAACCTAGCCAAAAAAATGCATACGGAAAGATCCATGTACTTCCACAATGATTGTACACTACTGTAAAACTTGTAGATGGATGAAGATATGCCTAATATTTCATGAGACTTTCTCATATCTCTCCACAACTATATTAGCAACAAGATAAGTCATTAAAAAAATCTACCACTCCTATTATTCTATCCATCCTTAATTCAAATTAATATTTACTATATTACAATATTTCCATAATATCAATATAAAATAATTGTTGGAAAAATAGTCAGCGCTCCCCTTGGGATTCATGACATGGCTTAACCACCTCTTGTGTCTTTGATAAGTCTAGTGGTTGTATCGGGCATTAATAGGTCGATCTTTTGGTGCAATGGCAACCCTAGCTTGTAACAAGTGGTATCAGAGCTTGGTCACAGGTTCGAATCCCCTCGTGTAACGCTAAGGGGGAGATTGTTGGAAAAATAGTCAATGCTCCCCTCGGGATTTATGACATGGCTTAACCACCTCCTATGTCTTCTATAAGTCTAGTGGTTGTATCAGGCATTAATAGGTCAATCTTTTGGTGCAACAGCAACCCTAGCTTGTAACAATAATTACACCTAAGGTGTTCCTCATATGAGATGGAAAATCTACCATTTGAAATAAATAATTGATCAAGATTATGGAGAGGTTACAAGATTATTCAACCAATCTCAACCGTTGTGAAAATAGAAATTCAAATCACCTTTATCCAATGACATAAATAAAGATGCTAGCTAGCTATGTCCACAATGTCTTCAGTTCCATCCCTAGTGAAAACACCCACGGTATCACTAATGTCCACATTCTTTCTTGTAGCACTGTATATGCCTCCCTCTCCCTAGATAGGTTCAACATAAAATGCAATTGTATTACCAAGATCAATTTTTTTTGTTACTTCTGAATTTCCAAACTCCACAAATATAACTCTAGGTATGACATGTTAAAAAATCATGTACTTGTCTTCATTGTTCATAACAAGCACTCACATTGTTCTTCC
This sequence comes from Chamaecyparis obtusa, assembly GCA_027943335.1. NCBI lineage: Eukaryota > Viridiplantae > Streptophyta > Pinopsida > Cupressales > Cupressaceae > Chamaecyparis > Chamaecyparis obtusa. The sequence goes on along the minus strand of BSBK01001424.1, from coordinate 950,765 downwards.
ATGAAAGCTAGTTGTGAAAGAAATAAATCTTTGTAAACAAAAGAAGATCCAAATTTTGACACCCACAACCAATGTAAAAGATAACGTTGAGAAGGTTGTGTTTCAAAATGGACATCTTATAATTGATGCTTTGATTGTGAGAATTATGAAGAGAAATGAAACATTAGTTCATTAAGAATTAGTGATGCAATTCACTAAGTAGGTTAAATACATGTTCAAGTCAAATATACAAAAAAAATTAAAAGAGAATTGAAATCTCATAGCTATGGAATACTTAAGGAGAGAAGAAAATCTTGATATGTTCAATTACTTGTCATCGCATTGCCCAATCACATATTTTTAGGTTTGATATTTTACAACTTATTTTAAACTAAACTATAAATATTCATTAATCTTCTACTTTTTCTTTTATCCAAGCCATCAAATAACCACCTAGGATATCCCATAAAAATACAATAGTATAAATATAACAATATATTTATAAGAGAACAATAATGATAAAAGTTTATATTTTCCATTCATAGTAATAGAAGAAAATTAACACACATGCTGATATAAGTAGTGAGTAAATAACTAGGATGATTTTTTTAATCCAATTGTTGTAGACATAAGAATAATAACCTACATAAAAAACTTTTGACATTATAGTTAAACTCCAATACACATGAAATTATTTTAGTGAAACTACAAGAGACATTGCTACAATAGATTAGGAAAATTGTGTAACATATGAGATGACAATGGATAAAAGTTCTTGTGTTCATCTTATCACAATAAAGTTAATACAACATTGTGCATTCTCTATCCCTACCTATATCATAGTCATGAGTATAATATGCATAAATCTATAATTTTTTATTCATTGATATTATCTAAAATAAATTTCTATAAATTTGTCTTATCAACAAATATTAAGTATATATGTATAGTACCACTGACACTCTTTAGGTTTCTATGTGTAATCACAAGGGGGAGAGAAGCATCATGCGAATATTTTTCTTCCAAATATAAAGTTGTACTCCATCACACTTCACCTAATAAAGGAAACCCTTCCCTCCAAACAAGAGGTTATTGTATAATACTCCATAGGGAGAAGGTCGAAATGTTTACAGTAGAAAATCTAACAATTTTCACTATGATATGAAATAGAAACAATTAAAAATCACCTTGGATAAGGTTTTACACAATACAACCACATCCTCATTTCTACCCTGGCTACACATATTAATTTAATAGTCCTTGTAATCGGGCAATACAAATCTATAGAAACTTGCAATAACATTGAAATCTCAACCACAAAGAGATTATTAAGAAGTTAGTATGCCCAATATCAAAAGAGGAGAGGAAACAAGAGAAATGCATACACAAATCAAGATAATGAAATCAAATAACACCAAAGCATATGCAAGCCCATAATTCCTCTATTGTTGTTCTTCTTCTTCATGCAATGTTGGGCTCTCAGTAATAAGCTCAAGATCATGTCATCATAAGAATTCAAATTATAAAAGTGGCTCCTTGAATAAGAGAATTATCTCTCTATTTATAAGAATTTTGGGGGTTTCAATTAAAATTCCTTGATCAATGGTATTGATTGTGATTGAAGAGTTTAACTTAGAGTGAGTGAGAGTTGAACTCAATCGACTCAATTGATTGCTTTGTTTAACATGATTGATTGATTTATCAGCAAAATAGATTAAGAGTTGATTGATTTGACTGAAGACTTAACTGGTGAGGTGGAATGGAAGAATTAATAGATTGATTATTTAGGAGAGAATTTGGTGGAGTCAAGAGTTGTGATTGAGAAGTTAACTCAAAGTGAGTATGAGTTAAAATTTAGGAGGATAAATATGATTTAAATAAATAAAATAAATTATTTATTTACACATGTGGAGATATAGAAATAAATTAATAATTTTTTATTTATTTATGAGAGAGGAATAATTAGTTTAATTAAATAAATATCATTTATTTAATCATGAGAGGTAAATTGATTTAATTATTACATAAATGCAATAAAAATAAGAAAGAAGGAATAACAAAAAATAATGACGAAGAGTAGAGGAACCGAGCGAACCGAGCAAATATCAAGCGAGGAGCAGAGGTATCAAGGAGTCGAGCATGCCAAGCAAAGATTAGGTGAGGCACATGGAAATGTCATCAATTCTATGCAAAAAAAAACATGGCACTAGCAGTAGGGGTGTTGGTCTTTGGGCACAGGAAGTGGAAAAGGAATTTCCTATGGAGGTCATTAAGGAGCATGCGGCCAAATAAAAATGGAGGTCTATCAGGCATACTATCGCTAAGAACCCACATCCTGAGCATGTTTCACAATGTGTATTCGAGGGAGGACGATGGGTAGACAAATGCCTCCCACCCAACCAGTATCTCGGGCAGAAGGTTCATCGCACACATGGACTGGCTGTCTCTTCACCGAATCTAAGAGTTAGGGTTGAGAATCATTTTCATGAAAGAAGTCGACATGGGTGGTTCATGGAATCTAGGATCCCTAATCCTGATCGGGTAAAGCAATGGTGTTCCTTAGAGTATTTCCCACCATCACAATCTTGCAATTTTTGGAGAAAAAAAAGGGTAAATTTTAGAATGTTGGTATTAAGTCCCATATTTTGGGGAAATCGATCTATGAATTGGAACCTGATCTGAAGGATATCAATTGGGAGAACCTGCGGTCTCACCTAATAGATCCATTAGACATTGATGTGCTTGAAGAGTAGAAGATGACTCTGAATTGTTACTGTGCTTTGGATTCATTTGTAGATTCATAGGGATTAATCCTAGTCATCAGACTATTAAGGATTGGATCGCTGCAAATTGGAAAATGGAGGTAGTAATCAAATTCATCTCAAGATAGTTTTTCATTATTTCCTTCTTAAGTGATGAGGACAAGCGACACATCACTTTGGTAGATAATTGGTTTATGGATTCTCACCCACTCTTTATGATGCCATAGTGCCCTAATTTTGATCCTACCAAGTTCTAACTATATGATGCCCAGATTTGGATATGCCTATATCTCCTACCCTTGGAATATTGGGCAGAAGAATACTTGGAGAAAATTTGGGGAACTCTAGGCACTCTCATCAAAATTGACATGGATGTTATCGATGGTAACTTGGGAAAGTATGCTAGGCTTAAAATCACTTCCATAAACCAGTTCTAGATTCAATTGGTTTGGTTGTCAATGGTACTAGATGGACTCAAGTTGTGGAAATTGAAGTTGATAGGTGATTTTTCTCCCACTATCATGCCAAGAATCATTTTGAGGATGAGTTCTCTTTGGATCCAAATTGTAATTAGAAGCTTAAGCATGATGTGAGGCCTCATGTTAATGTTGCTTCACCTATGTGTGCATATATTTGAATCCATGATGCCAATAATGTTGTTGATGTCATCCCAACCCTGGTTGGTCCTAATTGCATGGATTCAGCCAATTTGACATCTTTTCCACCAAACATTGATGATGAGGCTCTACCTAATTTGGAAGTGGCATCAACATCTGATGATGCTTACGATAATGAGATTGATGTTTTGGATTCTATCAACATTGATGATGTCTCTGATATTGAGAAAGACATTTTGGATACCATTCACATGAGATGAATTTCCCAAACTACATTACCTCTATTGAAGATGGGTAAAATTGGTAAGGTAGGGAAACCTAGAGGGAGGAAATTGAACATATAGTGTAGGGAGGAGGAAGCTTTAGCCAAAGACTTCACTAGCATTAGGAAATTATTAAGTACCGAGGGAGGTGCACCCTCCCTTGGGAAGCAATGAAGATTCTTACCTAGAATGTCAAGGGTCGAAAGGCCCCTAACAAAAGACACATCATCAGGAGGAAACTTAAACTCTATATGGGATAACTTATTCTCCTTTAGAAAACTAAACTCTTTGTTGAAAAAGGTTGTGCTTTTGAGAACTACTATTATCCTTGGAAATATTTTTTCTTGGATTCCAAAGGGGCGTCAAGGGAAATTAGACTTTTCTGGAAATAGGACTCTTTGTCTATAGCATGTTCTGCAAGGATCTTGACTGGTGTGCTATAAGGGTTACTATCTTCTCATGCAACATTCATTTCATTATCATCAATGTTTATGGGCCTATTGCCACTTTGGACAAGCGTATGGTCTAGAATTTACTTTTGGATTTCATGAAATCCTCCCAGGACTGAATCATCCTTGGCGGGGACTTCAATGCTATACATGATCTCTCAAAAAAACATGGTGGCATCAGAATGATTAATCAAGTCATTAGTGATTTCAAAGATTTTGTGGGGTCCTCAGGGATGATTGATTGTCCTACTTCCAATGGAATCTTCACGTGGACTAACTGTCATAGGGATTTCACTGCCATATCTGAAAGATTAGATAAATTCTTGATTTCCCTTGAATGGTTTTCTAATCAAACAAATGTGGCTTCCCATATCCTTCCTATCAACATCTCTTATCACTTTCCTATTGAGTTATAAATCTCTTACCCTAACTCTATGCATTATGCTCCCTTTAAATTCCATAGCATATGGTGGAAGAGATGACACTTGATCACATTGTTGAAGATTTAATGGAAGGATGTTAGTATTGGAGATTTTCCAGCAAGCCAGAGTGTTGATTGTATGTTTGTCATTGATGACAACATATGGTAAGCAATGTGTGTGGAATCCTAATGGAGAGATACTTGAGTATATGTTTCCTAGATATGTTATCAGCATGATATCATAGATACAGAGGTTGATTCTGAGTGAAGATAGTAATACAACAGTCTGTATCAGTGAGTGTTCCTGAAAGGTCCTAGGATTACAATATGGTTATAATGAAGCCTTGAGCATTTATAGTTATGTTTTAGACATATGTATGATACTAAGTTCATGGATGCAGAGTCGGATATGTAGTACAGGTTGAGTTATGAAGTCTCCAGTTGACAGTCATAGTTTCCTAAGTTTATCTGGTATAGCTGACATTATTTTTATTATTGTAGCAGTTGTGCCTATCAGTTTGATATGCATGCTTGGATTAGTGTTTGGAGAAGAGTTAATAATGTTTTGTTAAGAGCGCATGACATAATTCAGCATGAGAAGAAAGTATCAGTTAATTTGGTGAAGCCCACAGTGTGAAGTGACGTGTCTACTCATATTGAGCTAGGCAGTCCCATTTTGTGTTGTGTGCTTAATATATCCAACTGAGGTGTTATTGGAGAGTTGTATTGTTTCTCTAATATGATTTCAAGATGGTTCTAATAGGTTGACTTGATTATATCATTTAGAGGAAAGATATTTATAGGTAGTAATTTATGATTGCTAAGTATGGCAGAGAGTTGAAAGATAAGAGTAGAGAAGAAGATGTGAAGTGTTGAGCCATCAGCTGAAGGTCTATGTGACAAAGTAGAGAGTCTATGCTATTCATTGGAACTGATCAAGACAACAAGTCTATGCGCAGTTTACCAAGATCTAGATATAGTGTGTATCTATTAAATAGAAGGTTGCAACCTTCACCCCTTTGAGCAATGTGCTCTCGGACAGTGTGTCCTCACCCCTAACAGGGTTAATTATAAAAGACTCCTAACAGGGTCTGACCCTTGACTAGGTCATTATACTTAATGCATTGTAAAGATCAACTCCTAACAGGGTTGTAAGATCTTCTAACAGGGATCATAATACTCTAGTGTAGTTTATAGTGGGTGCTAATTCCCACTGGGGTTTTTACCTATTTGGGTTTCCCCATAACCAAAATTGTGGTATTGTGTTAAGTGTTCTTATATTGTGTTTATGCTTAATATTCTTCTGTACTTAATTGAATAAAGAATTGAATCTTGTATATAACTGATTCACCCCCCCCCCCCTCTCAGTTATCTCTTGGGACTATTCCTAACAATTGGTATCAGAGCCAAGTGCCTCAGAGAGAAATTTTAATAGCTTGAGGTTGATCAGATGGAATTCTTTAGAAAAGAAAGTCTTAAGTTTTATGGAGAGAACTATCTAGATTGGAAGAACAAAATGATGGCACATTTGCAGTGCATTGAATTTGAGATTTTTGAAGTAGCTACGAAAGAAGTTCAGATTCCCTTTCTAGTAGATCTTGCAAAGGAAGATGCAACTCTTAAGAAAAAGGAGATGTTCACTCAAAATGTTGTTTCCAAAGAAGCCCTTATCAGCACCTTGTCTGACAGTGATTTTTCAAAGATCAAGAAAGTTGATAAAGCCTACAAGATATGGAATTACCTAGAAGACATGTTTGAAGGAGACATCCAAGCTAAGAATGAGCACAGAAAGACATGGAAGAAAAAGTACAATACATTGGAGATGCTACATGAAGAGAACATTAGAGCCTATAATCAAAGGATTAATGAAGCAGTTGTAGGAATCAAAAACAATGGTGGAGAGATCTCAGAAGAAGACATAATGGATAAATTGATGAATACTTTGACACCAGAATATGAGAGCAAGATAAACATCCTAGATGAGACTATGAAATTTTCAAACAACTTCAAAAGAGAGACCTTAATCAGCAAGACTTTAGCTTTTGAGATATCAATTTTAAAGACAGAGCCTAAAAGTGAGACGGCCTTCAAAGCTTCAGTCCATGGTAAGAAATCCTTGAACACTTCTAGTAATTTTGATGATGATGATGAAGAGAAAGAACTAGATGATTTCATTTCTTTGATTGCTAAGAAAGAAAGGAAAGGAAAAGGGAAATATGAAGGTCAGTTACCATTCAAATGCTTTTCATGTAACAAGATTGGTCACTTTGCATCTAAGTGTCCTACAAGAGTCAAGAAGTTCAAAACTAACTACAAGCCTAAGTATACAAAAGAATGTTACTATGTTGGAGATGGAGTATCAGATAAAGAGTCAGCAGAAGATGAAATTGGATTCATTGCTCTTGAAGACATGGAGAAAATGTTTGATGAAATGGACCTTGAAGATGAAAAGAAAGCACAAGAGTTAGCACTAATTTCACAAGCTAATATCAGGAGAGATTGGATCATTGATAGCGGTTGCTCACATCACATGACAGGAGACAAGGATAGATTTGTACATCTTGATAGATACAAAGGCGACATGGTTATATTTGGAGACAACACTCCTAAACCTATCATAGGTAGAGGAGCTATCACCTTGGATGGAAAGAACAACATTGATGATGTTCTTTATGTTGATGGTTTGCAGCATAACCTACTAAGTGTTGGACAGTTGCTTGACAAAGGACATCAGTTGGAATTCAAAGACAACAAGTGCATCATTAATAACAAGGAAGGAGAAATGATTGCATCAGGTTCAAAGACTAAAGGTAATGTTTTTCAACGTAATCCTTAAGCAAGTTGTTTTGTTGCTAAAGTAGATGATAGTTGGCTATGGCACAAAAGAATATGTCACATCAATTTTGACAACATAGTAAAGATAAGCAATGTAAAGGCAGTAAGAGACCTTCCTAGCATTGCAAAACTAGTTGATACAGTATGTCGGGAATGTGTGATGGGAAAGAATATGAGAAATTCATTTAGAAGAAAGCATAATTTGGAAGAGAACAAATTGGATCTTGTGCATACATACCTATGTGGACCAACTCAAATAAGATCATACTATGGTGAAAGGTACTTTATTTTGTTTGTTGATGATTATTCTAGAATGATGTGGGTTGTGTTTTTAAAGGATAAATCTGAAGCATTTGAGAAGTTCAAAATATTCAAAGCTAAGGTTGAAAATGAGTCTGGATTAAAGATTAAATGTCTAAGATTAGACAAAGGAGGAGAATTCACCTATGACAAATTCTATGAGTATTGCAAAGAACATGGGATAAAGAGACAGTTAAGTGCACCTAGAACCCCTCAGTAGAATGGAATTGCAGAAAGGAGGAACATGATCATACTTGACACAATGCACACCATCATGATTGAAGGAAAGGTCACACACACATATTGGAGAGATGCGGTCAATACTATGTGTGTGAATTTTGTACCTAGCTATGGACACAACACTTCAGTAAAACATTAGAGGTTAGTGAGATCAAAATCTACAAATAAATGAAATTAAGCTAACTAGGGAATTTACTACCTTCTAGTAGGTGCGAGTATGATGTTCTCAGATTGAAATCTAGATTAGTGACAATGTAACACCTAAACGAAGGATTTGAATGCAAAAGAATGAAAGACTGTATAAATGCATATTAATCTATATTTTTGTATTTTCTGTGCAATAATATGAAAAATTGTATGAATCTAAGCTAGATGAATGAAATTGAATGCAGCTTTAATCTAAGAATGATATGAACAAAAATGAATGCTATCATATGAAAACTATGCAAAAACTATGATCAACTATGAAGGATCTCACAAATCGCCTGTCGCAAGTGTTTAATCCTTCAATCACCAATTCACTAGAGTAATTGTGCAAATTTGAGTGTTGATAATTATGAAGAGCTAAGCCTTGATTTTATAGAAATTCAGGGCTTTGAGGGTGCATGAGAAAAGCCATAAATCACTCTTGATAAACTTAGGTTGATTTTTGAGTTATCAATAAATCAAAGATAATTAACTCACAAAAATCATGCAAAAGCAGTGTCTAACTCAAAATAGAGTTTAGATCAAATTTCAACTCATCATCAGATGTTGAGTTTCAATTTTAAAATTGGTTGTTAATTTCTAGTTGCCTGCTTTTCTGATTGTGCATGATTTAATTATAAATTAATTTTAAAAATAAAGTGATTTATTCTCAACTTAACTGATTTTTGAATTAAAACAATTGATTTATGGGTTAATCAATTATTAAATCAAACTTTATTCTAAAACTATATTATTAAAAAATGACAATTGACATTAATTAATTAAATAAGAATTTAATCAATTAGTCATAAGATTTTTGATTTATTGTCAAAATGAAATAGTACAATTTAGGAATAAATAGAATTAAATTTAATTAAGTAATTAAGTGGCAGTATTAAATCTAATTAATTAAATATTCAGAATATTCAATTAATCAAACTTTAGGATAAATAAGATTTATCGCCAAATAATTATTAAATCAAAGATAATTAGGATAAATAAGAATATTACTAGGAATATTCCCCGATGCAGAATTTAGGATAATCAATTAGGATTCGATAATGTGCAGATGTGCCTTAGGTTAGGACTTTGATGTTGATTTCATTCGATTTGAAGATATAGGAGGTTAATGAACCTATAGCCCATTTTTGGGGTATTACATTTTGCCCCTCTTTGAATTATTGTGCGAAGTGCAGTGGTTCAAAGATTAATCTGTGTATGATAAAGATGTATGAAACTATTTTGAAAGATTAACCGATTTCGAGATAGAAACTGATTGAAAGATTTGAAGATGCAAGATTTAGGTCCTGGTTGACCAAAGATAATGTTGACTATAGCAACAATGAACCGGTGATTATGAAAAAGTGCCAAAATGTCTGATTCTGAACCTTATGATTGCGAAGAAGTGAGTGACTGATTCCAGACTTGATTGTCCCAAGAGAATCATATTGGTGTCACATCATGAACCCATCAGTTACGAAGAACCAAGGAAATGATACTAATGAACCGTTGGTTATGAAAAGTTGATACAGTTTACAAGATAGATTTAGGATACCAGATTGATATGGATCTCGATGAATCTGATATGCCCCAAGCGATGAGGACTTTTGATGAATCAGTAGCTAGACGTGGTTGTTGTCTTGATCACTGAGGAAAGAAATTTGATTTATAGATTTGAATGATGTGTAATACCATGCCCCCTTCGGGATTAAAATTGAAATCTAACAAGAAAAGTTAGTGTTAAATGGTTTAGAAGCATGTTAATTGATTTGAGAAGTGGTTACACACGTCCGAGAACACGTTTTGCATCGTTTAGAGGTCCTGGAGACCAAGTTTGACTAGGTTTGACCATGAGTTGACCATGGTTGACCAATTTGAATTTTTGATAGTTTAATGTAAGATAAACAGTTAAGTTGAATTCTAGATTTTCGTGATGATTGAAGGTGGATTATGCAAGCAATCGACCGTCCTGGGTCTAAAAATTTTTAATCATGATTTTGACATAGTAAACGATCTCATATTTTGATTTTGATCCTGAAAATGGGTTCAGAATGTTGAAATTAGCCAGGGGTGCAATTTTCATGGAAAACGGAGCACTTTTGAAAATTAGGTCAAATGTTATATAAAGGCCAAAAGGGTCATTTTCAATTCATTATTCACTTTTGACTTTTGAAACCTTGTGGAGCCCTCTGAGCGAGAAAATGGTTGAGATGAAGGTACCTATCTCTTCCCACTGATTTGAGCGCAGTCAGAGACATCAGCAGCCTCCATAGTATGGACATCCGGTAAGTGGACCTCTACGCCTCTTTGTAAATTCCATTTTTGCATGCTTGTAGCATTTTTAGGTCATTTTTCGTATGTTTTTAATTTTCAATTCTCGCATGTATGGAAACTCGTACGACTATCCTCTATGACTTGTACGAATTTTTAATGTCATGTAGATTTTGGTATCATAACCCCCGAAACTCATATTAGAGGGACCCAAGACTCGTACAACATTTCGTTGGGTCCCTCATATGTCGTACGGTAAGACATAGAAAGTCGTATGACCATGGTTTGTCGTATGAGACCCTACTGAAACTTGTACGAGTTTTGATGCCAAACTGCATTGTTGTATGGAAAACAGTGAGCTTAAAACTCCTCTTTAGGTCAAATTTTGATTTTATGATTCCTTAGGCTGATTGCTGAGCATTTAATGTACCTTCTAAGATAGTGCACTCTTGAATTTTTGTACTGTTAGCCTATTTTTCAACCAAATTACTGATAGGATTCCCTATTTCTATTCTATGTAGGTCATATATCCTGATGTTCATGTACGCATCTCTCATCCCGTGACATAGAGATTATGTGTCTCTTCTAGACCCTATGAGGGTACACCTTGCTACCTGTGATTTTGAGTACCTAATTCGGTTGCCCGAGATTAGGGTGAACCACGAATTGCTGACCGCCCTAATTGAGAGGTTTCATTCTGAGACCCAGACCTTTCATCTCCCTATATGAGAGATTACTATTACACTAGAGGATGTGTACAGGATTTTGCACATTCCATTCCATGGTCCTCATCCAGATTATGTGAGTTTGGGGAGCTCTGGATTACATGCCTTCAGATGTTTGTTTGGAGATGATACACAGCTTACTAGTCTGATATCCTGGGAGACTTTAGTGCAGTGCTATGGGTAGACCCATAGATTAGAGTGCATCATAGCTGGGATGATAGGAGGTATTATCATGTCTGACCATTAGTAGAACGGTCTTTTGATGGGCTGGGCCCCAATGGTTGCATGATTGATGGCCACTCCTTCTGAGTTGGGTTGGGGTCAGTGTATGTTGGCGCACATGTTCTTTGAGATGCACAAGATTGTGTATCAGGAGGGAAAGTCTTTTGCCTTTGGTGCGTTGGTTCTTCAGATATGGGTCTGGGAGCACATCCCAATTTGTAGACCGGTATGTCAGACACAGCACCAACCATAAGAGTCAATGATATATGTTTACTCTGGATATGTTACATAGGTCTGCATGGGTCATACAAAGTACTAGAGACATTGCCTATATGATAGCACATATGTTATCTAGCATCCATATCTATAGATTGAGGCCTAGCCTACAGCACAAGAGTAGTTCAGCTAGTTCTGTCAGAGTCGAGTATTGATTGGGAGATCTACTGCAGTTATTGAGTGCTTCTTGATTAGTAGAGTGTGGAGGCAGTATGACATCATTCATGATGCACCATAGGAGCATGTTGTATGTACATAGGAGTATAGTAGTATTGTTGATAGATATTAGGCTTATCGGGTAGATGTGCCAGATGCTAGGGTGACAGATGGTTTCATTGGATGGCTTGCAGAGCATCCCATATACAGGTTTTTAGATCCGACGGAGTTGATACCTTCCATGGAGGAGGCTATAGATGTCACAGGGGCTCCGATGGGGAGAGGGAAAAGACATATAGGCTCATAGGTTTTGATGCCCCAGCTTACACCTCTGAGGCTGAGAGTAGTATTTATACCTCCACAGAGACCATCTGGTCAGATGAGACCACCTCATCCCTCTAGTTCTTCAGCAGGAAGACCTGCAGTTTTATAGAGGAGATTGACTAGAGGAGAGAGTGGCACTCTAGGTAGTTTCGGCATAGTAGATGAGGTTCTTGGAGCATAGCAGTAAGTAGGTGTTGGTCTAGATCCTACACAAGTTGATACTAGTTTTGATCTGGGTGCTGAGGTTAGAGGTCATAAGGCGCAGAGAGTAGAGACCACTGAACAACCAGTTGGAGATATTGATATGCCTGCAACAGATGTTCCAGATGCTGGTGTACCAAAAACTCCTCGGGAGGTCATTAGATGACTCAGATTATAGGTCAGGGACCTGAAGGTATGGAGTGCTCATTGGGAGGAGTGATTTACTGAGGCAGATAGATAGCGATCTAAGCTCTGAGAGGAGAATAGGAGATTACAGACAGAGGTGACACATCAGACCTCCAGAGCTACCTACTATGTTTTTGCTTACTATGTTGTTGTTCCTACTACTCAGAGAGTACCTACATACTCTCAGTATATGATAGCGTCAGAGGGAGCCAGGGCACCTAGAGCTGAGGCAGTGCCTGATGCACCACCACCACCTCCACCAGATGCAAAGGATCAGGAAGACAGCTGATCTGTCTAGATATTATGATATTTTTTCTCTATTTTTCATGTATACTATTTTGACTTATGATAGCTCACATGAGCTCATTCTTTTGTACTTTGTGCCAGTAGTGCACCCTTGACTAGTTCAAGTTATATGATATGAGATCGAGATTTTGGTTATGACTTCATTTGTACTTGTCATGTTTTGATTTATGATGATATCATGTGATGTACATGCTATGAGTAGTGTAGAATGTATGTATGGATTTATGCAATGCAATGATTTCTTTCACATGTATGGATGTTATGCAAATGTAATTGATTATGGAAAAATGTATGATTTTGATTATGCTCATGTATGCAATGTAATGCCACAGTTGGAATGATCATGAATATGTAATGTAAATGCAACGATACACATGATATGTTTTACAGGTATTGATGAAGACAAGTACTCAGTCTTATGTCAAAAAGGATGTCTAACCCAGGATGGTGACTGCTTGTGGTTCTATGAGGAAACCTTTGTGTGAGATTCAGCTCTTCATGTCAAGTTTAAGTGTAGTTTTGAAGGATTGTTTAAGCATTCAAGTGTGTTAAACAATTTGTGAGATCATGCAATCATGCCAAATGAAAAATGACATGTAGAATGAAATGCAAACCTAAGACCTAGGACCTAGTCACTGATCATGTGTCGATTTGTTGTCATCATTGAACTTTTTAGGTAACCAAATAAATCAATACAATGCCCACCAGTTGTGAAACTATAGAGATATGAATATTGATTTGTATGTGCAAGAATCAATACAATGCCCATTGGCTAAACCACCACGGACATATGACTATTGATTTTGTTTTCAGAATGTTGGATTAGATATAAGCATCAAGGCACAAATGCCAGGATGACTTGAATATCATGTCCATTTTAATATAGCAATTTGTATATGCATCAAAACATAGATGTCATGATGACCAGAATACGCCTTGCGGAACAAACACATCAAGCAGTCAAGAGATCATTCTAAATCCAGTGTGAATTACCCATAGTGACCCTTTATCATTCACATCCTTAGGTAAGATCATTTTTCAGAGTAGGAGTAAGAACTTTCTCAAAAGATAATAGTTAGATCAAACTTCCTTGAATTTTCCGCGTATCAATTATTGAGGTACGCATGGCCATCCAATATGAGATAGAGGCTCTTACAGATAGACACCATTTCAATCCATAATTTCCAAAGTTGTTAGATTTTCACATACAAGTAGAAAACAAAGAAAAGATTATGCCCCCCAGTCATCACTCTCTAAATCCTGTAAAGGACATCATCGAAGAGCTCAAAAGGACACAATATGCAAAAATCTCAATGCGAATCAGTAAGCATACAAGGAGATAAAAGCATGTAAAAGCATAGATTGTTTTCAATTTGTGTTTGATTACGTTGTTGTAGATGCAAAATCCTTTCTGGAGAGGAGACAGACTTGACTAACTCGGATGTGTGTGCTATAATTGTGTCACACTTCTATGGATCATTACATGCAAGGAAACTCAAGAATGAGCCCTCACAAATCGATCCATAGCTCCCTAAGCATGGAGTGCAAGGGCTTTTAAGAATGCTCTCAGCTAGAGCTATTTAGCCTATAACCTTGCTAGTAAACCATGCAATGGGAGATTCAATGAAGATAAGGGCAAGAATGCCAATATCCTCAAGAATCAAGAATGAAATGCAATGCAAGCTAGTTTAAGAATGGAAATGCAAGCTAAACTATGGAAATGAAAGATGCAAGTATTACAAAGCCTCCTAGTTAAACTAGATGAATTAATCTAAAGCATAAAGGAAATCTAAGCTAAGAATGCCATGAAAATGAAGCTACTATGCAAGAAATGAAATCTAACTATGAAGCAAGAAAGCCATGATGATGCAAGAATGAAGACAAGAAGATAGAGTGTTGATGAAGATCCAAGATGAATGCCAACAATGCTCCAAATCTTCAAACCCTAGATGCAAGAATATCTCCAAAAGCTCCAAGATGACCTAGAAAACCTGTAGCATAACAATAGCATAAAAAGTTGGGGATAGAATGAAGAAGAGAGCTCTTCTTTTATAGGAAATGAGGAGAAATGGACCATGGAGATTAAGAGGCAAAAGATTTAATCAACGGTGGAGCTTGAAAGAGGAGCAATCCATATGCATAAGTATCCTCCAATAGGAAAATAAGAGTTGACTTTTGTGTCCATATGAGACAAAAAGTACTTTTTCTCTTTTTATAAATAAGAATAATGTTTTATTTGTGCAACTTAGGATAAGAGGAAAAGTGAGAGCTTTTATTTATTTAAAAGGGGAGGAAATATTCCTTTTAAATAAATAAAGACTTAGGATAAGACGGTTAGCCCATAGAAAATAATTGAATAAATGATAGAACTAGGATTTGATCAAGAATAAGCAATTGATGATTTAGCAAAAGGGGCTAATAGTCTAGGTGACCATTTTTAGGTGTATACATTTGCCCCTCTTTGACTAATGTGTGATCGATTTGGGAACACATGTAGTCAAAGAATGAAGTTGAAATGTGAGATCGATTTGGGATCACAAAGCAACTTAGATCAGCCAAGAAAGCAAGCAGATAGCCAAGAAGGCAAGCAAATAGCGATCTGACTCCAAAGAATGAAGTGCAGAGAGATAGTAAATCCTACATGGTCAGCCTGGTAGCGACAGTACTGAACACTTAGGAAAGAGATAACCAATAAGATATGATGTGTCTGCCCCCTTAGGATCGAAAGCGAAATCCAGGTAGAGGGAAAGCAGAAGCAAGAGCAACATGATCAAATCACTAGAAATCATAATCGAGGCTGAAGAGAATAGAACAACCATCAAGTAGTGAAGGTATGCCCCACACATGGGACATGGGGCACGAACCAAGCGGTCCCTCAACCCGAAAACACCATGGAGGGGAAGAATTTGAACTTGGGATTTGAAAGTGAATGAAAGACTAGAAGTTTGAAAGAGATGGGGATGAAGAGGTGAAGAATGCCCCAGCGAAGATGGAAGGATCAGGCCTCAAAAGGTTAGCCAACTGCGTGAAAGAGGGGGAAAAGGTGATTTGGATGATCAAGGGGAAGTTGGATTTCGGTTTTGATCCCAAAATGAAAGGAAAATGATGTGATATGAAAGACAAGAAGTGAAAGACATGATCAGGAAGAAGCGAAAGGTGAGCGCAGTTGATTAACAAGTCCACGTAAGATGAAAAGGAGAGCTCTCTCCATATGCAAGATGCAAAACTAACTAACATGAACTTAAGAATGCAAGCTACATGAAAAGTGGTTTACTTGCAAGGTTACAAAGCCAATAGACATCTAATATTCATCATTGAGCATTATTGGTAGCGTCAGAAGATCATACAATACACACTAGCATAACTATGTGGATCTGAATATGATCTATATCAGATAGAAATGTGGAAATCCCACCTAGGCATCAAAGACGTGTAGGTCCAGATGACTAATGCAGTGAGATCACCTAAGTTTGATATAGCAAGATTATGCTCGCATCAAGACACAAGAAAGTCAAGATGACTAGAAGCATGCACTCGCGAAATAGTCAAGGATAATACCTTGTAGGTCCATAGTGTCAAGTAAGACCAGCATAAATGCTCATGACAATGAGGACCAACAAGATATACCCACAAGTAGATAAAGAAATAAAACATGTTCTCATTCCCTCAGTCTTCTAGCTATCGAAAGCGAATGCTACCAAGGTGCCTGTTTCAGGACTTTTTATAAAAAAATTTGTATTTTTGCTACCAAGGCGCCTGTTTCTAGGTTTTCACCAAGGCACTTTTTCAATTTTTTTTGAATTTTTGAATTTTTTGATTTTTTTGTATTTTTTCAGGACTTTGTATGCTTTTTAGGATTTTTTCAGCATCATATATGAATTTTTTTGGAATTTTTTCAGGATCATAAAGTATGTACAAAGAATGCCCCAGACAGAAATGGGCATCAAGAATCTTCTTCCTCTGATGTAGAGAACTGATAGGCCCCAGGCCCAAATGCTGCAACTGTGACGATAGGAGGTCTCAACCAGTTTGACCAATAATAACCAGCCCTAAGCAATGTCTGAGCTAGCGGAGGATCGTTAGAATGTGATCCACATATGCCATTGTGGATTTTAGCTAGCACTTTTTCTGACTCCTCTATTTCTAGACACTTAAGGAGAGTTCCGTCTAGACCCTTCCTATACAAGTCACCAGAGACAAAGGCAAAGTGTAAGGGATGGCGGAAGGAATGGCGTGGTGGATTTGCAAGAGGAATATGAGGTGGAAGATATGAAAAGATGGTAGGATTGTAAGATTTGTGAGCAGGATAGCGTAATTCATCCACCAGGAACTTGAAGTGAAATTTATGCTTTTTCATTTGTAAGATGGATGTCAAAGCAACCAAGGCATTAGCAACTTTGTTCTCAGCTCTAGGAATAGGCTGAAATATAACAGATATGAGATCATGCTTGAAGTAGTGCACCATTTTTTTGTAGAGAATCAGCTTGTCATCTTTTATTTGAGACTCATTATTTTTTAGCAGATTTTTATTTTTACTTTTCTTAGGTGCGGATACCACCACAATGTGGTTTTCACTATTTGACCATTGCTCTTTTCTTTTGACTTGATGACTGTGATGTTTGATTGTTGATTCAATCTTTTTTGGGGCTAGTTCGCTGGTGGAAGAAGTAACAGGTGTTGATGCAAGATGAAATGAAGTGACTGGTTCAATAGCATTTATGCGAGGGGTGTCATCTCTGGTAACAAGAGAGGTTGAGCCTATAGGGTAAGCTCCAAAAGTAGCTAGATCTATACTTGTCATAGAAGAACCAACATGGTCTGCTAAGGCAATACGAGGAACAAACTCATCAGACCCCACACAAGACCCATCAACCATGTCGGGATGGTTACTACAAGAATGAACCATATCAACATCCATATCATCAGTAGATATACATTTTTCTCCCCAAAGAAGTGAAGTAGAGGGAAGATCATCTCCCATGTGAGCCATAGTGTGCAGTGGTGACTCATTTGTATCTGTGTCTTAATTACTGAGCATGGGAGTATTTCTCGAATCATCTCTATAGATCCACTCTTGGACAGCTTGTTCTTCTCTGTCTGCTTCTAAAGGAACGAATGAAGGAACAAAAGTATCAAAGATCACCATAGCAGAAGTGGAAGGCTTCATCTGATCAGAAGGTCTCCCATATGACCTAGGAGAAATAGGTATAGAAGCAAAGGAACCCAGCATATATTCACCCATACCAAGGCTCATCATCTTAAGTGATTTCTCAGTAGCAACTAGAGATGTACTAGGATCAACAGAAGGCTCATTGTGAGGAACAAATTTTTCAACAGTAGCAAGAGCATTAATAGCAATAGTATGGTCTCCAGGAATCACAACTTCAGTGCCATTGTATGGAAATTTGACGCACTGATGATAAGTGGAAGGAATAGCCTGCATGTCATGGATCCAAGGATGACCCAAAAGAATGTTATATGCAAGTGGGATGTCCAATACTTGGAAGCTAATATCTTTCGTGACAGGGCCCACTCGGACAGGCAGCGTGACAAGACCTTTGGAAGATCTTTCCACTTCATCATAAGCTTTTATAGTAATCTTCTTCTTGGAATCCACAGCCAATTCTGACAAACCTAATTGTTGTATGACATTGAAAGAAACAATATTTAACCCTGCACCATTGTCTATCAGGACTCGGCGGACTCGGGTATTGTAGACTAGAACTTCAATGTGTAAAGCTAGATTATGAGGGTGAGCAATAGATATGTCATCTTCTACAGAAAAGGAGAGAGATAGCGGAGATGAAATGTGGTTGACCATAGCCTGAAATTGATCTGGATCAATGTCATTGGGAACACGTGTTGTACATAGGGCCTCATCAAGAATCTCTCTATGCGAAGAGGATAACCGAAGAAACTCAAGGATAGATATCTGTGCTGGTGTCTTTTGCAAATGTTGGACAAGATCATAGCTAGGGGTGGCTGAAGGAGCCACTTGTTTGGAAGGCAAAGCTTGCTTGGGATCTTGCGCAGTTTTAAGGACAATCTTGGCTTGCCCCCTAGTAACAGCATTCAGTGTCTCACTTCGGGAAGATGAACTACCACGTGTTTGCAAGACTAACTTTGGCTTACCATGATTGGTGTTATTATCATCTTGAGACCTCATCATTAGAACTCTCTCAATGGGCTCTACCATGTTAATCACAAGTGTATTAGAAGGATACGTGTAATTGATCTTTGCATCATGATTCTTCTTATGTGTTTGAGAGGTTTCCCCCTTATCATGCTTAGGTAGAGGATCTTTGAAAGCTGTGTGATCAGAATTTTTAGTTAAGCCATCAGTGGAGATTGTGCCATTCTCAATAAGATCCTGAATATCATCCTTAAGCCTAAAACAATTATCTGTTGGATGTCCCTTGTTTCTGTGATAATGGCAGTAATGATCCTCTCTCCACCAATCGGGCTTATTTATCGGATCCTAGTTACCAGGTTTATCAGGAAGCATAAGATATCCATTGTCAACCAAAATCTTAAGGATCACATCGTAAGGTTCTGCCAACTTGGTATAGACTCACTTTCGAAATGACTTCTTAGGCTTATCTGCATATTGAGGTTTAGGAGCACTGTGAGCGTTGGCAGCTTCTTGTTGTTTTGTTGCATAGATAGCATTGGAAAGATTGAAAGCAGGCTCTTTAACTTTAGGAGTGTCAACAACCCCATCATTAACAACATACTTGTTCTTATTCCAAGGTTTGTTCTTGTCTTTACCATTTCCTTTAGCATCTTTATTAATAACAATATCCCCTTTTCTTATAGCTACATCCTCAATTCGATATGCACTTTCAACTATGTCATGGAAGGAGGAGAACAGTTGCTTCCTTAGATCATAAAATAGCTCAGGCACAAGTGTGTTGACGAAAATGTCAATCTTTTCTCTTTCAGGTAGCTGACGAGGATATCGAGAATACAATGACCTCCAACGTTGTAAGTAAGTTGCAAATGGCTCACCTTGATGTTGTCTTAGATTATCGAGATCTATCACAGTGACAGGTTGTTGGATGTTGTAAGAGTACTGTTGGGTAAATCGCTGAGCCAACTCATCAAAAGTCTTAAGAGGTGGTGTCAATTTTGCAAACCATTCCAAAGCTTGGCCTCTTAAGCTTCGAGGGAATAAGCGTAGGAGATATGTGTCTTCATGAAGAAAGTCCATACTAAGAGCATAAAAATGACGCACATGGTCATGAGGGTCACCATTTCCATCATACTTGTCATATTTAGGAACCTCAATATCCTTAGGAAACGGGACCATGTATAGATCTTTATCAAAAGGAAGAGCACAAATTGATTCTACAAAAGAGACCTTTGGAGGCTCTCTTTCTAATGCCATTTGGGTAAGGCGTTGATTTGTCTGACGTAATTCTTCTTGAAGGACTTCCAATTCAGTTGGTACTCTTTGTTGGACAATTTGTCTGACATCATAGCCGGGAGGAATCTTGTATCCTCTGGAAGTCATATATTGAAAATATTGATCGCCATTAGGCTCTAAAAGCTTATGCATCATTCATTGGAAATCCACATCTTGTTCACATCTCATAAGATCTTCACTAGAAATCTCATCATTAGCCTCTACCTCATGTTGAGAGGGAGGAGGTCTAGGTGGTGAAGAAGGCATAGCAAAAGTTGGCCTTGGAGGAGATCTTGGTGGCGTGTTGTTGTCATTGTTGCCATTGTTAAAAAGAGGTCTATGCTCATGATTACTAGTCTCAGGTTGCTCATGAAATATCCCTCTATAAGCCATGCACCTAGTAGCATCCATCCTTTTTTTATTGTGTTCTTTATCTAAGCGCGCTTGGTTATCCTTACACTCAAAGTGTTCTTGCAAGAGTTGAAACTTTTCTTGTTCAGTCAAAGTGAGTGAGACACTGTCTGTGTTTTTGGGGGTCTTGAATGCGAAAAAGAGGAAACCTCCTTTATACCACGGTGTAGCCTTAGAATTCTCAGATTGGTCAGAACTAGAACTATTGTTGCTAATGGGTGCTTTTGAAAGTCTAGTTGGAGAAGGTAACTATGTATAATTGAACGGAGGATGACTCTCCTGCTCAAATTGAGACCGAGTTGTAACCGGCATGAAAAGAGATGTTGGTTGACTAATAGAATAAGACAAAGTTTCTTAGATTTGAGATAAGCAAAGCTAATAAAGATCACTTGTCAAAGTAGAACAATAGAGAGATGGCTCGTCAAAAGTGCTCAAGCACTTACAGCAATCAATTGACTAAAGCTGAGCAGCGAGCAAGAAGCTCAATAAGCAAGTAGCTAGAGAGGTAACCATGATGCGACAAGTGATCAAGAGTAGCATTCGTTAAACTCAAACCCAAAAGTTTTAGCTCATTTGTTTCAGTCTAGAACAAATCTAAGCATGTAGGTAACAAACCAGTTTCAGGTAAGAACAGAAAAAGACACTCTACGACAGGTTAAAGTGCAAGTTTAGCAACTCCGAATTGTAGCAATGAAAGGACAGTAGAAATGACTCAGGATTCTTGGTTGAGGGTATGCAAGGATACTTCAATATCATATGACTCTTGACCAGTGAATGTGAAAAACTCAGTTTTGAAGCGCTTTGACCAAATTTGTAGATTGAACAGTGCAATTTCTCAGTTTGAAAAGCAGTAGCAATAAATAAAAGACAGGTTTGCAAATAGTATGGGATCAAACATGTCATAGAACACTTGAAACAAGGGCAAAAGCAACCTTGCCAAGACAAGCACTTGTGATATCAAAATAGGGAACTTTATGAATGCTACCGTTTGTTTGAATGTTGAGAACGTTTACACGGGCATAGCACAATCGAAGACAATTCAAGCAATTACTACCTACAAGGACAAGGCTCATTACTTAGCAACGTGGCCCACAACTTGATGCTCCCTTGCCTTACACCAAGTGGTTGCCCACAAGAGATATTGGTGTTGTCATGGAAGTGTCAAAAACACAACCAAAGGAACACATATGGTGAGTGTCTTGGGGTGATCCGGGTAAGTCCACTTGGATCAATCCTTGCACCACGAAGCTAAGCAGCTAAAATAGGGTGGCCTCTATCTAATGGTTTATAGTAAGGGTTTCCGTTCATAGCACCCCTCTTGCTCCTCATAAAGGACTAGGACCTCGTGGCCTCAAGAGTACCTTAAGCATTCTTGATTAATGCTTTCCTCATGGTCACAATCCCACAAGTTACTCACATCAAGCGAAGATAAGTACTATGTCTACCAAGGTTTTGTGTCCTCGATAGCCTTGAGATTATAGTGAGTTGGAATCACTCGCCACCAAGGAAAATGATGACAAGGTTGTCCCCACTTGGGTCGTTCCTCTTGATTGCTCAAGAGCAGGCCCGCTAAAGGATCCTAAGCTAAACAAAGAGTGGATTAATTCTTGAGGTTCAAGGTTTTTGGTTCACCACAAGGGTGAAGAGCATACTCCCCTATCTCAAGAATCTCTCCCAAACACACCAAGCAAAGATTCAATTACCCCCTTGCTTTCAAAATCCCAAGATGGGTCAAGATTTCTGTTTCACCACAAGGGTGAATAGCATACTCTCCTACCACCTCAAAATTTCTACAATAAGGTATTAAGTGCCTATGAAAGGAAACAACTAGTATATGCCGCACTTAATAAAGAAAGCAATTAAACAAGCACTTGATTTGGTTTTTATGCTTAGGGCAGCCCTGCAAAAACTATTAGTAGCCCTCTTTGACATGCGATTTTAGCAAATTTCAAGCAAGAAGCACCTACAACCACAACTTGTTAGACCAACAAGAGTTAGGAGAATCAAAATCCAAAATCTAATAATGATTAGTACATGAAAAAAATCAGATAATGTGCAAAAGTAACTGATCAAATGATAGAATCTGAAAATGAAACCATCATGGTTGGATTAGGCTCAGAAAGACCTTTCCAACGATATATCACACTTAAACTTTTGATACCATTTGCAAAATTTCAAAAAAAATGGGCACCCGTTTTCTAGAGTGGCACGGATTTGAAAACGCTAAAAATTTCAGAAAATTTCAAAAAGATAGCTAACAACCCGAAACTTGCAAGATAGATAAAATAGCCCAAAAATAGCTCACTGCCAGGTACAGACACAGTATCGCGCGATACTTCGCCTGACACCAGGCGATACTTTTAGTCTACGCGATATTTCACCTTATACCAAGCGATACTTCACCTGACACCGGGCGATATTCTCTACTATAGCCAGGTGATACTTCTGACAGGCAAAGTATCGCACACGCATACAGAGGTATATCGCGCGATACTTCTTATGACAGGTGAAGTATCGCGCGCACATACAGAGGTATATCGCATGATGCTTCTGGAAAGTATTGCATGACAATCTAAGACAAAAATAGAGACGAAAAATTAAGCTAAAAACTTGCCGAAAAATTGACGAAAATTGATGAAAATGCAAAATTTAAAAGACAAAGTCTATCTACTCTACCCCATGGTGGGCGCCAAAAAATGTGTGCTATAATTGTGTCACACTTCTATGGATCATTACATGCAAGGAAACTCAAGAATGAGCCCTCACAAATCGATCCATAGCTCCTTAAGCATGGAGTGCAAGGGCTTTTAAGAATGCTCTCAGCCAGAGCTATTTAGCCTATAACCTTGCTAGTAAACCATGCAATGGGAGATTCAATGAAGACAAGGGCAAGAATGCCAATATCATCAAGAATCAAGAATGAAATGCAATGCAAGCTAGTTTAAGAATGGAAATGCAAGCTAAACTATGGAAATGAAAGATGCAAGTATTACAAAGCCTCCTAGTTAAACTAGATGAATTAATCTAAAGCATAAAGGAAATCTAAGCTAAGAATGCCATGAAAATGAAGCTACTATGCAAGAAATGAAATCTAACTATGAAGCAAGAAAGCCATGATGATGCAAGAATGAAGACAAGAAGATAGAGTGTTGATGAAGATCCAAGATGAATGCCAACAATGCTCCAAATCTTCAAACCCTAGATGCAAGAATATCTCCAAAAGCTCCAAGATGACCTAGAAAACCTGTAGCATAACAATAGCATAAAAAGTTGGGGATAGAATGAAGAAGAGAGCTCTTCTTTTATAGGAAATGAGGAGAAATGGACCATGGAGATTAAGAGGCAAAAGATTTAATCAACGGTGGAGCTTGAAAGAGGAGCAATCCATGTGCACAAGTATCCTCCAATAGGAAAATAAGAGTTGACTTTTGTGTCCATATGAGACAAAAAGTACTTTTTCTCTTTTTATAAATAAGAATAATGTTTTATTTGTGCAACTTAGAATAAGAGGAAAAGTGAGGGCTTTTATTTATTTAAAAGGGGAGGAAATATTCCTTTTAAATAAATAAAGACTTAGAATAAGACGGTTAGCCCATAGAAAATAATTGAATAAATGATAGAACTAGGATTTGATCAAGAATAAGCAATTGATGATTTAGCAAAAGGGGCTAATAGTCTAGGTGACCATTTTTAGGTGTATACAGGATGAAGCTTCAAAGGACTCTTACTGGATATGATACGTCTAGGATACACTGGAGGCCATAGGATATGACATGGATTGTCGCCAAGTTTGAACTTTGATAGAATACAGACACTTTTGCATATTGGTGTACAGACTGACTTATTGAAAACAAAAATATAGAAACAAACTGGGAGATATGTACAAACTAAAGCAAGACTGAAAGTTGGGGAAAGACCAAGATTGCGCTGATAGATGGAGCATTTTGAAACAAGTGGCACCCGTTTGCCGGGTTTTCACCATCTTGGCAGAGATTCTATTTTTGCTACCAAGGTGCCTGTTTCTAGGTTTTTACCAAGGCACTTTTTCTTTTTCTCATTTTTTTATATTTTTTATTTTTTCAATTTTTTTGTACTTTTGATATTTTTTTTATTTTTTTGTGAATCATCAAGATGCCTATTGCTAGGTTTTCACTAGGATGTTTATTTTTTTAGGACTTTTTCCAATTTTAAAGATTTTTTTAGGACATTTTACCATAGACTAAATACCTTAGGCATAGAATTTCTTTAGATGGAGAACGTTGATTGGTTCTCAGAGCTATTCTCCTTCAGTCGTTGAGAGTTGATAGGCACTAGAGCCAAAAGTAGAAGTGATAAAAAAGGGACCCAGCTAGTTGGGTTCAAACTTCCCCTTACATTCTCTATGTGATTGATTTTTAGGATTCTCTCTCAAGACTAGATCGTCAATCTGAAATTCTCTGTGTCTAACTTTCTTGTTGTAACCTCTAGACATTCTCTTCTAATATACTCTAAGATGATCATATGATGCTTGTCTGCACTCATCTAGTAGTTCAAGTTCTTGCAACCTAGACACTTTGTAGCCATCATCAGTTACTAGACCATGCATTTTGATTATTAGTGATGAGATTTCAACCTCAATAGGCAGTACCACTTTAGACCCATAAACTAAAGTGAATGGTGTAGCCCCAGTGGGTGTTTTGATACTTGTTTTGTAGGTCCAGAGAGCTAGATTGATCATGAGATGCCAGTCTCTTCCTATTTTATTAACAATTTGGTGCAATATTTTCAATAGATTCTTGTTAGAAGCCTCTGCTTGTCCATTCCCTTGAGGATAGTAGATAGATGACCAATATTGTGTAATCTTGAATTTGGCACATAGATCATCTAAGTCTCTGTTCTTGAATTGTCCATGATTATCTATGACTATAGAATGTGGAATACCATACCGACATATGATGTAGTTCAAGATGAACATTGAATTTTGTTTGTCGGTTGCTTGAGTCAAAGGGACTACTTCTACCCATTTTTAAAAATAGTCTGTAGCTGTAATAATATGGGTATGTCCATTAGAAGAATGAGGATGTATGGATCTTATAAGATCAAATGCCCATTGGTGAAAAGGCCATTGTGTATTAAAGGAAATTAGATCTCTCCCTGGTGCATGAATTAAGTTACCATGTACTTGGCACTTTTGATAGTTCTTAGCAAACTTGATAGCCTCTTTTTCCATTTCAAGACAATAGTACCTTGGCCCTAATAAGTTTTCAAGCTAGTGTTAAACCATTCGAATGTGAGCCACATATACCTTCGTGGGCTTCCTCTAATGCACATTGAGACTCTTCCCATTCTAAACATCTAAGGAGTGTACCATCTAGACCTCATTTATAGAGATCGTGACTAATGATGACATATCGGGATGCATTTTAGATAAGGTATCATTTCTCATGGTGGTTGAAGGTATCGAGAATGATTTGATCTTGGAGATAGGAGAAAAGGTTTTTGTATTAGGATGAATCATGACCAACAACAGTGCAGATCATCTGGGTTTCAGGAGAATCATATGTAGGATAAGATAGTGCTTCCACCAGGAACTCATAGCGTAGCTCATGTTCAGGCTGTTGTAATAAAGTAGATAGTGTTGCCATTGCATCGGCAGCCTTTTTCTCTATTCTAGGAATCTTCTCAAATGTGATAGATATGAAATATTTATTTAGATCATCTACCATTCTCTTGTATGGGATTAGCTTTCCATCTTTCATTTGATACACATCATTGACTTGGTTTATTACAAGTTGTGAGTCTCCATGAATGTGTAGTTCTGTTACTCTCCACTCAATTGCTATCTTCATGCCATTATGAAGGGCTTCATATTCAGCAATATTGTTTGTGCAAGGAAACTTGATTATGAATGCTTTAGGGATTGAGTATCCTTGAGGAGTGATGAACAATATGCCTACTCCAAATCCATTCTGTGTATAGGAGCCATCAAAGAATAACTTCCATGATCTAGAAGACAGGTTCATGATAGAGGAATCTGGGAATTCCATTTGCATTGGTGTATCATCAAAAAAAGGTGCATTAGCCAGTTGATATGCAATTACTTGGCCTTTGATAGCTTTTCTTTCAACATATTCGATGTTAAATTCACTTAATAGCATCACCCATTTAGCTAACCTACCTGTGAGTGCAGCTTTGCTTAGGAGGTACTTTAGTGGATCAATCTTAGCTACCAAATGTGTGGTATGAGCTAACATATAGTGTCTCAATTTTTATGATGCAAAGATCATAGCTAGACAAGCTTTCTCAATCATTGAATAGTTCTTCTCATATGCTACCAATGTTCTACTGATATAGTATATAGCTCTTTCCTTCTTGTTCTCATCATGTTGTGCTAGTAATGCCCCTAGTGATGTATCTGTGGTGGAGACATATAAGATCAATGGCTTCCCTTGTATAAGAGGCATCAAAATAGGAGGATTTGATAGATATTTCTTGACATGTTTAAAGTTCTTTTCACATTCCTCATTCCATGCAAAGGTCACACCTTTATGTAATGTTTTTGTGAAAGGTTGTGATATGTCTATTAGTTGAGATATGAAGCATCTAATAGATTGTACTCTTCCTTGTAATGTTCTCATTTGACTGATATTCTTGGGAGGTTGCATCTCCATGATAGCTTTGACCTTATCTAGATCTACTTCAATTCCTTTCTTTGAAACAATGTAGTCTAAGAGCTTTCCAGAAGTGACACCAAAAGCACACTTCTTAGGGTTCAGCCTAAGACTAAACTTCTCCATTTGATCTAGTATTTTTCTCAAATCATTTAGATGTTCAGATCTTATCATAGATTTTTCTAAAGTATCATCAACATAGTCCTCCATAGTTCGATGCATCATGTCATGAAAAATAGATGTCATAGCTCTCTGATATGTAGCGCCAGCATTCCTAAGCCCAAATGGCATGACATTCCAATAAAAGGTACCCCACGCACATGTGAAAGTAGTTTTCTCTTGATCTTCTAAAGCAATTTTTATTTGGTTGTATCCAGAAAAACCATCCATTAAATAATACATCTCAAATCCCATAGTCATGTCCATTATCATATCAATATTAGGTAATGGAAAATCATCCTTAGGGCATGCTTTGTTTACTTCTCTGAAATCTGTACACACTCTGATTGATTTATCTGGTTTAGAAATAGGTACAATATTAGAGATCCATTCAGCATAGTCAATAAAACAGATGAATCTGGCTTTTAGTAGTTTCTCTAATTCAGCTTTTACCAAGAGTGCAACATGTGGATGCATCTTTCTCAATTTTTGCTTAACAAGTTTGACGTTTGGAGCTATAGATAAATGGTGCATTATAAGATTAGGATCCAACCCTAGCATATATGAATATTTCAATGCAAAGTTGATCTTCTTTTTTGTTAGGAATGTGGTAAATTTTTTCTTTTCTTCTTCTGATAAGGATCGTGCTACATGGATCAACTGTGGTTCCTCTGTTGTTCCCAAGTTGATAGATTGATTGGGCTCAATTAGAACTAGAGATATGTCCTATAAATGACTCGGAAGGACATCAAATATCTCATCCTTAGGTGCCTCAGAGAGGTTTTCACCTTCAGATACATCTTTTATTTTTACTTTTGTAGGTTCTGAGACTACCACAAAGTGGTTTTCACCCTCAGAACTCCTTTTCTTTTTATTTTTACTCGTATTCTTTTGACTAAGATACTTGATGTCTGACTTCATCATGCTAACACTTAGTTCACTGATGGAAGTCCTCGTAGGCTCAACTGCATTGAGGTAGAAAGCAAGGGCATAGTCATTTGGGAAGGTATAGATATCTTGGCTCGGATTCATGGAGGTTTGGTCAAGAAGTTCAGGATGTTGGATAGTCAAAGTGGTGAAAGATTGGGAAAAAGTTTTTACGGATATGGATCTGTCATCATTGGTCCTAACTCGACTCTCGAGTTCAAAGGTGATATTACAACTCAAAAAATTCAATTCATGAATAGGCTCTGTCATTGTGGGAGTCCACTTCAGCCATCGGTGGATCAGACTCGTTAAGTTCATTATTTTGCTCTAGACTTACGTTGGGTTTAGGTGCATATTAGTGAATAACATCAACATGTTTTTCTCTGATAAGCTCATCTTCTTCAGGAATTACTCCCCATTCATAGTCATTTGATTCCTCATCTATGCCTCTAGGAAAATTAAGAACATGAGTAAAGTCAGGATGGATACCCCAAGAAGGGTTACCCTCAGATTCTGATTTGAATTCATACTCATGGGAATCTGTTTTAGAATAACTACCACCTTCTTCTTTGTCTGTTTGATTATCTTCAAGATCAGCTGGTTCTTATGGTGCAACTATCTCTTGTTCTATAGTAGGTTCTTGTGTTTCTACTACATTGATTATTTTTACTGGATCATCTTTAGCTTCAAGGAGGTCTTTTATTCCTTTAGGCAAATGCTCATAAGGAATGAGCTCATCAGTGGTGTCTGAATCATCACTGTCAGATTGTTCAGTTGTTTCTTCCTTTAGTTGATTTGATGTGGATGGCTCAATCTATTCTAAGACATGTGGGGAGTTCTTGCTAAGATAGAAAGGCTTCTTCTTATATCCTAGACCTTTTGTATCCTTTTTGGTTCACCCATGGTGGTCAACGGGTGATAGAAGACCTTTACCTTGTAGTCCTAGAGGTCCTTTCCCAGTATATCCCATTTTTGTGATCAATTTGTCCCCTGGTCCGTATGACTTCTGAGGAATTTTGCTTGAAGTGGAGTCACATTTCTAGACTAATTGAGATTGAGACTCATCCTTGTATAACCATGCAAGCACGTCTTCTTCTTCCTCAAACTCTTGCTTAGATACTTGTTTTGTGATAAAGCTTCCATTGAATATGACCTGGGATTCTTTAGCTATAGGTTTCACTTTATCAGAAAGTTGTCCATAAGATTTAGGGGACAATGAGTGAGATGTGAGAGATAAAATAGGTTCCATTGTGTATTCTCCCGTACCATTGCCTTTGATTTTGACTTCTTTATCAATGTCTTCCATTTTGAATGTTGAAGCAATGTCTATCTGCTTAGTGGAAGATTCTTTGTTATTAGGAACAAGTTTATCATCACTTTCTTTCAATGCATTGCAAGTTGTGTATAGGTCTGCTGGAATCATCACTTCTACTCCTTCATAAGAAAATTTCACACATTGATGGTATGTAGAAGGAATAGCTCTCATTTCATGTATCCAGGGTCTTCCTAGAAGGATGTTGTAAGCCAAAAGTAAATCAAGAACTTGACATATGGTGTCTTTGATAATGGGTCCTATTCTGATAGGTAAGACAATAGTTCCCTTAGAAGATCTTTCTTGCTCATCATATGCTTTCATAGTTATCTTCCTCTTGATGGGTGTGCAAACTGTTTTTGTTTTTGTACATTCTTTGTAACTTTTGCCTTGTCTTAAGCCTGTTAAAACCCCTGTTTTGCCATTAATTATTAAGGAATATAGTGCATATAATAAAGTCTTAAGGTTTGAAATATTTCTTGAAAGAGTGGATGTTTAATGCATAAATATGATATATGTTGGTTCATTTTGTTACAGGAACTAAACATGCGAGGATATGGAGTCGGCCATTTAGCTGGAAGAACAGTTTTGAAGTTGTTACTTTGTTACATTAAGCGCATAGTTTTGAATGGCTCAGATTTTGGTCATATGATATTTTAGTTAGACTGTTTTGCAAATTGTTATGTATGGCCAGCGGCCAAAACAAACTTTTCTCTATGTTTAGGAAATAGGCCAGCGGCCATTCTAGTTAGTTGTCAATATGGTTAAACATTTTAGGTTATATAAGCAAATGTGAATCAAAAGACATATGATCGATAATATATGAAAAACTCTATTTTTGCATCATCTCTGAAATACTGAATTGAGAACGCAGAACTCCTGTAGCAGCCAGTTTTAAGTTAGTTCTCACCCTGTGTACCGGAGGAGGGCCCCCTCTTGGGAAACTTGGTGAGATTAGTGCAGTTTATTTTGTAAGTATTTTCATATTGTTGATTTCATGTGTTTCTTTCAAGTTTTAATTGTATGCATTTTCAAGAAGTCTGCTATATATTTGATTGAATCAATACAGAGCTTGTCGATTGATTATCGATTCAGTTGTCTGATGAAGTAACTGGTTGTGATAAGTTATAAAGAAATTGTTTGATATTATCCTATCATTACATAAATCTATTACTGTTCGCCACATTCCTCCTACCGCCTGCATTCATCCTTAATACTCACAATATCATTTTTTGTATTCCCCTTACCATATCCCTTCAGTCATTGAGCTAAAATACTCCCAATATTCATAACCTCCTGTCGCCATCCATAGTATTCTCTGCCTTCTTTATTATACTTCCTACCGCACCCATCACACTCTTGGTTGCACTGTATTAAAACCAATCAGTTAAAAACCTCTTGTCGCTACCATACTTCCTGTCACAGTTTGAGCAGATTATAATTCTTAATTAAACCAACCTCCAATCAGACAACAACTTTCGCAATAAGCATTCATTGAGATTAATTATCTAAAAGAGTGTGATTAATTACTTAGAGGTGTGTTAATAAATACATTGTTTAATTGTTAAAGGGTGTGAACTTTAGATGAATTTAATCCATTTATAAAAAAATATTGTTTGAATCTTAAAATTCATTTTGCAGCAGATGTATGGTGTGTTTGACTTTTAATTGTTTTGTGTTTAAAGTTCATTTTTAGTAATTCGATTCTTAATTGCTTTGTGTTCATTTGCAGTGAATGTGTGGTAGTTTAATTTATTAGTAAGCAGTAATTTGCAATCATAAAACCCTTGATTTATTACTTTCACCCCTTGAGAAAATAGCTGTTATATCCCTCACGAGTTTACGAATCCTAGATTGACATTTGTAAGGGTAATTTCGATTCTATTATATCCATAAAAGGCTATCCCAGTGAACCTCAGTTTTACCCAGCATTTTTGGTGTCGTTGCCGGGGAGAGATATTAAAGGCGTGAAACTATAATAGGTCAAGATAGGAACAGTGAGCCCTCGAGAAGTCTTGAGCAATTGTCGGCCTTGCTTAAGCTAGTACCTTTGGTTTCCACTGTAGTAAATCATTTAGGTGCATGAATAGACCTAGAGATAGTCAAGGTAGGTTTGTTAAGTAAGAATTAGCAGGTAGTTCAAAAATTCAAAAACCACAAAAAGAGAAGAGGTCATTGAATAACAAACCTAAATCAAACGAAGAAGTCAATTTATAGCCACCTTCACAGTTTGACTTCCCTACTACATCTTCTGAAATCTTTCAACAATTCAAAGACTCATACGACACTAGGTGTAGTAAACCTCAGGATCTACCAGAGAAACCTTTTACAACATATCACACACCTTGGGCAACACAAGTTTTAGAGGAAATCATGGGTGATAATGTGGGAAATGTGGGGGAAGGAAATAATGATGGTAATGCCATTGTCCAACACAATACGACCTTTGAGTTTCCCATTCGACCTCCTGAGGATAATGCCCCTATGAAAAATATCCCTCACTCAGCACTTCCTATATTTAGAGGATCAACCTCTGAGGATCCTGATATGTTTCTATTTGAATTTGATGTCCTTTGTAATAGTTATGACTATCAAAGTGATGCACAAAAATTAAAGCTATTTCCAGCTACATTAAAAGATGCTGCGTTACGATGGTTTATGAGTCTTAGGGACATTAGAACATGGGATCAAATGAAGGATGCTTTTCTGGAAAAATATCAAGAGTATTGCAAAACTAAGGAAGTATGGGATGAAATCTTTCACATAACTCAATGGGAAGATGAGTCAGTTGAAGATTTCCTAGAGCATTTTGCCTTTAGTTTACAACGCTCAAGACACCCTAATTTAACTGCGAACACTATCAAAATGCTCTTTCTAAGAGGGATTCACGATGAAACCATGGATGCCTTAAATTTGATTGGTAAAGGTGATATTTCTAAAATGCCCTTTGATGATATTTGTGACATATGCAGGAACTATTCGCGATCTCATAGATCTATTCGTGGACCTTCAAGTAAGTTTTCCACCATGGGTAATGCATCAGGTATCTCCAAGTGAGAAATTGGTAACTTACTTGAAGACCTTAAAACTGATTTATTAAATCACATGGGCAAGCAAATTGACAGTTGTATACTCGCAGGAAACAAGAAGAAGCTGAAAAGGCCTTGGCAGTATACTGCCCAACTTGTCGTAAGAAGCATGGACCAGAAGATTGCCCTTATAATCGGACTCATATCGCATCCCTTGAGGAAGCTAGCAAGACTTCAACACTACTCCCATTTCCTGAAGGGAATGTTCCTATGGAGTACACCGAAGAACCAGTTTACTATATGGCTCCACGACGCCCGTTTCCACCTAGAGGGTTTTCTAATGAACATTTTTTTGGACCCCCTCAGCACTTTTCCAACCAAAGTCCATGGTATGGTGGTTGGCAACAACCTTAGCCCTATTCTCAATGGCCCCAAACTTCTCAACCTAGTACACAACCGTGGCATCAGGCATGGAGGCCACATGCGCCACAATTTTCGTATCCACCTCCACAACCTTATACACCACCTTATTTTCCACAACAGTCCTTTCCACCACCACCAATGATAAGTCCCTATCAACAACCTCAACAATTTCTTCCTCCAATACCTTCATCTTCTTCAAGTCCACCTTTAAATCCACCACAACCGCCTAGACCCACATCCATGCCAACTCAACCGAATCCAAATCCCAACAACAAAACTCCTCAGCCCGTATATAATAATGAGATGGTAAATTACCCTACTTATCCAATCAATGCAGTCGAACTGGAAGGAGTTCAATTAAGGTCAGGAAAGGCTCTCCAAGGGCCAACTATCACAGAAATTGAAGAAGAAGATAAGGAGGACATTCCAAAGGAACCTCCCTTTCCTCTGCCTTTTCCTGAGCGCTTGCTTTCTAAACCTGTACCAAAGGAACATATACAAACTAAGTTTGATTTTATGAATGAACTCAGGAATGTTAACATCAAAATTCCTCTTTTGCAAGCTCTTAAGGATATTCCAGTATATAATAAAACAGTACGCGAGTTATGCACCCGGCAACAGAAAAAGAAGGAAGATCCAAAGACTGTTCAAGTTATTGGACAATTAGCTGAATTGATGTTGGGGAATATAACCATTCCAAAATATGTAGATCCTAGTAGCCCTGTTATATAGGTAAGCATCGGTACAATTGTTATTCCTAACACACTTGTAGATCTAGGTGCTGCTATAAATGTGATGACCAATGAAACAAAAATCAAATTATCTTTGAATGGACTTAGACCTACTCCTACAGTGCTTCAAATGGCTGATCGATCCTTAGTCAAACTAGAGGGGATTATAGAAGATGTTGTTCTTTCCATCGATAGTTGGGATTATCCAACTGATTTTATGATTTTGCAACCAAAAGCTAAGTTGGGGGGGTATCCTTTAATTCTAGGGAGACCCTGGTTAGCAGCTGCCAATGCTCATATCAATTGTCGGTCAGGTAACATGGTTATTTCCAATGGAGAGAAAACAAAACAATTGACCTTATATCCCCTAGCTCACCCCTTGTTGGACACAGAAGATCCTGCATGGATTGATAGTGATCTAGAAGATTCACTACCAATCCTTGCCATCGAGCAAGTCCATCACCTTGAGGAGCCTACCGAGGACACCATTTTGCTGAACTTTCTTCAGAATAGGTATGAGTCCAACGATATCTTAGAAACTATGGTTTTTCCTTCTCATACAACTGTTGATTGTCCTTTTGGGAATTTTCCTCTTATCAGCAAGTCTCAATCTATCAAACACTTTTTCATCTTACATCAGCTTTTGCCACATCAATGTTTGTATAGTCCATTATTATCTTTAGATAAACAGGGAGCATCAGCAGAACTCATTCTTAATGCTCCTACACCTTCAGAACCTATGGAGATTTTACCAGGACGTACTCTTAATATTAACCCACAATTGACACCAACCCAAGTCAAAAATCTCATAGGTGTGCTTAAAGAACATAAAGATGCATTTGCATGGGAGTATCAAGATATGCGAGGTATCCATCCAGATACTTGTATGCACCATATTTACATAAAAGAAGGAAGTCGCCCCGTTCGACAACCACAACGAAGACTTAATCCTGCTTTACGCGACATAGTCAAGGAAGAGCTTTAGAAATTATTGAATGTTGGTTTTATATATCCTATCTTAGATAGCAGGTGGGTATCTCCCTTGGTTGTTGTTCCAAAGAAAAATGGTAAGTGGCGTATTTGTGTCGATTATAGAGCTTTAAATAAGGATACTAAGAAGGATCACTTTCCATTACCCTTTATTGATCAAGTTTTGGATACTCTTGCAGGGAAACAATTCTTCTCCTTCTTGGATGGATTCAGTGGATACAATCAAATCCGCATTGCCCCAGAAGATCAGGATAAGACCACTTTCACTTGTCCGTGGGGAACTTTTGCATACAATGTTCTTCCTTTTGGATTATGTAATGCCCCTGCTACCTTTCAACGAGCAGTATTAAGCATCTTTGCTGATCTAGTTAACGATTGTGTAGAAGTTTATATGGATGATTTTACTGTTCATGGGAATACTTTTAAAGAAGCCAGAGATAATTTGGAGAAAGTACTTAAAAGATGTATTGACACCAACTTATCACTAAGCCATGAGAAGTGTCATATGTTAATGACTGAAGGAATTGTCTTAGGCCACCTTATCTCCTCAAAAGGTATCCAAGTTGACCCCAAAAAGGTCCAAATAATCCAAGACCTCCCTATACCTTCAACTCAGAAAGACGTTAGGAGTTTCCTTGGTCATGCTGGATATTACAGGAGATTTATTGAAAACTTCAGTAAGATTGCTTCTCCTTTATTTGCTCTATTAGCCAAAGATGTTGTCTTCACTTGGACCCCTGAATGTCAAGAATCTTTTGAGACTATTAAGAACAAACTTGTGACTACTTCCGTCCTTAGGGACCCTAATTGGGAATTACCATTCCACATTCATACTGATGCTTCTGATTTTTCAATGGGAGTAGTACTCAGACAAAAAGAAGACAACCTATTCTATTCCATTTACTACGTCAGCAAGAACTTCATTGGTGCCGAGGTAAACTATATGGTAACTGAAAAAGAATTTTTAGCTGTTGTTTATGCTATTAATAAATTTTGGCATTATATTACTGGTTATAAAGTGTTTGTTCATACTGATCATTCAGCAATTCGATTTTTAATGAATAAACCTGTGGTAACTGGTAGAGTTATTAGATGGTTACTTTTATTACAAGAATTTGATGTCACTATACTTGATAAGCCTGGTCGAGAAAATGTGGTTGCAGATTTCTTGTCTCAGTTACAGCAATCAAATGGTGAATCTGTTCCTGTTGATGATATGTTTCCTAATGAACACCTCTTTGCCATTTCCACCAAGAGTCCATGGTATGCCGACATTGCCAACTATTTGGTTACATGCAAGTTTCTAGCGCACTTTTCTCCTTGAGAACGTTGGAAGTTGATAAGCCTGAGTGGACAGTATACATGGATCAATGGTCTTCTCTTTCGTACCGGCATTGATAACATTATGCATCGGTGTGTCCCTGAAGAGGATGTCTTTGATATTCTATGTGCCTGCCATACTGAACCTTGTGGAGGACACTTTGCTGCTCAACGGACTGCTCAAAAGATTCTTACTGCGGGATATTATTGGCCTACACTCCATAAAGATTGTAGGCGTTATGTTCATCATTGTGATCAATGCCAGCGAATGGGTCATCCTACTCATTCTGATGAAATGCCACTCCATCCTCAACTTTCTATTGAACCTTTTGAGAAGTGGGGTCTTGACTTTGTGGGCCCTATCAATCCACCTTCTAATAACAAGGAATATATTCTTGTTTGTACTGATTATGTTACCAAGTGGGTTGAAGTGGTGGCCCTCAAGCATGCTCGCGATTCTAAAGTTGCTGCCTTCTTGTACTCTGAAATTTTCACCCATTTTGGTGTTCCACAGGAGATTACTACAGATCAAGGACCCCAGTTCACTTCAAATCTTATTGCTACATTAGTCAAAGAGTATGAAATTAGTCACCGAAAATCATCACCCTATCACCCTCAAGCAAATGGACAGGTAGAGGTCACTAATCGAGAACTGGAGAATATTCTTACCAAGACTGTTGCTCTTCATAAGCAAGATTGGGCCACATGGCTTCCTGAAGTTGTATGGGCCTATCGTACAACATGGAAGACCACTACTGGTCTGACCCCTTATGAACTAGTCTATGGTAAGAGGGTTGTTCTTCCTATTGAGTTCGAGATTAAGACTCTTCGAACCGCACTTCAACTGGGTTTGAGTCTCTCTGATGCTCAGCAGGAACGCCTAACACAACTCCATTCCCTGGATGAACTCCGTCAAGATGCACTCCTCCATACCGAACTTGTCCAAAATCAACGAGCACTTTGGCATGACAAACACATTCGTCAGTGCTCTTTCCAGCCTGGTGATTGGGCACTTTTGTACGATTCCCGGTTCCAAGATTTCAAAGGAAAGTTTCACACAAGATGGCTTGGACCTTACGAGGTTGAGCATGTATATGACAACGGTGCAGTTCAGCTCCGCACAGTAGATTCTGAACGTCGCAAGCTCCTTGTTAATGGCCATCGACTAAAGCTATATAAAAAGCCTCTCTCCAAGGAAGCTTTCTCTCTGGCGCTTGCTAAGGAACTCACCTTGGTTCCTTATGGTCTTCCTCAACATTGCTAGAATATGTATATGCTTATATATATATATATATATATATATATATATATATATATTAAAAATAAAAATTATAAAAAAAAAAAAGGATCCAACAATGAAAACCAGTCTTTGGCATTGTTGGCCAACTACTTGTTGAAAACTGGGTAATCCAACGACTTGTAGTTGTCAAAACTCCTTGGTAGTGAAAACTGGTTCGCCAGCGCTGCCGGGCGGCACTTGATTGAAAACCGATTTCTCGACGGTCTAGTGTCGTAAATAAAACTTCAAAAAAAAAAAAAAAACACCAAAAAGGGCCGCCAACAGCCCCACTTA
Source organism: Chamaecyparis obtusa (assembly GCA_027943335.1). Taxonomy (NCBI): domain Eukaryota; kingdom Viridiplantae; phylum Streptophyta; class Pinopsida; order Cupressales; family Cupressaceae; genus Chamaecyparis; species Chamaecyparis obtusa. The sequence goes on along the minus strand of BSBK01001424.1, from coordinate 913,116 downwards.
TCTTCTGGCACGTGCGACAGGAGCTTTCCAGGTCCCTGTTGCCCATCTCTCGGTGGCGGGTCGTTCTTTGGTGGCTGCGATAGGAGGTTTTCGGGCTCCTGTCGCCCTTCTTTCGGCGGAGGGTCATTTTATGGTGGGTGCACCAGGAGGTGTGCTAATTCCTATCACCCCTCCTCTCGGCATTCTTTGTTCGTGGTTTTCCTTACGCTTCAATTTTTCCTGCCACCTCCACTGCTGCGCCTGCCACGTATCTCTGTTCCCTGTCTTTTCATTGGCTGCCTGTCCTTTCTCCTCTCTTTCTGTCGCCGATTTCCATTTACTCTTCACGTGCCTGCTGTCTTTTTCTCTTATGGCTGACGGTACTTTTTCCATGATCACTGATCTCCTTGGATTTGCTAATGACTTCACCTCGACCTCCACGCTGTCACCATGTCAGGAAGTATTTTCTTACCTTATGCTTTGTTTTATGTACTTTATTTTCTTATTGATTACTTGGCATGACCGGGATGGATCAACCGCTTAAGCTGGGGGGGTCCTAGGACATGTCATCATTTTCGCATACGCCCTTATGGAGTCATCATTTCCACGTCAGTTCTTACACGCTCCTTTTCATTATTACTAATCCCTGCGCCAGGTCACTTCTACATGAGTCTTTTGTCCTTAACAACTAATTACACCACCTTTGCCATTATTATTACTTTTTATTGGCATTGTCCTCATCTCCCTGTTGCTAAATCCGCTTCATACTTCCTGTCACTTTCATTTTTGTTGTTGCTTTTTGTTTTCCACTGTGATAAACCTTTCAAATTCTGTTGCCTGTTAAACATGGGGGGTAAACACCTTCGCTATGAACCTGATTCAATGGACAAATTGCATGCTACTGAAGAGGCAATGAAAATTTTTGCTCATGCTGGCTGGACGGAGTTCTTTAAATGATTGAGTGGGTTTGATGCTACTGTCGCTGCAGAATTTGTGACGGGCTTCCAGGGGGACAGTGCTACAGTTCGTGGACTCCAATTCCCAGTGAATTTGCAGATTATTGCATAGGTCACTGGCTTGCCTCAAGTTGGTGATCATTTCTTTCCTACCGCGTCATCTAGAGTTACCATTTTGAAACCTCACAAAAAGTAGTTTCTACAACGCGGCAAATCGGTTGGGAACATCCAGGGGCAAGGGATAGCAAGGAAATCACTTCCAGAGCCATGGGATGATGTTGCCAAGTTTTTAATTCACTTTATCACCTGCGAAGGTCGCTTCAAGTATGTATTTGCCCACCATTTTTGCTTAATGTTACATTTGTGATATGGTGTTCTTGTTAATTTGCCCTATTACCTATTTTGTTCCCTGAAACAGTCTTGTGACCAATACAATCGGGGACATGCTAATTCTTTGGCCCACCATGGATTAATCAAGCTCATTATTAACCATAACCTTCGCCTGGCTCAGCCACCTCTCGAATGGGATGCCTTTGTGAATTCAACTCCTATAGAAAGTCCTCAATCTCCTGTCGTCGATGATACCCCTGAAGCCAGTTCTTCTAAAAAGTGGCACCTGAAATCCTCAAGCCTACCCGAAGTAAAAACCTCAAAGCCTAAGAGAAAAGAAGAAAGTGAAACCCCAGAACATAGCCCTCATCCCATGATTACGCGACAGAAGCAGCATACCCCTGATAAATTGCCAGGGTTAGTTGACACAATGGAATCTGCAGGCGATATGGAAATTTTGGGAACAAAAGAACCCCAGACAAAGAGCACTTAGTTTTTGAGAAGGATGAGGAGCCAGTAGCGTAGAAATAAGAAATCACAACAGCAAAAAGAAGCCTCTACTCCAGAGAAAATGATTTCTGACGCAGAAGAGCCACTTGAACAACAAAATGCAAGAGAAATTGGACAACATGGCACCGAATTCAGCAAAGCATTTAGTGAAAGAGTTGGGGAGGACACTAATGTTGAGATTAATAAAGAAGAAGGCATTATGGACGATCAACAAAAGAACCTTGAAACTGCAAAATCACAAGAAGATGTCCATGAAGAACATGCTCAACAAGAAGGAATCATAATGCAAGAACACTCTAATACCACTACTGATATGGTCTTTTATCAGGGTATCAATGTGGAGCCTCCTCCTGAAACTGCTCTTGCAATGGTTGCTATCAGTAATGCTCAACTCCCTGTCACACCTACAGTTCAAAATGACCCTAATGTAATTGCTACAGCAACAAGTGAAATTCATGAAGTTCCTGACGCTGAATAGAATATGTCCCTCTTTTCTACTATACAATTATGGCAGATGATCACTCAGCTCCACTAATCACACCAACAGTTGTAGTTACAGCTACAAGCACTCGTCTCTCAGGAAAAGGGAATCACTGGTGTAACTAGAGCTAAAGAAGATACAGAGATATTAAATGAGAAGCCTATTCAATCCAGCTACACACCTAATTTGCATGAGGACATGCAAAACCTTTGAGCTGGGGGGAAAATGATGGGTGTGCAAACTGTTTTTGTTTTTGTACATTCTTTGTAACTTTTTCCTTGTCTTAAGCCTGTTAAAACCCCTGTTTTGCCATTAATTATTAAGGAATATAGTGCATATAATAAAGTCTTAAGGTTTGAAATATTTCTTGAAAGAGTGGATGTTTAATGCATAAATATTGATATATGTTGGTTCATTCTGTTACAGGAACTAAACATGCGAGGATATGGAGTCGGCCATTTAGCTGGAAGAACAGTTTTGAAGTTGTTACTTTGTTACATTAAGCGCATAGTTTTGAATGGCTCAGATTTTGGTCATATGATATTTTAGTTAGACTGTTTTGCAAATTGTTATGTATGGCCAGCGGCCAAAACAAACTTTTCTCTATGTTTAGGAAATAGGCCAGCGGCCATTCTAGTTAGTTGTCAATATGGTTAAACATTTTAGGTTATATAAGCAAATGTGAATCAAAAGACATATGATCAATAATATATGAAAAACTCTATTTTTGCATCATCTCTGAAATACTGAATTGAGAATGCAGAACTCCTGTAGCAGCTAGTTTTAAGTTAGTTCTCACCCTGCGTACCGGAGGAGGGCCCCCTCTTGGGAAACTTGGTGAGATTAGTGCAGTTTATTTTGTAAGTATTTTCATATTGTTGATTTCGTGTGTTTCTTTCAAGTTTTAATTGTATGCATTTTCAAGAAGTCTGCTATATATTTGATTGAATCGATACAGAGCTTGTCGATTGATTATCGATTCAATTGTCTGATGAAGTAACTGGTTGTGATAAGTTATAAAGAAATTGTTTGATATTATCCTATCATTACATAAATCTATTATTGTTCGCCACATTCCTCCTACCGCCTGCATTCATCCTTAATACTCACAATATCATTTTCTGTATTCCCCTTACCATATCCCTTCAGTCATTGAGCTAAAATACTCCCAATATTCATAACCTCCTGTCGCCATCCATAGTATTCTCTGCCTTCTTTATTATACTTCCTACCGCACCCATCACACTCTCGGTTGCACTGTATTAAAACCAGTCAGTTAAAAACCTCCTGTCGCTACCATACTTCCTGTCGCAGTTTGAGCAGATTATAATTCTTAATTAAACCAACCTCCAATTAGACAACAACTTTCGCAATAAGCATTCATTGAGATTAATTATCTAAAAGAGTGTGATTAATTACTTAGAGGTGTGTTAATAAATACATTGTTTAATTGTTAAAGGGTGTGAACTTTAGATGAATTTAATCCATTTATAAAAAAATATTGTTTGAATCTTAAAATTCATTTTGCAGCAGATGTATGGTGTGTTTGACTTTTAATTGTTTTGTGTTTAAAGTTCATTTTTAGTAATTCGATTCTTAATTGCTTTGTGTTCATTTGCAGTGAATGTGTGGTAGTTTAATTTATTAGTAAGCAGTAATTTGCATTCATAAAACCCTTGATTTATTACTTTCACCCCTTGAGCAAACAGCCGTTATATCCCTCACGAGTTTACGAATCTCAGATTGACATTTGTAAGGGTAATTTCGATTCTATTATATCCATAAAAGGCTATCCCAGTGAACCTTAGTTTTACCTGACACTTCTTAGGATCAATGGTGGCTTCATAGAATCCCAATTGTGTGATCAAGTTGTAAGAACAAATATTGAGACTAGCGCCTCCATCTATCAACACATGTTTGACACGATGGTTTTGGATCAAGACTTCAATGTGCAAGGGCTGGTTATGCAGATGACTCAAAGAATTATCATCTTCCTCTGAAAAGGATATATATTGTGGAGATGTGAGATGACCAACCATAGTCTGGAATCTATCTAAATCAATGTTGTCAGGAACATTGGATCTGAGCAGAGCTTTGTCTAGAATGGCTCTATGAGCTGGAGATATCCGAAGCAACTCAAACATGGAGATTTTTGCATTTGTATGCTAGATTTGTTGGATAATACTGTATGATGTAGGTCTCGGGTCTTTAGGATTTGAAGATTTAGATGTAGCCTTTTGTTTAGAATCAGAAGAGAGATTGAAAGGCATCTTAGGGACATTTGATGAATCTGAGATTTGTCCTTGCAGATGTGCCTGAGCTTGTGATCAAGTAACTGCGTTAGCTCACTGACTTTCTCTATCTTTTCTTATAATTGTGATGGCATTGCAATGCTCAGATAGGCATGGTTCAACCATATTGATAACATCATTATTTCTAGAGTATGCATAATTGACTTTAGCACCCATATCAGGCTGAGAAGAAGAATCTTCTTTACCATGTTTCGGAAATGGTTTCATGAATGTTGTATGATCATTATTGCTTTTATGATTATCAATCGTGATTTCTCCATTATCAATTTTGTCTTGTATGAGGTGTTTCAAGCATATGCAGTTATTAGTTTTATGACCCTTATTACGATGGAAGTCATAGAAATCAGTCTCTTTCCACCATTTTGGTTTAGGTTCAAGATCAAATGGTCGGATCTCAGGCAAGTAAATGATGTTGTTAGCCAATAGAGTTTTCATGGCAGATTCCAAGGACTCTCCAAGAGGAGTGAATTTGCAGTTAGGATCTATAGCCCAAGGTTTGTAAGCAGATGGCTTCTTGTTTGACTCTGTTGCTTTAGCTTCAAAAGTTTTGATGGCTTGGGTGCCAACAGTGAGATTGAAATCAAGTGCCTTAGATGGGGCATAGATATTATCAACAACACCGTCTGTGACAACACCTTTATTCTTGTTCCAGTTTTTGCCTTTGTCTTTAGAACTAGATCCAGATTCATACTTGTCTTTTTGAAGTGATATGTCTCCTTTTTGCACAAGTACTTTTTCAATTTTGATAGCATTTTCTACCATCTTATCAAAGGTTGTATGATTTTGCATTTGCAAATGGTAGATAAGTTCTGGAACAAGATTGTTGATGAAGATTTCCAACTTCTCATTTTCTGGAATAGGTCTAGCATATAGAGAAAAAAATTTCCTCCATCGTTTGAGAAAATTCAGGAATGGTTCTCCTGAGTTTTGTTTTCAGATTGCAGATGTCGATCATAGTGATTGGATGTTGGATGTTGTGGGAGTATTGTTGATAGAACAATTTGATTAAATCCTCAAAAAAAATTATAGTTGGAGGCATTTTTGAGAACCAATGAATAGCTGACCCTCCCAGAGATTAAGGGAAAAGATGCATTGGGTAGGTTGGTTCATGCACGAACTCCATAGATTGAGTACAAAATTCTCTGACATGATCTTGAGGATCAGAGTTTCTGACATACTTATCATATTTAGGCATTTCCACTTTCTTAGGGAATGGTGGCATGTACAAGTCTTTATCAAATGGAAAACGGCATAGAGCTTCCATGGAGAACTCCTTAGGTTCCTTTTCTTTTTCAAGTTTGTTAAGTTTGACTTGCATGGCATGCATCTGTTTCAGCATAGCGGTGATTGGAGTTTCTTCCTCATGCATAATGATATCTTCAACATTAAAGTTGGGAGGAATTTTAGCCCCTTAACGAGCTAACTCTAGAAAGTATGTTTCTCTATCTTCTTTCAAGAAATGCCTAATCATTTTCTTAAAGTCATCATCATTTTTATATCAAGCGATTTCAGAAGGTGTGGGTTCTTGATCTGCACCATGTTGAGAGTGGTGTCCTTGAGACCCATGATGTGTCCCTCCATGAGACATGTTAGGAGTTTTAGGACTCCCTACAAGAATAGATTGATGTAGAGATCGTTGATTCACTCCTTGGATTGATGGAGGAGGGGGTATGTAACTAGTTTTTAATCAAAGATTGCCAAGATCGTCATCTTTGTAAAGACCTAAATTGCAGAGTTCATCAAAGTTTGGACCCATGTGAGTAGACAAAGGTAAGGTATGAGGTGCTTCTCCATATTTCTTGTGTGATGAAGCTCGAGTTTCCACCATTAACCTTGGGTGAAGCAAGAGAGCAAGATGAAGACAATTGAAGAATGACTTGATTCAAGAAGATCGAATGATGCAACTTTGTTAAGATTAAATTGATTGAAGATTAGATCATACGTAAATGAAGGATACTATGCCACAGTAGTATGGGTAGATGCCCAAAAGATGGCGGGCATGAGCTCACAACACTTAGCCATTTTGTATGAAGATTGAATTTTGAAGATAATTTTGACAAGGTTTTGACACAAGATGAAAAAGACTCAAATCGATAAAACAGAAGGCTAAATCAGACTCAAGAGACCACTTTAGGTGAATGATCGAATTTGTTCTAGTTTCTGCTATGTTCTTGACACAGTGAATGCTTTGACAGAATCTGGAAATAGGCTGTAAAAATTGGATTTCTGACAAATCTGACAAGTCTTTGACAACATTTTGAAAATTCTCAAATGAATTCTTGTGGGCTCGTACAACATTGGGTATACTCTCAAATGATAATTGACAAGACTTGTACGATAATTTTTGTTAGGGATAATATTCTTTTGATTTCTGGTGACAACACTCGTATGACACAATAATGACTCTCGTATGACAATATAGGGGTCCTGAAATGACCTTTTCTCATTGCAATTTTTAGGCTTTCAGTTTCAAATTGTTGGCAAAGTTTTCTCTCCAGTTTTGAAGATCTGTGTAATAATCCATCTCAAATAACCAAGTAGATATCAAGCATGCAAAACAACAAGCAAGGGAAGTAGGCAATCATCTGAAAACAATGAACAAGGGCAAAAGAAACCTTGCACATGAACAAGCAATAATGACTTAATATGCTAATCCCTAGGAGTGCTATTTGTATATGTTCCAAAAAGTTTTTCAATAACGCACATATTCCTAGAAAATGAAAAATTTGGCCTCACTAGGGTTAGTAGTAATGGTCTGACTCTGCAACTTTTATGATCTCAAGAGGGTGAACTCCAATCCAGGTGCACTGGGGTTTTGACACAATCCAAGAATTTAATCAATCAAGATCTGCTAGGGAGATCTAATAGCCCAACAAGAGACCACACCTGTGAAGATTTCCTCCATAAGGACATTTATATAGCAATTGCTACTACCACAGTGAAAATGGCTATTACCGCTTGAGGTTTCATCCACGTGGTTGACCCAATTAAGGGAATGTCCAGTACGTACGGTTAACCCTCTCTAAAGGTGACTCACAAAAGATACCATAGGGGGACTAGATCGGATTCAAGGATCTGGGTTTCTAGTACTATCCAAAAAGGAAGTAGAGCATAATCCCCTAGCCTCTTCACTTCACCAAAACAAAGCAGATAGATTAATCTGACATGCTAAAATTGAAACTATCTCACAAAGATCTATGATGTCAACCGCTTATGATCTATCAACCTCTCCAGAGAGAGAATGTATCGATCAAAAGTTGAAGACTCAAAAATCTAGTAGAACGCAAGACAATCCCCAGTATCCTCCCTAACTACAAGGGGATCCTTCATCAAGAAGAGCTTCACATGCATGAACAAGTGAAAAAAGCCCACTCTCTCGAGATCATCCATAAATAGTGTTCATAGGGCCTATTTACTGTGTAACAGATATGCAGAAAGAAAATCTATGTTCGTTTTATAGCCCAAAATGAAGTCTGTGATAGGAAAGCAAGAAAAGTCACACAAGCTTGACATGTGAGAGTTCATTTTAATCCAAATCAAAGTGTTATCATATCGTAGTAGAATACCTGAATTCCTTGCAACGCGCTTAGTAGATTTTACCTATTTTAGCAATTCAGTTGTGCTTTTCCCAATCAAAATCAGCAAAGATCAATCAGAAACAATAGAGTTCAATTGTTAGGGTTAGTTGTTAGTCCAAATTTGAAAATTAAATCTGAAAAACTATCCAAAAATTTGAAACAACAATTGAATCCTGGCACTGAAACTCGCACGACAACGGGTTACCTCTCATACGACAATCCAAATCCCATACAACAGTGGGTCACCTCTGGTATGACTCTCTGGAAACTTGTATGACAATGGGTATCTATTCAAATGACAAAGGAGTTCCCAAATGACAATCTGTGGGTTATGATACAAGCCTCGAAATCTTCAACTATCGTATGACAAGTTGTATCTTCTGGTATGACTTTCTGACCAAAGTCGTAGAAAAAATGTATGGACAGAGAATAAAATCGCAAAATTGACCAAAAAATGACAAATGAATGATAGAAATTGATATAGAAGAAATGGAAACCCATTTCAAGGCCCCATGGTGGGCGCCAGAAATATGTGTGTGAATTTTGTACCTAGCTGCGGTCACAACACTTCAGTAAAACATTAGAGGTTAGCGAGATCAAAATCTGCAAATAAATGAAATTAATCTAACCAGGCAATTTACTGCCTTCTAGTAGGTGTGAGTATGATGTTCTCATATTGAAATTAAGATCAGTGACAATGCAACACCTAAACGAAGGATTTGAATGCAAAAGAATGAAAGACTATATAAATGCAAATTAATCTATATTTTTGTATTTTCTGTGCAATAATATGAAAAACTGTATGAATCTAAGCTAGATGAATGAAATTGAACGTAGATTTAATCTAAGAATGATATGAACAAAAATGAATGCTATCATATGAAAACTATGCAAAAACTATGATCAACTATGAAGGATCTCACAAATCGCCTATCGCAAGTGTTTAATCCTTCAATTGCCAATTCACTAGAGTAATTGTGCAACTTTGAGTGTTGATGATTATGAAGAGCTGAGCCTTGATTTTATAGAAATCCAGGGCTTTGAGGGTGCATGAGAAAAGCCATAAATCACTCTTGATAAACTCAGATTGATTTTTGAGTTATCAGGAAATCAAAGATAATTAACTCACAAAAATCATGCAAAAGCAGTGTTTAACTCAAAATAGAGTTTAGATCAAATTTCAACTCATCATCAGATGTTGAGTTTCAATTTCAAAATTGGTTGTTAATTTCTAGTTGCCTGCTTTTTTGATTGTGCATGATTTAATTATAAATTAATTTTAAAAATAAAGTGATTTATTCTCAACTTAACTGATTTTTGAATTAAAACAATTGATTTATGGGTTAATCAATTATTAAATCAAACTTTATTCTAAAACTATATTATTAAAAATTGACAATTGACATTAATTAATTAAATAAGAATTTAATCAATTAGTCATAAGATTTTTGATTTATTGTCAAAATGAAATAATACAATTTAGGAATAAATAGAATTAAATTTAATTAAGTAATTAAGTGGTAGTATTAAATCTAATTAATTAAATATTTAGAATATTCAATCAATCAAACTTTAGGATAAATAAGATTTATCGCCAAATAATTATTAAATCAAAGATAATTAGGATAAATAAGAATATTGCTAGGAATATTCCCCGATGCAGAATTTAGGATAATCAATTAGGATTCGATAATGTGCAAATGTGCCTTAGGTTAGGACTTTGATGTCGATTTCGTTTGATTTGAAGATATAGGAGGTTAATGAACCTATAGCCCATTTTTGGGGTATTACAAATACTGCAGTCTATACAATCAATAAAATTCAATTGAGGCCAAGCGCAAACAAGACACCTTATGAGCTATGGTTTGGGAATGTACCTATAGTTAAATACTTCAGAATATTTGGAAGCAAGTGCTACATCAAGAGAGATGAAGCAATAGAAAAGTTTGATGCAAGAAGTGATGAAGGTATTTTTCTTGGTTACTCTACTAAAAGAAAAGCTTATGGATGTTTAATTTGAGATTGAAGAATATCATTGAAAGTGCTCATGTTAAGATTGATGAGAAGTTTATAATTCAAGAAAGATATCATGATTATGCACTTATGATTGAAGAAGAACCTAAACCTACAACTAGAGAAATAGTTGTTGATGAAATGTTTGACAGCATTGATGTATTGTTCAATGACCCCGAAACTAGTGAAGAAGAATCAAAGAAGTTAGATGAGAGAGTCACACCTAATGTTCCTAAATTTACATCTAGATATCATTCAAAGGAAGACATCATTGGAGATCAGAATAGTAAAGTCATGACAAGATCAAAAGATAAGAGTTCCATGACAAATGAAGAGGTATGTTTACTATCACAGATTGAACCCTTAAGTGTTGAAGATGCATGTAATGATTCAAATTGGCATGAAGAAATAAAAGAAGAGCTAGATCAGATAATTAAGAATGATACATGGGAATTGGTCCCTAGGCCTAGTAATAAGAATGTGATTGGAACCAAGTGGATATTCAGAAATAAGATGAATGAAGATGGAATAGTGGTAAGAAACAAAGCAAGACTAGTATGTAAAGGATGTGCGCAAAGAGAAAGAATTGATTATTTTGATACATTTTCCCCTGTAAGCAGATTGGAAGCCATAAAGTTGTTTCTAGCCTTTGCTACCCTCAAAGACTTTAAGGTATACCATATGGATGTTAAGTCAACATTCTTGAATGGAGAGCTGAAAGAAGAAGTTTACATAGAGTAGCCTGAAGGATTTACCTTATCAGACATACCTGATATGGTATGCAGATTGAAGAAAGCCCTCTATGGACTTAAGAAAGCCCCTACAGGATGGTATGAAAGACTTGATGGTTACTTGACAAAGATTGGATTCAAGAAAGGAGCAACAGATTGTAACTTATTCATAAGAGAGACACCTGATGGATTTTTGTTAGGTGCTATATTTGTTGATGACATTATCTTTGGTGATAATGACAAGCTTAGTGTTGAATTTGCTAAGGAGATGCAAAGCAAATTTGAAATGAGCATGATTGGACCTATCAAGTACTTTTTGGGACTAAATGTGCAACAGACAGACAAAGGTATTTTCATTAATCAATCTAAGTATGTGAAAGAGATACTGAAGAAGTTCAAGATGGATGATTGCAAGCCAGTAAGTACCCCTATGAAAACATGGTGCAAGCTTTCAAAAGAAGATGATTCAGCAGCAGTAGACATGACCTTGTATAAGTCTATGATTGGTAAACTAATCTTTCTTACTCAATCTAGACCTGATATTTCCAATGTAGTTGGTATTGTTGGAAGATTTGTAGCAAATCCTAAACAAAGTCATCTCATAGTAGTAAAGAGGATATTTAGATACTTAAAAAGAACTATAGACTATGGTTTATGGTATCCTAATTCAGAAAATGTAGAAATGTGTATACAGATGCAAATTGGGCAGGATGCATGGATGATAGGAAGAGTACCTCAGGAGGAGAAATATTTCTTGGAGATAGGCTTGTTACTTGGACAAGTAAGAAGAAAAATTATATTTCTCAATCCACAACAGAAGCAGAGTATGTTGCAGCAACATTAAATTGCTCTATAATTGTGTGGATCAAGAAGATGATAAAAGATTTTAGTATTCAGATTTATTATCCTATTATTATTCATTGTGATAACACTGGCACTATCAATATGTCAAAGAACCCTGTGATGCATGCAAAGACAAAACATATTGAGATAAAATATCACTACCTAAGAGAGAAAGTAGCAGAGAAAGAAGTAAAGTTGGACTATGTGAGCACAAAAGATCAGCTAGCAGACATATTCACAAAGCCTTTACCTAAGGATACATTTGAGTATCTCAGGGATAAGTTGGGATTAATTCCCTTCCCTAAATCTAATTAGAGATTGCAAGAGTGCATCAGTCCTCTGTGACTGATGAAAGGTTGACTACTCTACTTCAGGAGTAGTACCAATGCTTAATTGTTCGGTGCCCTTTACCATTGATGTCAAAGTGGGAGTAAGTATATAGTCATGAAAAACAAACAGTAAGAGGATATAGTAGTTGATATTCAGAGCATTCAGTAGTAGATGGAGGATTCATCCTTAGGGAAGTTTTGATGAGGAAATGGAGAATGTTATAAAAGAATTTTAGAAAGGGGGAGTGAGTATTTAGCAAGAAGAAACAAAATAGTAAGAGATGGAGGATTCATCCTTGGGGGAGTTTTGTTGAGGAAATGGAGAATATTATAAAATGACTGTACATTTGGGTTGGTGGTGTTTTTCATTCCATATGTTTCCATTAATGCCAAAGGGGGAGATTGTTGGAGATTTGCCAGCAAGCCAGAGTGTTGACTGTATGTTTGTCATTGATGACAACATATGGTAAGCAGCATGCGTGGAAGCCTGATGGAGAGAGCCTTGAGTATATGTTTCCTAGACATGTTATCAGCATGATATCATAGATGCATAGGTTTATTCTAAGTGAAGATAGTAATACTACAGTCTGTATCAGTGAGTGTTCCTGACAGGTCCCAGGAAGAGTTTTGTATGTCATTTACAGTATGGTTGTAATGAAGCCTTGCACATTTATAGTTATGTTGTAGAAATATGTATGATACAATGTTCATGGACGCAGAGTCAGATATGCAGTACATGTTGAGTTATGAAGTCTCCAGTTGATAGTCACAGTTTCCTAAGTTTATCTAGTAGAGCCGACATTATTTTTATTATTGTAGTAGTTGCGCCTATCAGTTTGATATGCATGCTTGGATTAGTGTTTGGACAAGAGTTAAGAATGTTTGGTTAAGAGCACATGACATAATTCAGAATGAGAAGAAAGTATCATTTAATTTGGTGGAGCCGACGGTGTGAAGCGACGCGTCTACTCATATTGAGTTTGGTGGTCCCATTTTGTGTTGTGTGCTTAGTATAGCCGACTGAGGTGTTATTGGAGAGTTGTATTCTTTCTCTAATATGATTTCAAGATGGTTCTAACATTCTGACTTGATTATATCATTTAGAGGAAATATATTTATATGCAGTCATTTGTGATTGCTAAGTATGGCAGAGAGTTGAAAGATAAGAGCATAGCAGAAGGTGCGAAGTGTTGATCCATCAGTAGAAGGTCTATGTAAGAAAGTAGAGAGTATATTTTATTCATTGGAACTGATCAAGATAGTAATTCTATGCACAGTTCACCAATATCTAGATATAGTGTGTATCTATTAAACAGAAGGTTGCAGCCTTCACCCCTTTGAGTAGTGTGCTCTCAGACAGTGTGTCCTCACCCCTAACAGGGTTAATTGTAAAAGAATCCTAACAAGGTCCTACCCTTGACCAGGTCACTATACTTAATGCATTGTAAAGATCAACTCCTAACATGGTTGTAAGATCTACTAACAGGGATCATAATACTCTAGTGCAGTTTATAGTGGGTGCTAATTCCCACCGGGGTTTTTACCTATTTGGGTTTCCCCGTAACCAAAATTATGGTGTTGTGTTAAGTGTTCTTATATTGTGTTTATGCTTAATGTTATTCTATACTTTATTGGATAAAGAATTGAATCTTTTAGATAACTGATTCACCCCCCCCCCCCCCCCCCCCCCCGCTCTCAGTTGTCTCTTGGGACTATTCCTAACAGTTAGGGTGTGTGGCTCCATCAGCTATAAATTTACCAAAAGGCTACAACACATCAAGCAAAGGATTAGAGTTTGGAATAAGACTACCTTTAAAAATATATTTAAGGATAAATTGAACATTGAGGAGGAGTTGATGGCCCTCAATGAGTTAGTTATTTAGAACAACATAAATAATGAAGATTTCTCTTTGGAAAAGAAGTTAAAGAAGGAGTTGGTTGAAGTTCTTAAAAGGAAATAACTTTTCTGGAGGGAAAAAGCTAGTGAGTTGTGGATCAGTGATGGGGATGCCAAAACTAAGTTCTTCCACTCTTCTATGTAAGCTAGGTGTGTTTCTAATAAGATTGAGAGTATTCTGGTTAATGGTGGTGTAATTTTCGGTCATGACAATATTGGTCAGGTATCTACTAATCACTTCCAACACCTTCTAGGTAATCACTAGCCTCCTCTCCCCCAAGATGGTATCTTGGACATGATTCCTCAAATTGTGTCTAAAGATGATAACTAGATGTTATACAAAAAGATTTCTTTCAAAGAAGTAAAGTCGGCTTTATTCTATATCCATCTTGATAAAGACCTTCATCTGGATGGATTCCCTTCTCATTTGTTCCAAAATTGTTGGCATTTCCTCAGTCATGATTTATGGCTCCTTGTGGAGGACTTCATAAAGTATAAGCATTTTGTAAAAGATATTAACAACTCTATCATTTTCCTAATCCCCAAGAAAAAGGAGTACAAAAGCTTCAATGACTACATTCCAATCACTCTCTGCAACATCTTATACAAATTAATCTCTAAGGTATTCTCTAATCAGCTGAAAATTTATATTGGGGAGGATCATCTTGAAGGAGAAGAATGACTTTGTGCCTAGCAGAGATATTTTAGACAGTTTCATTCTTACCAGTGAGATTGTCCACACCCTCAAGTCTGAAAAACATCCCAACATGATTATAAAATTGGATTCTTCAAAGGCTTATGACAAGGTGTCTTGGTCCTTTCTTAATGGAGTTATGCAGAGAATGGAATTTTGCAATTAGTAGAGGGATCTTATCTCCTTTTGTGTCTCATATGTGCAGTTCTCTTTTTCCATCAATGATGGCCCCCATGTTTTTCTTCAAGCTACTAATGGTATTAGATAGGGGCATCCCATTTCTCCCTCTCCTTTTTTCATTATGGTCAAGGCTTTGGGTTATGCAATCAAGAATCAAGTGCGTAAGTCTAATTGGAAGGGCACCAGTGTGTGTCATGAAGTTGATCTTTCTACTCACTCTCTATTCATCAATGACACTTCACTGTATGGTGAATCCAACATCATAGAATCCACTTGCATTTGAGACACTCTATTGGACTATGAAAGTCAATATGGCCAGATGGTGAATAAGAAAAAATCTCAGATTTTTTTCTTCAACACTTGCATTAATGTTCAGGAGAGGATCGTTGTTATCCTCCAAGTCTCCATCGATGTTTTGCCCACTAAATTTTTGGGTGTTCAAGTTTTTTGTGCCATTAAAACCATGAAGCATTGGGTCAAAGTCATTGAGAGACTAAAGGTGAAGGCTGTGTATTGGCATAATAAATGGCTCACCTTACTCGAGTGTATCACAATGATCAAGGATGTGCTTTCATCCATTCTCATTTACTACTTATCCTACTTGGAGCTCACCTCTAGGGATGAGAAGGAGATTGAGGGTGTCTTGAATAAATTCCTATGGGAAAGATTGAAAGACATCAAAAATATTCCTCTTGTAAAATAGGACTTGGTTTACATGGAAAGAAAGTTGGGGGCACTAGAATTAGGAAGCTCGAGCAACAAAACTTGTCTCTTAGTGCCAAGCTTATCTGGAAGATGTTTCATAATCCTCATAAGTAGTGGAGCAAGATTATGCAGGTCAAATACCTTGATTGTGATGATCCTTCTCACATTCTCACACTCCCAAAGCAATTTGGTGGCTCGACTATCTGGCACTTCGTGAATAATTGCAAGCATATTATTTGCGAGCATCTATCTTGGAACATTGGCAATGGTGAAAGTGCAAATTTTTGGTGTGATTCTTGGAACAGGCTCAAAAGTCTAGAGGAGTTATTGTACATTGAGGACTTGGTTCCTCAAATTATTGATCTCCATGGTTGACATGTTAAAGACCACATGATCTACAAAATTAGTGAATTAGGCCCTATTTGGGAATGAATGGATGTTTCATGCCTCCCTCTACCTGTCGAAGTTATTAATGACTTGCAATTAGAATTTTCATGTCGTCTATACCTTCTTAACTAGTCCCAAGACTCCATCTTCTAGTGTGGTTCTAAGAGCAAGAAGTATTCTTTGCATCTTGGGTATTATAATCAGGGATCAATAGAAACTTGCAATAACATATAAAATAATCAAGAAAAGATGCAAGACAAATAATAAGCATAATCAATCAAACATTATGAAATCAATCCAAAACATGAACATGCAAACCATAAAATCCTTCCTTGGTGTTCTTCTTCTCATGCAATGTGGGCTCTCAGAATTGAGCTCAAGATTGTGCTAGCATAAGAATTCAAAGCAATTATGGCTTTTCTAAAATATGAGAAAAGGCTCTCTATTTATGAGATTTTAGGGGTTTCAACCAAGAATCCATGATTGAAGGGATGGTTGACAGTGATTGAGGAGTTGAACTCAGAGTGAGTGAGAGTTCAACTAAGTTGATTGCTTGGCTTAACATGATTGATTGATCTGTCAGCAAATAGATTGGAGAGATGACTTGAATGGATTGGTGAGATAACATAATAGACTGATGAGTTAACTGATTGCATGGATGAGACAACTAGTTGCATGGAGGAGTCAACTGGTTGCATGGATTAGAAGATTGAATTGATGGAAGACTTAATTGATTACTGAGGGAGGAATTAACAATGTGGATTGAATAGTTAGGAGAGAGAATTGTGGAGTGGAGAGTTGTGATTGAAAAGCTAACTCAAAGTGAGTGTGAGTTAGGATTTAGGAGGATAATTATGATTTAAATAAATAAAATATTATTTATTTGCACATGGAGATATTTTATAAATAAATAATAACTTATTTATTTACAAGAGGAATTGTTAGTTGTAATTAAATAAATATAATTTATCTAATCATGAGAGGGGAATAATTAGTTTAATTAAATAAATATCATTTATTTAATCATGAGATAGAATTTGATTTAATTATTATAAAAATGCAATAATTAGGAGGAAGCATTAATTAAAGTTGGTTATTTAATTAATTATAATAAGACAGGGTATAAGTAAATCATGTTATTTATTATATTATAGATGAATAGATGATGAATTAATTGTTTAGACGTTCAATAATTAAAGTAATTAATTAAAATCACTTAATTATGAAATTAGGGAGAAATGATGATTTTGATCTTAGAATATGGTAGAATGACACGATTAATTAAATAATAAATATTAGTTAACAATTTATTAGGAATGTTAGTAATGTCATTGTGTTAGAGCAATAGGCCATTTTTAAGTGTCTACATTTTGCCCTTCTTTGATACAATGTATTTTAGGTGTTGTTTCAAAGAATAATAAAAGTTATGCCACGGTATGTCGCAGCGGGAACAATGTGACGAGGTAAATGATGCCCCCTCAAGAGATTGTTTGTGCCAGAAAGACATGAATGATCTCTTGAAAGAATATTTAGATTAAATGATGAAATAAAAGAATAATTAGTAAGAAGTGAAGAATGTTGGTAGGCTGTGATGACTATTCGGTCAATATTAGACATAGAAATTATTGATAAGAATCATGTCTATTTTTCAAGAAGGATCCATCCTATATAAGATTAGCGACAATGTCTAGTTTCAAGGAAGACCTACCCTACATAAGACAAGTGACAATGTCTAGTTTCAAGAAAGATACATCTTGTATAAGACAAATGATGATGTGTGGTTTCATGAAAGACATATCATGTTTAACACAAATGAAAATGTCTATTTTTAAGAAAGACATATCATGTATAAGACAAATGATGATGGAATGACTGACCAATTGATTTGACTGATTTGAAAATTGATTTGACCATTTTGACAAATAGATTGAGTGAGTGATAGAAAAGATTTGACTAATTTAGAATTGTTAGTAAAGAAACTTTAGAAGATGATAGATAGGGGATGAAATAATGATAATGAATTCTTGATTAAAACCCTTAGTTTATAGTAAGTAGAGAGCTTAATGCTTTAATAACCATGATTTTAATTTCTAATTGAATTGAGCTATTTATTTATCATCATTGAGCCACTTTATTATACAAAAAATGGATACCATCCTACCAAGATATGAAAGATTTAGGTACATGCAGTGGCATCCTGGCTTATTGCTCAGTGCCTGAAGATTCTGGCAGTCTCGATAACTATTTGGTGGAGTTCGATTACTTGGCTGGTAATCTTGGTAGAAGACTGACATTTCTCAATCTTTGATGGTGATTCTTGGTCGAAGTTTGTTAGGCTTCACCGATGGAGCTCGATGGTCTTGATGGTGATTCTCAGTTGGAAGTTCTGGTGGATCTCCGTGGATGATGGTCACTCAGTGACTTAGTGGTTTGTTGCTCGGTGCTTGGTTACCGATGAGGTCTTGGTGTTTATGCTTGTTGCTCAGTTGTTGAAGTGGCTTGGTCGCTGGAGGACTCGGTCACTAAGAGGAGCTTGGTCATTGAAGGAGACTTGGCATTGTTGGTGCTCGGTAATGCTTGGAGAGCTCAATTGGTGTGGATGCTCGGTGTATTTCCTGACGCTTGGTAGTTTGGCTTATTGACAGTTGTTCTTGGAGATTTGGCTTGGCCGACTGATGCATTTAATTTGTTTCGCATTCCTTGAGTTATGGATTGATCGTTGGACGTGTGGGGACCTAGATCTAGCATGTTGCATTATCCTATGGATCTGGAGGCCGACTTGGTGAATTAAATATTTGTGAAGTTATTTGTGAGCTGACTGATGTTTGGCATTTAATATTTGTATATTTGGAAGTCAAATGGCTTTTGGGATTTAATTGTTTGTAAAGTCAACTTGTGGTTGGGGTTTAGTATTTAAGTAGATGTTTGGGTAGTTGTTTGGGGAAGCGGGCAGTAGCAGATGTGTGGATTTGTGAAAGAAGAGTTAGTAGCTTGCAATCTTAGGTAGCAAGAAGATTGCTTGGAAGTTTGAGTACAGGTTCAAATCTTTCTTGGAGTGCCTACTAGTGTCATGTTGTGTTGCAGACCTGGGCTAGCTGAGGAGAAGTGTGTTGGATCATTTTTCATCTTGTAGAACTATTTCTTGCATTGTATTTGGCCATAATCGGGAAGGCCTTATAGCCTGGCACATTGCATGTAATCAGTATATTGATGAATAAAGGCATCTATTTTCTTTCAGATCTGGTTTCTTATTGTGTTTTCCATTGTGTTGGTGTTGTTAAGAATGGGAACACTAAGAGGGGGGGTGAATCAGTGTTCACTATATTTTATCTTTTCCCTTAATCTTTAAATTGAACTTAAATGCTTAAGTATTGAAATGAATATACACATAAACATGAAATATGAAATCAACACATAACACCAATATGGTTACAGGGAAACCCAAATAGGTAAAAAACCCCAGTGGGAATTGACACCCACTAATATTCTGTACTAATGTTTTATGATCCTTGTTAGAAGATCCTTAACCCTGTTAGGAGTTGCTTTACAATGTATTAAGTATAGTAGACCTTGTCAAGGGTCGGACCCTGTTAGGAGTCTTTTATAATAGTCCTTGTTAGGGGAGTGGAGGTATTGTCCTAGAGCTCACTGCTCAAGTGGTGAAGGTTACAACCTTCTGATCTCAAATACACACTATATCTGCTGGATGAACTGTCATTGTGACACTGCTTGTCAGATCAGTTCCTTTGATGCGTTGATGCTTTGACCTCTTGCAAAGCTCTAATACATATTATATAGTCTCTTCACACACTTCTGCTCTACTTATCACAACTCTATCTCAACTTCCATACCAATTACAATGGGTGCATCTCATATTTATATGTGCATACAAAATAAACAACTAGGTCGGCCCTTAAACCTATTACATACAACACTTCCAAATGAATAGGCTCAAGCGTGTTTACAATCAAACATATTTACATATCAGCAACCTAATTACATTAGGTGCATAGTCTTTACATCATTAGAACATAATCGCAACTCAAAATGCTAACAGTCAGCTACTTACTCTGTTCTTCTCTAGCACACACTGGCTATGTAACTTCAACTATCTATATCTTTCTCATACTTGCATATCTGATCATGCACTCATTGAATAAGCATGAATATAGTCTAACCAACTTATCTTCTAGGGTGCATACCATAACTCAGTCATACACACGTGCGCTGATGCTCTGAGCTTCAGGAACTCTGTACACTGTCTAGTCTTCAACACTTAGTTGATTTCTGATCTTCCCATCAGGTGCGCTAACTCCAAACTACTATATGACTTTGTTTCCATAATGAAAACACTATATCAAGTCATGTATGCTAGTATAGCCAACTTTCCAATAATCTTCCCCTTTGTCATTGATGGCAACAAAGGAATATGGCCAAGTTGCTAACAATTCCTTAATACAAAAACCTTTTGTCTTATATCTCCCTATACATATCTATAACCCATATTCTACACATACTCCCCCTTTTACATTAATGAAAAAGGTGTGTCAAAACTGTATCTACAAAAACTTACTATGATAAAACATTCAGATATGTTATCTGCAAGTTTTGGATCTCCTTCTTCCAAAATGTGATCGGTGCATTCACAATCTGGAGATGGGCGCATAATGTATACTATAGCTTCTCCATCTTCTCCAAATCTATGCTAGGACCTTGATCATATGTCACCATGGTGGCATCGATCTCCTTGATATTCTGATTAAGTATGTCTAATGAGGGCACAAGAGCATTCCTTAGCTGAGTCTGCCTAGCCCTTATTTTGGTCATCTCTTTTTCTGCCTTCTCAATCTTCTCTATATGTCCTTGGTAGACATTATTACACATGTTTACATGAATAGATGGGTCTTCCACTAATTTCCTTATGATGTCTATCATGACTTATACCTCTTGAATCTTCTTGTATAGATCACCAGTCATCTTTTCCTGGTTCATACAGTCAACAATGATCTTTCTGCCCTTTGATGCAAACTCCTTCAAGGATGCTTGACCACCCTTTAGTGAGCTCAGGTCAAGTGTATAATTTATAACCAATTCACTCAACCTCTTCTGTAAGTACTTCTCCTCTGCAACTAAGGATGTAGATTCTTCCAAGCTAGAGAAACTATTCTTGAACTGTGAAATCACTAAGTTCACATCATCGACGGAGTGTACCTTGGACACTTTCTTGTCTACTAGTAACAAGCTGTTCAGAATGTTCACTGGCTCTACAAGGAGGGGATTCCTCATCACTTGTTTCTCCTTGGCCTTATCCATAGCTAAGATGCTGAACTTAATCAGGTCTTCTTCTCCCCATGAATCCAAACTGGTTGTGTCAGGTGTCAAACTTGACAACAATGTTTTTGAGGGAGGTGGAGTGATAGGAGTACTATCCATAACTTCCTCTTTTACTTTGATCACTTTAGTTGATGGTTCATTTCTCTCTACTTCTTTTTCTATTTCTTTTTATTTTCCTTCTTTATTTTCTTCCATCTTTTCTTCTTCTTTTTCTATTTTTTCTTTTTCTTCTTCCACATTTGTCATATCTTCAATCATTACTTCTTGTGGATTGGGAGAATTGTTACCACATGAAATTTTAGCTTCTTGTGTGCTCACAAAAGCTTCTTCAAACTTGTCCAATTTAGTGTCAGTGGCCACCATGGCTATCTCTACATTATCAATGATAATGGTGCTATCCTTTAGTGACTTTTTCATGGGCGCAGACTTATCTGCCTCTATTTGTGTTTCAACTGCAGGCGCTAAGTCCTGAGGACCTTTCACTGATGCATTAGTGGGATCTGCCAACTTGACTTCCTTTGAGGGTACTTGTGTTGTAGGTGTAGTAGCTAGATACATGTGTCTATTCATAAAGACCTTCTCAAAGGCTTTATTTGTTTCTTTTGCAACTAATTCATAGTTCTTGTCCATAATGTGCAAAGTCCTTGACTTGGTTCTGAGGTGTGGTTTTACCAGATCTAACAATAAAGATTTCTCTTCTAAGGAACATACTAGAAGGGTATCATCTAGAATCTTTTCCCTTATCCTTAAATCCTCTTCAATGGCCTGTCTCTTTTGGAATTCTAAGATATTTCATACATTATCAAGAATCATGGTCTTTAGTTCCAACACTATCGTCTTGAACTTCAACATGTGTTTGACTATCATTCCATGTATCTCTGATTTTTCTATCTCACTATATTTTTCATAAAACTTTTCTACTTGATCAATTCTTCCCTCATCAATTATTCTTTCACTTAGCACACTGAGACTAGGTTTAAAACTTACTTCAGGAGGTGCTTGTGAGTTCTTTCTATTCCTTGTTACTCTTGAGGATGGATGACCAATGCTGATCTCTTTCTTCCTCTTCAGCATTGCCTTATACTCAAGAGGAGCAGTAAGGTCAATGGTTTCTTTGGACACAGAAGGAGTAACATCATTTTTACCTTTCTAATCATCAGATTTTTCTATCTTCACCTTCTTCAACTTAGGATCATCTGATTCAATCTTTGTTGTTGTTGCGCTCTCAATTTCCAAAGAAATCTTTTGTTCCCTTGCTTTGTCTAGGTCTGCTTGAGACACTCCATGAATTCTCAAGATTTCTAAGGTAACTTTAGCAACCTTTCTTTTAGTTGCTACACTATTCAAGACTACATCAACTTCTCTTGTTTTCTCCAATAGGTTCCCCATCTTGGCTCATTGGGGTCTTTAGGGGCTGAAAGCAATACTTGTGCATATGCTTCTAGAATAGACTCTTCCACTTCATATCCTAGTGGATGAATCCACGTTGTTCTTGGTTCAACTGACTCCATGCATGTTGTGTCAGTCTCAACCATGAAGCAAATAGTATCGTTGTATTTTTCAACAATGTTCTCTAGAATTATGTATCTCATCTACATCTTGAATCTAAATTTCTTCAACTCTAGTGTCATGTAGTCTCTTAGAGTGCTCTCTATAGATTCCTTGAAAGATATCTAAGGCATGGTAGGAATAGTCTTGTCTAGGTATGAATCTGACACCTTTCTAACAATATGGAAGTACATATAGATAATTAGGGAACCAAACCTGAATATTTTGGTTTTATCATGCTTGATTTCCTTGATGTTGTCAATTAGCTATGCGTGCAAGATCTCACATAGGTTGAACTCTCAATTCTCATTTACAATTCTTATGGCTACAATAATTGTGGCCATAGACACATTGTTTACCTTGCTTGTGTGTTGAAACATGTATCCAAGTATCATAGACATCAATTTGATGTCATCTTTCTCAATAGGCTCTATGGTCATTTTGCGCCTATCACTCCTTGACTTGCAAGTCTATTCAACAATCTTCCTCACATCTTTTACTACTGGAAGGATGGTACATGTCCTTGAGAGGCCTATCATCTCATGAATTAGGTCATTGGTAATTCTGACCAGCACTTCACCTATCCAAAATAGGTCATCATGAATTTTTCTCAGTAGAATCTTGATCCATTTAGATTCATAGAACTCATATGTCATAGCATACTCCACTATAGGGTGATTATTCCACTGGGCATACTCATCCATGATGGTTTTGTCTGGTTTTAACATAGTTTCCATGTGTTCCCTTAATCTGTCCAATCTGACTGGTTCTTTTTTATAGTAGATGTATGCCCTAATGTCCTCGACATGCATAACACCCATAGGTGTGCAGGAGAATGCCCCTTCTAGGTCATCTAGTGTTGATTTAAATGGATGCCTCTTAAACACGTATCTTTTCTTTTCTGCAACATCAAATACTATAGGAGTAGCCATCACTTACTTGTATAACACTTTCTCAAAGGTTTCCAAGAGATTCTGAATCGACGCGATGAACTAGGGTTTCCGCAACTGATCAAATGCATAGAAAATCACTTGATGAATCAAACTATAATCCTTCTCAATCAAATTCTAGGGATCTTTTGCTCTTCAATCGCTCTCAATTTGAATACAATGAGAGATCTTCAAACTTCTATGTACTTTAAAGTGGAAAATCTACCATTAATGCTTGTCGCGTAAACCAGGTTGTCACTTGAAATTTTCTATCTTTCATTTTGCAAACAATCAGCTTGTGCACTCTCGCACATGGATTCTACTAGTCTCCAAAAGCTTAAGTCCAAAGGTGCATACTCTGATAGTGAGTATACCAACCACACAGGGGGCTAGAGCTAAATTAGCTCCCCCTATGACCCTGAGGGCCATTCATCTAGATGTAGAGGGTCCGTCCACTGTGGATGCATCCAATATATACTCATCAACCTTGTCCTTCTTTGTTTCTGACCAAATCAAGCTCGCATCCTCTGAAGCTTTCACAAAATTGACTTCTCCTTCGGGATCCAAAACTGGTTCTTCAAGCTTTCCTAACCTTGCATCCTTAATCTGAAAAACTTTGAGATGTGTCCAGCCTTGTTACAAGAGTGACAAATGACTGGAGGACTTATATTCCTCGGTGCATTGACACGAGTCACCTTTTTACATTGTCTAGCTAAGTGACCATTATAGTTACATATCTGACATGTAACATTCTAAGAACTTCTTTCATTTGACTGATTCTGATTTCTTTGATTATACTGAGTCCTGTTCTTTTGACTTGTCTTGCAATTCATAGCTCTATGACCAAATTTATTGCATGAATAACAGTAACCATTGAAAGGTCTTACACTAGTACATTTGACCTTATGTTTCTACCAACATTTTTGACCATCAATTAAAAAGGTTTAAGTTGGTCGGATTATAGAAGGAAATCTTTCTTTCTTTTTTAATCCATGTCCGTGTTGGTCAAAATTTTGACCAATACCATGTATGTCGAAATATCTAACACGGGCATAACTTTTTTTTAAAAAGTTTCATTTATCATTTCATTTTAACGAGCAAATTTGAAGGAGGACTGTAGCGTGCGAAGGAGGACAAATTTCTCATTTCATTTCCATCTTCGAAGAAGGTTTGGTTACCTTTCGAATATGCCATTTTTTGTTTCAGGCTCAGGGTCAGTCATTGTAATAGATAGACAAATTTGATGTCACTGTAGAAATGAAATTGGAAACATTTTGATATGTCCACGGAGTGTTTGTTTGATCAATGAGGCATTTCATTATACATAGTCTACTGATTCGAAAGATAGAATGATTATTTTCTACAAAATAACTTTAGGAACTGTTATTCAAAACTCTTGAATTAGTTGTTGACAGTCATGTTCTTTGTTTTTATTCATAGTCTATCATTTTTATTAGGGTAATGTATCATAATACACCCAACACTCAAAGTTGTATGGGTTTTTGAGTTGCTTCCTGGACAAAACCTAGGCTAAATATAAGCCATGTATTTAGCCAAAGAAAGGAAAATACATCTGCAGTAGTATAATATTGGAAGGTTTTGAAATTGAGTCATAGATCGGGTACGTGGATCTCTGAAACACTAAAGTTTTCTTGGTGATTGTAACCATTGACGGTACCCACTATTTAAGCAGTCCAAATAGATCCCAATCTAACCTGATCAATTAGATTTGGAGGGTCTCTAGGATAGTCGACAGTGCTGGAGAACATTGGTTAAAATTGTTTGAAGACTTAGTGGCATATTGATAGACAACTATTGGGCATAACCCGCACCTCCACCATGGGTATCTACTAGCCGCATACTCTTTGTGATCATGTGGGTTTGGATCATCAAAAAGATGGGAGATGGAAGCTACACAATGCCCTAGGAGGACTAGTTCAACAAACCAAGTCTCCACCCTTCACCTATGGCCTTAGCCACTAAACCCTCACTCCTAGAGGCCCACTTCCTAGGGTTTGTTGAACCAGTCCTCTAAACTCATTCCCAAATTAAAACAACTACATAAACACTTCATAAATGCTCCCCCCTTACATACTTCATCACCAAAACTCTTCATCCTTGAAGCAAACTAGTTTCCATTTGACTAGTGTCAAACCGGGCATGTTCTCTGTCTAGCTCATGGATTTTCTCTGTTTCTCTTTTCTTGAAGATATATTTATGTGGTTTGGAAGTTGTGCTCATAGATCTTATAAGATAATATATTCTCTACATTTCTAATAATTTTAGAATTTCCTCTTACAACTTGGGGAGTATTCTCATATTTTCTGCAAATTACTTCCCTTCAAGTTTTATATTCTCAACTTAACAACAACTGTGACTCTTGTTAGGCCATTTTTCTATCATAGCGAAAATCCTTTAAAATGGCCTCCTCCCTGCAAATGTTTTTGTAAAGTGTCCTGCCCCTGGTAGTTTATTGTGTCACCAAGCTCTAGTCCAAAACACACGTGCTAAATCGCAAAACCCAGAAAGATATTCAAATTCTAAGGTTTGCAGGAAATGTTTTCAGAATCTGCCACAGTGTCGAAAACCCATACTATTTTTGAAAATCCATGATATTTTCAGTCTGTGTGAAAACCTTCATTATTTTTGACCTTATGCCTTCTAGCTTTTATGCGCTTATCTCTTTTGGCGTCATAAACTTTGTGTGTTTTCGATCCTCTTTCATTGAAAACCTTGTGTGTTTTCGACCTCACACTTTTGCCCTGATTGATGGCATTTCCTAACTACGCAAGTCCGACTGGATGGTGGGCCCAAGTTTGTAGGCTCTTTCTGATTGGTTGTCGCATGGCCGCATGTCAGACTTTTTTGACATGCGATCATGCGACCACTTGTCACCTGTCCGCGTGGGTCCCGGTTCTTCACAGTTGCTTGGTGCAGTTAATGTTCAGATAGGATCTGTGGCTATCACTAGTTCGCACGATAAAGATGCATGGTGTTTAACCTCTACGCTTTTGTGACAATTGTCTGATCCTCTGAAAGGTAAGGCTTCTTTGGCAGTGGTCCCGGAGGTGGTGATGTGGCAGCCTGTGATAGGCTGTCACATGATCGCATAGCCCAGTTTTTGGCCATGTGATCATGCGACAAGGGTGTCACGATGACTGGTAGTAGCAGCGGTTATGTTGGTGGTTACAGTTTGCAGGTTGTCGCATGTTCGCATAGCCTATCTCTGGGCTATGCGATCATGCGACTAACCGTCGGATGTCGTGGTTGCGGAGTTAAGTGGGTCCGCGGTGCCGATCTTGCCGACATGCTCAATTTGGATTGGTCGCTGAGGGTGATATGGCTGAGGACTTTGCAAAGGGTTTTTGACCATTGACCGCGGCTAGGAGACTGTGGTCGCATGATCGCAAGGGTGAGTTTGATTCCTTGCGATCATGTGACCAAGAGCACATGTAACTGAGATTTTTTGCAGTTAATCTTGCCGATGCTCGGGAAAGGGATGAAGTCTACGGTGCTGATATAAGGTTGGCCGAGATTTGAATATAGACCACCAATTTACTTCTAGCACCATGAATGTGACCATTTGAACTTGCAGAGATTTTTTTGTGACAGGAGGTAACAAAATTGATGGTTTCAACAGCCTGATTTGACTGGTTTGGTGGAGATGGTTGTTGCGATGTGATCCAGGGTTCCTGTGGTCGACTGCATGATGGTTTTGTACCTGGTGAAGGATGGATTTTGTGGCTCAAGGCTTTTTACAGGCTGGTGTTGGTTTTCCCTCCAGTGTTTTTTTGAAATTTTGCTGTGGTTAGCCATTGTAACCCTGGCCCTAGCTGTCTGTAGCTTGTGGCAACCTATTTTGGGTTTCCAAGGTAACTAGTGGTATAAATTGCAAAAATTTTGACTTTGTAAGGGTTCCAGCTTAGAGTTCCTTTCTGGTTCCAATGAAGGGTCCTTTTCCTGTAGATTTTCTCCTTCTCTCTGCATATAGAGTGTTCTGCTTTCCTTGCTGGTTTTGAGAATACAATGCATATTGTAAGTGATTTGTCTTATGTGTGAGAAGTTAATATATTCTTACTGTTACCAAGCTATCTCCATTTGAGCTTTGAATTCATTGATCATACATTAAGGGTGTTTGATTTGTCTGCTTGTATTGCCTATGTGTTTGCAAGTGGAGTTGTCTTCGCAGAGATAACTGGTTCAGGGTTTGTGTTCATGTATGTATGGGCTGAAATATCAAGGATAGGTCATGCTTGTCTTCTAGTGGATGCTGGTTAATGTATTGTCTGATTCATAGGTCTCTTCTAAGGGGAGGGTTAAAATCCTTTGAATGGATACTAACATGCTTGAATGCACAGGTGGGTGTTAAGTTGAGGTTTGGTCATGGTGTGTGATTGATGTGAGGCATCAACACATTGGGTATATTATTTTCTTATTTCATAGTTGTCATTTGCAATAGGGTATTTGACTCTGTGGCTCATTGGATAAGGCACTGGTCTATGAGAGACTTAGGGTATCTTAGGGGTCCTTTCAACCCATCTTTAAAATCATTTCCATTCAGTCCCACCCTTTCCCTTTCATGTTGTTAGTGTAGGTCTCTGGTTTTCATACTCACTCCATGCAAGTTGGGCTATTGCATGAGATATTGGTTTCATTGAGGTATAGGATACCTATAAGGGTTTGAAAATCATTCCATAGTCAGTTACCTGTAGGCCTGTAGTGTGACACAAGTTGTATGAGTGTGCAGATGAGGTACACCCGCCTGAGTGATGTGGAGCTCAAAGTGTAGAAGGATCTCTCTTTGATCCTTGTCAGTTGGCCCTTTTTCCTATCAGATTTGGAGTGTTGAGTGAATGTGACACTAGCCCTATCAATCCTAATGCCAAGCTGACCTTTGGGGAAAAAGAACACCAACAACTCTAATTGATACTCATCTCAAAGACTGGTTGATTAGTTGCATATGGTGATAGAATTCTTAGTTTCAATACGTTTGTACTAGCCTAATTAATGTGACAGTGTGTTGATGATGTTGAAGGAATGTTTAATATCATATGATATTCCTTTATGGTCAAGATGACATCTTTATTCTGTTCTGGTACTATTTGATGATTGAACTAAATAATTAAGAGGATAAGAGGTTTGTTTGCATGAACTAAATTAATTGTAGATCTGTTTTGAAGTTTACAATAGCTTTGAGAAGTGTGTCAATATGTTTTGGGCTTCATTTATCTCTAGGGTTGGTTATTTTTCACTTTCCCTTCATCGTATAAGTTTTTGGGGCCAACATATTTGGTCGTCTTACATTTCATGTTCGTACATTTTAATGTGGCTGACTTGGAAAAGTCTGTTTGAGCATGCAAATGATATAATAAAAGATCAAATCATTTAGAATGTGAGAAATTTTTGGAAGTGTGTTTGATTGTGAAGTGTGTGAGAAAAATGCCAAATGATTATTGAAAGAAATGAGCTGAAGGTATCTACATTCAAAAGTGTTTGAAGTTTCAAGTAGTGTGATAAAGGCTGCTAATGGTACACATTTGTTGTGGTGGATATATTTTTTTGTTCTTCATGTAATATTTTAAGGTTGTAGCCTCGTCTAAATTTTATCATTAAAATTGAGTACTAAAATATCTTTGGTATAACCATAAAGCCATTATTTCAAGGAGTAGTTTCTTCCTTGTGTTTTAGATGTAAAATATTTTTTGTAAATTATTCTATATTGTGGCTTTTCTCACTGTGGTTCTTCCCTATCTAGCTTTTCCATATAAATCTAGTGTTCACTTGTGCAATTGTGTAGAATTCGTTATTCTTTCATTGTTACATTGTTGTTGATTCATGAAGTAAATATTTTGACATATGAAGTAGTAAAAAAATTAAGGTTTTATCATACAATTTATTCAACTCCCCCCACTTTGTTGTCTTGTGTGCTAAAAAATAAAGAAATACTACAAGAAGATCAAAAGAGAGCTTGACAAGTGTCCATATTATAATGAATGAGACAACACATGTTGAATAAAACTCAATCTAAATTGCACTCCTATGTTCAAAGAATAAATTAATAAAGAACCTTTATATAACTAATTAGATAATTTGTCCTAATTACCCCCAAAATATTTTATTCTTTTGGCTAGCCTCATACTTTACCTACATTATTTTATGATATGCCATAAACTATTGATCATGCATTTACCATTATCTAGATACAAGGACGAATTAGGGAGTCTTTTGGGTTTCATTGCTCGCAAAAAAGTTACATGGAATGATTATATGGATATTTTGACTAGAAAACATACATGAATATCAAAACTTAATATATTGGACTAATTTTTGTGGTAGTAAAGATTATTGATTGAAGTTTATTACGAAACTTGGTCAAGTAAAACTATATTATTTTTTATTCAATGGAAAGCTATGTTGTGGTGGAAACAAATTTGGAAGGTTGACATTCCTTTTAAAATGACATTTTTTGTGTCTCTCTCTTAATCGTAAAGTCTTAACTTTGGATTCACTTCAAAGAAGTGGATGGTAGAGCTCTCATAGGTATATTCTAGAATGTAGAGGTTATATAGAAACTATTGAACATCTACTTCAAGATTTCTCATATTTTCAAATTGTTTTTGTTGACCTTGCTATTATATTTGGATTCTCTAACTCTTGCTAGGAAAATACACTTGTTGATTTCTCAATACATTTGTTTGAGGCAAATAATAATAATAATAATAATTTAAGGCATGAATTTTGTGGTGGCCCAAAGCACATTATTTTAACAACTATTGTATTATATTTTATCCTCCTACCATCCATATTAGATTTGACTTTGAACTAACAACATCATAAAGAAAACTTCAAACTACCAAACTGACTGTACCCTACCAGTCGGTGTCTTACACTAATACATTTTGGGTCATTTTGCGACGACTATGTGTCGCAATTGCGACAGCTATGTGTCGCAATAGCAACACCCATAGACGTCACTATTTTTTAGTCGCAAATTGCGACGTCTATGGGTATCCGTCGCAATTGCGACACCTATCCGTTGCAATGTGGCTAAGATTTAAGAAGCGGCATGGCCGTCGCCCCACCGTCGCATGGCTTCGGAGGGCCGTCGCAATCGCGACGGACCTCCCAAGCAATTGCGACGGGCGCCTGCATCGCATTGCGACGGGTTTTCGTCGCAATTGCGACGCCCGTGGGTGGATTAAAAAAAAAATTTAATTTAATACATTGCTTATGAACCACATTAATGCTTTTTTCTTTCAACAAATGAGGACAGCCACTGTAAAGACAACATGATAATGTACACTCACTGTAAGGACAGTCACAAATGAGGACATCTCACAGTGACTGTCCCTAGTGTAATTGCCACTTGAATGTATTGCTATTCAGCCACATTAATGCTTTTCTTCTTCAACAAATGAGGATAGTCACTGTAAAGACAACATGATAATGTACACTCACAGTGAGTGTACATTATCATGTTGTCTTTACAGTGACTATCCTCATTTGTTGAAGAAGAAAAGCATTAATGTGGTTGAATAGCAATACATTCAAGTGGCAATTACACTAGGGACAGTCACTCTGAGATGTCCTCATTTGTGACTGTCCTTACAGTGAGTGTACATTATCATGTTGTCTTTACAGTGTCAATATATGCATTATTACTTAAACTGAAGAGTACTCTAAATAATATGTCATTGTGGAGTTCTGATTGCTTCCAATTTGATATACGCTTGTTCTACTTATGTATCCAGCATCATGTAAGAAAAGTTGATGCTTTTAAATAGATTCATTTAGCCATGAAATGCCTGTGCATGTTACATACAAGATTCCAAGGCCCAAAACTGATTACTCATTATAATTCATGTACAGAATGATAATCAACCACAACGAGGCATGTGTAGGCGCTGCTTAGATTTTGAGGCATCAGAAGCTCGTAGAAGAAACTTGACCAATGGCTCATGGAATGCAACAAACTTATTGCCTAAAACAGGAGCATTGGTAACCACAGATGATGGTTTTGAAAAGAACACTTCACCATCAATGTCACGTGAGGGAACTGCAATTTCTGATGGCAAGTAACTTGTAGTATATAAGAGAGATGCAGGTACAGATGCTGGGAATACATTGCTAATGAACCACATTAATGCTTTTTTCCTTCAACAAATGAGGACAGTCACTTTAAAGACAACATGATAATGTACACTCACTGTAAGGATAGTCACAAATGACGACATCTCACAGTGACTGTCCCTTGTGTAATTGCCACTTGAATGTATTGCTATTCAGCCACATTAATGCTTTTCTTCTTCAACAAATGAGGATAGTCACTCTAAAGACAACATGATAATGTACACGGGCTGTAAGTGTACATTATCATGTTGTCTTTACAGTGACTGTCCTCCTTCAAGTGGAAATTACACAAGGGACAGTCACTGTAAAGGCAACATGATAATGTAGAGAAACGTTGTCATTTGTATTTTCAACAGTGCCGAGAGAGATTCCCTCCGCGAAATCACAGCTACAATTTCTGAGTACGTTGGGTTTATTTTTCTTTTGCCATTATTATGTAATCTGGTATTCAGCTGTTACAGAGCTAAAATACCCAGAAATGAGGACATATCTGTGTTGAATTTATTGTTAGCGGCTCTGGTTATTTAGAAGTTTAATTTTATTTGTTCATCTTTCAAGCACAAATGTTTTCTGGACCGTAACATCTTCATTGTTTCGGGTATGCAATGAAACAGCCGTAACTTACAACTACCTTCACGGTACTTGTGTACATTATCATGTTGTCTTTACAGTGACTGTCCTCATTCAAGTGGCAATTACACAAGGGACAGTCACTGTGAGATGTCCTCATTTGTGACAAGGACAGTCACACGAGGACATCTCACAGTGACTGTCCCTTGTGTAATTGCCACTTGAATGTATTGCTATTCAACCACATTTATGGGCCCGTTTGGACCCCAGCACACAGTAGCATCTACAGAGAAGAATATCCCAGGTGTAACAAGTTGTAAGAATATACCAACACTTCTAAGAAGTTCCCTAGCACATAGTAGCATCTACAGAGAAGAATATACAACATGAGGGCAGCCACTATAAAGACAACATGATAATGTACACTCATTGTATGTGTACATTATCATGTTGTCTTTACAGTGACTGTCCTCATTCAAGTGGCAATTACAGAAGGGACAGTCATTGTGAGATGTCCTCATTTGTGACAAGGATAGTCACACATGAGGACATCTCACAGTGATTGATTGTCCCTTGTGTAATTGCCACTTGAATGTATTGCTATTGAACCACATTAATGCTTTTCTTCTTCAACAAATGAGGACAGTCACTCTAAAGACAACATGATAATGTACACTCATTGTAAGGACAGTCACAAATGAGGACATCTCACAGTGACTGTCCCTTGTGTAATTGCCACTTGAATTACACAAGGGACAGTCATTGTGAGATGTCCTCATTTGTGACAAGGATAGTCACACATGAGGACATCTCACAGTGATCGATTGTCCCTTGTGTAATTGCCACTTGAATGTATTGCTATTGAACCACATTAATGCTTTTCTTCTTCAACAAATGAGGACAGTCACTCTAAAGACAACATGATAATGTACACTCACTGTAAGGACAGTCACAAATGAGGACATCTCACAGTGACTGTCCCTTGTGTGATTGCCACTTGAATGTATTGCTATTCAGCCACATTAATGCTTTTCTTCTTCAACAAATGAGGATAGTCACTCTAAAGACAACATGATAATGTACACGGGCTGTAAGTGTACATTATCATGTTGTCTTTACAGTGACTGTCCTCCTTCAAGTGGCAATTACACAAGGGACAGTCACTGTAAAGGCAACATGATAATGTAGAGAAACGTTGTCATTTGTATTTTCAACAGTGCCGAGAGAGATTCCCTCCGCGAAATCACAGCTACAATTTCTGAGTACGTTGGGTTTATTTTTCTTTTGTCATTATTATGTAATCTGGTATTCAGCTGTTACAGAGCTAAAATACCCAGAAATGAGGACATATCTGTGTTGAATTTATTGTTAGCGGCTCTGGTTATTTAGAAGTTTAATTTTATTTGTTCATCTTTCAAGCACAAACGTTTTGTGGACCGTAACATCTTCATTGTTTCGGGTATGCAATGAAACAGCCGTAACTTGCAACTACCTTCACGGTACTTGTGTACATTATCATGTTGTCTTTACAGTGACTGTCCTCATTCAAGTGGCAATTACACAAGGGACAGTCACTGTGAGATGTCCTCATTTGTGACAAGGACAGTCACACATGAGGACATCTCACAGTGACTGTCCCTTGTGTAATTGCCACTTGAATGTATTGCTATTCAACCACATTTATGGGCCTGTTTGGACCCCAGCACACAGTAGCATCTACAGAGAAGAATATCCCAGGTGTAACAAGTTGTAAGAATATACCAACAGTTCTAAGAAGTTCCCTAGCACATAGTAGCATCTACAGAGAAGAATATACAACATGAGGGCAGCCACTGTAAAGACAACATGATAATGTACACTCATTGTATGTGTACATTATCATGTTGTCTTTACAGTGACTGTCCTCATTCAAGTGGCAATTACAGAAGGGACAGTCATTGTGAGATGTCCTCATTTGTGACAAGGATAGTCACACATGAGGACATCTCACAGTGATTGATTGTCCCTTGTGTAATTGCCACTTGAATGTATTGCTATTGAACCACATTAATGCTTTTCTTCTTCAACAAATGAGGACAGTCACTCTAAAGACAACATGATAATGTACACTCACTGTAAGGACAGTCACAAATGAGGACATCTCACAGTGACTGTCCCTTGTGTAATTGCCACTTGAATTACACAAGGGACAGTCATTGTGAGATGTCCTCATTTGTGACAAGGACAGTCACACATGAGGACATCTCACAGTGATTGTCCCTTGTGTAATTGCCACTTGAATGTATTGCTATTCAACCACATTAATGCTTTTCTTCTTCAACAAATGAGGACAGTCACTCTAAAGACACCATGATAATGTACACTCACTGTAAGGACAGTCACAAATGAGGACATCTCATAGTGACTGTCCCTTGTGTAATTGCCACTTGAATGTATTGCTATTCAGCCACATTAATGCTTTTCTTCTTCAACAAATGAGGATAGTCACTCTAAGGACAACATGATAATGTACACTCACTGTAAGTGTACATTATCATGTTGTATTACAAATGGACCTTATGTTGGTCGGGATATAAGTGCAAAAAAAAAAGGAACGTTGTCATTTGTGTTTTCAACAGCGCCGAGAGAGATTCCCTCCGCGAAATCAAGCGGGTTATCATTTGTGTTTTGAACAAAGCGGGTTGTCATTTGTGTTTTGAACAGCACCGAGAGAGATTCCCTCCGCGAAATCAAGCGGGTTGTCATTTGTGTTTTCAACAGCGCCGAGAGAGATTCCCTCCGCAAAATCACAGCTACAATTTCTGAGTACGTTGGGTTTATTTTTCTTTTGTCATTATTATTTAATCTGGTATTCAGCTGTTAGAGAGCTAAAATACCCAGAAATGAGGACATATCTGTGTTGAATTTATTGTTAGCGGCTTTGGTTATTTAGAATGCTTCCCCACAATACTTAATTACACAAGGGACAGTCACTGTGAGATGTCCTCATTTGTGACAAGGACAGTCACACATGAGGACATCTCACAGTGACTGTCCCTTGTGTAATTGCCACTTGAATGTATTGCTATTCAACCACATTTATGGGCCCGTTTGGACCACGACACACAGTAGCATCTACAGAGAAGAATATCCCAGGTGTAACAAGTTGTAAGAATATACCAACACTTCTAAGAAGTTCCCTAGCACATAGTAGCATCTACAGAGAAGAATATACAACATGAGGGCAGCCACTGTAAAGACAACATGATAATGTACACTCATTGTATGTGTACATTATCATGTTGTCTTTACAGTGACTGTCCTCATTCAAGTGGCAATTACAGAAGGGACAGTCATTGTGAGATGTCCTCATTTGTGACAAGGATAGTCACACATGAGGACATCTCACAGTGATCGATTGTCCCTTGTGTAATTGCCACTTGAATGTATTGCTATTGAACCACATTAATGCTTTTCTTCTTCAACAAATGAGGACAGTCACTCTAAAGACAACATGATAATGTACACTCATTGTAAGGACAGTCACAAATGAGGACATCTCACAGTGACTGTCCCTTGTGTAATTGCCACTTGAATTACACAAGGGACAGTCATTGTGAGATGTCCTCATTTGTGACAAGGATAGTCACACATGAGGACATCTCACAGTGATCGATTGTCCCTTGTGTAATTGCCACTTGAATGTATTGCTATTGAACCACATTAATGCTTTTCTTCTTCAACAAATGAGGACAGTCACTCTAAAGACAACATGATAATGTACACTCACTGTAAGGACAGTCACAAATGAGGACATCTCACAGTGACTGTCCCTTGTGTGATTGCCACTTGAATGTATCGCTATTCAGCCACATTAATGCTTTTCTTCTTCAACAAATGAGGATAGTCACTCTAAAGACAACATGATAATGTACACGGGCTGTAAGTGTACATTATCATGTTGTCTTTACAGTGACTGTCCTCATTCAAGTGGAAATTACACAAGGGACAGTCACTATGAGATGTCCTCATTTGTGACAAGGACAGTCACACATGAGGACATCTCACAGTGACTGTCCCTTGTGTAATTTCCACTTGAATGTATTGCTATTCAACCACATTTATGGGCCCGTTTGGACCGCGGCACATAGTAGCATCTACAGAGAAGAATATCCCAGGTGTAACAAGTTGTAAGAATATACCAACAGTTCTAAGAAGTTCCCTAGCACATAGTAGCATCTACAGAGAAGAATATGGGTCAACGAGGTTGACTTCAAAGCCATGCAATCTAATGGTAATAGTAATATCATAATTTGACATACTATCAGAAATACTTCCTAAATAGACTATTCAATCTTATAAGAGATGGATTCATGAGAACTATTATTTATGAAATATGAGTCAATGACTTTAATTAAAAAAATTACACAATCTAATTCTTGTAAAAATATCAAAATTTGACACATTGAAAATACCTTCCAAAAGTATCGTTAATTGATTAATATGAATCACTACTCATGAAATATAATTTTATAAACCTAATCTAAAAACTACACAATAAAAATCTTAATAGCAATATTGTAAGAAACTATTCCCAAAAGCAAGCCTAATAAAATTTGATGAAAATAATTTTTGTTTCACTCAACTTTGACATTCACAACTTCCTCTTTTATTATAATAAGAAAAAAAATGTCTTTTTAGATATACCTCATGAACCATACTCGAATAATCTATCATTTTCTTCTCAAAAACATATTTGCAGAGCCTGCTTCTTTTACTTGTTTGTACTTTTATCTCTCTGATGGAAAGGGTTCCTTCAGGACACATTTTTCCAAGTTCACTGCTTGAGATATTTGAGGAGGGTTCCCCTGCTTGAGTATCCATCCAACCCATATTCGAGTAGTTCTACAATTGCACAGTCTAAATTAATAATACTGACAATTGAATGACGAATGATGATACATAGAATTGATATAAACTAATCCTAAAAACACTAAAACATTATTAATATATTTATATTTCATAAATAAAATTGATATAAAAGATTTGGAAAGATACATTAAAAAATAGAAAAACAGTAATTTATAATAGAAGGAAACTTAAATTGCTATTTAAAAAAAAAACAAGAGTCTTAAATCTTATCATTTTGTTTCATTATCATCCATAAGTACACACCTCTAGCATAATAATTATATTTTACCACCCATAAAATGAAAAAAAGATTTTCACAAGAGAAATTGAAGCTAGATTATAAAAATGAACCATCTTATTGGAAACTGGAACTGTTATCATACCCAAAAGGACTACAAAATTTCACCTTATCATACCCAGATTGTTGCTTTGCCTGGCGGAGGGAAATTTGATCAGTAAAATTGACACAGAGTATGTTGTCTCCATTGTCATGCTGGATAACAAAACACCAACTTTAATGGGCATGTACTGTCCCTTGTGTAATTGCCACTTGAATGCATTGCTATTTGATGCAGGGGCATCCCTAATGCAAGCCAAAGACACCATGATTGAAGGAAGTTGCCATGAAGCCAAGGAGTCAAATCCTATCAATTGGAACATAAGATTTTCACCTTGGAGCTTTGAAGGATTGACTGGTGAAAGGTCCTTTTGATTGACAAATCAGAGTCTTTTTGAATGACAAATCAGAGTCTTTTTGAATGACAATAAATTAGAATAGGAGTTTTAGATGTTTTCTTGGTTTGTAATAAATATTAAGGATTGATCTTATCTCCTTATAAACATCCACTTGTTGGACACAAGACCCCTTGGTGACTTATAAACCTTGGGCATCTTTTGAGTCCTTGGATGAAATGAGCATAGTAAGTGTTTATTAGGTGTCTTTTAGATGTTGTTAAGAAGTTTGAAGGTCCAAAATAACTTTAATAAGGTTCCTAAAGTTTCACAACACATTTTTAACCTTCTCGGCAAAGTTGTTTGCAAAGTTGTAATGCAACTTTAAAAGTTGCTTAGCAAAGTTGACATTTGTTGGATAAACTGTTCTAACCACCTAGATGGTTGAACCAACATTTGGAGAGCCTATTTTAGGCTTCAAATGGTCGAAGACAGACAGAGAACCAGTATTGTAATCATTTTGCTTTCATAAAAAATAAAAATAACCCTGTTTTAGTGCATTTCTGGTGAAAAACGAACTCTGTACGGCTGTACGGATGGTGGTTGGATGATAAAATTTGCCTGGAAGTTGTAATAGTGACATCTGATGCTTTGGAAGTTGGTTTGATTGATTCTCTTTGTTTTATATCTAAGTTATTTCAAATTTTCTGTGCATTGTTTACAAACCCTCATTTTCAGGGTTTGACTGATGTAAAGACCTTAACTCACGTTTCAACCATTGGAATTCCTTCTTCCTTGGTGGAATGAGAGTTAAGGATGTATATTTGTATATTCTAAAAGCCCTGACTACTCTGCATCACTATTGAACCACATTAATGCTTTTTTCCTTCAACAAATGAGGACAGTCACTGTAAAGACAACATGATAATGTACACTCACTGTAAGGATAGTCACAAATGAGGAAATCTCAGAGTGATTATCCCTTGTGTAATTGCCGCTTGAATACATTGCTATTGAACCACATTAATGCTTTTTTCCTTCAAGTGGCAATTACACAAGGGACAGTCACTGTGAGATGTCCTCATTTGTGACAAGGACAGTCACACATGAGGACATCTCACAGTGACTGTCCCTTGTGTAATTGCCACTTGAATGTATTGCTATTCAACCACATTTATGGGCCTGTTTGGACCACGGCACACAATAGCATCTACAGAGAAGAATATCCCAGGTGTAACAAGTTGTAAGAATATACCAACAGTTCTAAGAAGTTCCCTAGCACATAGTAGCATCTACAGAGAAGAATATACAACATGAGGGCAGCCACTGTAAAGACAACATGATAATGTACACTCATTGTATGTGTACATTATCATGTTGTCTTTACAAGGATAGTCATTTGTGACAAGGATAGTCACACATGAGGACATCTCACAGTGATCGATTGTCCCTTGTGTAATTGCCACTTGAATGTATTGCTATTGAACCACATTAATGCTTTTCTTCTTCAACAAATGAGGACAGTCACTCTAAAGACAACATGATAATGTACACTCACTGTAAGGACAGTCACAAATGAGGACATCTCACAGTGACTGTCCCTTGTGTGATTGCCACTTGAATGTATTGCTATTCAGCCACATTAATGCTTTTCTTCTTCAACAAATGAGGATAGTCACTCTAAAGACACAATGATAATGTACACGGGCTGTAAGTGTACATTATCATGTTGTCTTTACAGTGACTGTCCTCCTTCAAGTGGCAATTACACAAGGGATTTGTGTTTTCATTTGTGTTTTCAACAGCGCCGTAACCCTCCGCGAAATCACATCGGGATATAAGGGCAAAACAAACAACAACGTTGTCATTTGTATTTTCAACAGCGCCGAGAGAGATAAACAAACTTAAAACTCAGACTTAAGAAAGATGAAGGCAATGCTTCAAAAGGTCGATGCCCTAAATACGGGAAAACACAATACCACCATTAAACGATGCCCTAGTCACCGTATCAATGCTGCCAGCTCCGTACCAGTATGCTGACTGCTCACTTTCATCCTGTGATAAAGGTAACTTCATTAATCATACTTGAAATGGCAGCATACGAACTAAAGCTGATGAACATTTATAAACTAAAAGTTTAAAACTATAGATTACAAATGTAGTAGTTTCATACGAAAAGAACTTGATGTCTGAAATTTACCATTAGAAGTATCCAAAGGAATACCACAGTACTGTTGAACTTGGAGAATCGGAGATGATCTACACAGCAAGGTTCAACAGCTGTAAGGACTGTTACACCATCTTTAGCATTTGAATACATTTTCTCCTTGGCTTCTGGTGGATCCTCAAAGACCCCCAATGACGTTTTCCCTACAATTATCAATTGTTTGTCAGTATGAGATATTAATAAATAAACATTAATCACAATATTAGGCAAACAATGTTCTTGATGTCTGAATCTAAATCACAGAAAGCTCTAATAAAGCAGTTCTCAGTTTCACATTAAACTAAGTTTCAATTTCAAATGGTTATAATAATTTTTGCAAGTTATAAGTAGCTGGTTACAATATATGACATAAAAAGAAAAAAAATCATTTCTATTCTTTTCTTCTTTTTCTCTTTCAACGAAGCTTTTGCACCACACAAATGCATACCAAGAATTTCTCAGGAGGTTTCAAGACCATTGCATACCAAACTTCTTCTCTGTAGATGCTACTGTGTGTCGTGGTCCAAACGGGTCCAAATAGACCTAGTGACTCTAGTAGGTCTCCAAAACCTGTTCTGCAGCAATAACTCTTCAATTTGACAAAGGACCTTATGAACTTATATGTTTTTTGAGTACCCTTTTTGATGTTCTAACAATCCTCCAACTCCCAGACCTTGACTCCACTCCAGAGCATATCAATGTCCTTATTGAGTCCGCAGACCTAATGCATGCCTTTGGGTGTGGGTTCCAAAACAAGGCATTGAAAATGGGTGCATGAAACCAAGATCAGAGTTTGAAGATGTCCACCATGCTCTAAAGATCTAGATTCAACAAGGTTTGAGGTCCTTTACTTGCCGCTACCCTCTGATCTTGCATAATCCATCAACTCCTAGTCAAGAACATTGAGATTCTTGACCTAGGGCTTGCTCTTGAAATTCTCTGGCTTAGTATCCTGTTCCAAAGCTTTTAAAATATGAAAATAAACCCCCTTAACTTGCATTTTACAAAGAACAGAGGATATCCTATGGTTTATTTGCAAGTTAAGGCCATTTGAATGCAATAACCCAAAAAATGAGGGTTTGACAGAACAACAGATAAGAAAAAGGAATAACTTTGATATAAGGTGTCTTGAATCTACCAAATAAACTCTCAAAGCATAAGATATAAATACTCTAACTTCCACACTGGTCTGCCCTCCCTTTCACATCCGTACACTGTACAGTGCTTGAAGGAAATGCACAAAAAAGGCTCTGAAATAGTGGCTCTATCTGACAGAGAGTCCATGCTAGGCTTCATGACTAACCTAGAGCACATTCCTTGTTATGGAGGAAGTTTGAATGGTGAAGAACTTATGGAATGGATAGAGGACCTAGATAACCATTTTGACTACAAGTATCTTATTAATAACCATTTTGACTACAAGTATCTTATGGATAGAGGACCTTGATAACCATTTTGACTCATTTAGTATCTTATTGAGCTTCACTTTGTTTCGAGAATATAGTTTAATATTCTCTACTAAACAGGGCCAACCACGTGAAGGTGGAAGCTCATTTGGCCCCACCCCCCTCCCCCTAACATCACTCTACATTCCTCGTTAACATCTAACATTCATTCATTCTTTCAATTATTAATAAAATGTAACATTCAATCAATATCACATGATAACATTCATTAACACATTAGATTCGTTAACACACAACATTCATCAATATGAAAATAAACACATAATTCATGAACATTCATTAGCACATAATTAAATTCATTGAGACATAAAATTCAGTCATTATCAATTAAGGTATTTAGATGACAATCATTTCTTTTTTCTCTTTCTAATTTTTTTTTCTATGTAAGCTCTAAGAGGAGCATCAGTGTTATCATCAATACCCCCCTCATCAGTTGTTTTGTTCTTTGTCCTTGATGATCTCAAATTCCTATGCTGCTGCAAAGGGGGGTCCTCTACAATAACAAATAAAAGAGTTAAATTTAAAATATTTAATTATAATT
Organism: Chamaecyparis obtusa; assembly: GCA_027943335.1. Lineage (NCBI taxonomy): Eukaryota > Viridiplantae > Streptophyta > Pinopsida > Cupressales > Cupressaceae > Chamaecyparis > Chamaecyparis obtusa. Next base: position 870,905 of record BSBK01001424.1, on the reverse strand, counting down.
GTTACAAGTATTTAATTATTTTAAAGAACATAACTGTGGCGCTCTTTAATTACCTGATCTGGCCACATCATTTTGTCTAGACTCAACCTCAACATGCTCATGAGCACCGACCCCTCGATCCTCTACAGTTGCTATACAAAATGTTACATTAATCCAAACACCAATTGTAATTACATATAAAAATTTTAATAGCAAATGTATACCTCCACCACTAGGATGCACATCATGCGAACCTTCATTATGCATAGATTGTGTAGAAGGATTGTCAGGCTGCATTCCAATATCCTACACATTGTTATCATTGCTTTCTTAAAACAGATATACTCACTTTATATTAGAACTTAACATCAAATAGACTAATTGGTAAAGTATTCAATTTGAAATAAATTTCATTTAGCTTATTTACCTGTGGCTCAGATGCATCATTATTTGAACCTTGCACACTGATTTCAGCTCGTAGCCGTTCAGCCACGGCTCTATAGCCTTGTTGGAAGCCAATTCTCTTGTCCTCTTCTGTGAGGCATCTATTGAACTCTGACCCCTACATTTTTTCTTGGTATGGTGAATTTTACTTGCATTGTTTGATCAAAAAAAATTTCCTTGCAATATATAAAAAAATTGATACAAGTTTTCATTTACTAATACTTACAACTCGTGCTTGAAGTTTGGAAAAACCACCAGAGCCGAGCTTGTGTGTCCCGTGCTTTTCTAATCTTGCCTTTGTTGCCTTTGATGTGTCAGGCAATCTATGAAAAGTTTGAAATATGTTAGAGACCAATATAGGAAAAATTTAGAGGTTAATTAGTACATAATTACATTCTCAAAAGTATCACATACCTTGCTCTACTCTCTACTGGCGTAATTCCTTTTTTCATGTCGGCTTTATACTTTCCATCCAAAATCAAACCCTGCCACTCAGCCTCAAGAACACAGGGCGGACGCTCGTGCCTTGGGTTAACCTCTAAATATTTCCTGTACTGGTCCCTAATATACTTCAAACATAAACCAGCTCTTTCAAGGAGCTTGTTTCTCTCGAATGCACGAGGTCCAAAAAGCTGGGTCATACTATCTACAAGATCATCCTTCAACTTTTTATCTTGGTTATTCCACCTTTTAAGTAAAAAAAAAACATGTTAGACTCATAAATGAAGAGAAGCTACCTTTAATATAGTTCAAGAAATTGATGAAAAGGAAAACTATTCTAGCAATGATATGAAATCAAAATAGTGGTTTGGGGTTTTAGTTAGGATATGATGTTCCACCATGTACGTATGGTGGGCCCGAATATCCGCAAACACTCGTCACCAAGTTTTCACCAAAAAATATCATTCCCTACAAAATAATCATGGGATCATTAGTCGATGAAGAGTGATCAAAAACTAAATTACTATTATATCACTATAGAATAATAATAACTTTAAAGTACCTGGAAGTTTGGATACTTTTAAGGGAACGCCTTCATCGTCGCTAATGATCAATACGCAATCCTTCACCGTTCCCGTACTAGGAACACGGGAACATCCAGGAAATGATGTTGCATTGGGACTTGTTGCATCTCCTATTGCAAAAAAATGAAAACCATTATCAAATGCCTCCAAGAAATAATACTTCAAGGGAAATAAATTGGTGCAGAGCACCCATGGCACAAACACAATCAAGGGATCTACATCGTAAACACATAACACTTAAACACATAACAAAAGAGAGAAAAAGAGGGATTTGTGTACCAGTAGATGGTGCAACAGTTGGTGCATTTAGGCTGTGTGTTGTTGACATGGCAGTCGGCAAGACATTTGTGGCTGTCCTGGATGGAGGCGGCGTTGTCATATCATCATGGAAAGGAGCTGAAGAATAAAATTGTTAGAGCATGCATAAATATAGAACGCGTGGACTAGCATGGACAAGATTGTTAGAGCATTAAAAAAAAAGATTGTTCGAGCATGTATTGTCAATGATTATGATCATTCCTATATATATTCAGTGGAAAACACAAGTGGGGAATGGAACATGTGATCTACCTGAACCACTTGCAATACCGGCCTCATCATGGGAATGGGGTTCAAAATTACGCAAATAACTCTGTAAAGACAATGCATCCATATTTTAATTAATGTCATAAAAGAGCATAACATAAAAACCATTATTGAACTCTTGTAATAATTAAAAATTTCATTAATACTTACTTTAAAGTTTTCAGAAGTGCGCAACAACTCAGCTGCCCTATCTTTTATTTCCTGAGTCTGAGGATGTATGGATACCAAACGTAGAAGTTCTTTCCCAATTTTCTTTAGCAGCTTTTTAATGGAACCGATCGGGTCATCGGTCTCTGCTAAATCAATAAAAAAAGGGTCCACAAGGGGGGACTCCTGAGGGACTACAGGTTGCTTTCCCTCTCTCCGACCATCGGCCCTCTGTGACAACAATAGTATTAGTATTATCAAAATTACTCCAAAACAATGAAGAAAATAACATTAAAAAAAATAATATTTTGCTTCTATCTAGTTTGCACAATTACAATGAATTTTACCTGCTCATGTGTAGATGAGCTAGGAATATCGTCACCATCACCTTCGGGCGGTCGCTCCATATTGTGCCCCTGTGTCAAAGATCAAGTATAAAAATGTTAGCCAAAAATTTAATAACTAAATGGTATGTTGGAGTCATTGATTAGAAGTTGGTTTAATAGTATGTACCACCCCCATGATAGTAGCCTCGTTTGTATCTATGCGGTTCAAATTGTAATCAATAAGTAGCTCTTCCCCTGCACGTATTGATTTTATCGCACAGATGAATACACGATTTCCCTCGCGCGCCTCAAATATGCAATTGGGTTGCTTTATAGTTGACCCAGGTCGTGTACTATTTATAAAACCCGCAATATTCCCTGTTGCTTTTGGCCTTCCATCAATGTATATAGCCACACTTTTACTTTGATTATTGTCTTGCTGTTGTATATAATTTGCCGAGAGTGCATACCTACGCATACTTTTTTTATATTGAACAATATGCATCCAACTTTTGTAATCGTAACATGGTCCAACATACTCCATCAATTCAGAAACTTTGTTGTAAGACACCTTTATGCCATCCATAGAAAATAGGCCCAAACCATGTAATGATGATGGTGCTATGCGATATATCCTCTCATTAACACAAAAATCAATGTTTATTGGAGGAAGTTCCTTGGGTACCCAATGTTTCTGTAGATGTTGGTACCTCAAGGGCACCTCGATGTCGCCTTTCGTCTCATCATCATAAGAACATGACCCCCCTTGAGCAAGGAAAAATTTCATGTGTTTATTGAATTTCCTTCTAGTCCTTTGACCTCTAGTTAATCTCCCTATTCTAGATAAACTGCATGTCTCACTTTCCTCTTCTATTCCTATATTTCCCTCACTCGAGGAAGACACTTCTGACAAATACCTATTTGCTGGTACCTGCAAATGGGAGAGATCTTAGAAGACATCAATCTTACTATTGATAAGTGTATTAAATAGACTTTCTATAAGGTGTATTGACTTATACCTGTCGATCCATGAGACTGTGCGGGATGCTCTTGAAAGGGGTTCAATTTCCTGCAAATGTAATTCAATTATCGTGAGCATAATCACATCATAATCATAATCACATCCATCATAAGCATCACATAAAAATTAAAAACATTAAAACGTACACATTATAACACTTATAGCTTTTAAATAGATAATGAATAAACTATGTAACCATTTAAGACAAATATATTTCTATCAAGAAATGAATATTAAATACATTAAGGATTGATGGCATACCTTTAAATTTCATCATCATCATCCTCATCATCATCATCATCATCATCATCCTCATCATCCTCGTCATCATCATCGTCCTCGTCCTCGTCGTCGTTGTCGTCATCATCAACATCATCATCATCAACATCAACATCATCTTCATCATCATCATCAGTAGCAGCATCATCTTCTTCTTCTTCTTCATGAAAATTTGTCTCAGGAACATCATCCAATAATTGTCGATCGTGATCATCATCTACATCATCTTCAACTTCTTCGGTATCTTCTTCTTCCATCGCATTATACTTTATCGGCCTTCCTCTCGGTTCATGTCTAACAACAAATGACCAACCCGGTTTATGTGAAACCTCTGAGTAAAATACCTGTTCACATTGGCTTGGAAGAACATAGGGCTCATCCCCAACTGGCTCAAACGACCTTGTATTAACCATTGTAAATCCATTATCATGTTCAATAACAGTTCTATTAGGATCATTTGGATTAAGTCGTAGCCTGTACCATTTGACAACGAAGAGTACTAATTTGAAGGAACTAAAGTCGCACTCAAATATATCATCCAAAATGCCATAGTATTGATTTTTAGACTCTTGAGGATCTAAGTCATTTCTAGATGAAATATTAGTCACTTGAAAGACTGCAGTTATTCCAGAATCACAAGTTTTCTTCGTGTCATCCAACACTTTGACGCGAAATTTTTGACCATTACAGAACATACCCTTGTGGTGTTTAACCTGCAATAATATGTGAAACATGTCAAAATTATTATATCGTGAGTTGATAAACATACGGGTGATTAATAATTTTGTACGTACCTGGAAATCTCTTAAACCATATGCTAAATCTATTTCCCTTTGCGTAACATTAGAATCTCCATTACGATGAGCTTCTTTAACCAATGAAGATACACCTTCCCATGTTAATGTGTGACCAGAATGTTGACATCATTCAATCCATACCGTCATCCAATCAAGATTGTTTGCAATATACAAATGTAGTGCATCCCACTCTCGAGCAACTGTACAAAAAAAAAATAGACGACTTACAACCGATTTATTTTGAAGATTAAGAAATAATTTATTACAATAACATCTTATAATTTATTACCTGTCACTTTCCTCAATCTACCTTTCCCCATCAAGTACTCCCCTTTGAATTTTTTAAAAGGGTCGAGATCCCAAATGCGATCTACATGGATATTTGAAGCAAACTTAGGAAGATATTCAGTAATGTACACCATAGTCTGGTATACCATGTATCCCTCTACCATAGAACCCTCAGGATGTGCTCTTTGTCGAACCAAAGCCTTCAAAGATTTCAAGTGCCTCTCAACCATCCACATTGACCTAGTGTGTGCAGGTCCACACAATTCAATCTCCTCAACTTGGTGTATGAGGTAGTGTTCTTGTGCATTGAAAAAAGTTGGAGGTAGACACTTTTGCATTTCACACAATAAATGAGGAATTCTTCTCTTCCAATAGTTTATATCTTCTTTATGGATTTCTTTAGATGACAACCACCTACATTAAGAGATTCAAGTCACAAAAAATATATAAATACGAGACTTTACAAAATAATATACAATAGATTACATAGCAAGAAAAACAAATCGCGAATATAATAAATATATACAACAAATTGAACAGATATTACTGCTTACCTCATGTATTTTCCAAGATCATATATCACTTGTTTGATGTTATTGTTGAAGTGCTCTGGGAGAGATAGAGGTAGCACGTACTGCAGTAATTATAAACCAATCATTTCATTATTTTCTAACATAACATAATGAATAGTACACGTAGTTTATGAATATATTGTAAATACAGAAGAACATAACTTACCTTGATGAAAGTATGCCAATCATGCGTTTTGAGCCCTGGCCCAAATTCACTTTTCTTTGATATGAGATTGCTTATGTTCCCAGCAAATCCTGTGGGAAATCGAATTTTTCGTATGACTTCTTTTATGGCATCACTTTGCTGCTCCGTTAATAACCAAGGAAGGGCACTTATATTAATCTGATCTCTATTGCTATTTGAGTGAATGAAATTCTTCAGTGCATGATTGGATTCATGAATGTCATTACAAATTTTGACAATTTTTTCTTTGTCACGCCTTCCATCCAGTATTTTCCACAATGTCTCTGTTATATTCTTTCCAACATGCATAAGATCAAACAAATGCACAATTTGTAGGTCCTCGTAGTAGGGCAACCTACTAAATTGTCTGGGATAGCTTTTTAGTCCCTTTGGAAGGTTGTCAGTAGTGCCTTGACGACCTTCACGATCATCAATTACATAATTAGTAAACAAAAATCACAATAGAAATATATAAATTACAAACATAAACCATTAAGTGGAACGACATTACCTCGACGATTAATTCTATTATATTCCAACTTCCATAGGCGAGGTGTCATTCTTCGTGGCTTTGATGTAGTCTCTTCTTTCCCATTGAAAAGATGTTTTTCCATACTTCGATACTTATGATTCCTGTGGAGGAAGTGTCTGTACTCATCAAACACATGCTTTCCTAAACTTTTTGAATGACGAGATTTCATCTTTGGACCACAAACTGGACATGCAAATTTTCCCTTTGTTTGAAGACCTACAAGATAATGATATAATTGGATTATTAAATATGTTGATTTTTATAATTAGAATTATCATGCGCAACTTGAATTCACTATAACATACCACAAAAATGTGTTAGCCCTGGGGCATCATGTATTGTCCATACAAGTATTGCATGGAATTGAAATTGTCTTTGTCCTATTGGTCTAGACACGTCATACATAGTGACACCGTTCCATAACTCCACCAACTCGTCAATAAGAGGCTCAATATATACATTCATATCTTTAACTTGATATTTACCTACTTGAATGAACAGTAACATTACATAATTATTGTGACCATTTTATTGTAAGATTTGTAAGTACATGTAAATTAATAACTATCAAATGATAAAATACCTGGAACAATCATTGCCAACATAATGTGCTCCCTCTTTATTGACATCCACGGAGGAATGTTATTGTTGATAACAAAAACAGGCCACACCGAGCAAACAGATCTCATCTCTCCAAATGGATTGACACCATCCGCTGCCAATGAAAGCCTGAGATTACGAGGTTCTTCTTTGAAGTGTTGCCACTTTTCCTCTATGTGCATAAATGCCGAACCATCCGCAGGGATTCGAATAATGTCATCTCGACTTCTATTGCGTGCATGGTAATCCATAAATTGTGCCAAGCTAGTACACCTGAATAATTGTCGCATCCGTGGAATAATGGGGATGTAACGAAGAACCTTGTGAGGCACCTTTTTTGTTATTCGATCTGTTCGATATCTACTCGTATGACATACAGGGCATTGTGTTGCAAATTCATGTTCTTTATAATATATAATATGATCATTGGGACAAGCATGTATTGCTTGATACTCCATTCCAATATCTTTCATAATAGCAGATAATTCTCGATATGAGCGAGGTAGAATATTTGATGGTGGTAACAAAAACTCGCCTATCAATCTACAGCAAAAAATATAAGTTGTTAATATAAACAATATTAGTGGTACATTATTCACCCTTTGTTAACTATAAAGACATATATGACATACCTTAACATACGTGACATTGTTATGTTGGATAAACCATTCATAACCTTCAAGTTCAACAACAACAATACAGCAGAGAGAAGAGTTGTTTGGGAGTCTTTGTATAGGGGCTCGTATGCCTTCTCAAGTAGAGGTACATCAAGGCTATCATCATCATCATGATCAGATCCGCTTGGACTAAATGTGTCATGGATCAATGTATTTATACCATCATCTTCAATTGTGTTTTCTGGTGCATGATCGTCATCTTCCATGGGATCATTATCTTCACCTTGGATATTCGCACCCCCATGTTCCTCCATATCATGTACTTCCCTGGGGAGATCAACCTATATAAAATTGATTAACATAAATAAACCATGATCTTCAACTCATCATCAAGTGATTTCATATGTATATAAATTGTTAAAATGATATAATGAACAACTTACCAGTGGATGATAGTCATGCCCCCCTTCAATGTGACCATTCTCCCTACAATGTCTCTTAACTGTTTTGATTAGCAATCTTCTACGGTTTAAGCCCTTACAAATTTTGCAGGGACAATAACATTTTCCATCACCTTTTCTTTTCAAGTTAGACCACAATCTAGCGATTGTCTCCCTATTTTGTTCTTCACTTATATTATCTGACATGATCGTTCTTCGCAGGAAGCAAAAATTGGGCTATGAAAACTTCGGTCTACAACTTTCAGTGACTAAGCAAAATTGTCAAAAGTACACAAAACATATAAGCTACAAGGCCTTCTTGCTTAGCTCTAGAAGCTCTCTAGCAATCAAAACATATAAGCTACAAGGCCTAACAGCAATTTCAAAACATATAAGCTACAAGGCAAGACATATTACATGACATGGCAAAAGGATTAAAATATACATTAGATTAAAAAATATACAATTTTCAAACCTGAGCGCGCGGCTATAACTCGTGCAATGGTCTTCTTGCTTAGCTTTAGAAGCTCTCCAGCAGTCAAAACATATAAGCTACAAGGCCTAATAGCAATTTCAAAACAAGGGTCATCAAAAGAACCAAAAACAATGTGTGCAAACAATACCTTGTGAAGTGGTATAGACAATTAGAAGATGCTACTATGTGCTAGGGAACTTCTTAGAACTGTTGGTATATTCTTACAACTTGTTACACCTAGGATATTCTTCTCTGTAGATGCTACTGTGTGCCGTGGTCCAAACGGGCCCATAAATGTGGTTGAATAGAAATACATTCAAGTGGCTTACACAAGGGACAGTCACTGTGAGATATCCTCATGTGTGACTGTCCTTGTCACAAATGAGGACATCTCACAGTGACTGTCCCTTGTGTAATTGCCACTTGAATGAGGTCAGTCACTGTAAAGACAACATGATAATGTACACATAAAATGAGTGTACATTATCATGTTGTCTTTACAGTGGCTGCCCTCATGTTGTATATTCTTCTCTGTAGATGCTACTACGTGCTAGGGAACTTCTTAGAACTGTTGGTATATTCTTACAACTTGTTACACCTGGGATATTCTTCTCTGTAGATGCTACTGTGTGTCGTGGTCCAAACGGGCCCATAAATGTGGTTGAATAGCAATACATTCAAGTGGCAATTACACAAGGGACAGTCACTGTGAGATGTCCTCATGTGTGACTGTCCTTGTCACAAATGAGGACATCTCACAGTGACTGTCCCTTGTGTAATTAAGTATTGTGGGGAAGCATTCTAAATAACCAAAGCCGCTAACAATAAATTCAACACAGATATGTCCTCATTTCTATGTATTTTAGCTCTCTAACAGCTGAATACCAGATTAAATAATAATGACAAAAGAAAAATAAACCCAACGTACTCAGAAATTGTAGCTGTGATTTTGCGGAGGGAATCTCTCTCGGCGCTGTTGAAAACACAAATGACAACCCGCTTGATTTCGCGGAGGGAATCTCTCTCGGTGCTGTTCAAAACACAAATGACAACCCGCTTTGTTCAAAACACAAATGATAACCCGCTTGATTTCGCGGAGGGAATCTCTCTCGGCGCTGTTGAAAACACAAATGACAACGTTCCTTTTTTTTTTTGCACTTATATCCCGACCAACATAAGGTCCATTTGTAATACAACATGATAATGTACACTTACAGTGAGTGTACATTATCATGTTGTCCTTAGAGTGACTATCCTCATTTGTTGAAGAAGAAAAGCATTAATGTGGCTGAATAGCAATACATTCAAGTGGCAATTACACAAGGGACAGTCACTATGAGATGTCCTCATTTGTGACTGTCCTTACAGTGAGTGTACATTATCATGGTGTCTTGAGAGTGACTGTCCTCATTTGTTGAAGAAGAAAAGCATTAATGTGGTTGAATAGCAATACATTCAAGTGGCAATTACACAAGGGACAATCACTATGAGATGTCCTCATGTGTGACTGTCCTTGTCACAAATGAGGACATCTCACAATGACTGTCCCTTGTGTAATTCAAGTGGCAATTACACAAGGGACAGTCACTGTGAGATGTCCTCATTTGTGACTGTCCTTACAATGAGTGTACATTATCATGTTGTCTTTAGAGTGACTGTCCTCATTTGTTGAAGAAGAAAAGCATTAATGTGGTTCAATAGCAATACATTCAAGTGGCAATTACACAAGGGACAATGTCATGAGCCGTGACATATTGAACTTAGTATAATAATAAAATGATTAGATGATATATAATAATCTATTATTAACGGTATATAACAATAATATATAATTATTATCAAAAGATAATAATAATATATAGTTAGCATAATAAGTAATATGTTAATTAAATAATATTAAAATATTAATAAATAATATAATTATGATTATAATTATAATATAAATTAATAATAAATAATTATTAATAAATTATATATATTATATTATAATAATATATTAAGTAATAATATTAAATCAATTATTGATATAATAATTTTAATATATAAATAATATTAATAAACCTCTCAATATAAAATAATATGTTATCACTATAATAATATTTATTATAATATTATTAATATTACTAACATCATTAATTATAATATTTAATAATAACAATAACATTAATAATAATAATAATAATAATAACGTTTAAAGCAATATCGAATATCTGTAATCGATATACATCTACATTAAACATCTGCATTATCTATCACGATGAGGAACGAAGAAGTGATACAACAATCACTAGTCATTACACATCGATACCATGAGAGGATGATTAATGAACCAAATACTATGAAGTCAAGATCAACATGATATGAATAAGGGATAGGTCGCTATGGGTTTCAGAAGATGTATTGATAAGCAAGAAGGATAACCATTCATATATTATAAATAATCATTAATTGCACAAGTTTAGACAATGACATATCCGATAAAGCAATATCAAACATGAAGACCCGCTAGCAAATATGCACCATCACTTCCTATGTTATCATGACAATAACATAAACTAGATTGAATTCTACTATCTATATCAATAGACACCACATAGGAGGATATCGACTAAAGGATTGAAAGATTATCGATTGTCTGAGATGAACCACATCTTGTAGAAACACAAAAGCATCAGGGATTATATCACAAGCTATTGATGAATGAGGCATCAGTCATGGATAATAAGTACAATGTATCCTTAAGTATTAACAGGAATGGAAGTCAATTTGAAGATCAAACTCCATTACCAGCAATCAACCAATAAATGGACAATTATCAGAAAATGATATCGACTTATATCAGAGTAGAAAGATTGGATATCATCATAACAATATGGGATAAGGCAAGAGTTAATATCGATTGACTAAATACTAATGATAGTTAGACCAAACTAATACAAACACAATGGATGTTAACTACTGGTTGCACTACCAATTAGGGAAGATTACCTTCATAAAAAGATTTGATATTGAGTCAATCTGGGAGTTATCTATGATCAGAAAATAATGAAATAATATTATGTGAACTGTCGGATTATGGAAAGGTGTGCTTAACAAAGGGACATGGAGGAAGAAACAAGACACGTCTCATTCATAGCATCTCTTCATTTGTTAAAGACAATATAAGAATGCATTCTCGTCAGTCACTCAAGGCATCATTAGAACTTTATTTACTTATCCATATTTGGATATACTCAATAGAGCATCTGCCTTTGGCAGTTTGGTTTCAAGTTTATCATTGCAGATCAGAGACAACACCATGATTGCACAGATAGAAAGGATAGTCAGAAACAGCATCAATATTTGAAGTTGCAAGCATATAATTCAGAATCTGAAATAGCAACATATCACTCATAGCGATATTACACATTTGCATAATTACATCATCATATCAGACACAGCAAATACATTGCTGTAAGCAATACTTATTGATTGTATATCGATATTGTTTATATCAGACATACCATCATTATACTATCACTATAAGTGATAGGAAACATCATATTCATAGCATATTTCATATCATTATATCCGACAGTGCTATTAAACATATTGGTATCAATATCATCTTGCACACATATTGTGATTGAATCTGAAATAGCGGTTGATATCTTAAGTAACCTCCATTACTTAGTTTAATTGTAAGTATCTGATAGAGTAAGTCTGAGAAGTGGAGTAATTGTTCCTGTTTTCCAAGTTAGCCAAAAAGGGGACATTACAGACAATCACGGTGAGATGTCCTCATGTGTGACTGTCCTTGTCACAAATGAGGACATCTCACAATGACTGTCCCTTGTGTAATTCAAGCGGCAATTACACAAGGGACAGTCACTGTGACATGTCCTCATTTGTGACTATCCTTACAGTGAGTGTACATTATCATGTTGTCTTTAGAGTGACTGTCCTCATTTGTTGAAGAAGAAAAGCATTAATGTGGTTCAATAGCAATACATTCAAGTGACAATTACACAAGGGACAATCACTATGAGATGTCCTCATGTGTGACTATCCTTGTCACAAATGAGGACATCTCACAATGACTGTCCCTTATGTAATTCAAGCGGAAATTACACAAGGGACAGTCACTGTGAGATGTCCTCATTTGTGACTGTCCTTACAGTGAGTGTACATTGTTGTCTTTAGAGTGACTGTCCTCATTTGTTGAAGAAGAAAAGCATTAATGTGGTTCAATAGCAATACATTCAAGTGACAATTACACAAGGGACAATCACTGTGAGATGTCCTCATGTGTGACTGTCCTTGTCACAAATGAGGACATCTCACAATGACTATCCCTTGTGTAATTCAAGCAGCAATTACACAAGGGACAGTCACTGTGAGATGTCCTCATTTGTGACTATCCTTACAGTGAGTGTACATTATCATGTTGTCTTTAGAGTGACTGTCCTCATTTGTTGAAGAAGAAAAGCATTAATGTGGTTCAATAGCAATACATTCAAGCGGCAATTACACAAGGGACAGTCACTGTGAGATGTCCTCATTTGTGACTGTCCTTACAGTGAGTGTACATTATCATGTTGTCTTTAGAGTGACTGTCCTCATTTGTTGAAGAAGAAAAGCATTAATGTGGTTCAATAGCAATACATTCAAGTGGAAATTACACAAGGGACAATCGATCACTGTGAGATGTCCTCATGTGTGACCTTTGTGAAGGCAAGTGCCAATTTGTACCCAAGTTACCAATATTGTGGCAAAAGTGGGAATGAAGCATTTAGGGGTCAAATTGGGCAAAGAAGTGTAGAAGTGGCCTATGTGAGGTCTAAATAGCCTAACTAAGTCATGGTTAGGGTCTTATGGTGTTTGAACAATAAGTTTTGAACCAAAATCCCAAAGGTTGTAACAAGTTGTCAATGTTGTCATTCACAACATTGACAACATTTGTGCAAGGGAGCATTTTCGAGTAAGATGGTTATGTAACTATATGAAACCATTGAATTAGGCATCAGATCAACTATAAGAGGCCTCCATCGATCTGTGCAAAAGGTTGGGGGGAAAAACATTTGGAATTAAGAAGATTTGTAGAGTAACACGGTTTTAGTGAATTCTTGAGTTTTTTTGTTTCTTTGTTTTCAGTTGATTAATGGATTAGATAGCTCGCAGTGTCTATTGGAAAAGTTAGTACAAGTTGTTTTTTTATTCTGTGTTGTGTTTTTTTTGAGTTTTGAAGCATTCCAACTAGTTTGTTAATTCTTTTGTTAAGTACCCTATCATTGGTTTGAACCAGGCAGGTTGAACAAATGGAGTCTTAGCTCATCATTCCATTGTCAATTTTGTACGGGCTCTTGGAATGGGTGAGGAGACTCCATGTACTATATGTTTGGAAGGAGGGGCCCTAGGAAGCTCATTTTCTATGTTTGCAATGATGTCCTAGGTGAGTCAGTTGAGCACAGTTAGGGATGACAAATCATTACAAGAAGATTACAACAAGTTGAATGCATTGGTTGCTTCAACTAAAATCTCATGGAGAGGTAGACACACATCTAAAGAAGCCCCAAGTCAAATTAGAAGATTGGGTGAGTTTCTTTGGCTGCTAAGAAAACAAACTCTTAGTCAGACTGTCCAAGTTGTGTCAAAATACTTGTTTTTAGGCATGGCTGTAGCAGTTGGTGTACAAAAAATCTAGGAGGAGAAGACCTTAGATATCTTGGAGTTCTCAATAAAGGGCATCTGAATCCTAAGCCCTTTAGGTGGCTTAATATAAACAAAAAGGCTTGACAAAGGCCTAATTGCTAGCAGCCTATTTTTGGGTGCAATTGGCATGCATGGTTTGATGAACCGGATTGAAGTACTGATGAAAAGTATAGGTGAAGGAGTAATATTGAAACCAATAGAGGTCCTAGTGGCCAGCCTCTCCATGGAGTAAAGTTCTAGTTGAATGTGTTTCAATTTGTGAAGACAAGACTAGGAGTGTCCTAGTAGCTAGATTGGTATTGAGCAGAGTTCGTTGTATTTCTTGTTGGTGTGCACTAGTTGAAGGAGTGGGATCTTGGGTAGAGATACCTAAAGAGTGTAGGGATAGTTAAGTACCCTATCAAGTCAAAACATTGGCCTAAAGAGACCCTAGTGAAGGATAGGGAGTGAGCAAGACAAAGTGTTACATCAATTAACAAGATCATTTTTTGGTAATTGTGTACATTATCATGTTGTCTTTACAGTGACTGTCCTCATTTGTTGAAGAAGAAAAGCATTAATGTGGTTCAATAGCAATACATTCAAGTGGAAATTACACAAGGGAATATCACTATGAGATGTCCTAAGTGTGACTGTCCTTGTCACAAATGAGGACATCTCACAGTGACTGTCCCTTGTGTAATTGCCACTTGAATGAGGACAGTCACTGTAAAGACAACATGATAATGTACACAAGTACCATGAAGGTAGTCGCAAGTTAGGGCTGTTTCATTGCATACCCGAAACAATGAAGACATTACAGTCCACAAAACGTTTGTGCTTGAAAGATGAACAAATAAAATTAAACTTCTAAATAACCAAAGCCGCTAACAATAAATTCAACACAGATATGTCCTCATTTCTGGGTATTTTAGCTCTCTAACAGCTGAATACCAGATTACATAATAATGACAAAAGAAAAATAAACCCAACGTACTCAGAAATTGTAGCTGTGATTTCGCGGAGGGAATCTCTCTCGGCGCTGTTGAAAACACAAATGACAACTTTCTTGTTTTTTTTGCCCTTATATCCCGATGTGATTTCGCGGAGGGTTACGGTGCTATTGAAAACACAAATGACAACGTTCCTTTTTTTTTTGCCCTTATATCCCAACAACATCGCAATTGCAAGTTAGGGCTGTTTCACTGCATACCCGAAACAATGAAGACGTTACGGTCCACAAAATGTTTGTGCTTGAAAGATGAACAAATAAAATTAAACTTCTAAATAACCAAAGCTGCTAACAATAAATTCAACATAGATATGTCCTCATTTCTGGGTATTTTAGCTCTCTAACAGCTGAATACCAGATTACGTAATAATGACAAAAGAAAAATAAACCCAACGTACTCAGAAATTGTAGCTGTGATTTCGCGGAGGGAATCTCTCTCGGCGCTGTTGAAAACACAAATGACAACGTTCTTGTTTTTTTTGCCCTTATATCCCGATGTGATTTCGCGGAGGGTTACGGCGCTGTTGAAAACACAAATGACAACGTTCTTATTTTGTTTGCCGTTATATCGTGATGTGATTTCGCGGAGGGTTACGGCGCTGTTCAAAACACACATGACAACGTTCCTTTTAAATTTTGCGCTTATATCCCGACAACGTCGCAATTGCGACAGTTACAAATGTATTGTCGTCGCAAATTGCGACGGTGTTGGGCTATATTTGAAAAAAAAAAAAGAGCAAAACCACATGACATTTGCCTGCCGTCGCAAATGGCCGTCGCAATGTCACCCCAAATGTATTAGTGTTAGGAATACCAATCCAATATTCCTAATTCAAAATGCAATGAAATAGTAAAAAGAAGGCATGGAAAGGTAAGCAATAACTAATACAATGTTTTTACATTGAGAACCAATCCCAAATATGTTTCAATCCATCCTAGGAACTCACTGTTCCTGGACTGTACCATGAGACAGAGAGTAAATTGCAGAGAATAAATATAGTTTTATTGATAAAAAAACTTCACTACAATACTTTGTCTCCCAACACCAACTCTACATACATCCTACCCACGCCTACACCTACCAAACAGGCTTCCAAAGCCGGTTACCTTCCATGAGTATTGAGTTAATTGAAATCAGTACAAATAATAAATTATAAGTCATAAGGTTTTAACATTATTATGTAATTTAGTTTTGCTTTATTCAATGTAAACAATGGAGATTTGAGTTTGAATTTTTAATAGATATGTTATACATTTATATGTATCATTATTTAGTGTTCAAGTTAAATAATCTATTATAATTTAATTAAAAGAATACGAGGTGAGCAATTGGGCACACAATGGAATTATAATCATAAATTTTATTGGCTCATTGCTGAATCTAATTTTAATGCTTATCTAAATCCCATCAAACTTGACCCACTCAATTGGATTTGCTAGAATTTACTTGATTATTAATGTTGGATGTTATTTTAATACACTTGATATAGAATCTACAGGTTGCAAGCAAGTCATCCTTCTTCCACCAACGAGTCATTCCATTCAAGAAAGACCATGTCTGACGATATCAATGCACAACAAAATAGGGAGACAATTGCTAGACTGTGGTCTAACTTTAAAAGAAAAGGTGACGGAAAATGTTATTGTCCTTGCAAAATTTGTAAGGGCTTAAAGACTCGAAGATATCTAATCAAAACAACTGAGGAACATTGTAGGCAACATGGTCACATTGAAGGGGGAAATGAATTTCGTCCATTGGTATGTATTTTAATAATTTATAAAATACATAAGACATGATTTGATGATGACATCATTGTTAATCTCTATTGAGCATTTTAGGTTGTCATTGTATCAAAGGACAGTAAACAGGTTGGTCGGTTATTTACATTGAGACAGTCGATAACTAGAAGTAAGATAGAGTAGTCGGTAAAGACTTATACCGAGCATCACACAGTTAACCAAGCACCAGCGACACCGACACCGATGGTCAGCAAACACCGAGCATCGCAGTGTACACCGAGCAGATTATACAGTGTTTACCGATGATCACAATAAATGGCATAGTAATCTGAAATGGCACATTATTCTATGCAAATGGTTATAACAGATCGTAAAATGGTTTACCAAGATCAAGGAGTATTTATTGTAAAAGATATTCATTAAATGTAATGATTATCTTATTTGTATTAGTTGATCTAGGTTATTTTGCACCGTAGATCTTAGGGTTATGATTTTTCTTTGTAACCTAATTTTTCTTTAAGCGGCAAAAATAGAACACTATATATTGTATATGTTCGCACCATTTTATGGGGTTGTTGAACTGATATATATGAATCATAGAGCACTTGAAGAAATTGCCTATCTTCAAGACAATCAGTTTACCGAGCAGAACAGAGTATAGAGGTTTTCAGATTGAGCAGAATCAGACAAGGCAAGCGAGAAGATCAGAGTAGAGAACCATCACAGATAAGGTGATATTTTGATAAGACCTTATAGATCTATTTCAGACAATTAAGTTGTCAACTAGCAAATAATTTACCTATTACTTTCTGACAATTGTGATAGAGTTTTGATAAATCTCTTAACAGAGTAGACTTAACAGTCTTTGTATAAATCTCTTAACCGAGTACACACTTCATATAGTGTTGTTAAATCCTATAACTAGGTAGATCTAGCTGATCTAATATGTTACTCCTAACAGGGTAAGATCACCAGAAGTGATCAAAACTTGTAGCCTTAATAGGCAAACCTTTTCTATTTGCAGTAGTGAAGAATTTGTGGGTGTCATCCCCACCGCAGTTTTTACCTTCTAACAAGGGTTTCTACATTACCAAAATACTTGTGTTATGTGATTGTCACATTGATTTCATATTGTTTACTTTCTTAAGTTAACTAGATGATTGATTTATGCAATTAGATTCAAGTTATTTTGATCGATTATCACAGTATTCAATCATAGATCAGAAAGGTTTTGCAACTAAAGTTTTTGAAGACACTGATTCACCCCTCCCCTCTTAGTACCTATCTCTCCTAATTCCAACAATTGGTATCAGAGCTCAGTTCTCTTGTTGAACAGTTTAACCACTAAAGGGAAAAGATCTAAGTCATGGAGAAATACAAGCTTGACAAGACTATTGAGAATCAGAAGATACAAATGCAGATGTTTGTGGAACAATACAAACAAGCCAAGGAAGAATTGAAGAAATTACTGGTTGAAAGAAAGAACCTTGCAATTCAGCAAAATGAAATAAGTTATCATGAAGAACCTATTGATGACATATTTGATCATATTGGATCAAGCTCTAGAAGCATCTCTGACGGATCTGAAAGCATAATCTCTAAGCTATTTGAAAAGAATCAACATCTATCTGAGCAAGTGAAAGCACTTCAAATCGGTCATGAAACTCAAATGGTGAGAATGGTGGAAATCATGAACAATGGTAGACAAGCTGAACAAGATCAAAATCTAGCTATTGAAGACCAAAGACTAATGACTGAACAACTTCAAGCAAAAGAAAGTGAAATCTAGAGACTCACTGATCAACACTTCCAAGTGTCAAATCAGATGATGACAGTTAATCAAGAAATGAACCGAGTAAATGGAGAATTATCAAGAAGACTTGAAGATGTAGCAACACTTAGAGAAGATAATGAAAAACTAAGAAATGAAATAAAAACACAAAATCAACACAATGAGATGATGAAGATAGCTGAGGACAACTCTAAAAAGATTGATGATTTTCTGACTAATCAGAGGAGATTCGAAAGCAAAGTTGGTATAGGCTACACCGGTAAAGGAGAATTATCACAACAAGCTGAAGGAGTCAACAACAATCAAATTCAAAAACCTAAAGTATTGACATGTTACCACTGTGGAAAACCAGGACATACATCTAATGTGTGCAGAAGCAAAGCACAAGGTAAACCTCCTGTCATTCCTAAGTTCAATGGATATTGCTATTACTGTGGTAAGTTTGGACATCCAGCTTATGAATGCAGAGCAAAGAAGAATGACATTGCTAATAACACTACTGAGGAGAAAATATGCTATACTTGTAATAATTATGGACACACAGCAAGGGACTGTAAGGCGAAAATGAAGCAGGTCTGGACACCTAAAGAGAAACTACAATGAAAGCCATATCAACCGAAGAGACAAGGTAACTCATATGTTTGGGATTATAATACATGGACTAATTATACTGCATGTGGTCAGTATGGACATATTGCAGTAAACTGTTATAGAAAGAGTCAGATTGGACAATCAAGTAACAGGACAAATGCAGGAATGGCATGTATGCACTGTCACAAGGTTGGTCATGTAAGAAAGAACTGCAAAGACCGAGCACCTGATGAAAACCATATATTCGAGAGTGGATATAACATTGTAGAAATTACAAAGTTAAGGAACACAATGTGGAAGAAGGCATCTAATGAGAATGTTGATTCAAGTAACACTATCGGTGAAACCTCATCCACTGGATTGGGTGACATCAGTACCTCCACTTGAGATGACAAAGGTATGTATGGAACTAACATTTCAAATGATCACATTTTACATACAGTTCCTTATATATGATGTACATATACCAAATCTGCATGAATAAAGATGCACTATGGTTTATATATTATAAGTTTGCAAATGACATATAGTCGGTAAAAGGGAAATATGAGTTGGTTACCCGTCGGTAATCACTATGAAAGGTTAACCGATAATAGTTCAAACTGATGAAGAAACTCTATGTTAACCGAGCAAAAGACTTTACCGAGTTGATAGCCATCTCGTACCAAAAGTTAGGTCACGCATTTAATGCATCAAAGTTTGAGTGGGAATTTTGGAAAACCATATATATACGTGAAAACAGAGTTCATTGTTACATCGCGATTTCAAAGAAAGGAGATTTTACAAAGAAGAGTTCGAGATAACAATTTTCAGAATAGATTCAAAGTAACTAGATCAAACTGACGACAATTCTTCAATGAAAACTAGTAAGTTCATCCGCCTACCGAATATTGATTATCTATTTGCTTGCCAAAAACCCTAGAAACAATTTATGGCATCATCTTCGACCGCAAGCAAATCACAGAACATTGAGGAGGAAGTGGAAATAATTGTTAGGGCACACTTTGCCGAGGAGAAATTCAAATCACATCCTAAGGTCGTAGCACAAACAGATGATATGGGCGCATTTTCTAGTATTCCTGATAAGGTTTTGTTAACAGAAGATGTTAGGGCTTACATTCACTGCAAGATCGGTGAAGTATGTGACTTTGAGACTATAGCAACTTATCAGCAAGTCTGTGGACTGGATGGTAAGATCAAACTCGAGCATAAGAAGATTGAGGAATCGGGGTTATGGTGTTTCACATACTTCCCACAATCATTTCACAATGACTGGATACAAATCGTGCTTAGCAGATTCCACGACGGAAAATTCTAGCTAGACAAACCGGTTGAGGTCACCAAGAATATTATCAGTAGGGTTACTGGGTACCCTACAACTAACAAAGCCAAAGCATTTTGAAGTTCATCTCATCCCGACATAGAAAAGAACACTAGAGCTCAATGGGATGGTAGGGCACTAAAGATTTCAACTATCAAAGATCCAACGGTAAGATTTGCAGCTCATGTCATCAGGTACAAGATATTTCAATCAAGCAGACCGAATAGTGTACCCTGTAGCGTCATGGACATGGCTTACAAAATTGTAAAGAAAGATCACCAGGTTGATCTTGTCAAGCTACTACTACACCAATTGCATGACAACATGAAGACAATAAAAGAAAAGAAGTCCAATACATGTAAGTATAGATCACTACTTGTATATACATTCCTCTATTTGCAAAAATATGTACCGAGTATTGGAAAAGTTAACTGGCAATCAGACAGACCGATAATTGCCCAAATCGGTGATATGATGAGAAGTCTAGGAGACAATGTGAACAAGGAGTTCCATGCATATTTCAAGGAATTTCAAACAAGAATGCAACAAAGAAGCAAAATTCCAAAAGAGTTAGTAAGCAAATTTGAAGATAACATATGCTTTGTGGTAAGCATAGACCACTCAATGATAAAGGCAGTAGAACCGAGAACAAAATGGCTAGCACCAGTGGGTTATGAAATGAATCATGATTTCACTCTAAAATCTATCAATGCATTGCTAGCACTACCGATTGACATCACTGCCAGTAGGTTTGGAGTGTATGAGGAAGCTAAGTCTAGAATCACAATGGACATTGAGATCGGTAAAATGTCAAGAAGGGCAAAGAAAATAAAAAAAGATCTCTCAGCAAGATATGGAACTACATCTGACTCACATAAGGAGTCATCAGTTGATGAAGCAACTGAAGATCAGTTACAGTTGGCTGATAAACCCTATGAGAGTGAGGAGACCAAGTCAGACAAAGAAAAGGATAACACATCGGTTCCTCCCACCAATGATGAAGAAGAAACTCAACTTCCCACAACTGATGAACAAGATACTTAGCTACCAAAACCTGAAGGAAGGGGGTCACGTTCAACAACTACAACCCAATCAACTGAGTAGAAAGAAGAAGAAGAAAAAGTTGCAAAAAGGAGAGCAGCCACACCGACAAAGAAATACATCAAGAGAAAGAACAAGAAGGCAGATGAACCACCGAAGAAAAAGAGGAAATACATAAGGAGTAAGGAAGACATAGAGGAGATTGACACTGAAAATGACCCTGATCAATTTTAGCTGGTTCGTAATAGGGACAGTACCATAGAAGAAATAATTGAAGATATTATTGAGAATGGAAATCTTAATGATCTAGGCATAGGCAAATTCAACAATATCTCAATTGAGGACAAGACAAAGATAGAACATGCTATTGTTCAAATGATGATCAAGTTCAAAAGAGTACCAATGGAATTTGCATGTCAACTGCCAAAGGAACTTGATGATAAAATAAGTGAAAGATGGGCTATTGCTTTAGATATAGAGAAAAGAAAAAGAGAATGCTCTCTAGGTTGTGCAACCACTCACTTTAGCTATGCTGAGGTAAGTGAATACATGACAAGGTATCAGCCTAGATTTTTAGTCAAGAATAGAGCTATGTAGATTATGGATGAAAATGTAGATGATATGGATGTCGTATGTGACTCCCTATGGACATCAATTTTGAAAGCAGAAGAGAAAGCTGAACAGGAAGCATTCCTGAAACTATCTAAAAAGAGACACAGTTCAAAAGGTAAAAGTATTTTCATTGATGATAATAAAGGCAAGAAAATAGAAGACATCGATATATCAGTTACCGAGGTAATTGAAATCACTAAGCAAAAGGAAGCAATCAAAGTTTCACAGGATGCATCGGATCAAGCTAAGATCCACTTGCAAAAGAAAACATATGATGATGCACTCATTGAGGACATCACTAACGATGATCCTGATGATAAGGATGATGAAGATGTAATAATTACACAATACAAAGATGAAACATTAAACACTGACAGTGTGTGTACATCTTTACCGGGTGAACTACCTGTACTTGCAAAGGCTGCTGAAATAATTTCACAAGTACAACCCGATGTCTCTCATCCTGAGCCAACCAAAGATACAACCGAGATTCAAGCACCTGAGCAACCTGTTGATACAAATGAGCCTATCAAACTAGAGGCACAGTCTACAGAACATAAGGAACCTGAAGAAACCAAGTCAACCAAGGTGAACCAACCTGACACTACCACCGAGACTCCCACTCAATCTACCAAGGAGCAGAAGAAGGATGATATAGTGTCAACTGGCAAAGATACTCCGAGGAGTGAAGAAAAAGCTATTGTTGTAAGTGAAAAGAAGTCACCTCTAGCCCCGAAGAAGAAAAAGAAGAAAACCAAAGGGTCGGTCACCATTGATGAAGTTATCGTTATACCCGAATGTGACCCAAGAACTCTAAGCCCCGAGGAACTAAGTCGGTATGGGGAGTTATGTTCAAGGAAAGCGGCACAAGAAAAATTGAGGCAAGAACAAAAATGTAAAGAAGGGTTAAATGATGTAAGGGATATTCTACAACAGATAGTATCAGAAATAAACATTGATGAGAATACTCCCATTTTAGATCAACTTGCCAACCTCGCCGACCGAATCAATGCCCCTAATATAGATATAGACAAAAGAATAAAAGAACGGGCAGAGTCAAAGATTCAACACAAATTAGCAGAAAGGATTAGCACTGAAGTGGCACTAAACAAGGTGAAATTATCTGAGGTCATTACCGAGGTAAAATCTATCACCCAGGTAATCTGTCAACTGCTAATAAAGCTTTGTACTACAGACACCTTCACTGTAGAAATCAATGAAAAGATAAAAGGTTTAGAAGAAGAAATCAAGTTGAGTACACAAGCAGCTATCACCAAGCCAACTACTTTCTTAAAGCACATTAACCGAGTTCAGGAACTCCGACGGCTGATAGTAGACTTAAGGAAACAGGAAGAGCACATCACCGATCAGGTCACAGAGTTATAGAAAGAACTCACTCCTTACCTGAAGATTTTTGAAACACATATTGTCAAAGCTGAGCAACTTGTGGCAACACCAGAGATTTCGGTGTTGGAAAATATCTTTGACATGCATTCACAAGCCGGTCTTGAGCAAATTTCTCTTACCAACTTGAAAGAGGAATGGGAAAACCTCTTGGAGTCTGTGAAGAAAACCCATCAGCACATTTTTGATAAGATGTAAGTATACATTACATATTTTTTTGGTATTTGGCATTATTATCAAAAAGGGGGAAAACATGTATATGCCAAATAATATATTTTTGATATGTATATTACATAATACCGGGAGCATGCACCGAGGAGGAGTACTTTTGTACTTAGAAGTTTTTGTAGTGGATATGTATATAGCGGAGATGTAAGGGTTATATAGAAACATTTTGTCTATATACATTATGAAGTTTTGATACTAATGCCAAAGGGGGAGATTGTTAATCTCTATTGAGCATTTTAGGTTGTCATTAGTATCAAAGGATAGTAAACAGGTCAGTCAGTTATTTACATTGAGACAGTCGGTAACTAGAAGTAAGATAGAGCACTCGGTAAAGCCTTATACCGAGCATCACATAGTTAACCAAGCACCAATGATATCAACATCGACGGTCAGCAAACACCGAGCATCACAGTGTACACTGAGAAGATTATACAGTGTTTACCGATGATCATAGTAAACAGCATAGTAATCTGAAATGGCACATTATTTTATGCAAACGGTTATAACAGATCATAAAATTGTTTACCAAGATCAAGGAGAATTTATTGTAAAAGATATTCATTAAATGCAATGATTATCTTATTTGTATTAGTTGATCTAGGTTATTTTGCACCGTAGATCTTAGGGTTATGATTTTTCTTTGTAACCTAATTTTTCTTTAAGCGGCAAAAATAGAACACTATATATTGTATATGTTCGCACCATTTTATGGGGTTTTTGAACTGATATATATGAATCATGGAGCACTTGAAGAAATTGCCTATCTTCAAGACAATCAGTTTACCGAGAATAACAGAGTATAGAGGTTTTCAGATTGAGCAGAATCAGACAAAGCAACTGAGCAGATCAGAGCAGAGAACCATCACAAATAAGGTAATATTTTGATAAGAAATTATAGATCTATTTTAGACAATTAAGTTGTCAACTAGCAGATAATTTACCTATTACTTTCTGACAATTGTGATAGAGTTTTGATAAATCTCTTAATAGAGTAGACTTAACAGTCTTTGTATAAATCTCTTAACCGAGTACACACTTCATATAGTATTGTTGAATCCTATAACTAGGTAGATCTAGCTGATCTAATATGTTACTCCTAACAGGGTAAGATCACCAGAAGTGATCAAAACTTGTAGCCTTAACAGGCAAACCTTTTCTATCTGCAATAGTGAAGAATTTGCAGATGTCATCCCCACCGCAGTTTTTACCTTCTAACAAGGGTTTCTGCATTACCAAAATACTTGTGTTATGTGATTGTCACATTGATTTCATATTGTTTACTTTCTTAAGTTAACTAGATGATTGATTTATGCAATTAGATTCAAGTTATTTTGATCGGTTATCACAGTATTCAATCATAGATCAGAAAGGTTTTGCAACTAAAATTTTTGAAGACACTGATTGACCCCTCCCCTCTCAGTACCTATCTCTCCTAAGTCCAACAATCATGGTCATGGTTTATATAAGGTCATCATTTTCATATAGGTCAACCACCTTGGGTTTCATGTTATGGACCATGACAATCTGAGGAATATGGATTTCCAAATGAGGGAACATGGAGGTGTGAATATAGAAGTAGAAGGTAATGATCCCATGGAAGAAGACCACGATGATGAAGAAGATCATGATGATCAAGATGATGATGATGATGATGATGATGTTGATGCAGACCTTGATGTACCTATACTTGAGAAGGCACAGGAGCCCCTATATGAAGGCTCCCAAACAACTCTTCTTGTCATTGTATTATTGTTGGTGAACTTGAAGGTTATGAATGGTTTATCCAACGTAGAAATGACACGTATGTTAAGGTATGTCATCTTTTTTCATTATTTTAGTCATAATTCCCTTACAATTAACATTAGGCGAATCGTGTAGCAATTAATATTCTTTAAATTAACAAATTATATTTTTGGTCACAGGTTGATAGGTGAGTGTTTGTTACCACCATCAAACATTCTACCTCACTCGTACCTCGAATTATCTGTCATTATGAAAGATATTGGAATGGAGTATCAAACAATAGATGCATGTCCAAACGATCATATTATATATCATAAACAACATGAATTTGCAATAGAATTCCCTATTTGTCATATTAGTAGATATCAATCAGATCAAATAACAAAAAAGGTGCCTCGCAAGGTTCTTCGGTTTATTCCCATTATTCCACGTCTACAATGATTATTCAGGTGCAATAGCTTGGCATAATTTATGGATTATCATGCATGTAATAGAAGTCAAGATGACATTATGCGAATGCCTGTAGATGGTTTGACATTTAAGGAAATAGAGGAAAAATGGCCACACTTTAAAGAAGAACCTCGTAATCTCAAGCTTTCATTGGCAGTAGACGGTGTCAATCCGTTTGGAGAGATGAGATCTACTTACTCGATGTGGCCTATTTTTATTATCAACAATAACATTCCTCCTTGGATGTCCATAAAGAGGGAGCACATAATGTTGGCACTGATTGTTCCAAGTATTTTTTTCATTTAATAGTCATCTAAATTAATTTATTATAATCCATCAAAATGGTCATAATAATTATGTAATATTTTTGTTCATTCAACTAGGTAAGTACCAAGTTAAAGATATCAATGTATATATTGAGCCCCTTATCAACGAGTTGATGATGTTATGGAATGGGGTCACTATGTATGACATCTCTAGACCAATAGGACAAAGACAATTTCAATTCCTTGTAATGCTTGTATGGACAATACATGATGCCCCTGGGCTAACACATTTTTGTGGTATGTTCTCTTCTTAACACCTATTTTTTGGTATGTTATAGTGCTAACAAAAATTTAACATATTGAATCCAATTATACATGATGTTGTAGGTCTTCAGACAAAGGGAAAATTTGCATGTCTAGTTTGTGGTCCAAAGATGAAATCTCGTCATTCAAAAAGTTTAGGAAAGCAGGTATTCGATGAGAATAGACACTTTCTCCACAGAAACTATAAGTACCGAATTACTGAAAAACATATTTTCAATAGGAAAGAAGAGACTATATCGAAGCCACGGAGAATGACATCACGCCTATGGAAGTTGAAATACGATAAAATAAATCATCGAGGTAATGTCATTCCATTTGATGGTTTTTGTTTGAAATTTATATTTTGATATTGTTTTTTGTTTACTAATGATGTAATTTATGCTCGTGAAGGTCGTCAAGGCATTAATGACCAACTTCCAAAAAGACTAAAAAGTTATCCTACGCAATTTAGTAGGTTGTTGTACTACGAGCAACTCCCAATCGTGCATTTGTTTGATCCTGTGCATATTGGAAAGAATGTAACAAAGACATTATGGAAAATTTTGGATGGAAAGCGTGACAAAGACAAAATTGTCAAAATTTGTAGTGACATTGAAGAATCCAACCATGCAATGAAAAATGGCATTTGATCTAATAACAATGGAGACCAGATTGATATAAGTGCCCTTAGTTGGTTATTGTCGGAGCAACAGAGCAATGCCATAAAAGAAGTCATAAAAAAAATGTGATTTCCCACAGGGTTTGTTGCGAACATAAACGATCTCATATCAAAGAAAAGTGAATTTGGGCCAGGGATGAAAATACACGATTGACATATATTTATTAAGGTAATTCATGTTATTTTGTATTCACTATATATTTGTATATTGCATGTAGTTTTCATTGCATTCTTTTATAAAATATTGATAAGATCATTTTACAAATATTGCAATATGTTCTACCTCTATCTCTCCCACACCACTTTGCCAACAGTGTCAAACAAGTTATATATGATCTTGGAAAATACATGAGGTGGTTGTCATCAAAAGAAATCAATAAAGAAGATATAAAATATTGGAAGAGGAAAATTCCTCATCTTATGTGTGAAATGCAAAAGTGTCTACCTCTAACTTTTTTCAATGCATAAGAACACTACCTCATACATCAAGTTGAGGAGATTGAATTGTGTGGACCTGTACCAACTAGGTCAATGTGGATGGTTGAGAGGCACTTGAAATTTTTGAAAGGCTTGGTTTGACAGAGAGCACATCTTAAGGGTTCTATGGTGGAGGGATATATGGTATACCAGACCATGGTGTACATTAGTGAATATCTTCCTAAGTTTGCAGGAAAGATCCATATAGATTGTATTTGGGATCCCAACTCCATTAACAAATTCAAAGGGGAGTACTTGATGGGCAAAGGTAGATTGAGGAAAGTGAGAGGTAAATATAAGATGTTATTGTAGTTAATTAATTCTTATAAATCTTCAATATAAGTTATTTATAATTGGTGTATTTTTTTTATATAGTTGGTCGAGAGTGGGATGCAATATATTTATATATTGTGAACAATCTTGATTGGATGACGGTATGGATTGAATGATGTCAACAAAATAGTTGCTCATTAACATGGGAAGGTGTTGCTTCATTGGTTAGAGAAGCTCATCGTAATGAAGATTCTAATGTTACGCCAATGGTAATTGATCTAGCATATGGTTTAAGAGGTAGAGAGATACATACAAATTTTTTAATGATCATGACTTGTATGTTTCATATCAACTCATGATGCAAATAATTTTCACACGCTTGAAAATTTGCAGGTCAAGCACCACAAAGCTATGTACTATCATGGCCACAAATTTTGCATAAAAAAGTAGGATGACACGAAGAAAACTTGTGATTATGGGATAACTGCAATTTTCAAGGTCACTAATATATCGTCTAGAAATGACATACATCCTCAACAATCTCAAAATCGATACTATGGCATCTTGGAATTTAACTCCTTCAAAGTAGTTCTATTCGTCGTCAAATGGTACAGGCTATGACTAAATCAAAATGATCCAGATAGAACTGTTATTCAACATGATAATAGATTTACAATGATTAATACAAGGTCATTTGAGCCAATTGGAGATGAGCCCTATGTTCTTCCAAGCCAATACGAGCAAGTGTTTTACTCAGAGGTTCCGCATAAACAGAGTTGGTCATTTGTTGTTAGACATGATCCAAGAGGAAGGTCGATAAAGTATAATATTATGGAAGAAGAAGATATTGAAGATGATGAACAAGCGCCAGATGATGAAGATCAAGATGATGATGATGATGATGATGATGATCAATGACATGATTGAAATGTACAAGGTATATAGGTGATTTAATTATATATATATATATATATATATATATATATATATATATATATATATATATATATATATATATATATATATATATATATATATATATATATATATATATATATATATATATTAGTATATATGTTTAATATTGATTTATTGATTTCAATTCTAATGATTACAACATATGTGATTTATAATTACCAATGTTTTGCTTACGATGCTCAATTAATTGTTGTTGATACATGTATATATTGTGTTTGATTATCACCCTTTTTGCAAAAAGGCAATTGACTACAGACATTGTCACCCCTTCTGTTGATGATCTTGCATTTCATATATAAGGTAAATTTGTTCATGTTTACGATGTTGCATATTGTTCATGTTGTCTTCTAAGTTATTTGTAGCATACGTATCATGTAATTTTTATTGTGTTCAATTCTAATGATTACAACATATGTGATTTATAATTACCAATGTTTTGCTTACGATGCTTAATTAATTGTTGCCGATACATGTATATATTGTGTTTGATTATCACCCTTTTTGCAAACAGGCAATTGGCTACAGACATTTTCACCCCTTTTGTTGACGATCTTGCATTCCATATATAAGGTAAATTTGTTCATGTTTAAGATGTTGCATATTGTTCATGTTGTCTTCTAAGTTATTTGTAGCATACGTATCATATAATTTTTAGCTAACTTAAGATAAATGATTAACATATGTAGGAAATTTAACCCCTTTGGCATGGATCGTGCACAATGACATGGATCAGCAGGTATAAGTCAATAAATAGACATAATTTTATTATATTCTTCTTGTTTATCACTGAGCACGTATGTTATAAATAGACATATTATATAATCATATAATGTATATATAGACAAAGAAGAACCGTATAGACATATAATTATATAATCACTTTCAACTTAGTATATTTTATATCTCCCACGTATAGACAAAGAAGAACCGTACGTATGGGTCACAACTTGATTATTCTATATATATTATTTAAATATTATCAAAATTCTATTTGAAGCAGGGACGTGACAATATCTCATTTGATAGATTGCAGGACCCACCAAATAGGTACTTGTCAGATCTATCTACATCAAATGATGGAAATGAGGGAATGGTAGATGAAAGTTCTACATCTAGTACGACTAAAATGGGGAGATCAACCAGAGGTCAAAAGATTAGAACAAAATTTGATAAATGCATGCAATTTTTCCTTGCTAAAGGGGGGTCATGTTCTTATGACGACGAGACCAAAGGCGACATCAAGGTGCCCTTTCGGTACACACATATTGAGAAAAAATGGGTACCAAATGAGCTACCTCCAATTAACATTGATTTTTGTGTTAATGAGAGGATATATCGCATAGCTCCATCCTCATTACATGGTTTGGGCCTATTTTCCATGGATGAGATAAAGGTATGTTACAACAAAGTTGTTGAATTGTTCAAGTATGTCGGTTCCTGTTACAATTACAATGATTGGATGCAGATTGTTCAATATAAAAAAAATATGTGTAGGTATGCACTATCAGCAAATTATATACAATGGAAATAAAATGATCAAAGTAAAAGATTTGCAATGTACATTGATGGGAGACCAAAAGCAACAGGTAATATTGTGGGTTTTATAAATAGTACGTGACCTTCCTCAACTAATAAGCAACTCAATTGCATATTTGAGACGCGTGAGGGGAATCAAGTTTTTGTATGTGCCATAAAATCAATAAGTGCTGGGGAAGAACTGTTAATAGATTACCATTTAAATTGCATAGATACAAACAAAGTTACTATCATGAGGGTGGTAAGTACTATATACCATTTTATTAATAAGTTTTTTTTGCTAAGTCTATTGCTTTTAGTTTGCTGAAATTTTTATATTTAATCTTTGTCACATGATGATATGTATCCCCCACATGATAGAGGCCATGAGGATGCTCCTCCCACCCATTCTTCAGCAATGGTAAACCTTATTGAAATTGTACAAATTAGATAGTTGAAAAATGTTATATTATTACGTTATTTTATTTACAGTTTTGGAGTTTTTATGATAGTTTTACTGATATTCCTGTCACAATTTGATGTTCAGGATAGGGGAAAAGCACCTGTAGCAACAGAGGCAATAACTACCCCTTCTGATGATGATATTACAAAAATGCCTAATGTAACAATTATGTTGAGGAAAAAACTAAAAAAACTCAATTTAGAAATAATGAGAATTTTGGATGAAGCAAATCCAACTGAGGAGATGCTGAAGAGGCTATCTGAATTGAAAGCGCAAGCACATCATTATGAAGTAAGCAGTAATGAATCTTTAGTTATAACAAAAGTTCAATAAAGGTTTATATTTTATACTCTTTTATGTTGTGAAGTAAAATATGTAATATGTGTTCTTGTTACAGGATTTTTTGGAAACTGTAGAACCTAGTCAAGGACAACACGGTGAGGTCAGTACTAGCAGAGCTCCAGCTGCCTCAAGTAAAATAATCCTTTAGTTGACAAGTTACAAGGAATTATTTCTTTGAAACATTCAAAAAATTCTTAAGTTAACTCTTACTTTTATTATTTCAAAATGTCTTTGGTAACAATGTATTGTTTAGGTCATCAAGTGCAAGCGACTCCTCCTAGGAGGTCAACGGATGTCCATCCAAGATTGCTGAGTGTAATGTCGGCAACAAAGGGCATGCAAACATCAACACCTTCACGGTCTATGCCTAGTAAATCCTTATTTTGCTATATTTGGTTTCGTGTTAATTATGATTTGATAATTTGTACTTTAATCTTGGGTGCATCTCATAGTGGATTAATTTTGTGGATTAGGAGTTACACCGGAATCATTTGGTATGCCAGATACAGATCAGAGTACATGTATTGGTGATAATTCACCATCATTTCCTAGATCTACCCGTGTTTCTAGCATGGGAGTTATGCAGATGTCATTGTTGATTAATGATAATGAATTGATGCCTTTAAAATGTCCTAAGCTTCTAGGTACTTTTAAATTATTATTTTTTATATTATAATATGCATTTACCTATTCATAACAAGTTTTGGATTGATTATCCCATAACATTTTTTGCAAGAAACAATTCATTTTATAAGACGCTTTATGACCTCACACTGAATATATTCGGGCCCACCATACGTACAAGGTGGAACATCATAAGTGAACTAACCTTATCCCACTATTTTTTTTTCATATCATTAATTGGTACAGTATTTTTCCTTTCATTCGGGTCTTTTCTTTTACTATATTCAAGGTACACAACTTTAGTTCATTTTTCTATCTAACAATTTTGTGTTTTTTCTTAAAAGGTGGAACTTGCAAGAAAAAAAATTAAAAGATAAACTCATTAAAGATTTAGAGCATGAGTTTGGTAGTAATATTTTTGAGGAGAAGAAAATTTTAGAAAAAGCTACCAAACATCTGAAGACTGTGAGGGACTCATATAGAAAGAGTCTTGTCCAGAACCCAAAGTACGAGCATCCTCCCTTTATTCCAGTGAGGGATTGGAATGAGTTCATTTTGGATGCAAAGGAGAAAGGGGATGCTCAAAGAGGAATTACACCAGAAAATGAGAGAAGAAAGTATGCAATAGTATTAACTACTAGTACAATGTAATAATACACTAATTAGTGATCTTTATATCTATATCATCTAACATATTTCAAACTTTTCATAGTTTGCAGGACACATCAAAGGCAACAAAGGCCAGGTTGCAAAAGATTGGGCAACACAGACTTGGCTCTGGTGGATATTCCAAAGTTAAAGCATGAATTGTAAGTACTAGTAAATGAATTGTAGAGAAAAATTATTTATAAAATGCAAATAATTTTGTTTAATCAAAAAATGCAGGGCTCTGAATTTAATTTAGAGGCCACGGGAGAACACAAAAAAATTGCCTTCAAGGAAGGCTATCAAGCCATGGCTGAACGCCTATGCCAAGCTTCCACTGGCCCAAACCAAGAGTATCCTGCATCAGTTGAACAGGTAAATATGCTAAAAAATATATTAGAAATTGAATACTTGAGCAACAATCTATTTTATAATAATGTGCATGACATTGTAATGCAGCCTCTTAATCATAATACAGATCCTACGTCGAATGACAAAGCCCCTGATGTGCATTGTAGTGTTGATGGAGGTGTTCATTTTCTATTTAAAATTAATTATGTAATTATTAATACAGTTTAACATCTTAAATTGAACTTGGTGTAACCTTTTTTGTGTATATTTTAGAGGATACAGAATGTCATGTTGAACGAGTGCTGGAGGATGTTCAGACTGATCACCATGTAGATCATGTGGCACATTTAGGTAAAGAAAATCTATGTTTTATTCTTTTAAATTAATTTTTTGATTTATAGTTCTTTTACTTAATTAAATACTTGTAATTCACTAATATAAAAAGGTGTGAATTTAACTCATGACGTAGTTGTTATTGCAGCGGACCCCCCTTTGGCGAAGGGGCCTCCTGTTCCTAAACAGATGAGGAGGAGACATGCATTGCAATTAGAATCAGTAGAGGAGGAGAATGATGAGGACATTGATCTTCCTCTTAGAAATTACATGAAAAAAAATAGCAAGAAACCCAAAAATAAATGATTATAATTAACATTTTTTGGTAATGAAAGAACGTTATCTTAATGGATGTAATTTTGTACTAGTAATGTTGATGAATGATGTGTTAATGAATTATTCATGAATTTTGTGTGTTAATGAATTTTATGTGTTAATGAATTATTCATGAATGTTGTGTGTTAATGAATTTTATGTGTTAATGAATGTTATCATGTGATTATAATGATTGAATGTTATATTTCAAAAATGGATGAATGAATGAATGTTATTAGATGTTAATGGGGAATTTAGAGTGATGTTAGGGGGGGGAAGGGGCCAAATGAGCTTCCACCTTCACGTGGTTGGCCTTGTTAAGTAGAGAATATTAAACTATTCTCGAAACCAAGTGAAGCTCAAACTTTAAAGATAAGCTTAGAGTTAATAGAGACAACCAAAGAGCAAGTCGAAATGAAGTTCATCGTTACAGGTATCTTGCATTCTCAATGTTTGGAGCATTATTAAAAGCACTGTTATAAACATTTATTACTGTTATGACCATAATTTATGACCATTTTAGTAACATAATCTATGACCATTTTAGTAACTATTCTAACATCGCTATATGCTTGTGATTTGTTTATCTTGTTTCTTTGCAGTCCTTGGTGCACTTGGGGAAAAGTATGATGAGGCAATGAGAAGAAATGATGTGAGGGAAATTGTTGTTACTAGTATGTATGCCCTTTTAATATCCACACTCAGCTTCTTATTTTATATTTCCAAAGGTTCATTGCATTACATGATCTGTCTTAAGTTTCCAATTCATTATGTTTGTGAAGTCTTGTCATGCTCGTATTTCAATGCCAAAAGCACAAATTGGGTTGCTAGAGCTTTCTCTTGGGGTTATTCCTAGTTTTGGCGGTAAGTGTTGGCACCTTTCTCTTGGTTGTGTTTGGATGTGCCATATGTAATCCTTAATAGTTTGAATTTCTGAATATGAGAATCAAAATTTCCTTCTGCCTGTAAAGAAAATAACTATAAGTAAGTGTTATGTCTTTGTATATGAGTTACCATGAATCAAGAGACCTTAAATAGACTTATCCCCATGTATTCTTTTACTATAAGAACATAATTTATGACCATTTTAGTAACTATTATAACATCGCTATATGCTTGTGATTTGTTTATCTTGTTTCTTTGCAGTCCTTGGTGCACTTGGGGAAAAGTATGATGAGGCAATGAGAAGAAATGATGTGAGGGCAATTGTTGTTACTGGTATGTATGCGCTTTTAATATCAACACTCTGTTTCTTATAATGTAATCTTATCAACACTTAGACTAAGCACAATAAAATCTAGAGTAAAGAAAGATGGAAATAACATATGACATGTAATATACCAATTAACCTTGCTTGTTATTTGTAATCTAAAGCAATAAGCCAATAAATAACTAAGCTAATAGCATAAATGAAGGAAATCTTCTTCTTACACAGCAATGATCTCTCATAGCTAGCTCTATGAAGAATTACGTCAAAAGTTAACCTACCTCAATTGGTGATGGAGAAGGTGGAGAAGCAATTTGAGATGTGGAGTAGTATGTCATACCTCTTTACTATCTATTTGTAAGAATGACCTGTGGAAGAATAGGATGAACACTAGTATAGAAATTTGATTACAAGCAACTTAGCCTTAATAGAGTGTTGTGTGAAATAGATGACAATTGGACAGTGTTGATTTGCATTAGTGAGTTGAAATTCCAGCAACATTTGGGTAAGGTATATTGTAAAATTGAAAACGAAGAGCATGAGACTCCAATACACAAATTTAGTCTTTCATCTTCAACTCACAAATGTTTACATTATATGGCTTTATGAAACCATCCAATTTATTAACTACCCAAACCACTAACTACCAACTCATAACTAATAATTATCTAAGAATTTACATATAATAGATAACATTAATATGTTGATTAATTATTTATTACATTATTCTATGTCATGCACTATAATTTGGAATTCTTAACACCCTTCTTTAGTGCTGACACGGGGACTTTATTTTGGTGCTACAATATCAACAATTGGCTTACCTCAAATTTTCTCTCTTCAATGAATTTTTTCTTTCAGTCATCGGTTTATACCAATAGTGCATCCAAAAATCTATTTATGGCTGAATTGGCAATAACCATTGTCATGAGCCCGCATGATACAATGGGCATACATATGATTGGGGGACAATAGAAGCCAATTCTTTCTGATTGATGGCATTAAGGCATGTTAACATTGAAACAAGTAATTAAACTATTTTAAGATAACCAATTTCATATTAGAGTAACCACCAGCTTTAAGAATTGTTACCGGTTAATTAAGGGAAGAGACGCAACCTTTCATAAATGATGTGAACTTTAGCAGGAGGGTAGTGATCATTTGTTCTCTCTCATGAATATATATAGTCTATCATTAAGGTGGTGAAGAGCTTCAAAGGAAGAGATAAATAATAAATACCAATGATAGAAAAGACAAAAGGCATTTAATAGAGATACTTTATACATCAATATAAGGAAATGATAATAAATCAATATACCATCATGCATATACTTCATGAAAAAATGAAATAAATACCTGTGATGTCTTATCTAAAATACCGAAATCTTTTCAATGGCCTAATAAGAACAGAGGAGGATTTTATATTTTATTTTCATTCAAGGTTGAATGCACAAGTTGAGCGGCAGAAATACCAAGAATGGATACATGGGGAACTAATGATACCAATCAAGAGAGGCTCCACCCATTGCAAATGCATGAATACAAAACAATAATTTCAAAACAACATCCAAGGTACTATTCAAAATTAGAATTAAATCATCGTCTATAAAAGTTTGACAAAGGTTAGAAACAGTGATCAGATCAAGGAACAATATAGAGATAGATTAAAGGTATCTATATTAGATATCCTATCATATCCTTTACCATCATAAATCTGATTGGCAATACCAAGAATATTATTACCTTTGTGATATAGCATATACAGTAGGTGTGTTTGAGAGAGAGAGAAGCACTCTTTAGATGGGCACAAACATACATTCTTAGATTGATATCTACGCAATTGCAAATGGGTATCTCTTATATCAATGGTTATATTGCACCATTAATCTGCCAAACTTGATACATCCAAGATCATAGTAATCATTAAGTTGAGATTTATTCTACAAGATGCACTCATTAAAGTTGCATCCAATTGTCAAAATCAGGGGTACTAAGTGGCCTTGATATTATTAATGGGATATATCATTGACTTTGTATTAATAATTGAGGAGATTATATTGGCATCAAGAACATAATTCATACAGAGTAAAGGAATGGAAGCTAGTTGTCCCTAAATTACAATGCATCCTTAGAGGGAACATTACACCTCTTTTTTCCATATATAATCATGATGCTCTATTTCTTGGTAGTTGTGACTCTTAATGATTAAACCATCTCTTGATCATGTTATTGCACTTGATATATGACTATTTCATGTAGGTGCCTTGGTTGATCTCTTATCTCTAGTTGAATGTATACTGTAATTATTTATTATCCTTGTATGCATGTCATGGTTTGATATATGTTCCATGAATTTAGAAAGAAAGAAGAAGATTCACTAATTAATTTTGAGGATTAATATAAAACAAATTTCTATAACAAGGCTTGAGAATAATATAGAATAATATAAAACAGATTTCCATAACAAGACTTTATAATAATAAATTTTATATCAGATGTGGATGTGGATGTGCAACCTGTATATAAGTCATCATCATCTTTATTTCAAATAAAAGCATTAAGAAATTCATAACCAAATCTAGTTTGCAAAATCCGCCACAATTGAAACTCACCTTCTCAATATTTTCTCTAATAGCATACTTGCAAGCCCATTGAAAAATCTCTGTAATATAGACAAATCGGTTAGAAACCCATCAATAATATATATATATATATATATAAAATGAAAATTCAGTATTGGTCAATTTTTCATCATTTTAATATTAGTAGTGTCGATGAGAATGCTATGTGTTCGATGTTGATTTCGACGAACTTTGGTTGAAATAGCGACACACTATGTTTGTTGTTTCGATGAGACTACTATGTGTTCAACATCGATTGCGACCAACATTGGTCTCAATTGTGATGAACTTTGGTTGCTTAGATAAAAGGTTTGGTCTACAATTCTTCCAGCTTCAAGTAATTACTTTGATGAAGATTCGATCGATAATTCAACCACTAAGTAGGTCAAAATTTCAATGATGGTTTTCCCTGTCGAATAATCAATGAAAAAAGTTTGACAATAGTTTGGGTCGTCTGATCAACCAATGGGTATCGAAAATTCAACTAATCCTCATCGAAAAACAAGGTAAAATTTACTAGTGTTACCTTTGTACAGTTCCTTGCTATGTGTCCATGCTTGTTACATGCATAACAAGTGTAGTCTACTAGCTTGCACTCATTCTTAGGTGGTTCAATATGATCCTTAGTCTGACTTCCAGTCTCCTTAGCATTAGAGGTGCCTTCTGGTGCTTTCATTCTTGCTCGCATGTTGTCAATCTGATTTTGTGCTTCATTGTATCCAATGCAGCTAGTATCTCCTTTAGCTCTTCTTGCATATAACTGAGATTCTATCAAATCATAACTGGTGTGTAATTTATCAATGTGATTCTTAGCAGTTTTCAATTTAGATTCCAAGCTTTCTTTGTTGTTCCTTAGTTCCAAGATTTCCATGTTTGCTTGCCTCAATTCTTCATTCAATTGAAGGTTCTCTTTGATCTGTTCATCATAGACTTTCTAATTATTAGTCAGCTTATCATCAAATTCTTCAAGCTGTTCTTTCAAGGATTTATTTTCTTCATTCAGCTTCTTGACCATTGTCCCTAGATCACTGGTAGAGCATTCTTTCAAATCCTTTCTTAGCCTTTTGATGACTAATTGAGCATCGCTAACTTTTTCTTTTAGTTCTTCAATTTCTCTTTCAGATTTTTCCAAGTCTTCAAGAGTAGCTTCAAGATTTCTTTTCAGATGTTTCATTTTTGCTTTATTCATGATCTCCTCAAGTGGTTAAATTTCTTTGTTGAGGACCAGAGCTCTGATACCAATTGTTAAGAATGGGAACACTAAGAGGGGGGGGTGAATCAATGTTCACTATATTTTATCTTTTCCCTTAATCTTTAAACTGAACTTAAATGCTTGAGTACTGAAATGAACATACACATAAACATGAAATATGAAATCAACACATAACACCAATATGGTTACGGGGAAACCCAAATAGGTAAAAACCCCGGTGGGAATTGACACCCACTAATATTTTGTACTAGTGTTTTATGATCCTTGTTAGAAGATCCTTAACCTTGTTAGGAGTTGCTTTACAATGTATTAAGTATAGTAGACCTTGTCAAGGGTCAGACCCCGTTAGGAGTCTTTTACAATAGTCCCTATTAGGGGAGTGGATGCACTATCCTAGAGTTCTCTGCTCAAGTGGTGAAGGCTACAACCTTTTGATCTCAGATACACACTATATCTGCTAGATGAACTGTCACAGTGACACTGCTTGTTAGATCAGTTCCTTTGATGCACTGATGCTTTAACCTCTTGTAAAGCTCTAATACATCTTATAGTCTCTTTGCACACTTCTGATCTACTTATCACAACTCTATCTCAACTTCCATACCAATTACAATGGGCACATCTTATATTTATATGCGCATACAAAACAAACAACTAGGTCAGCCCTTAAACCTATTACATACAACACTTCCAAATGAATTGGCTCAAGTGTGTTTATAATCAAACATATTTACATGTCGGAAACCTAATTACAATAGGCACATATCCTTTACATCATTAGAATATAATCGCAACTCAAAAGGCTAACAATCGGCTGCTTACTCTGATCTTCTCTGGAACACACTGGCTGTGTAACTTCAATTGTATGTATCTTTCTCATACTTGCATATCTAATCATGTGCTCATAGACTAAGAATGAATATAGTCTAACCAACTTATCTTCTAGGGTGCATACCATAACTCGGTCATACGCACATGCGCTGATGCTTCGAGCTTCAGGAACTCTGTACACTGTCTAGTCTTCAACACTTAGCTGATTTCTAATCTTCCCATCAGGTGCGCTGACTCCAAACTACTATATGACTTTTTTGCCATAATGAAAACACTATATCAAGTCATATACGCCAGTATAGCCAACTTGCCAACAGGTTTTTGGTTGCAAGGTCGGACCATCCTTAATTGGATTCTCCAGCCTTGACTACATAAGATTATCCTCTTGCATTGAAAACAGGCACACTGAATAGACAAGGAATGTGGGTCAATCCATCTAGGTCAAGCATTCAG
The DNA here is from genome assembly GCA_027943335.1 of Chamaecyparis obtusa. Taxonomy (NCBI): domain Eukaryota; kingdom Viridiplantae; phylum Streptophyta; class Pinopsida; order Cupressales; family Cupressaceae; genus Chamaecyparis; species Chamaecyparis obtusa. The sequence goes on along the minus strand of BSBK01001424.1, from coordinate 831,101 downwards.
AGTCGAGGTATGTGCAGCCTATCACAATTGAAGTATCCATTGCAATGTTAAAAATTGGATATTTGTATATGGATGTGAAGGCTCTTATCATAGACACTCAGATTGCTCATTTAAGATGTTACAACAAACATTCCACAAACAACATACAAATAAAAAGTACATCATGAGCCATCACGACATCTCTAAATCACTTGTGGAAAACCCATAGATGCATAAGAACATGACTTGCGAAAATCAAGACATAATAAGACTAACTTGACTCAACAAGTTGCAGTTGTATTAATTACGTGTCTGTGTATTTGCAGTAGGGACATTGAATTTTGACATATTGTTGATGTTATCTAATTTCAAGAACAAGGTACCCCATCTAAGATTGCTCCATCTAATTTCAAGTGTTCCTTCCCTTGTCTAAGACAATGTGATTTTTGATAAAATGGTTTGTTGTGAGACTAATTGACAAATAAGATAGTTTGGGTAGTGTAGCTGAGGACTTGTTGACTAGTTTTGACTAATTTGAATTGGTTCCGCTAAAGCTCATGTGTTGTATGTCATCGTTCAATGCCTATTTTTTGAAATGTAAAAGAATTGGTTTATGCACAAAAGAGATTTATTGGAGGATTTTGTTGGGTTTTCTATTTGCTTGGTTGTATTTGATAATTTTTGGATCTTTTTGCAAATGTTTTTGTTATTTTGATGTTTTCTCAATGTTTTTGGTATTTTTTTGAAGTTTTTGCAAATTTTTTGGAGTTTTATAAGATGATTTTGCAATGTTTTTGGTATTTTTTTAGGAATTGATGAATCACGGCATGAGGTGAAAAGCATATGTCAGGATTTATTCTCAAACATGATTGTATTTATTTGCCTCAGTGTCTAGCAAGTCATGGAATGTTATGAATGGATGAATGAGATAATGGGATGACAATGGATAGGTTAAAAAAAAAAGGAATTGGAGTTGATTTGGATGCAAGGACTATCTCACAATGGGATAACATGTTTACCCAAGCTAATGGATCAGATATGTGGCTATGTAGGCAATGACATAGAAAATCTAAACCACAAAGAGATTGTTAGAGCAATTAGTATTCCCAATATTCAAGAAAGGATGTAAGACACACAATAAGAATAATCAATCAAACATTATGAAATCAATCCAAAACATGGATATGTAGATCATAAAATCCTTCCTTGGTGTTCTCCTTCTCATGCAATGTGAGCTCTCAGAATTGAGCTCAAGATTGTGCTAGCATAATAATTCAAAGAAATTATGGTTTTTCTAAAATATCAGAAATAACTCTCTATTTATAAGATTTTAGGGGTTTCAACCAATAATCTATGATTGAAGGGATGATTGACTATGATTGAGGAGTTGAACTCAGAGTGAGTGAGAGTTCAACTGAGTTGATTACTTGATGATTGATTGATCTTACATCAAATAGATTGGAGAGATGACTTGAATGGACTAGTGAGATAGTAGAATAGACCAATGAGTTAACTGATTGCATGGATGAGTCAACTGATTGCATGGATTAGAAGTTTGAATTGATAGAAGACTTAACTAATTGATGAGGGAGGAATTAACAATGTGGATTGAATAGTTAGGAGAGAGAATTGTGGAGTGAAGAGTTGTGATTGAAAAGCTAACTCAAAGTGAGTGTGAGTTAGGATTTAGGAGGGTAATTATGATTTAAATAAATAAAATATTATTTATTTGCACATGTGGAGATATTTTATAAATAAATAATTACTTATTTATTTGTGAGAGGAATTGTTAGTTGTAATTAAATAAATATAATTTATTTAATCATGAGAGGGGAATAATTAGTTTAATTAAATAAATACCATTTATTTAATCATGAGATAGAATTTGATTTAATCATTATAGAAATGCAATAATTAGGAGTAGGGAACATTAATTATATTTGGTTATTAAATTAATTATAATAAGATAGGGTATAATTAAATAATAATATTTATTTAATTATTTTATAGATGAGTAGACGATGAATTAATTGTTTAGATGTTCAATAATTAAAGTAATTAATTAAAATCACTTAATTATGGAATTAGGGAGAAATGATGTTTTGATCTTAGAATATGGTAGAATGACATGATTAATTAAATAATAAAGATTATTTAACAATTTAGGAGGTTTGTTAACTTAATGTCTTTGTGTTAGAGCAATAGGCCATTTTAAAGTGCCTATAGGTACATGATCTAGAATGCGTAGGCAAAAAGTTGTGATTGGTTAAGCATCCCCTCTTGGAGTAAGCCTGTTCTGCCCAAAGTGGGTGCATTTTTGTGGCTGGTTCATCATAGATGCTTGACTGCGGATAGACTACAATGATTTGGTTTCATGGGTCCCTCTAGGTGTTGTCTATACTTTGCTACTGAGGAGTTTATATATCACCTCTTTTTAGCTTGTCCTATAACATTATCTTGTTGGAACTAGCTTCAATCTGAACTCCACTAGTTCAGTCCTAGGCAGGATAAAATTTGGGATTTCATTGCTAGCTGGCCCATCACGAAGACTAATATGTGGTCTTGACACAGGGCAGAGGTGGAAGAGGGGCCAAAAGCACACCCTAATCCAAATATACCTTGCAGAGATCACCCACGGGAGCAACAACACACAAAGTGAGAGAGAGAGAGAGAGAATGTAGATCAAATCCATATATTTCATCAAATAGATTCATACATGTCAGGTTGTAAGGCCTTCCCGGTTAGGGTGATATATTACAATTCAATTACAATAGTCCTCCAACATTGGAGGATTCATAAACTATCTTCAATCATCTAACTTCTATCTATTATCAAAACTGACTCCTAAACTAAAACCAATAACTACAATATATACAAGAGGCTACCAAATAAGTCAGCCTTCAGATCTACCATTAACAAAAGGAATGACAAGATCTAGGTCCACATGCTTCCCAATGATAAATACCAACATTAAATCCATGACCACAATTAAGTGCACAAGTTGGCCTCAACAGAAAACCAAGAGAAACAACTCGGTAAGCAAGGATAACCGAGTGCCAGGAAAAGATAACCGAGCACCAGGGAATTAACCGACCAACTCGGTTAATGAAGGAACCGAGCAACTACCGAGCCAACTTGGTCAAAGAAGGAACCGAGCAACATAGAAAACTCAAACTTGTTTTTGGTGACATAAGATTACCAAGGAACCAAGATGCTCCTGCATTAGACACTTGGGGTTATTTGAAATGATTCTTTGAATCATGTAGTAGGTACAACCTGAGTTGAATCCAACTCAGATTGTGAAATCCACGAACTGTCTTCAATCAGTCTGTTCTTCCACTTTACCAGATATGCCATATACTATTTTCCTCTTGTGCTTCTGCTAACTCTTTGTTCCAAAATCTACTCAACTTCTTATGTCTATCTCTTAGGATAATAATTCGGTACTGTCATTTCTTCATCCAATTCATGGTACTCATGCAAATCAGCAATGTTGAATATAGGTGATATATCCATGTTATCATGTAACTCAATCTCATAAGCATTTCCACTGTCAAATCTTCTCAATATTTTGCAAGGACCAAACTTCTTCATTTTCAGCTTCTCATATGTTCCAACAGGAAATTTGCCTTTCTTCAAATGAACCATTACTTCATCACCAACTGCAAAAGTCTTATGTCTTCTTGACCTATTAGCTATGTCTTTGTATTTCTGATTACTTTTCTCCAACTTATGTTTCACTTCTTCATGCAATGTCTTCATGAACTCAACAAACTTTACTCCTTCAACACTTCTCTTTTATTCACCAGCAATATCCCTCAAATCTAATATACCTCTCGGTTGTATGTCATTTACAATCTCAAAAGGTGTTTTTTCAGTACTCCTATTCACTGAATTATTATATGCAAACTTTGCTTGTGCCAACACAAAATCTCAATTATTCGATGTATCTCCAACTAAACATCTCAAAAGATTACCCAAACTTCTATTCACAACCTCTATTTATCCACCAATCTATGGGTGAAATATAGAACTATACCTCAACTCAGTGCCAAACTTTCTCCAAAGAGTGTTCCAAAAGTATCCAACAAACTTACTGTCTCAATCAGAGATGATACTCCTCGGTAATCCATGCAATCTGACAATCTCCTTAAAGAAAATATCTTCTATATGCATTGCATCTAATGTCTGTCTATTGGGTATAAAATGTGTCATCTTAGAAAATCTATCCACAACAACAAATATAGAATCATTACCTCTCACTATCTTCGGTAAGCCAAGAACAAAATCCATACTGATATCAATCCAAGGTTTCTCTAGAATAGAAATTAGTGTATACAATCTAGTATTCTGACTTACTCCCTTTGCAACTTGACAAATTCCACAACTTTTCACAAATTTCTGAACATTGTTATACAACTGTGGCCAAAAGTATTTCTCCTTAAGCAAGTTCAATGTCTTGTCAACACCAAAATGTCTAGCCAAACCACTACTATGTTTCTCCTTTATCAAATTAGTTCTCATTGATCCTCTCGGTATACACAACTGAATACCTTTAAATAACATACCTCCTTGAATGAAATAGTCTTCCCATTTAGTACTCGGTTGATCTTGAATAGGTGCTCTGCACTTTCTCCACGACTCAGAAAAATTAGGATCAAATTCATACAGATCTCTCATGTCATCAAAACCAAGAACTTCAATTCTCATCTCGGTCAACAAAGATCTTCTACTTAATGCATCAACAACTCAGTTAGTGACTTCACTCTTATGTTTTATCACAAATGTATAACTCTACAAATATTCAACCCATCTCATATGTCTCTGATTCAACTTATTTTGACTACCCAAATACTGTAAAGCCTTATGATCAGTATAGAACATAAATTCACTCGGTATCAAATAATGTCTCCATTTCTTTAGGGCTTGAACAATAGCATAGAATTCTTGATCATACACAAAATATTTCCTTTTTGCATCATTCAACTTTTTAGTAAAGAAAGCAACAGGTTTACCTTCTTAACTCAACATAGTTCCTATTGCACTACCACTTGCATCACATTCTACTAGAAATACCTTATTGAAATCAGGCAATGCTAACACAGGTAATTCAACAACCATTTGTATGCACCATAAAAATGGTCGCCTAGACTTTGGGCCCCCATTCATCAATTTATCAATTTCTTGAATCAATGCCTTACAATATTTTCAATTCAAATCAATTTCCTTGATCAAATCGTAATTAATTCAAATATTTCAATATTTCCTAAGGTTTGATCATTTTATCCCAAGTTTTATTTAATTAAGAGAACATGCTCCATTTTAATTAAATAATAAAATCACTTTATCCTAAGCCACATTTAATTAAAAGAACAAATATCTTTTAAATAAATAAAAAAACTTTTAATTAAATAATGGAAACCACTTTGCTAAAAATAATAAATAAATAATAAAAAAAAGAAAAAAAGAAAAAGACTTTTTGTCTACACATTGAATGCACACTTTCCGAGATGAGTGGAATCTCCTTTTGCCTCTTAATCTCTTTCACACATCTTTTTGCCTCTTAACCATGTCCATTGATTTTGCCTCTTGAGAATCTAGAGCACATGGATCAACCAAGATTTAATCTCCACCATTGCTCATTTCTTTTTGCCTCTTAATCTTGACCATCCTTTTTATTTTTAAATCTTTTATAAGGAGCCCTCTCCTTCTCATTTAGGCATAGAGATTTTAGAGATCCAAATTTTATGTTATTTTTATGCAGGTTTGGAGAGCGATTTTGGAAAAGAGATTTGAGCACTTGAGCTTGGATATTGTAACTTCTCTTTTCTTGTCTTCTTCTCTCATGCCTCCATGGCAATCCATTTAGATTACTCTTGCACTTGCATATTAGATTAGATTCATATTTCCTTTCATAGAATAATCTTGCATAAGCATTTCCTTTCATAGATTAGTTTTCTTTCATGCATTGTTATCATATAGAATAGCTTTTATTTTCATTTACATGCATACTTGATGATCATGGAGACTAGCATTCTTGCTTTTCCTCTTTGAATCTCTCATTTTATGGTGTACTTGCATGGGCACAAACTAGGTCTAATTTGAGGGCCTCCATTATAAACCCTTGCACTCCATGAATAGAGAGCTATGAGTCACCATTTGAGACCTCATTCTTGAACAATCTTGGATATAATGACTCATAGAAGTGTGTCAACATTTTAGCACACACCTTCTGCTTTAGAGTCTCAAAACTTTTATCAGCTCCATGTGTCCACTTAAATTCTCTTTTATCTCCTCTCATAGTCTCAGTCATAACATTACAAATTGAATTGAAATTCCTAATAAACTTTCAGTAAAAACTTGCCAAACCATGAAATGATCTTACCTCACTAGCATTCTTAGGTGTAAGCTAATTAAAAATAGCTTCAACCTTTTCAAGATCTATTTTCAAACCATCAGCTGAAATCACAAATCCTAAATACACAATCTCCTCTTGCATGAAAGAACACTTTTTCAGGTTAATCAACAACTTTTCTTCTTTCAATATCTGCAATACTTGTTTAACATGCAACAAATGCTCTTCTCTAGTCTTACTGAATATTTGAATATCATCTAGGTATACAATTACAAATTTACCTAATAATTTCTTCAAAACCTCATTCATCAACCTCATAAAAGTACTCGGTGCATTAGTTAAACCAAAAGGCATAACCAACCACTCATACAAACCTTCTCTTGTCTTAAAAGAAGTCTTCCACTCATCACCTTCTCTGATTCCGATATGATGATATCCACTTTTCAAATCAATTTTGGTAAAATACTTTACTCCAGTCAAACTATCCATTATGTCATCCATTCTCAATATAGGAAACCTATATTTCACAGTTATCTTGTTTATTTCTCTAGAATTAGTACACATTCACCATTCTCCATTCTTCTTCAGTGCCAATACAATTGGTACTGCACAAGGACTCAAACTCTCTCAGATCAAACATTTTTGCAACAATTTTTGACTCTATCGATTCAATTCCTGATTCTCGGTAGGTGTCAACTGATGTGGTGCCTTATTCAGTAAACTAACTCTAGGGATTAAATCTATACAATGATCAACGCTTCTCTTTGGTGGAAAACCATTAGGTACATTTTTAGAAATGATCTCTCTATACTCGATGAGTATCTTATCAATCTCTTCAGGGATACTATCCTTTGTTTTCTTACTCGATTTGTTAGGAATCACAACAAAACATACATCATTCTTTTTCAAATCCTTAATGAACTTTCTTCCTTCCATCAAGAAAACTTTCACAAATGTACACACACTACTAATAGGTTCTTCAATCAAAGGTAACAAGATTTGTTTTCTCCCATCAGCCCAAATAGTATATTTATGCAATCTCCCATCATATATAGCATGTCTATCATATTGCCAAGGTCTACCCAATAAAATATGACAACAATCCATAGGCATAATATCTAGACCCAATAAAATATGACAATAATGCATAGGCATAATATCACATAACACCTTATCATAGTACTTTCCAATTTTCAAATTCACATAACATTGTTCACTTACCAAGAGTGTATGCTCATCCTTGATCCATGAAATTTGATAGGGCTTCAGGTGTTTTATCCTTTCCAACTACAACTTTGTAACCATTTCCTTAGATGCCAAGTTCTCTGAGCTTCCACTATCAATGATTACCTTCCACACTTCATCATAAACTCTACATATAGTCTTGAACAAAATTTCCTTACCGTATCTTCCTTATTACTTTCACTCTAAAGTGCTCTCCTTACCATCAAGTTCTTTTCCTTCTTAGGTTCATTCGGTGAGTCTTCTTGCACCAAAGCATTTCTATTACTATCGACCTTCTTACTTACATGTGTAAATTCAAATGATCTATGTCCTTCTCCACAATTGTAACAAGTTCCTCAGAAACCACCTCTATTGATTGCTTCTTCCTCTAGATGAACTTTCACCTTTCCACTCAGTCTTGCCTTTGTCCAAATTTGTCTTTTCCAGTTCAGATATATTGTTTTCACCATAAGATCTACCTCTTCCTCTAGGGAATCTACCACCTCTTCCTCTATGTCTTTGCTCATGTCTTTTGTTCAATTTCTCCTCAGCTTTCAAGGCAAATTGATAAGCTTCCTCAATGTTTTCCAACTTGACCAAACTGATTTCTTCTTGGATGGAAACTCTCAATCCATTCAGGTACCTAGGAATTCTTTCCACTTCATCTTCATCATGTCCAGATCTGATATCTAATCTATAGAATTCCTCAGTATAATCTTTTACCGAGCTATCTTTCTACCTCAAACTTTGCATTCGCATAACTAGGTTAATCTGATAATCACGAGGTAAAAACTTTCCTTTCAACTTATTTATCATCTTGTTCCATACCTTAATTTTGTCTTTGCCTTTCATCTTTCTATCCAATTGCAGATGCTCCCACCACAAGGATGCATGACTCTTCAACTTTGTGCTTGCAATCTTCACCTTCTTTTCCTCAGGGACATTTTTATATTCAAAGTACTTTTCCATCTTGGTGATCCAATCCACCAACTCATCTGAATCCAGCTGTCCACTATACTCAGGAGGATTGAAATATGGTGTAGACTTCAGATTTGTCAAAGCCTTCAACAATATTTCCTCACCTTGATCCATCACCGGTGTAGGTTCTACATCACCTTGTTCTTCCTCAATTTCATCATCACTAACATCTTCAAGATGTCTTCCTCTACGCTAGGCTATCTCAAGAGCTTATAATCTAGTAACAAGTTGTCTCAACATATCTGCCAATCCTGGATCCACATCTCACCTCCCACGAACCATCTTGAAACCCTCTATAATTGCAAGCTATATCGCAATCTGCTACCCCACAACAAATCAACTAGGGTTTGACATGAAGGAACCCTCAAACCTAGATTCACAAATATAGATCCAGATCTCAACTTCGCTCTAATACCACCTGACGTAGGGTAGAGGTGGAAGAGGGACCAAAATTACACCCTAATCCAGATCTACCTTGCAAAGATCACCCACAAAAGAAACAACACACAAAGTGAGTGAGAGAATGCAGATCAGATCCATATATTTCATCAAATGGATTCATACATGGCAGGCTGTAAGGCCTTCCCGGTTAGGGCCAAATATTACAATGCAATTACAACAGTCCTCCAACATGCAAGGATTCAGAAACTGTCTTCAATCTTCTAACTTCTATCTGCTATCAAAACTGACTCCTAAACTACAACCAACAACTACAATATATACAAGAGGCTACTGAACAAGTCGGCCTTCATATCCACCATTAACAGAAGGAATGACCAGATCTAGGTCCACACACTTCCCAATGATAGATACCGACATGAAATCTATGACCACAATTAAGTGCACAAGTCGACCTCAACATAAAACCAAGATAAACAAATCGGTAAGCAAGGATAACCAAGTGCCAGGAAAAGATAACCGAGCGCCATGGAATTAACCGACCAACTCAGTTAACGAAGGAACTGAGCAACTACCGAGCCAACTCGGTCAAAGAAGGAACCAAGCAACACAGAAAACTCAAACTTGTTTTTGGTGACACAAAATTTCCAAGGACCTGAGATGCTCTTGCATCAGGTCTTCAATCTGGATCATGGCTCCACCTATGGTCATTTGGCACATTTAGAAGGAGATAAATCGATAGATCTTAAAAGGCAAATCTATGGACAATGAAAAACTCATTCAAGTCATCTACAAGGCCATGATTGAAACTGCTAATAATAGGACTCTAGTCTCTTGCAAGTCAAGATTTACTAGATGGGACAAGGATATTTTTCTCAAATAGTTAGGTCTTAATTATGCTCTCAAGTTCTGTGACAAGTGCAACAATGAGCGATCCATGATTCGTTGGTGTCAACCTATCAATCATGGTTAGAAAATAAACTTTGAAAACATTGCTAAAGGAAACCCTGGTAGAGGCGGGGGTGGTTGCATTATTCGGCATGCTTTGGGTATGTTTGTTTGGGGGGCCTCCAAAAAGCTCTCAAAATATACCAACAATGAGGCTTTGGCTTTGGGGATTAGATTATGCCTCAAATTGGGGCTTGACAATGCTGAAATTGAAGGGGACTCACTGCTTTGCATTAGGGTTGTTTCGGTTGGTGAGAACCTTAGTTGGAGGTTGAACAAAAGGATCAATCTCATCAAGGGCCTATTATATCAGATTGTCAATTTCACAACTCACCACACCTTTTGCGAAGCCAATTGTGCTGTTGATTGCACGACTAATGTTGTAGTTTCTTAGGATGAGGACTTCAACTTAGATGTTTCTAGGTAGCCAGGTCTCTCACATATTTTTGAGATGGAGGCAACTTCTTGTTTGCCTTGGTAAGGTTGTATGTATGACCCCTCTCTATTTTGGGGTGTGTGTGTTGGGTGTTGGTTCTTTCTCTGGGGCACCTTTTGGGTCCCTTTTCTACTTTTGCAGCCTCTTTTATCATTGATTGAACCTTTTCTTTGTATGGGCACTACCCCCCTTTTTTGGTAGCACTTACCTTAAAAATTAATAATAAGAAAGAAGGAATATTAATTAAATATGATTATTTATTTTATTATAATGAGATATGGAAATAATAAAAAAATGTTTAATTATGTAATTACTTTATAGAAGAATAATTGGTGAATAATTGATTAGACGTTCAATAATTAAAGTAATTAATTAAAATCACTAAATTATGAAATAAAAGAGAAATGATGATTTTGAACTTAGAATATACTAGAAAGACACAAATTGAAAATAATAAAGATTATTTAATAATTTAAGGTGAATGTTAGTAAACTCATTGCGTTAGAGCAATTGGTTATTTTCACGTGTCTACAGTCACATCCACACCAAGGGAGAAAGATGAGTTTCTTTTGAGTGAAGTTGTAAAGCAATGTGAATGTTATAAATGAATGGTTGCTTCATGGACATGTGTGTATTCTTCTCCAAACTACATGTTGAAAGTTGTTAAGGTTGGAGAAAGAAACAATTGCAATACATAGTGTGCAACAAAGTAGCCAAAATAAATTTATAAAAATAGTAAAAAATGAACTTCTTTACAGTAAGCATGAAAGTCATATTTTGAAGGAAGATTTAGATTGCCATCCATTGTTGAGAAATGACAAAATGGATGATTATTTAGATACATTTAAGTTATTTTCTAGAACAAACAACATTCAATTCATGACCAAAATATTTACAAATTCTCTCAAACACAAACAAACTATGTTTACAACAATCTCTAAGATCCCACCACCAAAAGAAATGGGATCCTCAAGAGTCTTGTCAAATAATTCATTCAATTATGTTTCAATCCAATAAGTAGCCACATAAGATTCCTGAGCCCATTGTGTTTCTTCCTCTTTCATTATACAATATATAAAGATCATTTTCCCCATCTTTTTGTAAACTTTGCAAAATTGTGTAGACTTGGGAATCTCTGTGGGAAATTCTTCTTTTGACAAACTTGTAGTGTTGGTTCCTCTAGCACATTATTGTGTAACTCCTCAAATGGTGCATTCAGGGTCTCAAAAGTTATCTTGGGAGACTTCTCTAGAGCATTAAAAGAGGAAAAATCCAATGGATATGATGTATTCAATGAATGAAAAAATGGTGAACAAGGAAATAAACTAATGAATTAAAACAATTTTAGCAACTACAATTCTTTCGATTGCTTTGCATTGGGATAATATAATTTTGATCAGAAACATATGATCCAATTTATACAAGAATGTTCCCTACATGAAATAGACAATCTACCTTTTTAAATTAATGGTTGAAAATTACGGAGAAGGTTGCAAGGCAATTTAATCAATCTCAATCATTGTTAAAATATAAATTTGGATTGCCTTAATCCAATGACATAAATAAAGACACCAATGATAATGCCTATAATATCACTGGTTCCATCCCTAGTGAAAACACACACAACATCACCAACTCCCTCACCCTCACTTGTGGCCTCCTCCCCACAAATTGTTTCCCCCTCTCATTTGTATCCAATCCCCAAGTCCATCCTTAGATTATAAACACATGTATGTATGTATACATCTTAGTAGATAAATTTTTAATTGTTTTTCAATTGTGTGAAGAGAATCAACTGATTTTGGGCACCAATAGTTCAAATTGATGGAGATGAGATGCAAGATGATAAAAAATATCTCAAACATTAGATCTTTGTTGTCTTTCATTCGCCCAAATAGTTGGTCTTGTACACACAACTTTGAATAATATTTTAATGTTAATGACATGGCTTGGGCATATAAATATTCAAGAAATAGTCATAAGAATGGTTATGGGGCTTCCACACAATTCACAATTACTTTTGGTAGTGCAATTATTTTTTGTTTTTTATAGTTTAGATTTTCATAGATATGATATTACCTTATTTATCTCTTATATTCAAAATTTACAAATTTAAACTTTTAAAGAAAATGCGTCCTCTCCACGTGAGGGAGAAAGCTAATTCTAATAGCAAGCTTCAATGCTATATTAAAATAATGCAAGTCAATTGAATTCATCCTTATTGTACACGTGTTATATGACATCATAGATATATATTTGACAAAAAAAACATTTAAATTAGGGTATAAAATATGATAATATATAGACTTTTAGTTCACTATCCCTCTCTATCTATCAATATTATCGTCTATTTATGTATTTCTGTTTGCCAAGTCTCTATATATTGAGCCATTTCTCCCTCTTTCCTCCCTCTACTTTTCTCTCTCTCTCTCTCTTGCTCTCCCCATCTCCATCCCTTTGTCTCTCTCCCTGTATCCCCTCTCCCCATCTCTCCCCATCTCAACCTCCTTCACTACCTCCCAATCTCCCCATTGATCTCTCTATCTCTACCTCTATCTCCCTTTATATTACCACATCTCTCTCTCTCTCTCTCTCTCTCCCTCTGTGTGTGTTTCGTTAACCCCCTCTATCTCTCCCTCTTTCCATCCCTACCTTTCCTTTCCCCCCTCTCCCTCTCTCTAAATTGCAAACAAAACATGAACATGTTAGTAATGGAGTCTAATTTATAAGTTTTATTTAAATCATGTTTCAATCTCTAAAGTGAATGTATAGTTGATTCAAAGATATCACTTCTCCATTAAGACTTTTGTTACGCAAACAATATTATTGCTAAATGATCTTCTAATTGACCTCCTGTATTATATAAATGAATAAAAAAAATAAAAGATTAATCTAATTGACCTTCTACAATATTTGGGTGTAAACATTGCACACTAAGCTGCGATTGTATGTAAAATTTCATGATAATTTCCCATCAGCATATTTTGTGGTCAAAAACCACAAAATATTTGAAAAAATTACTATGTTTACACAAATCTGAAATAAAAAAATTCGACATTTATTTTTATTTTTTAATCTTTAATACATTTTGTAGGGAGCTTACCCATAGCATCCACATAGCATTTGCAGGATATTTAATGCAATAAAAACAGCAGGAGGGCCAATGAACCCTGTATTCAAGTCTACAGACACGCGTCCTTTGTCAAACTCAGAAGCGCATTTAGTGTACCTATATAACTTGTGGGTCCGGTCAAGTCGTTTATTGTAGGGTTTAGACTGGTATTGGTTTCATCATAATGGTTCCAGTTTTTTGATTCACTTCAAAATCCGATTCGCTCAGGAACCTAAAAATTCATTGTCTCGGAAATTAAGATTTGTTTCTGAGGTGCGCACCCATCTTCATATCTGGGTATTCATATAAATTTGTTGTATTTGTTGGATTCATGTGTATTTTATTCAGTTGGGTGGTCTGAGTAATGGTAGTGGTATTGATTGCAAACAGTCATGTCAAAAGTATATGTGGGCGGTTTGGATTCCCGTACTACTGAAGAGGAGCTGGAAGACGAGTTTCGTGCCTTTGGAGTTCTTCGAAGGTGGGTAGTAGTTTTCCCTTTGACTTCATTTTTCTTCAATCAGTTATTTATTTTATTGTCTTGGTTTAGTTTTAGGGGTAAGAGAGTTTTGGGTTTTTGTGGAGTTCGGTTTCCAGAATTCCTGTAATGATAGAGAGGATGAAGAAGTGAAAATTTAAAAATGTTTGATTGAGATGTTGTAGTTTTGACCAGGCGCATTTTGATTTGGCGAAGGGGAAGGGGCAATAATTGAGTTTGTTTGTCTCTACAATAGCTGTATTTTATTTATATACATGAATCTGCGCACCCTTCTAATTGTTGGGATAGTTTATATTTACATTTTTGTTGTTTTTTTTGGATTTGCATTTTGAGCTTTGCCAGCTACAAAAAGTGTGCTGCTTTTTTAATGTGAACGAATGAGGCATGTTTTCTGGCTCCGAACATTACTGTTTTCTACGATTATATCCACAAGTCTATTAATTTATGCTTTATTTCTGCATCTTTATGGTTGGAACTCAACCCACGTGCATTTCTAAGGCACGCGCAAAGTTTTGTAAACAAGCAGACTTAGTTTTCAAAATATAGTCACTCTTAAAGATTTCCTATGCACAGTGTTATGACTGGTGAGGGCCGATGAAGAGTGTGTTGTTTGCTTAGGTGGCTATTGTTTCTTACCTCTCGACGTTTGAGAAACATTAAAATATTGAGTTTGAAAGTGATCTATTTCACCCTTCTTACAGCATTACCAATCAGGAGGGTTTTAGTCGAGGCTATAAATCTTATAACCCTTCACTGCTGTAAAGAGATGTGTGATTAACGGTTTATCTATGAGCATTGATTCCTCGTGATCCAAAAAAATTGTTGAATTTTCCATAAATATCACTATTGAAGGTAAAAAACTATCAACAATTTAAACCAAGTTGAAGGATCTTTTCCCGCTTATAATCTTCCAATCATACATTATGATTCATATACAGATTTGGGTAAGGTAGTTCTCATCTTATTAATGTTGAATGTAAAGTTGTGATCTCTTCAATCTTGTTGTGCCTCACATGCAATTAATTTTGTTTCAGTGCACATGAGCTTTCACTCGATATCTTATGCATGACTATATATCTTGGAGGACCATGAGTATTGTTGAATGAATGTTTTCAATGATTTCTATAAGCAACTTAGAATTCACTGCCACAGTTAGGAAGAATGTGGCCATGCTAAGGTTTCAGTATCCAATTACTTCTGTGGTAGTTAGCAATTTTTTTTTAGAAGAAGGGGTAAAAATTTATTCAATATAAAGCAAGAGATACATCAAAGAGCAGAACATTACATATTGTTATCCTCTCTAATTAACTTTTCCAAAGTATCTGAATAATCTGGAGGTAGAACCCTCCAGTTCCCGACATCCCAGCCATCAATATGCTCAAAAGCCCATTTAGTCAAACAATCCGACACTTTGTTCCATTCCCTCGGGATATGATAAAAAGAGACATAATCCAAGAAACTGCAAAGATTCAAAATCTGAGTAGCCACTAAAGCAATCTGCTAATTAATTCCATCTAGCCTTTGCTCATTCAACAAATCCACAATAGTCTGAAAATCAGACTCACAAATAATTCTCCTCCAACCAAGGGAGCATCTTCTCTCAACAGCATGTAAAATAGCCAAAGCCTCCATCAAATTATCAGAGTGTTTCCCTTTGTAAATAGAGAAAAGGAACACCACATCACTTTCACTACCTCTTCCAATGCCCCCAATCCCTGCATGCCCAATATTTCTGTGGGAAGAACCATATGTGTTAACTTTAATGATCCCCCTAGGAGGAGGAAGCCATCTCCCTTCCCTATGAATCTTTTTGTTTGGCATGCCAAGGTCTTTTGCCAGCCTTGAAGGCCCCACTACTTTCCCCCAAATGCAAATTTTAAATAACATCATGATCACTAGGATCAATCACCATTGAAAGATCACACTTTGCAGAAATAGTTTCCTGAAGTCTGTTAACAATTTTCCTCCAAACCCGAGTCTTTGCCAATTTGTTAACCTGAAATTTTCTGCGATTCCTTCCCAGCCAAAGATTCCAAAGAATGAGAGTAGGACCAATTACCCAAGCAACTTGTAGAAAAGAGGTTTTAGCTGGAGATCTTCCCAGACTTTCCAAAAATTCCACTAAAGAGGTAGCATGAATACAAGTGTGACACCATGCCTCCCACCACCAATGCCAAATTACTCTAGAATACGGGCACTAAAAGAAAAGATGAGAAGTGCACTCTTCTTCATTATAACAAAGGACACAACTAGAAGGACCATGGAAGCCCCTCTTACATAGATTCCGCCAAGTGAGACACTTATCTTAAGCCAATAACCATAAGGAAAAACTGCATTTTGGCCAAGAGTATTTATTCCAAACTTGCTTCCGCCAAGTTATACCGGTTTGACCATGGAGTTTTCTTTCCAACTCCAGATAGCTTGAAGCCACAATGAATTTTCCTTTAGGATCAGGACCTCAGGCAAGATTATCTCTCCCTTCAAGAGAACTGCAAAGCCTACTTGCTAGGCTCTTAGCTATTTCTTGGCCATCTTCCACATCACCCTTGTTGAAAACGAATCCTCTCCTTCCTTCTTAAATAGGTGATTTGAAGCATGAAGGGGGTGTGACTTTATGGGGGCCGACCTGCATCTCTTTTGGGCCAATAAAAATCATTTAAATTAACCCTTTTTGCTTCTTAATTGGCCAACTTGAGTAAGGGAGTGGAGGCACGCTTTTCGGCTATCAACTTCTCATGAAGTTGCACCCCTACTTGTCCTCATTTGATTATGCATAAATTTGGGCGGAATTCTCATCATTGCTAGGATTGTGAATCCTAGCTAGGGGGTGGATTCCGCCCCTTAGCTAGGACTGATCCATATTTTTTCATCAAACTCAACTCACCCTTCCTTACCTTCATTTCTTTCACTTCTTCATGCCCAAGACATGCTTCAAACATTGTAGATTCAAGGCGGGAAACCTCTATGGTTTGGATTTTTCTCTTGCTGGCTGGGCGGAATTTAGGTGTATTAGAGGATTTAGAATCCTAGGAGGTAGGCGGATTCTGCCACCTCCCTAGGATTTTTGCTTCACACCTTTCTCATGTTCATCATGCCCACCTTATTGAACATCTCATCATTTTCTCCTGCCTTCATATTTGGTCTTGATTGTGCATGAGGCTAGGAGAATTCGTTATTTAGTAGGGCAGAATTCTAGCCCTTTCTAGGATTAAGAATCCTAAGAGGGCAATGGATTCCGTTGTCCCTCGAGGATTTTCAACTTTATCTTCCTGAACTTTTGCAAGTCTACTTTATGCCTCTTCCTTGGTGATAATCCAACACACCCCCTTCACACCCCCTTCATGTTTGACTCATCTCCATGCCTTCATGTTTTCCATTGATGCAAGGTGGAATTCATAAGATTCTTAGGATTTTGAATCCCAGGGAGGCAACAAATTCCGCCATCTCTCTAGGACTGCATTTTATCATGTTTCTAAGTCCTTCCCCTTCATTATTTTCCCTTTGATTTGGATCTGACTTTTCTCACTTTCTCATACCCTCATATTGTCCTCTAAAACAAGGTGGAGATTTGGTATTGTTGAGGATTGGGAATCCTGGGAGGGCAGCGGATTCCGCTCCTCCTTGAGGATTTCCCTTCTTGTTTCGTCATTGCCTTTTTGCCTTCATACCCTCATATTGTCCTCTAAAACAAGGTGGAGATTTGGTATTGTTGAGGATTGGGAATCCTGGGAGGGCAGCGGATTCCGCTCCTCCTTGAGGATTTCCCTTCTTGTTTCGTCATTGCCTTTTTGCCTTCAAACTTTCACTACTTCCCCTCGATGAATCTGCCCTTACTTTAAGTGATTTCCATTGTTCCAAATTGTGCCTTAAGTTGATTGGAACTCTTGGTGATAAGATTAGAGGAGGCGGATATCTTGATGGTGTGAGGATTTTGAATCCTAAGAGGGCAGCGGATTCCGCTGTCCCTCTAGGATTTTCGCCACCTTTTATCATCACCAATTTTGCTTTGCAAATTCCCCTATTTCATCCTCATTCATTGATCTGCTCATATCTTGGTTGGGGGGATGGGGGTCAATGAATTTGCTTTGACCTTGAATAAGTCATTGACTTTGCCTTGAATTGCTCATGTTTTGGGGCGGAAATTTCATGTCTTCTAGGATTGGGAATTCTAGGAGGGCAGAGGATTCCGCCCCTCCTTGAGGATTCTCTATTGTTTCACACTTTACATCTTGGCCCAATTTGAAACCATTCCTCACCTTTTCAACTGTAACCAAGTCTCCAATTCGGTTCAAAGGTAACCTTCATACTCCATCCAATTCTGATTCATGCCTTTTGAAGTCTGATTTGGAGGCGGAATTTCCACCATTTTTTAGGATTTGGAATCCTAAGAGGGCAGCAAATTCCGCTTCCTCTTGAGGATTATTACTTAACACTTTTTCTTTTTTTTTTCAAATCATTCCACTCCCTCCAAGTTGTATCTAATGCTTCCATCAAGCTTCAAGGTGAGTTCGACACTTATTTCAGAATTGGGTGTATTTAAGTCTGACTCCTCATGTATGTCTGCACTTCTCTCAGTCTGATTATCAATTTTTCTTAAGGAGTTGACCTTCATGTTATGCCAAATTGCTCTCCAATGACCTCAAGACTTGCACCTAGGCGGACTTTGAAGGTGGGCCAAGATTAAGAGCTATCGGAAATCAAGGCTGTGCTAGGATTTTGAATCCTAGGGGGTAGGCGGATTCCGCCTTGCCCTCAAGATTTTGCCTTATGTGTTTTGCTGTCCCATACTTAGCCATTTTTATACCTTTCCAATGCCCTCTCAAGCTCAATGAAGTGGATTTGCAAGGAGTTGTCTTATCTTGGGTTGCACTTGGTCCAATCCTAGACTTGAATGTTAATACCCCCACTTTTCCACCCTCATCATTCTCATATTGCTCAAAATCAACTAACCCTATGTTTGAAGGAGACTCCACTTTCTAGCCCAAGGACTTGACTAGCTTCTCTCTCTTTCCTTGACTCCTTCAAACTCTTCCTACTAACAAAGGAGTGCCAAACTCAGTCTAACTAGACCATCTAGAGCAAAAAATGAAAGAGGAGTTCCCCATTTGCAACGAGGTGATGGTGTGAAAATCTCACAACCACCCTCACAAGGCCAGTCCCGAGGATCCTTCTAGCAAGCTACCTCCAACTGATCTTTAATCTAAATAGTCTTATAATCGTCAACTTTTTTCTAGCCAGCTTTAGACAAAATATTACAAAGAGGCCAAGGATGAGGAAACTCCTGCACAATAGGGGGGTGGCCATCCCAGGAATCTAGTCAGGAAAGAGCATTAGACCCCTTATGGCAAATCCAAAACAGACCTTCCTTTATAAGCTTTGCTTTGCGCTTGAGAGTATAATAAATCATAGAATCCTTCCTTGTTATGTTATACCTAGGCACATTCGAGCAAGGTGCTCCTTGAAGATACTTATGAGTAAGAATTCTAGCCCAGTCTTGATCCTGACGAGTACACCACTGCCAATATAGCTTTGTAGCTAAAACCTGACCAATTATACTATCTGGTTGGAGATCGATACCACCTCTTCCATTGGCCTGCACACTGAATCCCACTTAACCAAGCTCCACTACGAGGAAAGAAAATTACCAGACCATAGAATCTGGCAAAGAGTGCATCAAACTCCTTAGCAAAGCTAGTGGGAGCAACTTGCACAAAGAGTCTATGGATAGGCAAAGCCTGAACCACAAACTTTAGAAGAGTAACATGCCTGATAGAAGAAAGCCATCTACAAGTCCAATGGCTAACTTTCGTGCGGAACTTGTCTAAGATCCCTTGCCAGAGCTCCCTTCATTGTGCCCCGACAACAATGGGAATCCCAAGATGCACAAAAGGAAGAGATCCAATCTAAAATCTAAGAATCCTAGCAATCCTCTTTTGGATAAGCCAAGGGGAATTAAAGAAGATAAGCCAAGGGGAATTAAAGAAAAAGATAGAAGATTTGTCCTCATTAATGTTTTTCCCCGAAGCTGCCAAGTAAGTGTCCAAGGCTTTCCAAAAATTCACAGCTTCATTAATCGTAGCCATCCCCATCAAGGCCGTATCATCTACAAACTGGAGATGGTAGTTAGCAAATTGATACAAGGTTCTTATCTATATATTTAGGTCCTTGAGGGGCTCATTCTCAGGTTCATTGTTGTATTGAAATTCCCGATGTTTGACCATTTAACAAATATGTGAAATTGTTTCACCATGTAAGAAACTAAAAAGTGTCATTTCATTGAGGAAGGAATTACATGAAGAGAAGAATCATTGAACTAATAATTCTAGAATATAGGTTCATGCTGTTAATTTGTCAGCCAAAAGTTTTGTGTTCTCGCTTGTTGAAAGATATAGCTTAATCTACAACTGTTTTTTAATTTTGCATATACTAGGGTTTCTTGGAGGTTTGTTTTACACAGAGCTTTGTAGATTTGCTATAAGAACAATTCACATGTTGTTGCTTAAGCATACACTTGCAAGATTTCCTTTTTTCAGTATAATCTTAAGTGTACTGATAGTTTCTCATCATTGATTAATTTGGATCCTTGATTTCCTTTTGTATTGTTTAGTGTAATTATGAAATATATATATTCACTGATTAGAGGCTTTTTATTTTCAGTAGTTTGTTGTCAATACTAAGCAAGTTTACTAGCACTTTATGATAGGGCTCCTCTCATTACTTTTTTGGTTGGGAGGGTTACCAATTACAATTCTCTCCATAGTCCAAACTGTCCTTATCTGTGTCAGGTAAAATTCATGCACATGATCATATACCATAGAGATTCATTTAAATTTACAATATGGACTTTTCTTTCTGGACAAAGACAATCTGGAGGTTCTTCTGGGGTCATTTGTAAGGAAACATCTATTAGTCACATTCATAAGTCAATTTCTTACTTGTTCATACTCGAATTAAATCTTGTCCTCGAGAAAGGAAAAGGGGAAGGAACTTTGAAGGTTTTTTGATAGGGAGACTCCCCTACATGAGTCAACTAGACTCAACTCCAAGGTCTCTTCTTAGACCTTCTAAGGGTTTCTTTTCTCACCCTACTCCCTTTGGAGTAATCATCTATCTTCTCCAAGTCACAGGGGCCTCTCTACCAACTAGCCTTTCACACTTCCTACTCGAACTCGCTAGAGTAAGTTCAATTCCAACTTCACCATGCCCATCACAAGCACCTAGCAGGGTTGTCCAGATTCAAAATCTACTGTCTCAACTTTTCTTGAGGTCATCTAACACAATTTTGGCAAATCTTTCTTACCGATTTCAAGAATTCCTATTTTTAAGGCTAGTAGCCCTATTAGGCCTAATTAGGCCTTTGAACAAGGTTTTTGGTGAATAGTTCTCAAACTCCTCAAAGAACCCTTTAAACCAGTTTTGGTTCTAGATACCCTTTTGGGAACACTTCAAGATTTTTAGGGTTTGGGGTCTTGAATCTGTCTGTACAGTACCTTCTTATAGACTGTCTCTTTGTCCTTAAAAGTAGGGCTAATAACATAGGTTATGAACACAGGTTGATGAAATGGATTCATCAACTCTAGGCATTTCTTCTAGGGCTTCTTCAACATCCTATCTCCACTCTCCACTCCTTAGATCATCAAATCCAACCCAACCCTGCATTAAAACTCTGACTGTCACTAGCTTGCTCCTAACCGGGTTCCACAGTCTCACCTAGGCAAATGTCATCTCCAACACCTGTACAAAGGGAAAAAGAATGTACAAGGACTCCACTATCCATCCTCCTCGGGCCATCAAGATCCCATGGATTGATTTCATCGTGGAGCCATATTTACACACCACAAAC
The DNA here is from genome assembly GCA_027943335.1 of Chamaecyparis obtusa. NCBI lineage: Eukaryota > Viridiplantae > Streptophyta > Pinopsida > Cupressales > Cupressaceae > Chamaecyparis > Chamaecyparis obtusa. Next base: position 809,328 of record BSBK01001424.1, on the reverse strand, counting down.
CCTACACTGGCAGTGAACAGTCCAGGAGGGTTCTGATTTTTATTTACACAACAAAACTATCCAAAAACACACAAAATGTATTCACAGAATAAGGAAATAAACAGAAAAAACTAATCTACACATCCAAATGAGTTCTTCAATCCATTTTCAATGCCTTCAATCAAAACAACTTACTGGCTGTGCATAAACAGTAAACTGATAATGAAATCTTCTTGGAAAATACAAGAACAAATCCAACCAACCTTGGAATTCGAGCCTGAGGGTGTTTATATTGTCCACCCCTTGTGTTCATTCGGTTCGTTGCTCAAGACAACCTAACTTCTTCATTATAGCTTCTTAGGACAAAACTTGTCATGCAACTTTACAAAGTTGCAAAAGTTGTCTTGACAACTTTTTGACAATTTTGCAATTTTTGCTATTCTTGCTATTCCTAGTGTTCCAACCTATTTAAAATGATGTAAAGACACTTCCAAGGCCAATTTAGGCTTACTTTCTCATACTCCACACATTTTGGATTCTTTTAGTACCTTGGGCTCTTTTCCACATATCTAGGTTCCTCCAACAACTAAGAACATCCTAAGACCAAAAAGGACTCAACCTTCCAAACCTAAAACACAACTAACCTACCAAATAAAAAAGCATCACAAAGACCCTCTAGGACTTATTAACTCACTGACTTGGCTAGAGTCAGTACAAGCCAAAATTGTTTAAGGCACTTGACTGTTACCTTAGGTGCTCCTGCACCATTTTTGCACAAACTCATTTTGCTAGCCAAGTTAACTAGGCATGAGCGATGACAATTCTTATTGGAGTTGAAGTATTGTTTGTATATTCCCTTATCCATGTGTAAAATGTGTTTAGTTTGCTATCTTTCCTTGATTAGATCGATTTGTCACTTTCAATGTTGCTCAAATGTTAATTCATTATGTTTTCAAGTTTTACATATTTTGTATGGTTTTATGTACACATATAAGCATTCAAAATTCTGGTGAAAATAGCCTTTTCCTTGTTCACAGCATTCTATCTTGATTTTTATCAACTTTCAGTTTCAGAGAGACATTGATTTGTATTAGATGCCCTGGCTAGGACGCATGCGAAAGGAATGACACAGTTTATTATATGGAAAATTAACTAAGGGATTAGTCTAGTTTTTTGTATTGTTGTTGAGTATTTGAATAAAAATCACATGCTCATGCCATTATTCTTAAATGTATGATAGCTTCAGGATGTGTGTGCTCTGTAAAATATTCAATAAGAGTATTTGAACTTATTTTGGAGAGGTTCTTTATAATTTTTCGGGTGAATAAGAAATTTGAATTGCAAATGATCAGCTTGTGTAGTAGACTTTGGAAACCTGCATTTTTTTTTTGGCACCATAGGCCTTTCTTTTATCACCTTTGGCTTGCGAATGATGCCCCTAGTCTGTCCCAATGGGCCAAGAAAGGTAGTTTGAATGGTTAGTAAAGTCCATTATCCTTGGCCTAACCTAAAATAGTTGATTGTTTTATTTATATTAATAGAGAAATAACAGAAGATGTACTGTCCCTTTTCTAAAATAAAATTTAATATTAAATAATAATAATAATATTAAAAATAATAAAAAAAGTCATTTAAATTAAAATATAACATCATTAACATATGAAAAGGATATAAAATAGAGATTATGTATGAACTTATGGAATATATATATATATATATATATATATATATATATATATATATATATATATCTTCTGTGTAAAGTTGTTCCATAGCATTTATCTAGTGAACAAGTATATTACTCCAACATAATTCATTTGAGAATATTATATTCAACCTTTGGAGAGTGGCAGACAATATCTGACACAATTTCTGGCATAAGATTGTTTGTCTGGTTATTCTTGTATAAACATTTCATATATATAATTCTCTTGGACAGATCAATGTACACAACCTTCATCTACTGATATGATTAAAGGTGACAATCAATCAAAATATTGAATATTATGTGAATACTTAAAAAGAGCGATGTGCAAACATAAATCATAAGCAGTGATTGTCTTATTGCCAACAGATATTGTTAAACAAATTACTTTGATAATATCAATTAGATAATTAGGAAGTAACGATTGTCTTGGAAAGGCACGTTACATAGGCAATATGGAGCCTCAATGATAATAATCGACGACAACAATTAACTAATCTATTAACTATGAAGTATGAAGTGGTGCAATTAGGAAGGTGATGATGAATAAACATAAGACATGTCTTTTAGCAACGTGACTAATCATTCCAAATGCAAGGTATAAGGAGAATGATTGGTGTCCATTAAAAGGGAATAAATATATCGCTGGCAAGCAGCAATGAAGTAATACTGATCACAGAATATTATATCTGAATTTTCTTAGCATAAAGAACCAGTGTATGGTCGAATAGATATATTATAAATATATACATGAATTAGAAGTATATGACTAAATTAAATAATTCAAAGATCAAACGTACATATCTGAACGATCTATAATAGAAGATCTAATATATCTGAATTATAAGAATTATCTAATACATACAAATATTATATATATATGTTAATCATAATGAAATCAAAATTATATATAAATATATGTTTGGCAAATATACATATATTATGTACATTTGAATACTCCAATATATATATATATATATGTTCATATTGGTTACTATTTGGTACCTGAAGAGGAAGGGACTGAAGTGTTTCCAAGGAGAGGCCTGTTTAAATCCAGCCAATAGGTTGATTCCCAAGATAGGGTAGGGATCAGTGACCCTGAGCGCCTTGCGGGCATAGTCCCAAGACAGGATAAGGGCTTGGATCTGTAAACTTTGAGGGAACCTATATTGTGATTGGTATCTAAGCAACTTGGTTATGTCCAAATCTTCTTCTTCTCGGACTGAAATGGTAATAAAGGTAGTATGGACATTAAGGATCATAAATAGTAAGATTGCTTAATATGTTTGATGAATGTATAACTTTCCTTACTTGGAATAATGGAATAACAAAAATTTGATTCAATGCAACTTAGTCCATTCAGTTTAGGCCACAAGTATATTAAATAAGGCTTAATTCCGGTTATAACAGGCCTAAGCATAGTAGGGGACATTACAGAAGACTATAAGACTGAGTAATTGCATGTGTTGAATTTTTAGATCAGAATATATGGCTTTTAAATTTTCTTATATAACCTCAATATGTGTAATATATTTTATCACAATATATATATATATATATATATATATATATATATATTTATTACTGATATAGTAACAGATATATATAAATATGTTAATATCAATATTCTGCAGATTGGAGAAGAGAGACTTGTATGGTTTTATGTATATACTTGTCTCTTATTGAACACGGAATGAACTCTTATAAGGAAGACATGGCAGTATAGAGACATGTCTCCGTAAGGAGACATGGCTCTATACGGTCATGTCTCTTCATCCATAAACTTGTGTTGAAACCTGTCGACTAATAGCCGTTTAGCAAAGTAATTATATTGGATTGCATAGCATACAGCACTCCATACCATATGATGCAACATGGAGACCGATTGGTAAATATTAGCCAATACACATCGTTGATGTGTAGGACCGATACAAATCGGTATTAAACACAGTGATATTACTAACTGATACGAATCGGTATTAATTGATTTCTTTTATTTGGTTTAAACCGATATCAATCGGTATGATATATGAGATTAATATTATTTATTTTATCAACTATAATATATACATTGTATATGCATATTGATATATATAATAATATCATTATTATTATATGTATCAATATGCATATATAATGTAGAATAATATTATCTCATATTGTTTTATCTGAATAACAATATTATCAATTCAATGATGTTTATTTAATTTAATATTATAAAGAGATAATGTTATATATATATATATATATATATATATAGTAGTAATGTCCATTATTATTATATATATATATATTAATATATTATTTACTTATTTTCTCATAATATTATGATCATTTTATCTGATCGAAGCTGTAAACATCAACAGCATGCTTCTTTGCAAAAACATTTATAAAGCTGACATAAGGAATATTGCAGGGCATGCAGTTTCCTCCTAATCAGAAGTACTACAAGGCTTAAGTTTTAACATTATATACCAAAGTATTCATTTGACAGGTCATACAACACATAAACAGATACTCTTGATAATACCAGCAAACATAACAGAAATATTGCAGGCAGCAAAGATGCATTAGCAGTTAATTGAGGAACTTTATAAGTTTAGATGTCCAAAATCTAAAAGCTGAAAATTTCCAACATGAAAAATGGGAGTTTCTGTTGGATTTCTTTCATAATTAATTGTTGGAATGGAGTCTGTGCTTGTGTAGATCTCCTTGGATCATTTGAATACGAGATTAAGTTGGGATTTATTAGATTTTTATTTGATTTAAACAAATAACTAGTGAATAGTAGGTTTATCAATGTTTCCTTTCTTGTGTCAATTCAGATAATTGTGCAGCAGAGCACATGATTGATAGGATTGTAATTATCTTTTACATGCTAATAAATTGCACTTAAAATGATGTAAATTCTTTAATGCTTTTACTTTTGCAGTATTTACAATCAACAAGCAAATGCTTGACACATCATATATATGTTTTAGATATAACATAGCTTTCTAACTCTAGTTTTGCATTATGTGCTAAAGCTGGTTACTATGAACTGAATCTGAACTGGCATAAGAAAAATAACAGTAATTACACCACAAACTACAAGTTGATGTTGTAGAATTCAGAATTCTGTCCATCTTCCACTAACTTACAGAGGACCATGAGTAAGAGAAAAATAAGAAACAGATTTTAGAATGTGTTGTAGCTCACCTTGACTAGTTTGTAAATATGCCAATGCCAAGCATATAGATCTGCTGCTGTGACTTAAAACATCCCAAGAATCCTGCTGGAGAGAGTTGTGAATTGCCTTCACAGAGGAATGCCACTTGGAACATGGGTTACAATAGGGAAAGGGACATGCCTCTGGATTTTGTGTTAGATACCTATCCCTGAAAAATACAAGTTCTGGCCTGACTCTTCATTAAATGTGAACAAGTAAGAAAGATTTCTACATGAGAAATATGGTTCTTTATCTACCCATATTAGATATATTTTTGTGCAAGGAAATGTGCGTCCAAAATGAACCGATTTAACACTAAACTCAACTAAAAAACACAAATCAAAGCAACAGTCAAGAGTAGGCAAAAGGAGAGATCAAAACAACAAAATTGCTCTGAAGATCTGGGTATGATCTCGTTGATGCAACAATTTGCCCTATGATGTTAGATTCGATGTGCGCTCAAGATTTTTGACAGCATAACAGTGCTCAAATTTGCTCAAAGATGTGGTTGACAGATTGTAGTTGCATGGATGAAGAATGAGGAATGGAGGGCTAGGATGAAAGGGAAGAGGATCAAGGGTGGAGATCCATTTGGTCCTCACCTCTTGTGAGAGGTTGACAAGTGTCAAACTAGGAGGAGAGGAGAGGACAAGGTGGTTAAAGGTGGGGTTTTTGGAGTGTGGAGAAGATTTTCCATAAAGGCATTTCTTGTCTTCACCCCTCCAAGGTACTTGGGAGAAGGTAATGAAGGAATTTTAAATTCCTTGGAGAGTACAAAGGGGATGGGGATCCATGTGGGGTACCCACCCAAAAGTGGATAGCCTTTAAGGCTTGGTGGACAAGTGGGGAAGATTGGCCTTGCATTTAAGACAAGTTGACTTTCTCTCCAATCCAAGGGATTAGGAATGTGCAAATGATTAGAGGGGGGTGATTAGGCTAATGAAGAAGACTAAGAGTGTAAGTGGGAAAGTTAGGAGGATGCAAGTGGACGAGGAGAAAATAATATTTTTAAATGAAGGGATATTTTTGAATTATCAATTAAATTAAATTTAAAAATTGATGAAAAGATGGAATAGAGGTTAATTAAATAAATATGGTCATTTATTTAATTAAAGTGGATAGAAGGTTAGAAAGGAGATAATGAACTAGGTAAATTAATTAGATTAATTCAACTAGGAGATAGAGGAATAAGAGGCTAAACAATCAAATAATTGTAAATTATTTAATTATCGAGGCAACGACGATGGAGGAATAAGGACGATAAATTTTATTGATTAATGATGAGCAATTTTAGGTGTCTACATTTTGTCCCTCTTTGACATAGTGTTAGAATAATGTTATTTCGAAGAAAGAGAAAATGCGGATGACACGAAGAAAACTGGTGAGAAATATGCCTTAGTGTGTAGGGAATATTTAACAAGAAGGGTGAGTATAGGTAATGCCCCATCCAGAGGGTGGATGGGAAATAGGGGCCTGTGCGACCTCTCGATAGAATAATGCATAGATGGAGAAAGGAAGTAGGAACAAGAGGAGAAATAGAGGAAATATGGATAGATAGGAGGAAAGAACACAAGAAAAGGAGGCCATAAGAAGAAATAGGGAAAAAAAAATGACACTTGTAGGAGGAAACAATGCGAAAAACGAGGCCCATGGGGTCCCTATAAGATTAAAAATTCAAAATTTATCCCTATTATCGCATTTAATAAAAAATTGAGAATTCCAGAGGACTTTTAAACCCAGGACAAGGTGATGGCCAACTATCACCCACGACATCGGATTAACGTGATTCGAGCTACGTGGTAGAGCTACTAGGAGGACCCAAAGGTAGGCCCCAAAAACTTATGCTTGTGTCAATTTTTCTAACATTTATTGCATTAGAATAGATCAATTGTAGCGGTCTTGCCAGATCGTGTTTGGCAGGAGCGCCTACAATCCAATGAGATCATGCATGCCAAAATGTGTGCAATGCAATATGCTTCCAAAATGAACCGATTTAACACTGAAACCAACTCAAAAACATAAATCAAAGCAACAATCAAGAGTAGGCAAAAGGAGAGATCAAACCAACGAAAGTGCTCTCGAGAACCGGGTATGACAACCTCCTCAATGCAACAATTCACCCAATGATGTTAGATTCAATGTGTGCTCAAGATTTTTGATAGCATAACGGTGCTCAAATTTGTTCAAAAGATGTGGTTGATAGATTGTAGTTGCATAATGAAGAATGAGGATGGATTTTGGCTAAGTGTGGGGAGAATAGGAATGGGGGGCTAGGATGAAAGGGGAGATGGTCAAGGGTGAAGATCCATTTTGTCCTCACCTCTCATGAGACGTTGACAAGTGTCAACCTAGGAGGAGAGGAGAGGAGAGGACAAGGTGGTTGAAGGTGAGAGGACTTTGGAGTGTGGAGAAGATTTGCCATAAAGGCATTTCTTGTCTTCACCCTCCAAGGTACATGGGAGAAGGGAATAAAGCAATTTTAAATTCCTTGGAGAGGACAAAGGGGATGGGGACCCATGTGGGGTACCCACCCAAAAGTGGATAGTCTTTAAGGCTCGGAGGACAAGTGGGGAAGAGTGGCTTTGCCATTTTGAGGCACATGTTGACTTTCTCCCTAATCCAAGGGATTAGCAATGTGCATAGGATTAGAAGGTGTGATTAGGCTAATGAAGAAGATTAGGAGTGCAAGTGGGAAAGTTTGGAGGATGCAAGTGGATGAGAGGAAAAGGATAAATTTGAATTAAAGGATATTTTCAAATTATCAATTAAATTATATTCAAAAATTGAGGAAAAGATGGAAGCAGGGTTTAATTAAATAAATATGGTCATTTATTTAATTAAAGTGGATAGAAGGTTAGAAAGGGGATAATGAACTAGGTAAATTAATTGATTAATTCACCTAGGAGATAGAGGAATAAGAGACTAAATAATAAAATAACTGCAAGTTTTTTAATTATCTAGGTGACGAGGATGGAGGAATAAAGATGTTAAATTTGATCAAATAGTGGTGAACAAATTTAGGTGTCTACAATATTAAAGAGATAGGAACCCCTTAACCATGGTTGAATTACCTACATGCCATGCTGATTTATTATAGTTGGCATTAAATTAAACCCCTATGCATTTTTGGACATAAACCTAAGTTGCCGGTTCGGGTTTGGGGACAGATTCGGGTGCAAGAATCTAGTTCTTAGATTCTTGAAATTTTTTTTTCCCAGTATGATTCGTATGGGTTCGTGTGTGTATATATATATGCATTATATATACAAAAAAAAAGAGAAATATACATAATTCTAAAACTAAATCATTTCATAGTATGAATCTATGATGCTTGATCATTGATCAATGCCAAATGTCAAAGATAAACATAAAAAATTTAAATAGTATACTTGATCATTGATTTATGTTCACGATTCTAAAGAAAATCAGCACATTAAATTATTCTAAACAAAATAATAAAAGAAACTCTTTTTAAGTTGTGGCTCAAGGAGGGGACTTGAATAGCTAGGGCCAAGGGCACACCTAACTATCCAACCACCTTGCAGAGTAAAACTCAACAGTTTGAATCCACACAAAAAACAACACAAAGGAGAGGAGTAACAAACACTTTATTTATTCATCCAGTTATCCACATACATGCTGGGCTGTGAGGCCTTTCGGGTTATGACCAACAAGATCTATGAAAATCCAGACTTAGATTCTATCTCTTCTTTCCTATCTTCCTTCTTCTTTTAACTGCTATCTCTTTTTTTTTCTCCTCTTACTATCTATACCTAGACAACCCTATTTATAGTTGCCAAAACAACTTACAAAAGATTCTAGATCAATACATAACAGAAGGCCAACCTCAAAACGGTCTGCACACATCCCAAGACAAGATCCCTACATTAAATTTGCAACTTAAATTAAATACATAAGTCGACTCCAACTAAGAACCGAGCATCAACAAATAACAAGTTCACTCGACACAGGAAGGAACGCTTAGCCAACACTGGATAGCTCGGCACATACAAGAATGCTTGGCCAACACTGGACAACTTGGCACACATAAGAATGCTCGGCAATGAGTGCAACTCGACACTTACTGGCATAATGAACAAAGATGAGCAGGATAACAAGGCAACCCAGGATGCTCCTGCATCAGACAACCAGAGTTGAAAGAAATGATTCTCCTGAATCATTGAGATGTCACAACTTGAGCTGAATCCAACTCAGATTGAGAAATCCATGTAGCATCTTCAACCGGTCTATTCTTCCACTTCACCAAATATTCATAGTAATCTTTTCCTTTTGTGCTTTTACCAATCCTCTGATCCAATATCTGTTCAACCTCTTCAACCTGCTTCTTAGGATAATCACCTGGTATAACAACTTCATCATCTAACTCATGATACTTATGCAAATCAGCAATATTGAATATAGGAGATATATCCATGTCATCAGGTAACTCAACTTCATAAGCATTACCACTGCCAAACTTACTCAAAATTCTACAAGGACCAAACTTCTTCATTTTCAGCTTACTGTATGTTCCAACAGGAAATCTACCCTTCTTCAAATGAACCATCACCTCATCACCAACTTCAAAAACATGATGTCTCCTAGACTTGTTGGCATTTTCCTTATATTTCTGATTACTTTGTTCCAACTTCAACTTCACTTCCTCATGTAAAGACTTCATAAAATCAACAAATACTTCCCCTTCAACACTCCTCTTTTCTTCACCAACAATATCCCTCAAATTTGATACTCCTTTAGGCTGCATTCTAGTAACAATCTCAAAAGGTGTTTTTCTTGTACTCCTATTCACAAAATTATTATATGCAAACTCAACTTGTGCCAATACCATATTTCAATTACTTGGCTTATCTCCAACTAAACATTTCAACAGATTACCCAAGCTTCTATTCACAACCTCTGTCTGTCCATCTATCTGTGGATTGAATGTAGAACTAAACCTCAATTTAGTATCCGAAGTCCTCCACAAAGTCCTCCAAAGATAACCAACAAACCTGCTATCTCGGTCAGAGATAATACTTCTTGGTAATCCATGCAATCTAACAATCTCTTTGAAGAAAATCTCAGCAATATGCATTGCATCTGATGTCTTCTTACATGGTATGAAATGTGCCATTTTAGAAAATCTATCCACAACAACAAATATGGAATCATACCCTCTTGCTGTCTTAGGTAATCCAAGAACAAAATCCATATTGATGTCACTCCAAGGCTTCTCAGGAACAGAAATAGGTGTATACAATCTAGTATTTTGACTTACTCCTTTTGCAACTTGACAAATTCCCCAACTCCTTACAAACTTCTGAACATCCTTATACATATGTGGCCGATAATACTTTTCCTTAAGCAAACTCAATGTCTTATCAATTCCAAAATGTCCAGCCAATCCACCACAATGCTTTTCTTTAATCAAATTAATTTAATGGAACTTCTTGGTATACACAACTGAATTCTTTTGAACAACATACCTTCTTGGATGAAATGCTCCTCAAACTTACTCAATTGTTCTGATAGATTTGGTGCTTTGCACTCTCTCCACGCCTCAAAAAAATCAGAGTCAGTATCATACAACTCCATCTCATCAAAACCAAGAACTGCAACCTTCATCTCGGTCAACAAAGAATGTTTCCTGCTCAGTGCATCTGCAACTCGGTTAGTAACTCCACTCTTATGCTTGATCACAAATGTGAAACTCTGTAAATATTCAACCCACTTCATAGGTCTCTGATTCAACTTATGTTGACTTCCCAAATATTGTAAAGCTTTATGATCAGTATACAACACAAACTCCTTAGGAATCAAATAATGTCTCCACTTTTTCAAAGCTTGAACAATAGCATAAAACTCTTGATCATACACATAATACTTCTTTTTAGCATCATTCAACTTCTCACTAAAGAAAGCAACAAGTTTACCTTCTTGACTCAACACAGCTCCACTTGCATCACACTCAACTTGAAATACCTTATTGAAATCAGGTAAAGCTAACACAGGTAACTTGACAACCTTTTTTTTCAAAGTCTCAAAGCTCTTGTCAGCTCCATGTGTCCACTTAAAATCCTTTTTATCTCCTCTCATAGTCTCAGTCATAGCATTACAAATAGAACTGAAATTCTTGATGAACTTTCTGTAGATACTAAGCCAAACCATGAAATGATCTTACCTCACCCACATTCTCCGGTGTAGGCCACTCCAGAATTGCTTTAACCTTCTCAGGGTCCATTTTCAAATCAGCTGAAATTACAAATCCTAAATACACAATCTCTTCTTGCATAAAGGAACACTTCTTCAAATTAATCAGTAGCTTCTCTTTCAGTCTTTGCAACACTTTTTGAATATGCTCAAGGTGTCCTTCCTTAGTCTTGTTGAATATCAAAATATCATCCAAATAAACAATCACAAACTTACCCAAAAATCTCTGGAGAACTTCATTCATCAACCTCATGAAATTACTAGGTGCATTAGTCAAACCAAAAGGCATAACCAACCACTCATACAAACCATCTTTTGTCTTGAAAGCAGTTTTCAATTCATCACCTTCTCTGATTTTGATCTGATGATAACCACTTTTCAAATCAATCTTGGCAAAATACCTTGCTCCACTCAAACAATCCATTATGTCATCCATCCTCGGCATAGGAAACCTATACTTCACTGTTATCTTATTGATAGCTCTAGCTTCAGTACACATTCTCCATTCTCCATTCTTCCTAGGTGCTAGCACAATAAGTACAACACATGGACTCAAGCTTTCTCCGATCAAACCTTTTTGCAACAACTTCTACACTGGTCTATTAAGTTCTTCATTCTCAGTAGGTGTCAATCTATATGGTGCTTTATTCGGCAAACTAGCTCCAGGAATCAGATCCATACAATGACTTATACTTCTTACCGGTGGCAAACCATCAGGAATATCCTCTGCAACAATCTCTTTGTATTCATTCAAAAAGTTTTCAATTTTTGCTGGCACTTGGTCTCTACCGTCTTCTGTTGCTTGACCATTACTATTTTTTGTCACTCGGCCATTACTATTTTTTGTCACTCGACCATTACTTCCCCAACCCGGCCCCTTAGGAATTATAGAAAAACATACTTGGTTCTTCTTCATGTCTTTCTCAAATTGCTTTCCATTAACCATGCAAATCCTCACGGTCGTATAGTTTATCTGATTTGGAACCTCAATCAAAGGTAACAATGTTTTCTTTTTTCCATTCACCCAAAGAGTATATTGATTCAATCTACCATCATGCATAACATGTCTATCATACTACCTAGTTCTACCCAACAGAATATGACAACAATCCATAGGCATAATATCACACAAAACTTCATCAAAGTATTTTCCAATCTTGAATTTCACAATACATTGCTCACTTACCAAAAATTTATGCTCATCCTTGATCCATGAAACATTGTAGGGTTTAGGGTGTCTCAACCTCTGCAATTACAACTTTGTATCCAGCTCCTTTGATGCCAAATTCGTTGAACTTCCACTACCAGCAATCACTTTGCAACATTTTCCTGCCATCTTACACCTGGTCTTGAAAAGACTTCTCAGGACAGGTTCTTCATAAACTCTTTTATTACACAAAGTTCTCCTTACCATCAGGTTTTCTCCAACCTCAGGTCCACTGGGTGAACCCTCAAGATCCTCTTGTACCATAGCATTTCTATGACTTTGTTCATTTCCATCAGAGTGTCTACACTCGAAGGATCTATTCCCTTCTTTGCCATATTTGAAACAATTACCTCTAAAACCACCTCTAGAATAAGAACTACCTCTTCCTCGGTATGAACTAGTACCTCCTTGGTAAGAACTACCACCTTTCCACTCGGTCTTGCTTTTATCTTCAGTTTTCCACTCAGATTTACCCTTATCTTGCGTAGAATTATCAGATCTGCCACCTTCACCATAGGATCTACCTCTGCCTCTCTGGAATCTACCACCTCTACCTCTCTGTCTTTGTTCATGCTTCTTTGTCAAGATCTCCTTAGCTTTCAAGGCATAATGATATGCTTCTTCCACACTATCCAATTTCACAAAACTTATTTCATCTTGAATACCAGATCTCAATCCATTCAGGTACCTTGCAACTTTTTGAACCTCATCATCCACATGTCCAAATCTGATGTCCAATCTATAGAATTCTTTAGTGTATTCCTTCACAGTCATGTCCCTTTGTCTAAGGTTTTGCATCTTCCTTAGCAAGCTAACTTGGTAATCAATAGGAAGGAACTTCTTCACCTTGTTCACCATTTTCAACCAAGTTTTGATCTTTTCCTTTCCTCTTCTTTGTCTCTTAGTTTGCAAATGCTCCCACCACAGTGAGGCATGACCTTTCAACCTAGTGACTACAATTTTCACCTTCCTATTATCAGGAGTGCTTTCAAACTCAAAGAACTTTTCCATATCAGAGATCCAATCCAACACAACATTAGTATCCAACTTGCCATCATAAGGAATAACTTCAACAACAGGCTTTGAATGTGCCCTAGACAATACTCTCAACAATCTTTCCTCATCTTGATCTTCCTCAAGCTTGGATTAGGGTTTGGTGCCACTGCTTCATCATCACTCACATCATCAAGATGTGCTCCTCTCCTTTGGGCTGTCTCCACAGCATCTAATCTTGCTGCAATTTGTCTCAACATGTCCATTATGGCATTATCGACATTTCCTCTACCTCGAACCATCTTGACAAATAGGTTCCTACAAGATCGTAACCCTCTGCAAGTTATAGGTCAAATCCGCAGATCTACCACCCTACAACCAAATCCAACTCAGGGTTCTACACGAACCAATCTTCTCAAGGACAAACCTCAAGCTCTGATACCACTTGGCGCAAGGAGGGGACTTGAACAGTTAGGGCCAAGGGCACACCTAACTATCCAGCCACCTTGCAGAGTAAAACTCAATAGAAGCAATCAACACAGAGAACAACACCAAGGAGAGAAGGAGCAACAAACACTTTGTTAATTCATCCAGTTATCCGCATACATGCCTGGTTGTGAGGCCTTCTGGGTTATGGCCAACAAGATCTATGAAAATTCAGACTTAAGATTCTATCTCTTCTTTCCTATCTTCCTTCTTCTTCTAACTGCTATCTCTTTTTTTCTCCTCTATCTATACCTAGACACCCCTATTTATACTTGCCAAAACGGCTTACAGAAGATTCTAGATAATACATAATAGAAGGCCAACCTTAAAATGGTTTGCACACATCCCAAGACAAGATCCCTACATTAAAGTTGCAACCTAAATTAAATACATAAGTCGGCTCCCATTAAGAACCGATCACAGACAAACTCGGTCAAAGAAGAAACGAGCATCAACAAATAACAGGTTCACTCGACACAGGAAGGAATGCTCGGCCGACACTGGACAACTCAACACATTTAGGAACGCTCGGCCAACATTGGACAGCTCGGCACACACAGGAACGCTCGGCAATGACTGCGACTCGACACTTAATTGCAGAATGAACAAAGATGAGCAGGATAGAAAGGCAACCCAGGATGCTCCTACATCAAGTTGCCTGGCCACGGGTCCTTGGGGATCTACGTTGATCCGCGCGGGATCCTTGAGGGTCCACGCTGGATCCCCCCGGGTCCGTGCTGGATCCGGGCAGGGTCTGGATCTGGACCTGTGGGTCTGTTGCAGTGCGGACTGGTCCACGAATCCGGATCCGGATCCGGACCCGGTTTGAGGGTCTAGGGTCCAAATCCGGTAATGTAGACATAAACATATCAAGAAGTATAGATCCAAATGTAACTTGCTATGACCACAGTAATCATAGGGGAGAAACCTGTGGCCTGATAGAGGCAGAATACATCTGAACCTGAATTGTAGAATAGAAAATTTCACTTTTCAAAATGATCCTCAAATGCTGCAATAATCTTGTAATCCGTAGATGCAAAACTTCAAATGTAAGGTGATATATATATATATATATATAAAGAATAGAGCAACTCAAATACTGGAATGATTTTTGTAATCCCTAGATTCAAAACTGTAAATATAAGCCTTGAACTGAGATATGAATGTATAACAGCTTTTAGAATGAAAGTACAGCACTACTGTAATCATATCCAATATCTTTCCCAGGTAACACATAGAACTGAAGAAAACATTTCTGAGAATGTATGGAAACTCACTTAGGCCAAGAATGTCCCGAAGTGCAATGTGGTTGCTTCCTTGCTCAAAATCAAGTCTCAGACCTGTACACAGGTTTCTAAAAGACATCTAGGTGTCTGTTTCTAGATAATTTCCCCAAATGACTCATGTCCTTTGTTTTTGTTTGATAATAACTATTTACATAAAACTCAGTTTCCTATAAAAAATTGCAGCTTGTTATCATGAAAAATACAACTGACATTCAAAGGATTCTACTGCAATTAAGTGCTAGAAAAATACAATTAAATAACAGAATAGTCCAAAACTACAAAAAATTATAATGTTCCACACAAATGCCCAACAAACTGTTGAGCATTAGCTTTCGATATCGTAACAATCTTGTAAAGTTTGCCCATGATAACAGGAAATGATAAGATTTAGGGTCATTTATATTGCCAGTTCACATTGTTGTGGAATCCCATTTTTAGCAAACTTGGATAAAAGATCATTCTATTTTACGACATTCTTACAATCTTCGTTGCAGGATTTCACGTTTTGATTTTATCTAATATTTTTGTTTCAACCCATGTGTTATGTTTTTTTGTGTACACACTTCCAAGCTTTCTCATACAAGCTTAAACCGGACTACTAAGCGCTTGTTGTGGTTTCTAGATAAGAGGCAAGTAATTTTTTTTTATAGCTAATTTGAATTTCTTTATTGAATCAGATGAATATGACTTTGCTTGATTTTGTCCAAAAATAAAGCATGACCTGAACTAATTGCAAAGACATGTGAAATTGACAGCTTTAGAAACTGATGTTGTTTTTACTCCTCATAATCCAAGAACATTGAGGTAGTCAATCTTGATTTTATTGGCGGGTACAAACAGGAGTTTGATTCTTTATGTATTTCTATTTACTTCCAAATAATGCATATGGCCACTTTAGTAAAATAGATTTTGTTTTCATATGAAAAATACTTCCTAGGATCCAGATTTGTAGAAAGCTACCACTCTGCTGTTCCCTTATTTAGGGGTGTGAGAGGGTGGAATTCAATCCCTAAGTTTTACAAAAAAAGAAGGAATTACAATGCTAATTGCTAATTGAATGGCAAGTTTCTTCCAAAACATAGTCGTGCTATGCAAATGTAATCAAAAGACAGTGTCCTTTAATATTAATGGCATTTATCAGAACCATTTATTACTTACCAAGGTTGGGAATTGATCCCTTGGCATACTTTGTTTTTCTAAATCACATATCATCCAATATCGGCAATAATATAAATTTTGTGAGAAATGACGAAGAAAAGCTTCAGTTGGGCACATCCTCTCTTAAAACAAAGAAATTGTGTTTTTGCATCTTTTTCCCTCAGTTTCTGAAGTTCAAGTTTTGGGTTTTTCAAACCCTTGCTGATTGTGAATCATGATTTTTGCAACATTGATATTTGTTGGATGCTTCTAAGGAAATTTGGTTTGGAGAAATCATTGAGAAATGGTCAATTTTGTATATTAACTCAAAAGTTGTGCTTTTGATTGAAAATTTTTAATACTGTTCTAGCAAATGGTAAGATTTCAGGGATGTTAGAATTTCTCTTGGTTATTTGTGAAGGGAACAACTATAAATAAGACATGACCTTATTTGTGGTACTGAAAAATGGGCTCAATAAACGTTCTTAAATATTAGATTACTAGGTCTTATTAGCGTCCTTGATTTTAATCTTGATAGTGTGCTAAGATAACTCATATTAATCAGATATGATTCCATTTGATTTTTAAAGATTGAGTACATTTAGATCCAAGTTGTTGTGCTCTCAAGTTAAGTGATATATACTCTGCTAGTTTATGCTATCTGGTTGGTAATGTGGCTTCTTGTTTGGATAGAGTTTTTTGTTGATTTCTTGATTATGTTTACTTCACCCTGGTAGAAAGACAATTTTTAACTACTTTATGCTTTGTTTTGTTTGTAAGGGAAGTTCCTAACTCCTCATCTTCTGATTTTATAGTGTATGGGTTGCAAGAAAACCTCCCGGCTATGCCTTCATTGAGTTTGATGATCAAAGAGATGCAGAGGATGCCATTCGTGCCTTGGATGGTAATGCCATTTCTTATTTTGAAAGCATCAGTTGATTCTACGTACACTTTGGTTTTAACTATTGATAAAATTCAAAGGCACAATTATTTTTCTTCAGAACAATTTTGTTAGTGTTTTCTTTTCTTTTCAATTTGATGATATAGTCAATTTCAGTTCACAATGATACTAGTTAGGTAATAATCACATAAGAAGTAAGCTACATCCAGGAACCTTACAACACAACTTAGTATTTCTTTTGTTTTTAAGGAGATCAAATTAAGTGAATATTTTTGTCAAGGAATTCTAATTTCCTTTAGTTATTGATCAATGATAAGTTATAACCCTTACATGGTTGCGGAATAATTTGAGTGGCACCACTACTGATCATCTTGAAATCCTAGTGGAGAAAGACTACACCCAGGAATTGTAGGTGAAATCTCCTGTTAGTTATTATCATGTTTTTTTGGAGAATGTTGTTGTATTCTCATTTAGAATCTATAAGGTAACTGCAAGTCACATGTTCGAACTACTGTTACAAGACTCGCACTTGGTTTTGACTTCGCAAGTTGATTTTTCATCTGGAGTCACATCCAAAACTCTTTTAGTGGTATTTATAAAGACTAGAGAGCTTTCTCGACTTTGGGGGTTTGTTAGTGATTTTCTTCTCTGATTTAAGTTGATATCTTTCTAAGCATAGGTCTATTGTTTCGGAGATGCACGTGGCTATTTCAGAGTTATGTGATATCTGTTTTGGGCTGTAGAATAAAACAGTTACTTCAGGTTAACTTTGGCATTTCTTTGGTTGTTTCACAGTTCAAATTCATTATTTATCTTCATTTTCAGTATTTTCGTATCTGAGAAAATTATTAAATGAGTTTTAATTTTCTGTTTTACTGTACACTGGACTTAGAGAACACTGCAGCTACATTATAGAACATATTTACCTATTTGCAGAAATGAGTTTTAATTTTTTGTTTTACTGTACACTGGACTTAGAGAACACTGCAGCTACATCATAGAACATATTTACATTATAGTACAGCCTGAGTTGGCCTAGTGGTGGAGAACTTGTACTCTTGAAAGAAAGGTCACAAGTTCAAATCCCACAAGGGGGTAGGGTATGTACGCCTCGTTTGTAGCGCAGTTAGGTGCCTCCCACAAGGAGTACGGGGTAGTACCATATCACTGTCACCATATGTAAACCCAAAAACATATGGCTGGTGTCGTGGACTATAAAAGGACCTTTCCTTTCCTTTCCTTTCCTATTTGCTAGAATGATGCTAATAAATCTATGCCATTTTTTATTTTGACAGGCAAAAAAGGATGGCGTGTGGAACTCTCTCGCTCTCGTGGCTCTGGTGGTGGGGGCCCTCGTGGTGGTGGTGGCGGCCGTGGGCGCGGCGGAGGTGATCTAAAGTGCTATGAATGTGGTGCATCTGGGCATTTTGCTCGAGAATGTCGTTCAGGAACAGGCTCTGGACGTTCATCAAGGGGACGGCGTGGCAGTCCCCCACAACACCGGCGTAGTAGTCCAGAATATGGACGGAGGTATGTCTAAGCTGACAATGCCGTGGAACATATTTTGAGTGGTCTTAGATTTTCTGGTCTGAAACTATACTCTTCTTGCCTTCTTTACACTAACTGTAAATTTGGCTGGGATGTTTGGATTTTGGGTTCATGGGTGGTTTTGCACCCTGAGTTGGATCGACCACAATTCTCAACTTTATTTGGATGAACAATTCGTGGATGGCTTGTGCATTATCAATAGTTATGTGAATGAATGTTGCTGTTCTTCCATAGAAATGGGTTATCCGATGCTTTTGGTCTGGAAGACTTCCTATAAGAGATGCTGCAAGAGCAGATAATGTTTATTCATGTTAAAATGAAAAGCAATGGGAAAGACTGCTGTGATCTCCCATTCTTTTGATGAAGGTCTTAGGAATGGATGCGGATTAGACAGGTAAGAAGATAAGAGTTGGTGCAGCAGAAGATGTTGGAGGCCAGGCAGGAATCGCAATAGTCATTTGAAAGACAACCCAGTTTTTAATTACTTAATTTAGATTGTTGTTTATTATGTTCAAAATTTGACATTTGAAAATTCATTATTTGCTTATATATGGAATTTATTACAGCCCTCCTCGCCGGACTCGGTCTCCTTACCGATCAAGTGTATCACCTAAGCGAGTACACAACTACAGCAAATCACCGCCATCACGCCGTGAACGTGATGTCTCTCCTCATCCTAATGGGTAGGTGTTTCAATTACTTATTCAGTTTAATTTATTTAGTCAAATTTTATTATATTATTTAATTGCTTGTTGAATGCCTTGCGGCAGAAATTATAATGTTTGAGTGTTGGTATGCTTTTTAGATAGAAATTTGTTGTTTGGTTTCAAGCTTTGACAGTTTCTTTGTTTGATGATTGCAGAAGTGCAGTTGGTAGAGAGCGCCACCGTAGTCGTAGCTGAAGTCTTCCAGTATGACAATAAGCCCCCATAAATTGTCTGGGTGATGTATCATAATTTATACTGTCTCTGATTTCAATTTGTCTCTGGAAGAGTAACATGATTACACACTTGGTGGT
Organism: Chamaecyparis obtusa; assembly: GCA_027943335.1. Classification (NCBI taxonomy): domain Eukaryota; kingdom Viridiplantae; phylum Streptophyta; class Pinopsida; order Cupressales; family Cupressaceae; genus Chamaecyparis; species Chamaecyparis obtusa. The sequence continues at coordinate 789,650 of BSBK01001424.1, read as the reverse complement.
ATATTTTTTTGTTTTGGATGTTGTTTTAGCTTGTTCATAGACCTCACTGATTGGCTAGCTTGTTGCCAAGTAATCAGAGGGATATGCTGCCGTTGGAGAAAAAGTTGGAACTTTTCTTCCATCCTATTTCTTCCAGCCCCCACACAGTTTTTTTGTTTACGTTTTTGGATGATTTCATTCCTTTATTTCAGCTTTTTTTTGTTGTTGGCTATTTCTGTTAAAAAAGCAAGCCTCTGAATCTTGTTGCTAACATTATAGTTAACAGTAATCACCTGTGTTTGTTGGTAATCTGATAAAACCTCATTTCTACTTTCAGTTTTGTTTTAGTACAATGCAGAGCCCTGCTCAAGAGTAGCACTGGGTTCCATGTTCTCAGGGTAGTTTTTGTTTGCATTGTCTTCTGGATATCATTTTTCTTTCCCTTCTTATGGACAGTTGAATGAACTCTTCAGTACATCAGTTTATTCACGTGAATTCAACTTCTGTGAGAAGATATTCAAATCTTTGTAAGTCCTTTAGAATCTTTCATGAAAATTCCTTCCCTGCATTATGACATCTTAAAAGCCATTTGGATCCCACTGCCAAGGACCTACATGAGAATTATACTTTGCTTAATGTATTCTGGTTGTTGCAAATTATATTTTGTCATTTAAACTTGACTATATCTTGTACATATTTTGATACATGATGCTCGTTATTCTGAGCATCTTATTCGTTTGGAATTTTACCACTCTTTATGTACAAAGCGGGCTTAACTTAAGAATTATTTTCTTTGAAATATTATTTAATTGTATCCCATTCTATACATATATCACCATTTCTCTTATGTTTTTCCCCAATCAAGGTTAAACCTCAGGTTTCCAATTTCTGAAGCCACGAGTTCATTTCTATATGTTATTCATTATTGAATCACAGGTTCCTCCAAATGTTTGCATTTTGAAGATTTCATTCCATGGACGTTGATGTTCATTGAGACATTTACTAATACATAAAGGCATCAGTATTGAACATTCAAATTGCTGGTAGTGAGGAATATATGCTCTCACAAGACATGCTTCTTGAAAGGGTTCATCCTGGCTTCTATACTCATTGATATCTTTTTGATCCATAGGTTTGTTCTTCCACTACCATTGACTTGTTATAGATATCCATTATAATACAAAGTTCAAGAAGATAACTTCCTGTGAGACTTTAGTTTTCCCTTTCTTTGTAAACCAAATTTTTATTCAACAATGTGTGTTGAACTAGTCTGTAACAATCCACTGTTTTTTGATATTGATAAAAAGTGGGATAGAAAGGGCCCAAACCCTTATACAACAAAATAGCCAAAAGACAAAACAGAAGAAATATCATCCTGAGCTATGGGACAAACCAAACCACTCAGCAAGACCAAGAATAGTGAGATGCAACTGTAGCCAAGCTGCCTTGTACAATCACACCCAAAAAAACATGTAGCTTGGGACCCTGGGCCACTTAAACAATACCAGACCTGATTCTATTTGGCCTTACAACTTTCTGTCGAGCATGAGTTTGGGAGATTGATTTAGGAAGATACTTATTCCTTCTAACCTTAGTCCAAGAACTATTAACCTCCCACGTTATCAGAATAGGGAGAAGCTTGGGGAGTTCCCTACATAGATTGCCTATCTAAGTGCGAAGGAGTAGATCAATGATGCGAAGTAGACAAATGATGAGCTGCCACCAATTGAGTTGTCCGAATTTGTTTTGAAGCCACAGGCATAACATGCTCAGTGATATCAAGAGGCTTGGAGATATCAATGTCCACCAGAATGCAAGCGTAAGTAGAGTGTCCCATTGAGTCAACCTTCAGGAAATGTCCAGTAGAGTTGCCTATGGCCGCATAGCACAATACTCTTAAAACTTGTCTCACATTTAGAGGTACAGAAAGGGGGTTAAAGGAGGCAGACCAAGGTTTGATGGAGAGACTGCTCGCCCCATAATCATAACTCACTGTCAAGCATGAAAACCCTATTTTTCTAAGAGTCAAAAAGATATGATGAAGAAACCCCTGGGACAGGGGAAGAACATGATCTTGTCCTCTGTCATGCCTCTGCAAATAAATATAACGGATCCCAGTTTTTCTAGCAGTTTAAGTCACAGACTTCTTCAAATACTAAACCTGGGCGCTAGAGAAAACTAATCTATTCTACTCTTCGCCGACTTTCTTGGCACGTAAGTCTTAGGGCAAATAATTTATATTACTATTCAAGTCCAGCCTTCATTACAGAGAACATGTTTTCCTTCTTTGGCCGACCTCACATATGAAAGGTTAATGAGAATAATTTTAAATAAATATTTAGTCAATTGGCCAACCTCCCTTCATATGTGCGCCACTTCGGTGAAAGAAAAAACTGAATCAATTAATTTCTCTTAATAATGGCCGACCCTTTAAGGAATGGTTGCCTCCATTGGGTGAAAGGGCATGTGAGGAGGTATTTAAGATGGATAGGATGAGAATCAAAAGGGGAACATACTGAAAAACTACTCATAAGTGCAGAAGCAGATTTGAGCAGAGATTAGGAAGAATATAGCAGATTTTTGAAACAGAAGATATGATAGATTAACAAAGGCAAGAGCAGATTTATGGAGAATATGCAAGAGAAGGCAGTGATTGCTATAGCAGCGATTCTCATTAGAAACGGCATTATTGCAGGAATTAAGAGATGAACTAATAATTAGTTTAAATAAAATGATCAAGGGCAGCGATCCGAATCAGCATGATAGGGGAAGTGTACCAGTAGTCGTTGTAGCTAACTTCGTGCCCCTGTAGAGCCTAAACTATACATCGCATTAGGACTTTTTTTTTTGGTTGTCTCCATATGTAACCTAGATGCTTAATTTTTTTTTTTGCTTTTGTGTATTATCGAAGCTCCCTGTAGATTTTGTTAAGCGTTGAACGGTCAAAAAGTGGCCATTTCAAAGTGTCACCAGATACCTAGTTAAAGATGCCTCAATAATTTTGCGCTCAAAATTACTAGTACTTATGGACAAATGTTCAAGTAGTTGTGCACAAATAGGCTAAATGTGATGTGCTATTGGTACATGTGAAACTTATTAATGGGCTTTTAGTTATCATTTTTTTGGCTCCTTTAAAATTAGTAATTGGGGGGTTAAGTGCACAAGGAGTGCACTGCTATTGGAACATGTTTGGCTATTGGTGCTCTTGCCCTAGTGAATGAAATTAAGGATAATTATGCTTACAATTACAAGCAAGTATTACTAATAACACTTCTTGAGAGGTGATCACAGTACCAACTATTAATTAGGGGCAATTGTCACATGAAATAACACTTTTACAATGAGGCTGTTCCGTTGAAGAGACATACCCTTCTAGTTGATGAAGGTGACATGTAAGCAGCAGATTAAGCGTCCAAGATAACAAAACACAAGAAACAACAGTCTTCTTATTCAGCAGAGGAGGCAGTTGTATATAATATAAGCTGCAGAGAGCATCATCGAATAACGATATTATCTGCAACAAATTGAGTTGTAGTAATACCTTCAGGCACTGTGGTATGGAGTAATTGTGCATACTTATTAAATGTGAATATGAATATATATTCTGCCAACTTTATCTATTATTTGTGTGCGCGCGCTTATAAGAGATATATGCAATACAAATGTGTATTTTTAGCAATATCATACACCTACAATATTCAATCATGTTAAGAAGGAAAGGAAGTGCAAGGAGGGGGAACTGTGAGGCCTCACTAGGTACACCACCTCATGAGATCGTTTAAGGACTGCATGAGGCCAAGGGGGACATGGATTCCACTCTTGGGCCTAGGGCTAAGTTAAGGGCATCCCATTGAAATCTTCCCTTCGAGCTTATATGGGTTACTTATTGAGGTAACTAAGAAAATGATCTTGAATCATTAGAGAGAAGAATAGTGTGGTGATGGGGAATGTTTAAGACCACATGAGGCCAAGGGGGACATAGTTTTCGCTCTTGGGCCTAGTGTCGAGGATAATTAGGGCACCTCATTATGTCCTTCCTATCTCAACTGGATCTCCAATCACAAGAGCAAAGATGGGTAGTGTGGTGGAGGGGAACAATGTATAGGGTCCGCTAGGTATGCCACCTGATGAGCATGGTTACAACTGCTTGAAGCCAAGGGGAACACAATTTCTACCCTTGGGCCTAAGGTTGGGGATAATTAGGACACCTCATTGTGTCTTTCTTGTCTCAACCCACGTTATGGTTGAGCCTATGAGAATTATATGCTATAGTCTTAACCCTAAAAAATGGATGCATTACATATATAATGGTTATATTATTATCATCTAATTTGGTTGTAGGTTCCAAGACAATGTTTTTTCATCTTATTCCTAGTTTAGGGTTATATCTCTAACTATATTGTGTTCCTTGTTTCATTTGGATTTGTGAGTTTAGGGCAAAGTATAAGGTGATTCCAAAAGGGGACGTTACACCCTCAAGAATAGGCCTCCAAGGTTCCTATTTGTGTAGGTTGAGAAGAAAAGGCCAAAGATTGTAGAATATACCCACCAAGCCCCTTCATTGATATAACAATCCATTATTGTTTTGCTTTTTTTTGTATTCAATTTGAATACGTTTAAATCTTAACTTGCAACAAATCTTCTTGTAATGCTTCACAATGTAGTGCATTTAGGTATTTGAATATTAAAGTTTTTATTGAAACTGATCTGCCATTACAAATGAGAATGTTAAACATGCATTTTGTAGGAGACAAACTATTACGTCTCTTGGGAATTGTCTTGTTTCCACATGCGAGGCCATTGAGACAACTTTGACATTCAAATTCATTTTTCATTTTTAGTTACTCAATTTGTGACTTAGTCCACAATTAAATGGTAAACATCTGAGGGCAAATGTGCTTTTAAACAAAAAAATGGTTTTGAGGTAATTGGGCTCCAATCACATCTTTGGAGTTTTGTTCATTGTTTTCTCTTGTTTAAAATCAAACTAGAGAACATTCCTTCACAATTGAAGCTTTATTCTAATTTTCACTAGTTTTTACAAGTTACAGATGATGACAACTACTACTTTGTGGTGATGTGGATTGATATTTGTTTATTGTTTGAAAATATCTCCTAGTTTGAATTTAGCAACTTCGATTTTGTCATCTATATAATGAACTTGAATGTTGCATATGTTTATGTTCAAATAAATGTTCTGAGTCTTATTAACTTAGAACTAAATTTTTTATTTGGATTTACCTAGATATAGACAAGACTTACATATCCAAGGAGGGACTTCTTGTAATGGCTTCATGAGCAAAAGGTGATGGTATTTCCCCAGGGCTGACAGTTTAAAACAATTAATATGTGCTCATGGAAAAAATATAAATCAAATAGATACACCTTAGTTATTAGCTTTTAGCTACACAATTATTAAGCCTAGACTTGTACTATATTGGGCAGGGAAAATGAATTGGGTTTGACATGAAGGTTTTTCATCAAGATGTTATTTTTTAATTCAATATTGGAGCATGAGTCTAACTCAATGCCTCTTTGGTTGAGGGTCAAGAATTGAGGTATCGTGTCTTAGGTAACTTTGGTCAAATGGATACCAAAGTTGTCTAAGGAACAAGCTTGACCTTATCCCTTAGGGTATTTGAATCTTAGGTGGATGGGTTAATCAAAGGACATATAATCACCTTCAACAAACATGTTCAATCTATTGAATTACAAACTTTTTGATGATAGCAAAAAATACAATTAAAAGTTAAATGGATATATTTGGGAAAATAATTCATTATGACACATACATGTCAAGCCTTTCAAGTCAATTGGAGATAAACAATACACTCGACTCAAGCTAACAACACTAGTTATATGATGAGTTGGGATTGAATGCTATTAAAACAAATGTTGTAAAATAAAATAATGAAACAATGGTTCTTATAAAAAAATGAAATTTTAATCAAGTGTTTTAAGTTGGCATAAACTACATTTGCTTGAGATGTCAACAATCAAATAGTGAAAAGGATAAGGGATTCTATTGAATAAGTGAATACCAAAGAGGAAGATATGGGATGATTGAACTTCATTTAGTCGTGGAAGTTAGTCACTATTATCAGGAGATGCAAGGAGTTGTGAGAAGGGAGAGATATGAGCAATTAATACTATCAAGCAGTGAAAATGTAAAGATGTTATTGTGTGAGAAACATAATAAGTTGTGATCATGAAAGCATGAATGCAAGAACAAGGTTCTCTCAATGTTGCCGCCAATAATGGCAATGAACAAGTGATAAGAGTCATGGTACTAGATAAAATCATTCAAGTAATAATAAAATGTAGGATATAAGCATGATAATCATAAGCCATGGTGCTGTGAGATAGAAGCATACTAGCATATTTGAACATTTTAACCTTTATCAATGATCTAGACATACAAATATGGTAAAATAAAACACCAACGTTTTAGGCATACAATTTGTGATATAATCAAGAACATGCCATAATCACTTTATGATAAAACTGCTATTAGAAAGAAGATGCACCTAATTTTTGTGTTAGATTATTTATAGTGCAAAATTTTGAATTAGAATTGAAATATAAAAGAGGGGATGCAAGTTATTCTTTATTTAAATTGAAGTGTACAATAGCTTAATATCAAATATCATTTAAGACACCTTTTACAACATCTATTGCAAGTTCTCAGAGGTACATGTCTGAGCGATCACTTGTTCTAAAAGGAACATCATGGAGCAATACAAAAAGAATCATATATGAGAGTTCCTAGATGTTGTCTATAGAATACATCATATAAGAGGTTATTTATACAAAAAAGATAATCTAGAGATTCAACCTGTTAGGTGTCAATCCTTTGCATCTAGGCCCGCCAACCCATGAGGCCATCATACTAGACCAACACTCTGTTTTGAACAATGAACTCATTATATGGATGCTCAGTCACCTTTGCCACATGTACATTGTCACTCAAATTAGCCTTGAGTGGGGCTACTATCTCTGGTACCCTTGTTCCAGGAGGTTGCTACACATTGTCTTGTCTTTGTCCTCTAATTTCAGCCACGAAGTTTTGTAGCACCACCTCGAAGTTCGTCCTTTTGTTTGTCTACTCCACATGTAACCATGCGAGATCTCTCACTTGAAGATTCAGGCATTTCCATCTTGTAGAAGTCTCTCAAACTTGGTTTGTGAAACCCTCAAAGCTGTTTTAACTTCCACATTCTCATTGTACCAGACGAGTCTCCTTAGAGACTCAGTAAGGGATCTATTCTTAACACTAAACACATTGTCATTACAAAGCTTCCAAACCTGCCATAAAATTTCAATAGAAAGACAAGACAAAAATGCATTAAATTCCTTCCTAAGGCTCTAGATATAGCTAAAGACCACTTCTAAAACAAAGACGTTTTTGTTAATGACTATGCCAAATATATTCCATATCTCTTTAGCAAAGAAACATTAATAAAAAATGCGATTAATACTCTCTAGTACTTTGCAAATATTGCATATATTCAATTCTCTTGAAGGAAACTTAAAAGGCAGCCTATGGATAACAATCTCTTATAGAGATTGATTAGGCTGCATTCTAAGCATTGGGAACTCATCAACTCTGATATGTTCCAAATTTTCCCTATGGCCAAGGGATTCTTTATTGCCAAATTTGAAAAAGCTACGAATATAAAGGATATTTTATGTGATCAGGATTTCAACCCTTCTTCTGAAACTTTTAGCGAGATGCCAATTTGGGTTAGACTAACCCTACCTTCCACTTCATCTTTGGGTGGATTCACTTTTGGAGGAAGTGGGAGAGGTGTTTGGAGATTTTTTGATGGTGGATGGGGAGTCTTCTAATATTTTTCACTCCACCTATGCTCGTATTCTGGTGGATATTGATGCATCTAAGGGGTTGCTTGTGGAGATTAAACTTATGTCACCTAAGGGTAGTTGGATCCAACCTTTGGATTATGAAGGGATTCCCTTCAAGTGTAGAAGGTGCTTCAAAATAGGGCATGCAACGGCTAAATGTGATCAAGAGAAAGTAAATTTGAAGAAACCCTATTCATGGTGGAAAGGTGACTCTTCTTAGCATTACACAGTATTCAAGAATTCCTCTGGGATGGTTGAGCAAGATATTCCTGGCAGTGGGTCACATGCTTTTGATGTGGGTTTTGCTGGTTTTGATCTTGTTGCTTTCGAGATGGTTTCTGATGATAAGGTTCCTGTTGGTGTAACTGCTGGTGCCATCCCTTTAGTTGATGGTTCAGCTGGTGTTTTTGATAAGGCTCATGCTGGCTCTGCTAGTTCAACTCCCACTATACCTGTGATGGATTGTGTCAGGGTTCTTGCTGGTGAATCCCCTGATGCCGTCCCTTTGGTTGATGCTATCTCTAGGGCTTTGTCTGGCCTTGGCTCTCATTTGGCTGGTTTTGCACAGTGTGCTGTCCCCCCCATGGGCGTTGGAAATTCTGTGATGGATTCATTGGCTTGGTAGGATGTGGCTGCAAATGTGGAAGAAGGCTAGATCATGGTAAAATGTAAACACCCTAAGAGGTCTTCACCCTCCTTTGATATGAACATTTGGTCCCATAAGAAGGGGGCCAAAAGAAAATGTTAATGATGGATGACTTTAGGTTTGGGTTAGGATTTTGGATCCTTTCTCTAGATTGTGTTTGCATGTAGTTCTTCCCGTGCAATGTTTGTTCTAGGTTGGGGGAGCCTGTTGTTAAAACCCTTGTTTAAGTCTTGATATGTTGTGGGCTTTCCTTGAATATCTTTAGCAACCTTTTTGTATAGGGTTTCAGGGTCCCTTCAAAACCTATTTTCACTTAATAAAAAATAATCCTCCAAAAGAACCTCGCCTTCTTTTGATATGACTTTGCAGTCCCATAAGAAGGGGACTAAAGGAAAATCTTAATGTTGGTTTTGTCTTTGAGCTATTGATTTTGAAAGTCTTATCTTTGGCAACGTTCATTTGTGTATTATTTGGGGGGACTGATCTTTGGTTTTGGCCGGTTTGTTGTGTTTAGGGAAATTTTAATTCTTTATCGTAATCTTTATCTTTGTACAGTGTTTTAGGGCCCCTTTAAAACCTATTTTTGCATTAATTGAAAACAATGTCACATAAAATATTTTTTCTTTGGTTCCACTTTTTTAGCCCATAGACTGTCAAAATTTTTGGACCAAGAGGTAGGATCAAGTCCTACCTTCCGCCTGCTGTTACATGTGTGTAAATGTCATCACAATCTGTTAGGAAGTTGTATATATGTTTTGCTTTCATACAATGTAATAGTGTCACCTCTAGCCAACTAAATGAGGTGTATCTATCTTGGGTAGTGCAACAATGTTTGAGGAGAGATAAAATACAACAGGTCTCCCTAAGGACCGTGTATGTTCTCCAATGCGCCCTAGGTAGATTATACATATCTCTTATAGTCGCCCACTCAATAAGTTGGTCATTCACAATAATATCTTTAAAACTAGAGATACCTCTCCTTGCCTAGTCCTTGGCTAAGCAACCATGTAATAAGGCCAACAACTTACCTTTGTAACACAAGTTCCACCAAGGGGATCTCTCCCCACATATTTAATTGTCCGGTGAAATGATATCATTTTGGGATATAAACCTCCTCACTTTCTCCCAACCTTTCCAAATGGACTTGAAAACATTAGAGCCAATAATCTTGATAGGGAAAGTGCCTACCATGAGATCACAAAAGCTAAGCTCTTTTCATGATGGAAATTTTGAAGGGATAGCGCAACTAATGTTGTGTCTAAGTAGTATTTTCCATGGCTCCTCTCCTACCATGGCCTTGGAAATCCTCTTGGTAGCTAATGCAATATCTTGGGTTCAGATGACTTTTAAACCCTATTCTCCTTTGCATTTCCTCATCACACGCCAATCCCATCTAACCTCATGTTTCTCCACACCTTTTCCATCCGACCATAAATAGTTCCTAATGAACTTTTGAAGGTGGTTAATTTGTTATAGATTGAAAAGCCACATTGAAGCATAGTATATATTATAGGATGATAAAACCTTTTGATAGACCTGAAATCTGCCAACAAGAGAAATGGTTTTCTTATTCCATTTCTGCAATTTATTTTCCACTTTCCTTGTGAGTCATTCCCACATTTCTTTGAGGTCTAGGCTTATTGCAAAATGAACTTCCAAATATTTGACAATGTGCTTTGGGCCCCCCAGGTAAGAGAGAATTTACTAAACCACATAGAGGGGTAATCCTACCAGCCAAGCATAATAAACTATTGAATAGAGATTTTACTGCTTGAAGCTTTACAAGAGAAATCTAGTTTAGCGATTAGTTTCTCCATATTATCCTCCTTGAGCTTTAAAAGAATTGCACTATCATCCACAAATTGGACATTGGAAAGATTTTCGTTATTGGGGAGAGTGATACCTCCAACTCTCGGGGATAAAGTTATCTGACAATGTGCTTTGGCCCCTTAGGTAAGAGAAAATTTACTAAACCACATAGGGGGGTAATCTTGCCAACCAAGCATAATAGAATTTTGAATAGAGATTTTACTGCTTGAAGCTTTACAAAAGAAATATAATTTAGCCATTAGTGCCTCCTTATTATCCTCCTTGAGCTCTAAAAAAATTGTAGAGTCATCCACAAATTGGACATGGGAATGATTTTCGTTATTGGGGAGAGTGATACCTCTAATTCTCAAGGATTAAGTAGTCCCTTAAGAGCCATCCACAAATTGGACATGGGAAATATTTTCATTATTGGGGAGAGTGATACCTCTAATTATCAGGGATTAAGTAGTCCCTTAAGAGCTAAACAAGAGCATCAAGAATAATGACAAACAATGCAAGAGCTAAAGGACAACCCTGCTTAATAGACCTGGAAAGAGGGAATGAATTTGATATGTAACCATTGAATTCCACACAAGCATTAACATATGCCATTAATACCTAAACCATAGTGCAAAAATATTGAGGAAATCCTAGACATGCCATCATTGTAAATATGAATGCGCCTTTTCATAGTCAATCAACATCATACTAGCATTCTATCCTGTTGATTCAACCCAGTGCTTAGCCTCCCATTAAGTGAGGAGGTTTTCTAATATATATTTTCCTTTTACAAAACTTGTTTGGGTTGGGTTGATAACCTTGGGGAGAATCCCTTCTAGCCTTTTGGCTAAGATTTTGGCCAGGAATTTATATGATACATTCAAGAGGGCGTTTGGTCTCCAATTTTTGACCAATGTCTCGTCCACATCCTTGGGGATCAGTTTGATGAGACCATCATTTATTTCCTTGCCCAAGGATCCTTTACCAATTGCCTCTTCATATACTAATTTTAGTTCTTGGGTAATCCACTGAATGTACTTTTTATAAAACTCCATAGGAAACCCATCCGAGCCTGGAGCCTTATCATTGCTGAAGGCAAGGACGACTAGTGAAATATCCTCCAAATTGATTTCCCCATTTAGTTTTCCTGCATCTTTATTATCTATCTTCCTGGGTATGATACCCTTCATTCTCTCTCTTGCTTCCTCCATGTCTACTCCCCCATCTTCTGAGGTGAATAAAATTTTATAGTATCCAGGAAATGCCCCCAAAATATCTCCTTGATCTGTCAACATGAATCTCCCCTCCCATATGTTTTCATTACTTCCCTTGACTTCTTTATTTCTCAATAGTTGGAAAAATAATTTAGAGCCCTTGTCTCCATGGGAAAGCCAATTAACCCTAGCTCTCGTTTTAATCCCTTGGATTTTGTTATGCTACAATCTTCTTAGGGCATATTTGGCCCGAATCAAGATGCCATTAGATTCTAGATTGGAGGGATTATTTTGAATGGTATCTTTTGTATGAGATAAATTTACATGTAGCTCTGTCTCCCTATGCCTATTTTCCTTGGCTTTTTTCTTACCCACCACTTAAAAGAGGGTTTTCCAACTTTGTGTATTCTGATTCCATCTATCAATGTCACATTTGTGATGGGGAATCCATGTATTAAATTCGTGGATTATGGAAACCACAACCAAGACATCCTCATTATTGAGCAATGAGGTGTTAAGGCAAAAAGCCTCTCTTCTCCTTTGCCGAGGTTAAGAATATGCAAAGACCAAGATCTTAGCCAAAATAGGATGATGGTTAGCGAGAGTATAAGGGACCACCTTCACTAGATTGCTTGACTCAATCATGCCAATCTGAAAAAAATGTTTATTCATATAAATATTGTCTAGTCTACTATAAATTCTTTTGTTACCCTGTTGTTGATTGCACCAGGTAAACCAAATATATTTAGACTCCTCTCTTCTACTTGCCAAAGGGTCAATCAACTTATGTTTCCCCAATATCTTGTTCCAAAAGAATCTTTCACCACCCTTCCATTCAAATTTGTTCCCTCCCGGTTTATCTTGGGCTATCACTCATGGGATATCCTCCCTTTGGAAGAGCAATTTCCACAGTTCAGTTCTTCCGCTATAGTCATTTAGTGCATACAAACAACAAACACCAACTTATTTATCTTTAACCTTGATAACAATCCAAACAATTCTATTGCATGGGGAGCAGCCCCATCTAAGAACAAAGTTCTTCCACGTGGGACCAACTAAGATGACTGCCCCTCCTATCCCTTTAGGATGCTTGGTACAAAAGGATGCCACATCTTTCCATATACATCTAAGGTGAATTGTAACACTTTCACCTCGTGAAACATCAAAATATCTATATTTTTCTGCATGAGGAGGAATCTTTTTACTACATGTTTTATGTCTTGAGATTCCAATCCTCTCACATTCCAAGAAGTAATATTTATCTCCATCATAGAAAACATTTAAGAGGTGGTGTCCATGAGAGCTTTAAAGCTCTCATAACATTTAGGTAGATTCCCCTTCTGAGGTTTGTGGTCTTGTTTAGCACTGGGAGGCCTTCCCCTTCTTTTTTTAAGCTTAAATTCAAATGTCTATTCTACTTTGAGAGGAGGCTCCTGTTTGTGTTTGTTGTCCTTATCTTTCTTGGATTTTTTGACCTTATTTCTTTCTTTGGATTTTTTCAAACCAACTTCTATCATAGTCTCTTCAATGAGGTTACATTCATGCTTACCCTTATATGGTACAATGGCCCAATATTTATTCTCCTCCACCTCTTGACTCTCTTCAAGTGGGGGTTCATTTCTTATTTATCCATCCTCGACACTCATCATGCTACACTGCTTGGGAAGACAAATACTAATAGAGGAGTTATTCAAAGCCTTAGAAGAGGGGGTGGTAGCAGGGATTACCACCAATGAATAATTGGAGAGGCAATCCTCCGAATTTGAATCATATGAGTTTCCAATAAGGTCCAAGAGCTCTTTTGAATCTATCACTACTACCGATGAATTAAGGAGCTCCCCACTGATATCCCCTCTCCTTGGGTGGTCAATAACCACCATAGAGGTATCCCTCTCACAACGAAGTTCATATTCTACACTAACTTTCAAAGAGGAGGCAAAATAATCATTTGGAAGCAATTCAAAGTTGTTCCTGTCATCAAGAACACCTTCTAATTCAATTTTATCTCCATGTTTTGTCCTCTTCTTTGAGGTCACAACCTTTTTCAATGTCTCGAATGCCAACTGTTGGGTGTTCAAGGTTTTGTATTTGAGGGGTTTAACTAGAGGTGTGGGGAGGATATCAGAGGCAATGAGAAGTGAACCACCAATAGAAGGAGCACAAGAGGGGCTAAAGGTAGGGTCTTGTCTCCCTCAGAAGAGGGGATATGCTCATTGATGATCATTTCCAAACCCTGGAGATGTTTTTGAATGACATTCCTTTTAGGCTCAGGGTTATGCTTAGAAGCATTAACTATAGGAGACACAATAGAAGGGGCCACTTCCATGGCCACAAAATCTAAATCCCCAAGATTGCCTTTTTTGGGTAGAGGGGGTATTCTACCCCTAGGTTTGGGGTTACCTCCATTAAGATTATTCCTCAATAATAGGCAGTTTCTCCTCAGATGACCTGGTTTTTTTACATAGAAAGCATGTGTTAAATCCCTCCAAATATTAGATAAGGAAAATCATGAACTCATTCGACAATTCAAAATTTAAAAACTTAGGAATGTCCAAACCATGTTTAATGGAGAGTAATACTCTCACATCCATATGAGGGAGCATGGATGGGGTTCCATCCATTTTCAAAACTGAGCCAATAGATTCTAGAGACTTAGGGATAACATCCCAGAGATATGGAGGGATATTCCTTACTGCTATCCATCTAGGGTATGAAAGTGTCAAAATTTTACCATTATTTAAATTCAGGTCCCAATTGATTGCCCTAAAGCAACATGACCCCATACTCCAATATTGTTTTCTCAAAAGCTATTTTTGACTATTAGGGCTTTTAAACAAAACAATGAACAATCCTTTTTGTAACATTTAGAAATAGGAAAATTGAAACCCTAACCTCTTGATCCAAACTTTGTTCATCCAATCATTAAGGAAATTCCTAGACAAGACTACCTATATCCAGAGCCGCAAGGAAAATACCAACATCTTTGAGCCTAGAATTTTAATTTGCTATTACAATGGCCATTTGACAATTTGGCCTGACAATGAGAGTGTTGGGAATGGATCTCTTCCCTCCTACTCCTCCATTATTTCTTCTGTCCGCATGCTTGTTGCTTTGCACCTCAAACCTAGCAACTTCAACCACTATTCTAATTATGCTTTTAAACAACTTCCATACACCCAAACATGCAAGTGTGACTATGCAATTGAAGTAAAACAATTTAAGCATCCAAAAAGCATAACACATAACACCACAATTTTTATTGTGGAAACCCTTATTGGAGGGTGAAGACCACAATGGGGATTGTTAGGACTGTTTAAAATTTTTGGCCCTTGGTGTGAAAAATCCTAAAAAAAATCCATGCATTCTCATAACCCTAGGTCTTGTTGTGCTAAAGCCCTAAATCCTCATCACTTGTTCTATTTCTTCGTTACTTTTTTGGTCACTTAAGTTTGGATTTCCACATGCGATTTTAAAATTTGTCAACTAAAGGTTAAAAAATGTCAGAAAAAATCAAATGTCCCCTTCGCGTGCATGTCACTTTTTATTAAAGTTTCCTTTTATATCCTACCTGTTCAACCTTTTTAATCAAACGACGGAGCAATGGTGGTGAAAATACCTTAAGTAATAATTGTTTATATCATGACCGTAAGATCTTCTTAGATCTGTAATACCCCCAAAATGGGTTATAGGTTCATTAACCTCTTACATCAACAATTCGATTGAAATCGACATCAAAGTCCTAACCTAAGGCACATCTGCACATCATTTTATCAAAAACTTAATTATAAAAAACCTAATTGATTATCTTAATTCTGCATCGGGCAATATTCCTTGAATATTCCTAATTTATCATTATTATCTTTAATTGAATATTATTTGGCGATAAATGTCATTATTTATCCTAAAGTTGATTAATTGAATATGATGAATATTTAATTAATTAATTTAATTCCGCCACTTAATTATTTAATTAGATTTAATTGCATTTATTCTTAATTAATATTGTTTTTATTTTGACAATAAATCAAAATTCCTACAAACAATCAATTGAATATTTATTTAATTGATTTAAAATCAAAGTTGTCAAATTTGATGATTTAATTGGAATAAAGTTTGATTTAATAATTGATTAACCCATAAATCAATTGTTTTAATTCAAAATCAGCTAAGTGGAAAATAAATCACTTTATTTATTAAATTAATTCATATTAAATCATGCACAATCAGAAAAATAGTTAACTTTAAATCAATTTTCAATTTCAATTTGTTAACTTTCTAAGCTCAACAATTGATGATGAGTTGAAAAAGAGAACTAAACTCTATTTTGAGATAAAAATTACTTTTGCATGATTTTATGAGTTTATTTATTCTTAATTTCTTGTTAACTCAAAAATCAACCCGAGTTTATCAAAAGTGATTTGTGTTTTTTTTTATGCATCCTCAAACCCTGGATTTCTATAAAATCAAGGCTCAACTCTTCACAAAAAAATCTCTCTCGAATTTGCACAATTACTTTGACGAAATTACATACGAAGAATCAAGCTTTTGCGACAAGCGATTTTGTGAGATTAATTCATAGTTTTCATAGCTTTTTTTTCATATCAATTCCTTATCATTCTAGATTAATCTGCATATCATTTCAATTCATTCTAGATTAGATTCATACAATTTTTCATATCATTGCATAGAAAAATACAAAAATATAGCTTAATCTACATTCATCTTTTTGCATTCAAATCTTTCGTTTAGGTGTTGCATTGTCACTGCTCTCAGTCTAATATGAGAATACCATACTTGCACCTACTAGAAAGCAGTAAATCGCTTGGTTAGCGTAGTTTCAATTATTTGCAGATTTTGATTTTGCTAACCTCTAATGTTTTATTGATGTGTTGTGTCCGCAGCTAGGTACAATTTTCACACACACATTTTTGGCACCCACCGTGGGGCCCTAAAACGGGTTTCCATTCTATTCTTTTCAATTTCTATCATTTTTCTCGAACCCATGACCACAAGGTTAATTTTTATGACTTTTGTGATAAATTTTTGGGCTGTTTTTCAAGAAATTTGACTGATGTTTTTATTGGTGCATGGTCATATGACATGATACAGATCCAAAATTTATATTTCTGAAAAGGTATTTGAGTTATCTTTCATTTGTCATTGGTTTGAATTAATTTCGTCTTGATTTGTAAAAGTTATGATCATTTTAGTACAGACTGGTCAGAACCTAATTTTATGAAATCCGACTGGTGTTTTTATTGGTACATGCACATATGACATGATACAGATTTGAAATTTATATTTCTAAAAAGGTATTTGAGTTATCTTTCATTTTCCATTGGTTTGGATTAATCTTGATTTGCAAAAGTTATGATCATTTTAGTACAGACTGGTAAGAACCTGATTTTATGAAATTTGAGTGATGTTTTTATTGGTACATGCACATATGACATGATATAGATCCAAAATTTATATTTATGGAAAAATATTTGAGTTAGCTTTCATTTTTCGTTGGTTTGAATTAATTTTGTCTTGATTTGCAAAAGTTATGATCATTTTAGTACAGATTGGTCAGAACCTGATTTTATGAAATCCGACTGATGTTTTTATTGGTACATGCACATATGACATGATACAGATCTGAAATTTATATTTCTGGAAATGTATTTGAGTTATATTTCATTTTCTGTTTGTTTGAATTAATTTCTTCTTGATTTAGAAAAGTTATGATCAATTTAGTGTAGACTAGTCAGAATCTGATTTTTTATGACATCAGGTTTTTCGATTATCAAATGACATATTATCTTTGACTAACCTGATTTTCTACCATGTGGGATTGACAAGTTGTGTTTTTTTTGATGGATTTTTATAACAGTGGGTTGCATGTACAAGAATAGGTAATTTTTTCATAATAGTGGTTTGTAGGTGCAGGTGTAGGTACATCCCATGGGTACAAAAGATAGAAGACAATGCTCAAAAATTGCTAAAATAGGTAAAATCTACTGAGCGCATTGCGAGGAACTCAGATATTCTGTTACATCTGATAACACTTCATTTTGGGACATAAAATGAACTCTCTTGTGTCAAGCTTGAGTGCCTTTACAACTTTCATAATTCACACTTTAGTTTTGGGCTATAAAAAGAACATAGATTTGCTTTTTGCATATCTGTTACACATAGTAAATAGGCCCTATGAACATTATTTGCGGATGATCTAGAGAGAGTGGGCTTCATTTGCTTGTTCATGCATGTGAAGCTCTTCTTGACGACAGATCCCCTTGTAGGTAGGGAGGATATTGTGATCGTCTCACATTCTACTTGGTTTGGTCCTCATCTTTTGATCAATATGTTCTCTCTGCAGAGAGATCGATAGACATAGTTGTTGACATCACAAATCTTGGTGAGATAATTTGAGTCTTAGCATGTTAGATTAATCTGTTTTCAATGTTTGGGTAAAAGTGAAAAGGTTAGAGGATTATGCTACTCCCTTTTTGGGTAGTATCAGAAACTCAGATCCTTAGATCTAGACCAAGTCCCTATGTGGTATATTTTGTGAGTCACCTTTAGAGAGGGTTAACCGTAGTGGACTTTCCCTTTATTGGGTCAACCACGTGGACGAAAGCTCAAGTGGTAATAGCCATTTTTGCCATGGTAGCAACAACTGCTATATAAATGTCTTTGTGGAAGAAATCTCCACAAGCGTGGTCTCTTGTTGGGCTGTCAGGTCTCCCTAGCAGCTCCTAATTGATTAAATTCTCAGATTGTGTCAAAACGCTAGTGCACCTGGATTGGAGTTCACCCTCTTGAGATCACAAAAGTTGTAGAGTCAGACCATTACTAAAAACCCTAGTGAGGCCAAATTTTTCATTTTCTAGGACTGTGCGTTATTGAAAAACTTTTTTTGAGAACATACACAAATAGCATTCCTAGGGATTATCACAATAAGTCACTATTGATTGTTCATGCGCAAGGTTGCTTTTGCCCTTGCTCATTGTTTTCAGACGTGCTTAAATTCTCTTGCTTGCAATTATGTGTGCTTGTTATCTACTTGGTTACTGGAAACGAACGAACCCGAGATGAACTATTACACAAATATTCAAACTTGGACAGAAAAATTTGCAAACAAACTGAAACTAAAAACCTAAAAAATTGTAAATCTGAAGCAAAAATCCTTTCTGGAATCAAAAGTCATCCCTGCAGTCTCAAAAACTCGTACGAGTTTCTAGCAAAAGTCATGCCAGAACCCCTATATTGTCGTATGGGAGCTTATATATTGTCATACAAGTTTTGTCAGGAAAAGTCAAAGAAAATCAAACCCTGGTGTCAATTGTCATACAAGCCTTATCAATTGTCATGCCAGAGCTTACCCAGACTCGTACGAGCCTAGAGAAACTCGTATGAAAATTTTGAAAAACTTGTCAGAAACTTGCCAAATTTGTCAGACATCCAATTTTTATAGCCAATCTCCAGATTTTGTCAAAATATTCACTGTGTTAGGAACAAAGCAGAGAATTCAAAAAATCTAATCTATTTGCCTAATGTAGTCTCTTGAGTTTGATCCAGCCTTCTGATATATGACATTTGAGAAGAGTCAATCCACTCTCTATTTCCCATCCTTCAACTTGGTGTCAGGCGTGTGTTCTAGAATCCCTTTTGCTCATGACTATACACTTTGCACACTTATCTACTAGCTAGATGGCAGATTCTAGTCTTACCCAGGTTGCTCCCATCCAAAATGCTAAACATACTACCGATCTTGATTGGAGGCCATTCATTGATATCTCTCACATCCTGAATATGCCTTGCGGTATGCCTATTCTGAAATATTCCACCATTGTTGCTACTGAACAAGATTCTGTTGCAAAGAATATTCCTCCTATTACAAATGACAGTGATGAAGAATACCTACCTCCTACAATGTCTCTATCTGACTACATTAGGCAATATCGCAACGTTAAGAAAAACTCAAAAGAAAGAGAAAAGGATTCCTCATCTGATACTACTATAACAATACAAGTTGATGTCATACATAGATATGATCCTCTTACCAGCTTTGGAAGGAGAGAAAGTTCAAAATCTCAAGAGAAAGAAACCGATGATGATCCTTTCCACCCTTATGTGGAAAGCATCCCTATGGATCCTAGGCCATCTACTTCAAGCTACACTCTAGCTGCTCCAGCAGATCATGGGTACATAAGACCCCATCCAATTACAACTTCATGGAATATTGGTAGGTCCAGGATTGAAATGATTCCTATCCATGCACTGTTCCCATTTGAAGAGGGACCTAGCTCTCAGAATGGATCATCTTGGTTTGACTCACATGATACTCCTTCAAACTTATCTGACTCTTCTAGGACAACTCGCAATCGACAACGTTTTATGGAAGATAAATTTCTTGATCTATCTGATTCATTCATGAACGATGAGGATGATGTTGAACTCTTTGCACTTGAGCCCATCCCATCAACCTCTCTTCCATCCACCTCCCTAAGATAAGTGGCTTGCCCATTTCCCACTCCACCTCTCCACCTCAACAAGCTGTATCAACCTCTTTCATCCATAATTCCTGAGTCTTTGGAAGTAACTTGGATTTGTAATAAAAATAAAACAATTATTATCAAAATCCACTTATATCTCAAAGTCACTATGTCCCACCTAATCGACAGGTGACTACTAAGCAAAATAAAACATTCAAAAGACCACAGAGGTCTTCAAGAAAAAAAGGAGAAAAGAAAATCAAAGCACAAATGGATCTTGAAATCCATCTTACTAGTAGGTATCTGAGAAATCTAACTTAGATCCCTGAGGATCAAGCTTCATTCTAGAGATGATTCTCGAAATCTTACTGCTAGGTATCTGAGAAATCTAACTCAGATTCTTGAGGATCAAGCTTCATTCTGGAGATGATTCTCAAAAGCTATCTACTAGGTATCTGAGCAATCTAACTCAGATCCCTGGGAATCAAGCTTCATTCTGGAGATGATTCTAAAAATCCATCTTATCAAAATTGCAATCACATTTCTCAAGAAAAAGAGAAAAAAGTCAAAATCTATGTGGATTCCCAAGCTAAAAGACTTGGATGTCAAAAAATTGCTATTCAAGCTTCCAAATTCTCATACCTTCATTTCACCCTCCTTGCCTCTCATACTTTCTACTCTTCACACCATCTTGCCTATCCCAAAGTGCATATTGGTATCTCCTCATTTCTAGTGACATGACTAAGAGAAATCTAGAGCGTACTCTTCCTGAATGTTTAGAGTGCGGGAAATCCGATGAAGAGTTAAGACGCGTCCATGAGGATATTTGTGAGTCTCACTTAAGTGATCTTTCCTTGACTATGGATCTCTCGATAGCTGGACACTACTGGCTGGATCTCCTGACCACTACTACAGAACAAGTATCAGAACGCCCACTGGGGCTACACCATTCACTTTATTTTATGGGTCTAAAGCGGTACTGCCTATTGAGGTTGAAATCCCATCACTAATCAATGGTCTAGTAACTGATGATGACTATAGAGTGTTTAGGTTGCAAGAACTTGAACTGCTAGATGAGAGCAGACACACAACGTATGATCATCTCATAGTATATTAGAAAAGAATGTCTAGAGGCTACAATAAGAAAGTCAGACACAAAATTTTAGGTTGGTGATCTAGTCTTGAGAGAGAATCCTAAAAAAAATTGAACAAAATGAAAAATACAAAAAAATGAGAAAAATAAAAAGTGCCTTGGTGAAAACTTGGAAACAGGCGCCTTGGTAGCAAAGATGGTGAAAATTCGGCAAATAGGTGCCACTTGTTTCAAAATGCTCCATCTATCAACGCAATCTTGGTCCTTCCCAGCTTTAAGTCTTGCTTTAGTTTGTACATACCTCTCAGTTTATTTTTGCATTCCTATTTTCAATAAAGTCGGTCTGTACACCAATCGGCTCAAACGTTTGTATCCTATCAATGTTCAAACTTGGGGGAAATCAAAGTCATATTCTACAGTCCTCAGTATCTCAGATGTGTCATATCCAGTTAGGGTCCTTTGAAGCTACATCCGATTTAGTCAGTCAGTCTCCTTTCCAGAAATGATTTTGCATCTACAACAACACAAATAAACATCAACACGAACAAAAACAATCTTTTCTGCGTGCTTTAATCTTCTTTGTATGCTTACTGATTCACATTGAGATTTTCACATATTGTGTCCTTTCGAGCTCTTCGATAATGTCCTTTACATGATTTAGAGAGTGATGACTAGGGGCATAATCTTTTATTTATTTTCTACTTTGAGTGAAAAACTAACAACTTTAGAAATTCTGGATTGAAATGGTGTCCGTCTGTAAGAGCCTCTATCACGTGTTGGATGGCCATGAGTACCTCGACCATTGATACCCATAAAATTGAAGGAAGTTTGATCTAGCTTACATCTTTTTGAATGATTTCTCAATCCTACTGTGAACGGCTATTATCTAAGGATGTGAACGATAAAGGGTCACTGTGGGTAATTCACATTGGAGACAAGAATGAATTTTGTAAACTGTTTGGCGTGTTTGTTTTGCAAGGCGTATTTAGGTCACCACGACATTTATGTTTTGATGCTTATACAAATTGCTATATCAAAATGGATGTGATATTCAGGTCATCCTAGCGTTTATGCCTTGGTGCTTATATCTAATCCAACATTCCGAAAACAAAATCAATATTCATATGTCCATGGTTGTCTAGCCAGTGGGCATTGTATTGACTTTGGTGCAACAATCAATATTCATAGTTTCCTAACTAGTGGATGTTGTATTGATTTATCCGGTTACCTACTATAAATTCAATGATGAAAATGACCAACACATGATCAGTGACTCGGTCCTCGGTCTTAGGTTTGCGTCTCATTTTGCACTTTGCATGATTGCATTTATCTCATGATTCCCTAAATCAGCTTGAACGCTTAAACGATTCTCCAAAACTACACTAAACATGACACAAGGATTGAGCATTTTATGAAGGTCCCTCCAACGAAACAACAAGTAGAATCCATTTTCGGGATCAAAATCAAAATCTGAGATCGTTTATATTGTCAACTGCTTGCATATTCGACCTTCTAAACATCAAAGAAATCCAAAATTCAACTTAACTGATTATCTTACATCAAACTATCAAAATTTCAACTTGGTCACCCATGGTCAACTCATGGTCAAACCTAGTCAAACTTGGTCTTTAGGACCTCCAAATGATGTAGAACACGTTCTTGGACGTGTATAACCACTTCTCAAATCAATTAACATTCTTCTAAACCATTTAACGCTGACTTTTCTTGTCAGATTTTGATTTTCATCCCGAAGGGGGCATGATATTGCACATCAATCAAGTCTGTAAATCAATTCTTTCCTCAGTAATCAAGACAACAACCACGTCTAGTTGCTGATTCATCAAAAGACCTCATCACTTGGGGCACATCGCTTGGGGCATATCAGATTCATTGAGATCCATATCAATCTGGTATCCTAATCTATCTTGTAAACTGTATCAGCTTTTCATAACCATTGGTTCATTAGTGTCGTTTCCTTGGTTCTTCGTAACTGAAGGGTTTAGATGTGATACCACTACGATCCCTTTGGACAATCAGGTCTGGAATCAGGTCACTCACTTCTTTGTAATCATAAGGTTTAGAATCAGGCATTTTGATACTTTTTTGTAATCACCAGTTCATCGTTGCTATAGTTAACATTATCTTTGGTCAATCAGGACCTAACATCTTTAAATATTTCAATTGGTTTTTGTCTCATAATTGGTTCATCTTTCAAATCAGTTTCAACATCAAACATAGATTACTCTTTGAACCATTGCCCTTCGCACAGTAATTCAAAGAGGGGCAAAATGTAATACCCCCAAAATGGGCTATAGGTTCATTAACCTTTTACATCAACAATTCAATCAAAATCAACATCAAAGTCCTAACCTAAGGCACATCTGCACATCAGTTTATCAAAAACCTAATTGATTATCTTAATTCTGCATTAGGGAATATTCCTTGAATATTCCTAATTTATCATAATTATCTTTAATTGAATATTATTTGGCGATAAATGTCATTATTTATCCTAAAGTTGATTAATTGAATATGATGAATATTTAATTAATCAATTTAATTTTGCCACTTAATTATTTAATTACATTTATTCCTAATTATTATTGTTTTTATTTTGACAATAAATCAAAATTCCTACAAACAATCAATTGAATATTTATTTAATTGATTTAAAATCAAAGTTGTCAAATTTGATGATTTAATTAGAATAAAGTTTGATTTAATAATTGATTAACCCATAAATCAATTATTTTAATTCAAAATCAGTTAAGTGGAAAATACATCACTTTATTTATTAAATTAATTCATATTAAATCATGCACAATAAAAAAAGCATTTAACTTTAAATCAATTTTCAATTTCAATTTGTTAACTTTCTAAACTCAACATCTGATGATGAGTTGAAAAAGAGAACTAAACTCTATTTTGAGATAAAAACTGCTTTTGCATGATTTTATGAGTTTATTTATTCTTAATTTCTTGTTAACTCAAAAATCAACCTGACTTTATCAAGAGTGATTTATGATTTTTCTTATGCATCCTCAAACCCTGGATTTCTATAAAATCAAGGCTCAACTCTTCACAAAAAAATCTCTCTCGAATTTGCACAATTACTTTGGCAAAATTACATACGAAGAATCAAGCTTTTGCGATGGGCAATTTTGTGAGATCAATTCATAGTTTTCATAACTTCGCATAGTTTTTCATATCAATTCCTTATCATTCTTAGATTAATCTGCATATCATTTCAATTCATTCTAGATCAGATTCATACAGTTTTTCATATCATTGCATAGAAAAATACAAAAATATAGCTTAATCTACATTCATCTTTTTGCATTCAAATCCTTCGTTTAGGTGTTGCATTGTCACTGATCTCGGTCGAATCTGAGAATACCATACTTGCACCTACTAGAAGGCAGTAAATCGCCTGGTTAGCTTAGTTTTAATTACTTGCAGATTTTGATTTTGCTAACCTCTAATATTTTACTGAAGTGTTGTGTCCGTAGCTAGGTACAATTTTCACACACACAAGATCCAATGGTAGGCGTGATCCTTTAATCCTCAAGCTGCAGGTCTTTTATCATTGTGGGATCACGCCTGAATGCCACCTGTCCACATATTCACAGAGAAATGCATATACACCCAACAATAACATATGGTAATTTGATGTTGGTAAATTGATTGTGCTTGGTATTTTTATGAATACAGATGACCCAATGACAAGAGTGGTCAAATATGTAGATGGGCATGTTATGATAAGCATAACTGCAGATGAGATAAGGGAAGTGTTTTCATTGTGTGATTCTTTTGTGCTCCTAGAAGAGATATATTTTGATAATTTCAGGAAGATCTATGATCCTCAAAGGGATTATTTTAGGATGGGACCTTTGAGGGAATTCTTTGATAAGGTTGGCAATTTGTGTATGGTTGGCCCAAGTACCCTTGAACCAATCATATTATACCTTTTCAGCTTGAGAGAAAGGGCCATGTATAAGTCATTGACCTACATATTTGGTGAGGATGAAGAGACACATATGCCAATACACTATATGTTTATGATGGTTCACATTTTGCACCCTCATCTTGTAGTTATTTTTGATTTTGCTCCTATGTTGCTGATTTAATCCATCATGGTTTGGTTGGCATTCAAAACATGAAAGTTGATAGGTCGTTTGGGTGGTATTCCATGCTCATGCACATGTTTTTATATAAGGGTGTGGACTATTTTAGTTAGACCATGGAGATAGTACATAAGAGAGATGGTGAGTTATTGCCTATTCAATTGTAGAGCACTGAATTATCATCGGACCATGCTGATGCCAGTTTTGTCATCTTTGAGAGGAATTTTGCTTCTAGGCTTAGAGTATTGATATTTTTGGAGAACCCTAGGATTCCTAAGGGGTTATTGACATTTATTAGACCAAAGCAATATGCAAAAGACATCACCATAGTGCACAATTGGGGTGATATCATAATGTATCCAGTGTCTACAATTTTTAGAGTATATGGATTTAGAGGCACACCATATGTGTTGCCATATCAGGTCCCTTTGAAGGTGGGGCTAGCATAAATTTTGAGGCAACTTGGTGGGTTGCAAGAAGTAGCTTTGACAAGGAGGAATAGGGGAGCCCTTTTTCCCACTATTACCATTGCCCATCTATTTGGAATTACCAATGGTTGATGGGTACATCTAAACAAGGTATTGCAACCCTATATGTTAGCTACTTCTATCTCTAGATGTGCAGATAATGAAGGAATCATAAATGAGATGTTCAAATAAAGGACTAGGTGTGTCTCCATGGAACACCAATTTAATTTTCCTGAGGATATAATAAGAAATGAGTTCAAATTGCAGGAACATGAAATAAAGAAGGAAAAATTGCTAGTCTATAAGAAGACATTGAACTTTGTCCAATTTTTTGATAAGAGTTATGACCCATTGAAGGCTTTCCAGCCTTGGGCAAAGAAAATTGAAGCTCTAATGGAGTATTTTGAAGGGATTATGTAGGCCCTGAATGAAAAGAAGGATGCCATGATCTAGTCTGATCCAAAAAAGGCCAAAAGAATTTTAAGCCAACTAGGCTATGCCAAGCTTGTTCCTCAGGGAATATATATCATACAACATAGGCCATGCTATAACATGGTGTTTCCTGTGCAACAAAAAGGTAAGGATGTGCCATCTAATTCCAAAGGGAAGAGACCCATGGGTGATACTCCTAATGTGCAGCCTTCTCCTAAAAGGAAAAAACAAGAAGAAGAGGCCCAACCTAAAGGAGATGTGTATTCTCCATCTTAGTCCCCACTACACTTGGATGAACAGGGAGTTGCTGAGAAACTAATGCAGATGAATAGTGTTGGACAAATTTTTGTGACTAATGAAGAGATCCAAGAGGGGATGCCAGAGGCACCCAAAAAGGCAAAAATGGACCCCACTATGTTTGAGTTATTAGGCAAAGAATTAGAACCTATAATTAAACATGCCAATGAGAGCTTCTTGTCAGATGACAATTTTCTTAAGGCTAGGGCATTCCAGAAATTCTTATGGAAAATGCATATCAATCAATATAAAGAATTATGTGAGAAGAAGAAAGAAGAGTTCCTTGATAGGGATGGGTGAACCCACAATAGTGGGTTACACTTTTTAGCCTGAACGGACACCGAACTCTACATTTTGAGAAAAAATTTCAGATTCAGATGCATATTGTCGTTGAACTGCTCGAAATTGGAGGATGAAGTAAATTAGAGTCTTTTAGGATTTTCTATCTAGATTCTAAATATTTTTTTTTTTTTTTTTTAAAAATTTATTTGAATACTTTTTTCTTTCTCCCATGAAAACTTGTATGGTGCTGAAAACGTCATTTTCAAATAGTAACACTATTTTCATAGAGCATAACTTTTTTTGTAAAATAGATATGGATGCAATTCTTTCGAATTTAGTTTTGTAACATCCATACAGAGGGCATGCAATTGGTTTGATGACATTATCACTATTATTGTATATTTTATTAACGTTTGAAGTTGACTAAACCAAAATTTTAACCTACCTTGACTACATAGCCCATAACTTATTGTGTATTTATCAAATTTCAATTATTATTTTTTTAATAGAATGTAGACTCGAATACGGAGGGCACTGTTATTTTTCAAAAATTTTTGTCCTTGTTTTACTATTTTTCGTTGAACGTCAAACTCAGAGGTTTATATTTGATAAAAAACCTACATTCATTTAACGTCAAAAATCATACACATAATAAATTTAAAAATAGTCAAATATATAATCGTTAGAAAGCTAGTTCGAAGTACTTGTTGTATGCAAAAGGACATCTTTTTATTCATCCATTTGATCAGCGCGCTTGAGGCCCAAAGCCATGAAATTCTCAGAATTTCTTGAAAACTTGAAACCATCTCCCATTTTAGGCACTTTCGATCGAAAGTACTAACTTTTGATCGAAAGTACTTTCTATTGAAAGTACTTTGGCAAAAAATGCAAAATTTAGTCAATACTAAGGGACTTTCAATCGAAAGTCATCTAGTTTCGATCGAAAGTCAAGTCATTACTAAGGGATTTCCACCAAAAAAAAACCCTAACTAATGACTTTCGATCGAAAGTCATTACTAAGGGACTTTTGATCGAAAGTTCCTTAGTAACTTTCGATCGAAAGTTACTAAGCACTTTCAATCGAAAGTAACTTATGATCGAAAGTCCTGTGTCTAAGGACTTTCGATCGTAAGTTTAGTACTTACGATCGAAAGTGCAAGCGAGTTTCTATCAAAAGTTGGTAAATAATATTTTGTCGAAAATGCTTTTCGGATGAATTCCTTCCTACAAAAAATTGTAACCTAGTATTGTGGGTTCACCCGGATATAAATGAAATATAAACTGAAATTAAAGGGGAATCGATGAAGAAGTTTGAAAAGAAGTCCCCAGAGGAAGGTAGGGCCATGGTGCACACTGTAGGAGTGTTGATTCTCCTAGAGTGGAATATAGCTGATGTAGTAGTTTTTTATACTGTCAGGAAGTAGATGACCACTGTGCATTCCACCATAGAGGAGGCACAATAGGAAACCAAAGGAGTGGTCTTTAATGATGACCATGCCACCCTTGTAATGTGGTCCCTCAAAAGAGAGGAGAATAGAAAAATAAATGAGGCATAACCCACTGAATAGTCTGGAAATCTACTAGTAAAGAGAGTTGGGGATACCTCTATGGTTGAAGCTTCCAATGCAGTCTTAGAGACTACAAAGTTTAATCTCAAGGTTGTAGAGAGGGAAGCACATGAAAAGGAGGAGAAAAGGATAAAGTTTGAGGTCCTTCTTAAAGCTTATAATGATCTAAAGGTAGTGGTGATAGAAAAGGATAAGCTAATTGTACAGATGACAGGGCCACTAGATCACATGTCCCCTCAGATGTTGCTTGCCAACCAACCTGCAGTACCCTCTTCTTCAAGTCCTGTAATTGAGTTCCCTCCATCCTCATTCCTTGATCTAGATATTGAGGCAAGAGTAAGTTGGGAAAAACAAAAACTAGAGGAGGAAAGAGAGATTAAAAGAGATCAAAGAGAGTCTGATAGAGGAAATAAATCATCATAGGAAGGCCAAGAGTACAGATGATCAAAAATATGAGGAGAAGATCAGGGAGACATTGTTACAGTTTTATTGAAGCCTTGAGCCCACGATGCTTTATGATCATGCCAAAATGTTGGATGTCATTTTGAACTCCTTGTTAGAGGAAAAGGCTACATTAAAGACAATTTTGGATAAGTGGGTAGAAAGGCATGCAAACCTAAAATTATTTTATTTCTTATCCAAGAGTCAAGATAATCTTGACTTAGAAATAAAGCCTCTGCATAAGTTTGTGAAGAGTTTGGTGGAGCATCAAATTGGGAGGGATAATCTAGAGAGAAAATCCAATCTTTTAAAGAAAGAATTAACTACTGTCAATTGTGAGCTAGTTCCAACTATCTTTTACATAAATGGGAAATTAAAGGAATTAGTGAAATGGATAGCTGAGTTAGATGATGAGTTATCAATCAAGATGAATAGTATTCTAACTCTTTAAAGTACAATTTTGTTTGTCCAAACAATTGAAGTGTTGGAAGGGGCCAAGTCTCAGTTTGAGTACTTGAAGAAGGAGATTGAACAAATAGAGGAGAAATGGAAGGAGTTATTTGGAAAAAAGGTTGAGATTACTGGTTTCTCATTCCCAAGTGAAGAAACATTCAATGCTTGGTAGTACCAGTACATCCCCCATGTTCACAAAGATAGTACTCCGCCAACTTCTTAAAGGAAGCAAAGGCTAGTGGTTTGAAATTTTGGTTGGTGAGAGTTAGGATGCATTAAATGCAAAAGGCTTCTTGAAGATGAAGAGGATCAGATCGATTGAATGACTCGAGGAGTTAAATGAAGACTCAAAGGAGGCAGCTAATTTGTCTAGATATCTACAAAGGTCTCCAAAATCATATTTTGTCATTTATTGTAAACTCTGCGTGGTTGTTGAAAACTCTTTAGGGTAGTTTTTTATTTTCCCTAAATGATCGGTTGCTTGTTGCAATCCTTGTTATATAAAAGGTTTTTTCATGATCATTTAGAGGTATTGAGAATTAGGTGTTGATAGTGGATAATCTGTAAAAAACCATAGTTTCAGTCAGGATTATAATGTTTTGTATCAATTTTTATCAATAGAAGATAAAAAGTTGCAGGTCTCTGGCCATTATTGGGGAGGCTTATATTTTGAGTTTTAATTGTATACAAAGATATGGTTCATCACACTTAATACAAAAATCTGGTTCTTATCTCTCCTTTGTGTCAAATCTTATGAGTTTTAAACTTTCTAATTCATAAAATAATTGTTTATGTATATGTTTTCATTCCCAAGTTCTGATCAAGGTTTAACTTAAATATTTCTCTAGGTGGGATATAGGTTCATCTTGATTTGCATAAGAGTTTTTCTATAAGTAGTGAGGGTTTTGGGTGGATGTATTTATGGCCATGAATCTGTGATATCTTCTTGTCTTTGTATCCTTTTGTTTTAGAATTGTTGCCCAATGGATAAGGCATTGATCTAAGCAAGTGTATCTCCTATTGGTACATATTGATCAAAGTTGTTATAATCCAAAAATTTGAAGTAAAAACCAATTGAAATCTTTAAGTTTATTGTTGAGAGGTTAGATGTTCTTCCATAACAATGGAGAATCAATGAATGATTGGTTATCATTTAGTACTTTCTTGTTATTTTTATGTTATATTAAATCCAATTTTGGTGTTATAAAAGTGTTATATTCACTAGATTAGGTGCACCCACCTTGGTTTTGCAGAGCCAGAAGTCCAGAGGGCAGTCTTGTCCCTATAGTTGGTCTAGTTACCTTTAGATCCTATCATATATTTGGAACTAACCACTCCTTAACATCAGTTTGAAGGTATATTGGCAGTCTTAGAGCGTAAGTCATTTTGAAACACCAACAGGGATGATGTCCACAAATCTCTTCACTGTAGTTAAATTTTTTTTCCTTATTAGGAGCTTATAATACTTGATTAGGGGTTCACCCAGTTAGAAGTGACTATTACCCTATTAGAAGTACCAAAAGACCTACTAAGATCTACCTCACTAGAGGATTTAAAAAATCTAATTAAGAAGTCACCCTATTAAAGCATTTATACAATAAGACCTATTAAAATCCACCTTGTTAAAGGATTTAACTTGCTGCAACCGTTAGGAAACAAAAAAAACTTGATGTGAAAATGTAGCAACTCCTTTCCTTAATTAGATCCTTTATAATCTTTGAATGTTGGTGCACTGTATTGCCTCTTTCTATGATCACAACATCCAAATTCAGGATCACCACCCTAAATCATATGATTTAGTCCACCTTGTTGGATATTGCTAATGCATGGGGAGGTGATTGAGAAATTTTATATATTTAATCACTACGTTACCGAATGGGGACTCATACTGTTGTCATTTGTGTTTTGTCACTAATGTCAACATATGTTTCTGTGAGAAGAACAAGCTGGTTATCACATTGTACAGGCATTGTACGGATGTTTTAGATGCTGCGAAGTCAAATGAGAGTTCAGGAAGGTGTTGTGATCTTATATCCAATATCATATCATGTAATATTTCATATTGGATGAGTTACATATATTTTGGTGAAGATTGGTCACTAGACTATGACAGTGAGAAATGACAAAGTTAGTCTTTGTGTTTTTGGTATATCTTCCAGATGATATGGATTCAAGGTATGCGAGCTTGAGGGATGATAGAAAAGGTATTGAAGGATGTTCATTGGTCAGTACAAGGTACAAAATTCTTGGTGATGTCGGCTATGGCATGTGTTTTGGAGAAGACCTATTTGGAAGCTGACTTAGGAGATGTAGTGTGTGTTTTTCTTGACAAACATAAATTAAGGATGTTGGTCCTTAAATATTGTAATGTAATCATTGTATACTTATTTTAGATACCATGTGTATCTTAGCAAGGGTTTATGTAATTATTTGTAATTAGGAAAGGCTTATGGGCCGACCTGATCATGAGAATTGTAATGAGGTATAAATGAGAGGTCTTTTCTTTTGAAAAGATATGGATGGAAAAAGGTGATATAAAGAGATTGTGAAAGCTGTGAGCTTGTGTCTACTATATGTAGACCAGAGGTTTATTTGTGGACTTCATTGGAACTGATGAAGAAAAGACAGTTGCTGCTGAATAGTTCAAAATATTGTGTATTTCTTCATATACACTTGTATTGCAAACAATGAGTTCTAAAGGTGGATTTAACCTTCTTTGGGTAGTGAGACTTGGGTAGTGAGCCCTCCCTTTCTTCTTGACTCCTAACATGGTCTGTCCTCTAACAAGGACTATGTACTATAATGTTTCAATAAGCTCCTAACATGGATAAATCTTCTAAAAAGGATACTATACTATAAGTACATCATTTGTGGGTGCTAATTCCTATCGTGGTTTTTTACCTTTAACAGGGTTTCCCCAACACCAAAATATTGTGTTATTATGTTGGGATTTATTGTGTTCATTGGATCTGATATTGCTGCTACTTAAAGTTTAAAGTTTAATAATCTTCCATACATTTGATTCACCCCCCCTCTCAGTTGTATTGTGGACTATTATTCCTAACAATTGGTATTAGAGCTTGTGGTCCTTAGAGAGAAAGCTTAACAACTTGAGGTGATCTTGGAGATGGCACTCTATAAGAAGGATGGTCCAAAATTTGATCCTAAAAACTTTGATAAATGGAAGAAAAAGATGCGAACTCATTTTCTATGTTTGGGCATCGACTATTGGTTGATCACAAAGAATAAGGTGGCTATAAAGACTGAGAGTGATTTTCCATCAGCTACTGATGATGAAAAGAAGGTATTCACATACAAGATGGTCGCAAGGGAAGCACTGATAAGCACACTATCTGAAGGTGAGTTTACTGAAGTTAAAGACTTGGATTCAGCATATGAGATTTGGAGAAGATTAGAAGCTTTATGTGAAGTAGACAAATATACCAAGAAAGCGAAGTTACATAACTGGAAAACCAAGATGGAGAAGATGCAAATGAAGGATGATGAAAGCATTAGGGCTTATGTTCTAAGGGTTAAAAATGTTGTGGTTGGAATCATAAATTGTGGAGGCACTTATGATGAAGAAGAAGTTGTTGCAAAGATCCTTAGGTCATTGACACCTGTATAGAAGTTCAAGGCTATGTCTATTCAAGAGATTATACCCTTAACTCATAATTTTAGTAGAGAGATGTTGATTGGAAAGCTAACTATCTTTGAGGCTACTGAAATGGTAGATTCAGTACCTAAAGTGGAATCTACATTCAAGGCATTTGCACACAAGAAAATGTCTGCACTTCCAAGCACCAGCAGTGAAGACCTAAAAGAAGAGCTTGGTGAGTATGCTGAGGAATGGGAACAGATAATGGCAGAGGAAAGAAATATGGATGAACTTGTTGCACTAATTACTCAAAGAGAAAAGAGAGGCAAGGGAAAATTTGAAGGCAAGTTACCCTTGAAATGTTTTTCATGCAATAAGGTAGGTCATTTTGCATCTAGATGTCCTACAAGAGTCCCTAAGTACAAACCTAAGTTTTTCAAGTTTAAAAAGGATAAAGAATGTTATTATGCTAGTGAAGGCATTTCTGATGATGATGATTTAGATTATGAAGAGATTGGATTTGTTGCTATTAGAGATGAACCAGTGCATGAGGAAAAGGCTTTAGTATCTCACGTTGACAAGAAAACTGAATGGATAATAGACAATGGTTGTTCACATCATATGAATGGAGATAGAAACAAGTTTGTTAAATTATTGAAGTATGATGATGGTGTTGTGAGATTCGAAGACAATCTTCATAAACCTATCATAGGTGTAGGATCTATTACTTTGGATGGAAAGACTAATACAGATAATGTGCTACTTGTTGATGGATTGAAACATAACTTGTGAGTGTTGGACAGTTAATGGATAAATATTTTCAATTAAGTTTTGTTAATGGTAAATGTTTTATTAGAAGTAAGGCAAGTAAGCTGATTGCAACTAGTACTAAATCTAGAGGTAATGTAATTGAATTAAATACGTCTGGAGCCCCTTGTTTTGTTGCAAAGGTTGATGATAGTTGGTTATGGCATAGACGATTTTGTCATTTTAATTTTGATAACATTGTGAAGGCAAGTATGGCTAATGCAGTAAGAGATTTGTCGAAGATTGTGAAACCATCTAACACTGTATGTAGAGAATGTGTTATGGGAAAATAGACTAGAAGCAGTTACAAAAGAAAAGCATATACATCAAAAGGAAATTTGGATTTGGTACATACAGATCTATGTGGACCTACAAGGACAAGATCACACTATGGTGAAAGGTATTTCATACTTTTTGTTGATGACTTTTCTAGAATGATGTGGGTTAGTTATTTGAAATAAAAATCAGAAGCATTTGATAAATTCAAGTTGTTCAAAGAAAAAGTAGAGAATGAATCAGGTTTAAAGATTAAGTGTTTAAGGTCAGACAGAGGTGGAGAGTTTACTTTAGACTTATTCAATTCATACTACGAAGATAATGGAATAAAGAGACAAACATATGCTCCTAGGACTCCACAACATAATGGGATAGCAGAGCGAAGGAACATGACTATACTTGATGCTATTAGGACAAGATTTCTTGAAGGAAATGTATCTCATGTACATAGGAGAGAGGCTGTTGGGATAACAATGTATACATTGAACAAAATTCAAATCAGAGAAGGTACAAGTAAGACTCCTTATGAATTATGGTTTGATCATACTCCACTATAAAATACTTCAAAATATTTGGTAGTAAGTGTTATATAAAGAGAGATGATGAGATAGGAAAGTTTGATGCTAGAAGTGATGAATAAATTTTTCTTGGTTACTCTACCAAGAGCAAGGCTTACAAATGTTTCAATCTGAGATTAAGAAAGATGATTGAGAGTAACAATGTAAGGATAGATGAAAAGTTTCAGATACAAGAAAGAATGTATGACAGTAATCAAATTATAGAGATCAAAGAGGCTATTGCTGCTGCAAAAGAAGAAGAACTTGTTGAGGCAAAATGTGAAAAAGAGACCTGTGATGTTGACACAAGTGAGGCTACTGAAGTTCCTAAGACTCTGAGGTATGTAAAGAATAACCATCCTGAAAATCAAATTATTGGTGATTCTAATCAAGGAGTAATGACTAGATCAAAAGCTAGAGAATAAATTTGTTTGATTTCTCAAGTTGAACCAAAGACTACAGATGAAGCATGTAGAGATGAATCTTGGATAAATGCTACGAAGGAAGAGTTAGATCTGATAAAGAAGAATAACACTTGGGAATTGATTCCTAGACCTAAAAACAAAAATGTAATAGGAACAAAATGGGTTTTCAGAAACAAAATGAATGAAGAAGGAACTGTTGTAAAAAATAAAGAAAGACTGGTATGTAAGGGATATTCATAGCAAGAAGGCATAGAATTTGAAAAAAACATTTTCTCCTGTTGCTAGAAAAGAGGCAGTGAGATTGTTCTTGGCTTATGATGTACATAAAGACTTCAAGGTGTATCATATGGATGTGAAATCAACATTCTTGAATGGTGATCTTGAAGAAGTATACATAGAACAACCAGATGGATTTACCCTATCCAAAGATAGAGACATGGTATGCAAGTTGAAGAAGGCACTATATGGACTAAAGCAAGCTCCAAGGGCTTGGTATGAAAGATGATGCAGGGGAATTCTTGGTCCTTGGTGAATCTGCATGGTGGTGTGTTATTTGGCCGGTGTCACTCAGTTGCAGCCTTAACCAATGGTCTCAGTTATTGAAGGAAGCTCGGTCGCTGAAGGATCTTGATGGAACTAGTGTTCGGTAATGCTTGCGTTGCTCGGTGTTGCTTGGCTTGGTTGATTGTTTCACTGGTGCTCGGTTGTTTCTTTGGCGCTCGGTAGTTCTGGTTTACTGATTGGAGTATTATGTGATTTGTTGGGCCAATGTGGTGCATTTTTTTGCTGGTAGTTGTTGTTATAGGCCAACATGTTGAATTAAATGTTTGTAAGGCTATTTGAGAGCCGACTTGTCTTGTATTTAATATTTGTTTGTAGGAGTTAATGGTTTCATTCAGCTGACTTGTGGCTGATGATTAGTATTTAAGGGGTGTTTGGGGTAGTTGTTTAAGGAGGACTTGGAGGGATCATGAAAGTAGATCCGAGGGTAGAAAATTAGCGAAGTTGTGGAAAAGATCTTGCATATCAGATTGTTATTTGATAACTTGTGAAAGAAGAGCTAGTGGTTTGCACACTTGGAGACAAGGAGATTTCTTGGAGGCTTGCGAGCTCAAGTTTAGATCTTCCTTAGGGTTTCCATCAGTTGTTGATAGTTTTCAGAGTTGAACTAGCTAGAGTTGTATTGGATCTTGATGATCTTACATAATTATTTTTGATTGTAATTGGCCCTAACCCAGAATGCCTTACAATCGGGCATGTTAATGAAAATTTATTGAAATAATTGTTGCGTTGTGTTGTTCCACTATGTTATTATGAAGCTGCAAGGTTTGGACTGTCTTTAATTGGATCCACTAACCCTTGCCCGTGTTAGGTGGTATCAAAGCTTAGTTGATCTTGTGGAGCGAAGGTTGACCTAGTAAGGCTGATCTTACGAAGTTGATCTTGTTGGTGAAGAGATTGTATGATTTAGGTTGCAGATCTGGAGCACTGAACTTGTGGAATTTTTCCCTAGTTGTTTGTGCAAGGTGGTAGGTTGATTTGACTTGCATACAACTTGGAGATTTTCATAAGGTGGTTGGTGTAGGGTTTGTTACAGAAGGGTTTCTCTTATCTTTAAGGATGCCTCCGAGAAGATTAGACCCTAGAGTGATTGCTAATCTCTATGATACTATGGAATCTAGGATTACAAAGAAGGTGAAATTATATTTTAGATTTGAGATGGAGTTGGTGAAGAATGACGTGGTTGCCGAGATCATGAGAGCTATTATTGGTGTACCTCAGAATGTTGGTACTGAAGAAGGTTATGAGGAAGCTGCTAAAGACTTTGAACCTGATGGATCTAGTAGTGATGATTAGAGGGATAGATTTGGTGAAGACAAAACTGCTCGGTTACCTAGATTTGGAGCTCGGTTAAGTAATAGTTGCTGAATGGAAGTTTCTAGTTTCTCTGGTACTTTGAAGCCTGAGAATTTGATTGATTGGATTGGTGAACTTGAATATTTCTTTGAGCTGGAAGAAATTGAAGATCCTCTTTGGGTGAGATTGGCACAGATGAAGTTGAAAGGACATGTTGCTCTTTGGTGGAAAGAATTACAAAGAGATAGAGAAGATGAAGGTGAAATGAAGATCAATCGGTGGAGGTTGATGGTGACTAAGTTGAAAACTAAGTTCATACCTTCTGACTATGAGTTTGACTTGTTGAAGAAGTTGCAGAATCTAAAAATTTGTCTGTTGAAGATTATACCGAGGAGTTCTAAAAACTTACTATTCGGTTTGGACACAGAGAAATTGGTAAGGAAAAGGTAGCTCGGTATGTGAATGGTTTGAGATTCAATATTCAGGATGAGCTTGGTATGCTAAAGATTGATTCTGTTGAAGATGCTTATCAGTATGCTCTAAAAGCAGAAGATAAGTTGAAGAGGAAACAACATAGTAATCCCCGAGGGAAGGAAAATATTGATCACTCGGTGAAGGATAAATCGACTGATGTAGAAGATGAACAAAAACATGTGGAACCGAAGAAGAAGACATGTAGAGTTATCTTTAAAGGTACTTGTTATAACTGTGGAGAAGAAGGACACCATTCTTTTGAGTGTACACAAAAGAAGCTTGGTGATCGATGGACTGCTGTGGTGAATGAGATTGAACCTGAATCTGAGAACTTGCTACTTCGGCGAACATTTCTCAGTACAAAGGAGGAACCTTGTCAGAGGAGTAAATTGTTTAGGACCCGATGCAAGTCTAGAGGTAAACTCTGTGATGTAATTGTCGATAATGGTAGTATTGATAACCTTTTTGCTGAGGACATGGTTCAAAAACTTGGTTTGAATAGAATGAAGCACCCTTTTCCTTATAGGATTGGCTGGTTGCAAGATGATCATGCTCTAGAAGTAAGAGAACAATGCTTTATTGATGTTCAGATTTTCTAGTATAAGGATCTTGTGTTATGTGATATTGTGGAGATGAATAGTTGTCATATATTGCTCAGTAGACCTTGGCAATTTGATTGTAGAGCTATGTATGATTTTGTGAAGAATGTGTTTATTGTTGAGAAGGATGACAAGAAGTTTTCCTTGATGCCTTTGTTGGATACAACACTTGGTAGTTGAAGTCTAAGTTTTGGTAGCCAAGTTGAGTTGGTAGATCCTAAGAGAGTGAATGATCAGTTTGGAGAACAAGCCTGTGTGTTGTCAAGAAAAGACTTAAGAGACAGAGGAAGGTGAACTGGAAGAGTATGCAAAGTGAAAAGATGGAGGACTTGTATGTGAATAACTAGTTCAGGATTTATGTGTTGAATCCTGGAAGATGTTCTTCTCACATATGAACATCTTTTTGAACCTGGGGTGTCTGATGTAGGGGCATTCTTGGTCCTTGATGAATTTGCATGGTGGTGTGTTATTTGGCTGGTGTCACTCGGTTGCAGCCTTAACCAATGGTCTAAGTTATTGAAGGAAGCTTGGTCACTAAAGGAGCTCAGTGGAACTGGTGCTCGGTAATGCCTATGTTGCTTGGCTTGGTCGGTTGTTTCACTGGTGCTCGGTTGTTTCTCTGGCGCTCGGTAGTTCTAGTTTATCGACTGGAGTTTTGTGTGATTTGTTGGGTTGACTTGGTGTATTTTTGGCTGGTAGCTATTGTTACAGGCTGACATGTTGAATTAAATGTTTGTAAGGCTATTTGAGAGCCTACTTGTCTTGCATTTAATATTTATTTGTAGGAGTTAATAGTTTCATCCAACCAACTTGTGGCTGATGATTAGTATTTAAGGGGTTTTTAGGGTAGTTGTTTAGGGAGGACTTGGAGGGATCATGAAAGTATATTTGAGGGTAGCAGATTAGTGAAGTTTTGGAAAAGATCCTGTGAGATCTTGTAGATCAGATTATTATTTGATAACTTGTGAAAGAAGAGCTAGTGGTTTGCACACTTGGAGACAAGGAGATTGCTTGGAGGCTTGCGAGCTCAAGTTTAGATCTACCTTAGGGTTTCCATCAGTTGCTAATAGTTTTCAGAGCTGAACTAGCTAGAGTTGTATTGGATCTTGATGATCTTGCATAATTGTTTTTGATTGTAATTGGCCTTAACCCAGAAGGCCTTATAGCCGGGCATGTTAATGAAAGTTTGTTGAAATAATTATTGTGTTGTGTTGTTCCGCTATATTATTCTGAAGCTGGAAGGTTTGGACTATCCTTAATTGGATCCACTAACCCTTTCCTGTGTCACAAGGTTGGACAAATACTTACTTTGCCTTGGATTTAGAAAAGGTAATGCTGACAACAATTTATATTTAAGAACTAGTGAAGATGGATTTGTGATAATTGAAGTTTTTGTTGATGATATTATCTTTGGAGACAATGATGAATTATACAAGAAATTCTCTAAGGAGATGGAAAATGAATTTGAAATGTCCATGATAGGTGAAATGAAATTCTTTCTTGGACTGCAAATAATTCATACTGAGAATGGTATCTTTATTTATCAGACTAAGTATCTCAAAGAAATGCTAAAGAAATTTGGAATGGAAGATTGTAAACTTGTAGGAACACCCACAATGACCGGTAATAAGCTATCATGTAATGATGAGACTTAGTGTGTATTTCAGATGAAGTATAGATCAATGGTTGGAGGATTACAATATCTAACTCATACCAGACCAAATATTGCTAATGCTGTTAGAATTGTGGCTAGATATCAGGCAGAGCCAAAGGAGACACACCTAGTTGTTGTGAAAAGGATATTCAAATATCTAAAAGGGACAATTGAATATGGCCTGTGGTATGATAGGAATGATAGTGTTTTACTTTATGCTTATACTGATGTTGATTGGGCAGTAAACATTGATGACATAAGGAGTACTAGTAATGGTGCATTTTTTCTTGGGAAAAAGTTGGTTTCATGGTTAAGTAAGAAGCATGATTGTATAGCTCAGTCTACTACGGAATCAAAGTATGTTACTGTTGCTGTTAACAACACTCAAATTGTTTGGATGAAGCAAATGCTGAAGGATATTGGAATAACTTTTGATGAACCAATGGTTATCCATTATGATAACACCAGTACAATGAATATGTCAAAGAATTTGGTGACGCACTCTAAAACCAAACATATTTCTATCAAATATCACTTCTTGAGAGACAAGGTGGTAGAGAAGGAAATAAAATTAGATTATATTAGTACAAAAGAGCAGATTGCATACATCTTTACAAAGCCTCTTCCAAAAGATAACTTTGAATATCTCAGAGGAATGCTGGGGGTTCAGGCCCCTCCTAGTCAGAATTAAATGATGTAGAGATGCACCAGTCCAGAGGTTTTCAGAGCCTTATCATATTCTGGACTGGATGTAGGGATCTAATCCTCAGGGGGAGTGATCGTGGAAGAAAGATGTTGGAAAATAGTTGATGACTCATGGAACCCTTTGCCATTGTTGTCAAAGGGGGAGTGCTACTATGAGAAAATCCCTACTATATGGGGAGATTGTATGTAGTATTGTTTGGTTGCAGAACTTAGATTGATATAACTTTGGGATGATAGATTTTCCCATATGTTGACATCAATGCCAAAGGGGGAGATTGTTGGATATTACTAATGAATGGGGAGGTGATTGAGACATTTTATATGTTTAATCACTACGTTATTGAATGGGAAATCATACTATTGTCATTTATATTTTTTCGTTGATGTCAACATAAGTTTCTATGAGGAGAACATGATGGTTATCACAGTATACAGACACTGTATAGATGTTTCAGATGTTGCAAAGTTAGATGAGAGTTCAGGAAGGTTTTGTGATCTTATATCCAAGATTACATCATGTAATGTTTCATATTGGATGAGTTAAAGATGTTTTGGTGAAGACTAGTCACTAATGTTTGTGGACTATTATTCCTAACACACCTTTATACTAGTGTTCTTAAGTTGGCTAAGACTTGAAAAATTCTTTATAAGTTGGCTCACCAAATTGACCAAACTTATAGAAAAATGCACCAATCATACCTAACATGTTGGCCCAAAATATATTAACCAAAATATATTGACATGTTAGCCCAAAAATCATCTGCCTTGATCATGTGATCATCAAGAACCAATCAGTAGCACAACTGGTTCACACTAAATACGTCACTGAAATGATAACTCACCCAAATCATTGAGTTATCAGTTGCAATTGGACAAATGGATTTACCTAACCTTGGTAATCCACTAGGAATGATCACATCTCCAAAATTATCCTCTAACTCGATCACTACTCAAAACATTCTCTACTTGAAGAAGCCTAATAGCTTGGGGAGGATCCTTAAGGAAGACATGGAGAGTTTGAGATATCAAAGGCAACTTGCAGAGGCTGAAGAAGCCATTGAAAATTTGAAAGATTAGCTCAAGATATCAAGAACCAGTAGATAAGAGCTTGTTAAACAAATGAATGAAATATAAGATCTCATTGAACAACTATCAAAAGGTAGTGGATATGAGGAATATCAAACAACTTTGGAAGAATTGGCTCAGGAGAATGAGTAGTTGTATAAATACAAAAAGAACATAAAAAGAGAGTTAGAAGCTTTGTCAATTATAATGAGTGAAGAAATGGAATCAAGGAAGGCTGCAGAAGAAGCAAGGAAAATTACAGAAGAATAAAGGAAAATTGTAGAAGAATCCCTAAAAGCCAAAGATGAAGCCCTAAAAGACAAGGTGGATGAGATATTCAAACCTGAACAAGAAGTTGGTACATTTCATGCACATCTACATGACACAATTGAAGAGAATCAAAATTTCCTAATGGAGAATGGAAAGATGAGACAAGAAAATGAGAAATTGAAAGGTGAGTTGAAAACTGCAAATGATTTACTCAAGAAATTCAACAAAAGTACTACACTGCTTGTTGAACAAATGAATAATTAGAGAATGCACATAGATAGATATGGATTAGGATACACTAGTTATGAGTTCGGTGAATATTCAAGTACCAAGAAGACCAATCAAGATTACAATTTTGCACCTTAGGTGAATCAAAGGAAATTTGGTAAGAGATCTTATAAACCAGTTTGTTTTAATTGTCACAAGGTTGGACATACAAGTAATGTATGTAGGAAAAATATCATATCTAGTGTTCCAAGTATTAGATCAAATGCTAGAAAAAACACTTTTTATGGCTATTGTTACAATTGCAACAAATATAGTCATAAAGCTAATGAGTGCAGGATAAGAGTGAACAATAAAAGGTCATATATCAACTAACAGAGTCCTTATCAGAATGAGAATTGGTGGGATGTTACATGCTCACATTGTCATAATTATGGTCACATGGGGATCAACTATAGATTGAGGACCAATAGAGGAATTATAGGACCTTGAAGATCAATTGGTATGACATGTTTTTACTATTATAAGATAGGTCACATTGATAGGTTTTGTAGATCAAGGAAAAATAAGGTGAAGCAACTAATTAATCAGTCTGACAAGTAAAAAATAAAGAAAATTGTGAATGTTGAAGAGACTAGAAGGAATATGAATCAAATTTGGATGAAAAAGAACAACAACAAATCATCAGAAGGATCCCCATATTCATCAAGTGTGGAGAATTCATCATCAAACTAAGTCATCTTTGTATTAGGTGGGAAAGCATTGTTGAATCCATTGAAGACCCCATAAATGCATGTGTGGTAAGTTCTATTTGCATTTTTAAATGTATATGGTTGTTTTGAAGTATGATATGAAGTTTTGGTGAGCTACATGAAGATTTGGATGACTGCTAATAAGATCTGTGAAGGTATATGTTATTTGTTTTAAATTGGTGATGCATTTAATGCTTAAGAGTTGTGTAAGATAAAAGGTGATTTTAGGTCCTATTTTTCACCTATATATTCAAGTGCTATAGCTAGAAGTGATAGAAGTGGAGTTTCAACAGATTGACAATGATTGAAGCAATTGTAAAAGGTTTTGAAGTGATTTTGGTGAAGAAACTTGCGAGGGTTTTCATAGGTCATCATGAGGTGACTCAAAAGGTATTTATTAGATATCTCTAAGCTTAAATCTATTGTTTTCTGTATGGCTACTCCTATTATTGTTGAGATCACAGAGAAACCTAGGCTAGTATTTAAGAGACATCCTAATAAATCTATGGAGAATGACCC
This sequence comes from Chamaecyparis obtusa, assembly GCA_027943335.1. Lineage (NCBI taxonomy): Eukaryota > Viridiplantae > Streptophyta > Pinopsida > Cupressales > Cupressaceae > Chamaecyparis > Chamaecyparis obtusa. Next base: position 746,719 of record BSBK01001424.1, on the reverse strand, counting down.
AAAGGGTTCCCTAACTAATGTTCCCTATGGTGTATTTCATATGGATGATATCCAATCATAAATTCATTATGAGATTGAAGACTTAGGTGAAAACTCATATACATTCACTATACAAAGACTTGTGCAAAGATTCGGTCTAGAAAGATGAATACAAAGTGATTGCAGATAAGGGTTTTGAGGATGCAGTTCATTTTCATTCTGACTTTGAAGAACATATTAGATATGTGCTAAGAAGGGTTCACCACAAATTTATGTGGCTTGATCAACCCTACAAGATTTATAAAGAGGTCATTCATGTAGTAATAGGTTTCTATGCTACTGGAGAGACACTGCAACTAAGATCTATCCCACCAGATGTAGTTATTGAATTGAACAAATCAAAATGGGACAAGAGTACGATGATAATCAATGATATCCCAAATGAGGTAGTTAGGTTTTCATCCATGGTGATTGGATACAAAGTGTTTTACTCAAGAAGAATCAACAATGTTCCTACTAATGTGATTCACAATGCATATAAGATGGTGAAGGAAGATGCAGAGTATGACTTGTATGTTGCAATGAGAGATTAGTTCTTTCTAAACATGGAGAAGATCAAGAAAGAAAAAATGCAAGTATTCAAGTACAGTCAATTTCTTGTAGGTCTATTTTTCTACTTTCAAAATTTCTTTCCTGGCATTGGATTGGTTAATTAGGTAGATAGTACATTGGTTGTGGTTAAAATGAAAAAATGTACTACTAAGATACTCGGTGGTCAATTTTTTGAGAGGTATAGGGATATTTTAAGGATTTACAAAAGAGAATGCATGAAAGGGAAATAATTGTAGCTCATTTTTTTGAGAAATATAAAGATAATATATGTTTCATGGTTGGTACTGATAGATGTCAAATGGAGACAGTAGTACCTAGGACATCATGGGATATGCCTATGGATTACAAGATAGAAGCTAATATAGCCATAGTTTATGTTGATGAGCTACTGAAGAACCCCATTGATCCCATTGCAAAGAGATTTGGAACATATAGGGAAAAATATCTTGAAGTTGTAGATACATTGAATGCACTGGTCATTGCAAAGAAAGTTATAAAGGAGGTTGATAAATTCTTTCTACAAAAAGGCTTCACACATGAAGCTATAGATAAAGAAAGAGCCAGACATGAAGATGAGAAAGCTGGCACTTAAACTACAACTATTGTAGAAGAAGATGTAGAAGTATTTTCTTCTACAACCGGTAGAACTTTAATTGGTAGGAAGACAAGGAGTGCTACAATAGTCAAGAAGGAGAGACCTTCTTTGGTGCAAGGGCAATTAAGAGCATGAGAAAACTTGAAGACCAAAGCATGAAGGAGGAAACTAAGACATATATCCAAGTCAATTGGGAGATCTTAAATCCAATCATGGCTATTTGCCATAATCAATTTGTTGTTAATGGTAAAACTCCTAAAGGGCCTGATAAGGACCTTAGGAAAAATGATGATGTAATACGAGCCATTAGTGCTCCATGAATTTAAATTGGTGGATTAGAGTCTTAGATAGGATATTTAGTCCTATGATGTGGAAATCCATTATATTGGATAAGTTTTAGGGGGTAAAATACAATAAATTGTAAGTTAGGAATTTGACTATTCAAATCCTAATGGCTATTTAAGATTAGGAGGGAATTAGTGTTTAGTGTTGTTTTGAGAGTTTAAGGACCTCCAACTGAATGAGATTGGTTTGGGAAGTTAATAGACACTTATTTTTACTTGTTCCAAGTTCTTGTATAGGAGAGAAGGAGTTGTATGGCCTGGAAAAAACATTGTATAGATTGTACAAGGTTTTGAAGCAAATAATGAGTTTTCTTGCAAATTTATTTATTCCTTTGATGTCTCATTGAATCTAACAGTGAATTATTATTTCTAGATATTTTAGAAACTTGTTTGAATCAATCTTAAGGCATTTTTATTGAATCTTGTGTTTAAGGGACATACCGCTTCATGACAGTTCAATATTTTGTGTAGTTTTGAAGCATGAATTAAGATTCACCCCCATACTGTGGTATCTATGATTAGGGAATGAATCCTAACCTTGTATTATATTGATCTAACCTTTCACAATGCAAGAATAACCATTTGGTTGTAGGGTAATCACCATAATTGACTGATTGCATGGTTAAAGAGGAAGAACATGGGGACATGGGTATTGCAGTTGAGTATTTATCTTAATGAGGGGTACTTTTTATGATTGACAATACCTAGATATGCTGAGTGAATGGTGAATCCACCATTGGATGAGCTTGGAAGTGCTTGGAGGGTATACATTGAGAAATCCCTAGTTTTGGGGGCTTGTGAGAGACCATTTTGGGGGTTTCATGCTTGCAGGGGTTTGAGGTCCAAATTGATTAGATAATCCTTGCTTTGGAGTTAGTTTTAGAGACTTTTGAGATTCTTGGGGTTTGGGAGCAAAGTTATCATACACTTTCTTTAGTAGTTAGGTCATTTTCATTCTTGGGATATGGGTACAGTCTAGGTATCCATATATTGGTCCAAAACAACCAATACCAAGTGTTGGATATGTTATCATATGCTGAAAAGGGTATATGAAAACCTAGATAGTTTGTTTATTTATTTGGGAAGTTTGTGAGAAATTTGCACTTTTGTGTCACTGGAGACCTACTAGGAGGGCAATTAGGCCTAGTAAACAGTTTGGAGGATTTGGGTGTTGGGTATTGCTTGTGAACCCAATCAAGCTACTACTACAAATAAGGTTGCTGGTAAGAGGAAGAAAGAGAAGGAACAAGAGCATAGAGAGGTTGAAGGGGAATCAAGAGGAACTGAGTTAGAAGAAGAAAAAAAAAGAACTCAAAGAAAAAGGTAAGAAATCCAAGGTGGTTGGTGTTAAGGAAAATAAGATCTGGGAATATATCTTCTGCTGTAATATATAATGTCTAGTTATATATGTGATGACTGTATATATATTATATTGAGATACTTATTATGTTGTGATCATAGATTAAAGAAGCTATGCCGTGGTAATTGATTGTTCTTCCAACCTGCGATCACAACATATAAATATGCTTTGCAACAGTCACGTTAACAACAGACGTGCCTTTCTAATTTGAATGGACACGACCCTTCAAGTTGCTGATGCATTAGCATAAGCGACTGTTAACAACAGTCGCTTATGTTAATGCATAAGCGACTAGTTTATTGTAATGAACACAGTCAATCAAAATCGAACATTAAGTTATAGATAATGATATCGACTTATTAGTCGATACTTGCAAGTTAATATAACCATCGAACATAGTTCGATTTACTCCAATGTGATTTAATATATATTGCTATGTTATTATCATTATTATATTTCATCAATATAATAATGATAATAAGATAATAATAATGTAATCATAACTCTTCTTTATAATCATTGTATACTATAATATAATAATAATAATAATAATAATAATAATACGAATGAAACTATATCTTAACACTCCCTCTTAGTGAGTGAGTATTAAATATCAAAAGTCTATCATGACATCCACCACTTCGGGACACACAAGTTAATGTAGTCTCGTCATGAAAATAGACTTGAATATCATGATCTCTGCACAGTCGGGACACACAATTAAGTAGTCTATCATGATATGGTTTTGTTATTACACATCCAGTAATAACAAGAGTCAAGATCTCCGCACAGTCGAGACACACACTTAAGTAGTCTATCTTGACACTTTGGTTAACTATTTACAAGATCGTCACCTTGAAATGTTAACCCACACACAAATGATCATTTTACACAATATTGCAATATACACATTTTTATATTTATTCATGAATAAAAAAACTTACAATTAAGAGGAATTTAAACCATACATCACAACTTGATCATGCCAAGTTTGTTTCTAAAGTATTCTATCTTCAGCTTTGCAAGTGGCTTAGTGAAAATATCAGCACTTTGTTCTTCAGTACTAATGTACTCTAGCTTTATGATATTTCTCTCTACCATATCTCTTATGTAGTGATATGGAATCTCAATATGTTTGGACCTGTTATGGAAAACTGGATTAATAGATAACTTGATACAACTTTGATTGTCACAATGAATCACAGTTGGATTTAGAGGTTTTCCAAACAATCTAAATAATAGCTTTCTTAACCATACAGCTTCATGTGCTCCCATGGATGCTGCCATGTATTCAACTTCAGTGGAGCTTAATGCTACTGCTGATTGTTTTCGACTGAACCAAGAGATCATAGCTGAACCAAGACTAAAACAACACCTTGCAGTGCTTTTCTGATCAGTAGTACTTCCAGCCCAATCAGAATCAGAATACCCCTGAAGATTGATTTCTACCTTTTCATACTTTAGCCCAAATCCAATAGAGCCTCGTAGGTATCTCAAAATATGCTTAGCTACCATTAAGTGTATTTTCTTGGGCTCACACATAAAGTGACTCACTACATTAGTTGCATAACAGATGTCAGGTCTAGTGTTCACCAAGTGCATAAGAGATCCAACAATTTCTCTATATAGTGTAGGATTAGTGAGTTCAGACTCTTCTGCTTCAACTTTGAGTTTGTGAAAATTTGTTTCCATAGGTGTAGATAAAGGCTTACATTCCATCATTCCAAACCTGGTTAGTATATCAATAGTGTACTTATGTTGATTTAGCAAAATATAGTCTTTCTTTTGAAAAACTTCCAAACCTAAGAAATAATGTAAGAGTCCTAAATCCTTCATGTCAAATTCAACAGTTAGCTCTTGCTTACATTTTGTAATAAGATGATCTTCTCCTGTTATTAAGAGATCATCTACATAAAGAACCAAAATAACCATGTTGCCGTCTGATATCTTGAAGTAAATGTTAGGATCTGCATCATTTTTAGAATATCCTAACTTTGAGAGATAGTTGTTTATTCTTTCATACCAAGCTCTAGGAGCTTGTTTCAATCCATATAGTGCTTTCTTAAGTTTAAAAACATATTTTAGTGCTTCATGTATAATGAACCCTTCTAGTTGCTCTAAGTATACTTCTTCTTCAATAGTGCCATTTAGGAATGCTATTTTCACATCCATCTGGTGTATCTTCCACCCCTTAGAGGCTACTATAGCAATAATGGTTCTGATTGATATATACCGAGCTACAGGAGAAAATGTTTCTTCATAATCAATACTTGCTTTCTGTGAGAACCCTCTAGCAACAAACTGAGCTTTATGTTTTTCAATACTTCCATCAGGAGCATATTTAATTTTGAATAGCCATCTAGAATAGACAACGGTTTTGTTTTTAGGTCTAGGTACTATGTCCCAGACATCATTCTTTATTATAGATTGATATTCTTCAATCATTGCCTCTCTCCAAGCTTGATTAGATAATGCCTCTTTAGGATTTGATGGTTCTGAGTTATTGATTTCTGTTATAAGGGCTGCATAACATTTCTGAGTTCTTGTCCTTTTATTTTCATGAGATATTTCATTTGGTTCTACATTATTTTCTTTAACTATTTTCCTTGCCCATAATGGCCTTTTCTTATCATTGATTACATTAGTATTTTTATTTTCAATGACTGGTAGTTCAGGTTCTTCCATATCCTCCCTCTCAATTTCAGCTATGAGATCTTCTTCTATCTCCGGAATGTTATCCTCTTCAAAGTTTTTAAATGTGCTATTTTCATCAAATTTTACATCTCTACTCATCTCAACAGACTTTTGTCCTGGAATATAGATTCGATACCCTTTTGTGTTTTCACTATAACCAACAAGTATGCCTCTCTTACCTGATGGTTCTTGTTTAGTCCTCTTTTCTTTAGGTACATGAATATATACAGGACATCCAAATATCCTGAGATGACTTAGATCTGGTTTGATCCCTGCGAATGCTTCTTCTGGTGTTATATTTTCTAGTATGGAGTGTGGAGACCGATTTTGAATATATACCACTGTATTTGAAGTTTCTTCCCAAAAAAAAGTATGAAGGTTTTGATCGAGCATCATGGCTTTTGCTGCTTCGATTATGGATCTATTCTTCCTTTCTGCTACTCCATTTTATTGAGGATTATACGACACAGTATACTCCCTCTTAATCCCAACAGAATTACAGAACTCTTTAAATATGTCAGATTTGTATTCACCTCCATTATCTGATCTTAATACTTTTATTGTCTTGTTTGTTTGATTTTCTACTATTGCTTTGAATTCTTTGAATTTAGATAGTACCTCACTTGATTCTTTAACCTTAAGAAAATATATCCAGGTTTTCTGAGAATAGTCATCAACAAAGATAATATGGTATAGTGATCCTGTTAAGGAAGGTGTTGACATGGGTCCACACAAGTCAGTATGGATCAATTCTAAGATTACTTTAGATTTGTGCTCACTTGTAGAGAAAGGTCCTTTTATATTCTTCCCTAGTGCACAACCTTTACAAATACCAGAATGATCAGCTTTTAAGTGTGGAAGACCTGTAGTAATTTTGTTTATTATAGGTAGGGCATTATATCTTAGATGTCCCAACCTCTTATGCCATAATTCACTGTGGTTTGTAATTTCATGAGTTAGTGCAGCTTTCTGGTCATTACATAGTTTGTATAGACTACCATCTCTTGTCCCTATAATTGTGGCATTTTTCATATTTGAATTTTTAGGCCATAGTAGAACTTTGTCTTCATTAAAGGTGACACAAAACCCTTGATCTGCTAGTCCTGATATAGAAACTAAATTTCTTTTGATTCCAGGTACAAATAGAACATCTTTAAGTTGTACGGATACTCCATTCTTTATCTTGATAGTATAGGTCCCTATTCCTTTTACTGGATAAGTGGAGTTATCCCCAATAGTTACTTCTTCGGTTGAATAATTTTCAAGTGTTTCAAACTAATTTTTGAATCCGGTTATATGTCTTGATGCACCACTATCAATTATCCAAGTTCTATTATTTGAATTTAGTTCACTTGAGAGAGTTGTAAAGAAAAGTGGAATTTCTTTTGCTTCAGCTACGGTGGCTTGAGTCTTTTGTCTTTCAGGACAATGTTGATGAGTGTGCCCATATTTATCACATTTGTAACATTGGATTTTAGAAAAATCTCTTTTGAATCCCCTCTTTCTTTTGAAGGATTTTCTCTTTTTGTTGTGAGACTTTGTGTTGAGAGCTTGTGTTTCTCCCTCTTTCTTTAAACCTAGTCCTCTGGTAATGAGTCTTGATTCTTCTTGAGTGCAATCATTTTTAAGTTGATCAAATTTTGGTAAGGGTGGATGAGTGCTTATACATTGAATGAAATTCTCCCAAGATGTTGGTAATCCCCTTAGTACTATTGGAGATAATTCTATGTCTTCTACATTGTTACCAACAGAGAATAGTTGATCTCAAATTTCAGCAATTCTTAGGAAATAAGATGTAACTGTTTCCCCTTTATTCATCTTTATTGACAATAGTTGTTCCTTCAAGGTTAATATTTGACTTGTATTGTTTATTTCATATGATTCTTTAATTTTCTTGAAGACCTCATATGCTATTGTTAATGTTGCTATACTTGGGAGAATGGAATCTTTAACTGAATCAACAATTAATTTCTTGGCTTTATTGTTCCTCCTTTTCCAAGTTGTTTTCTTTGCTTCGTCTGTAGGCATTTCTTTTTCCACTTCTATGAATGATTCTAATTCTAGTTCTTGCAATAGTGTGGTGATTCTAATTTTCCATGATAGAAAATTTGATGCTCCTTCCAATCTGTCTTCCATTCTGATTCCGGTGGTCATTTTTAATAATTTATGATGACTCTTTACTTTTAAGTAATATTTTTATTTTGTATTCCAGTCAAAGAATAATTCAGAAGTTAATTCCCTTTAACTTTGCTCTGATACCATGTTAAGGAAAATAAGATCTAGGAATATATCTTCTGCTGTAATATATAATGTCTAGTTATATATGTGATGACTGTATATATATTATATTGAGATACTTATTATGCTGTGATCGCAGATTGAAGAAGCTATGCCATGGTAATTGATTGTTCTTCCAACCTGTGATCACAACATATAAATATGCTTTGTAACAATCACGTTAACAAAAGACGTGCCTTTCTAATTTGAATGGACATGACCCTTCAAGTGGTTGATGCATTAGCATAAGTGACTGTTAACAACAGTCGCTTATGTTAATGCATAAGCGACTAGTTTATTGTAATGAACGCAGTCAATCAAAACCGAACATTAAGTTATAGATAATGATATTGACTTATTAGTCGATACTTACATGTTAATATAATCATCAAACATAGTTCGATTTACTCCAATGTGATTTAATATATATTGCCATGTTATTATCATTATTATATTTCATCAATATAATAATGATAATAAGATAATAATAATATAATCACAACTCTTCTTTATAATCATTGTATACTATAATATAATAATAATAATAATAATAATAATAATAATAATGAAACTATATCTTAACAGTTGGACCCCCTACTGCAAAATCAGTTAAGCTTGATTTTAGTAATTTTATCTCTATTGATAAATTATTGACGAGGTTAAGAAGTGGAGTATAATTTTTGGTGTCAATGAGTATTATGACAAGTTTAATGAGGAAGATCAAAGGAAAATTGAGTATGCAATTATAGGAAGTATGCATAGGTTTAGTCAGGTCCTTATTCAATTAAAATGACCCATTCCTTCATCTTTGTATGGTAAAATTGAAGCTAGATGGAAGGGAGCATTAAAGAAAGATAAAGAAATAATTGAGTATGTATTAATGAATTTAAATCCTAAGATAACTATAGAGGAGATAAAGGAAACCTTGGATAAGGTTAGACCTGCATTTAAGACAAAAACAAGAGTTACAAGACTACTGATTGGTGATTCACAATTAGTGCAAGATGAAATAAGAGAATTTTGAAGAAGCACTTAGGTCTTGTAGAGGAGAAGAAGGATAAAGTAGAAGAGGAACATGATAAAGTAGAAGAGAGTGAGAAATAATATGTGATTTCTCTTACCGATGAAGGGTGGACCATAAATGGTGTCAAGGTCACACTTGATAACCCTTTTCTGGATGAGACCAAGGACACCATGGACACCATAGGTGATGTTTCGGTCATGGATATTATTGAGGAACAAAGGGACACTATAGAGAAACATGAGGAAGCTCCCAAATGACACACAAGATCAACAAGAAAAGGAGACAAAGAATAAAGGAATTGGTCAGGGTATGACCAAGGATGTATTGGTTGAACAAAAAAAGGTACCGGTAATGGAGGAAACAAGTGTAGATGAAGAAGATAAAGATGAACATAAGGATAAGCCTATAGATAAGGAGACATAAAAGGTAACAAATTTTCAGTCTATGTATTCTATCATTGTTGGTATGAATGAAGATATACCTACCATTAAAGGGAAAATAGATTTGAGTTCTATGAGTCCTAAGAAAATGATGGATATTTCCATGGAAATTAAGTCCAAAGAAAAGAAGGAAAAAATAAAATAGGAGGCACATGTTATCCTGAATGCAAGAGAATACTATCTGATTTAGTACCTAATGTGAACTATGATGAGAAGGCCACATTGATTGAACAATTATGTTAGTTGGTTACAACTACTGGAGACAAGTTGACAAGTCTAGAGGATGTTGCAACAGTGAGAGCTAAGAGAGACTATGAAATGAAGAGGTTAGAAAAGTTGGCTCAATCAATTGTAGATGATAGAAAATCTTTACAAGTTATAGTAAACCAGGTGAAAGATGCTTTAAAGGAAGGTGGTAAGATACTTACCTCTATCTTTGAATTTTCACAGTCCATGAAAGACTTAGATAAGAAAAGATGTGAATCTTAATAGGAGCTAAGGCTACTAGTAGAAAATTTTGATCCTATCAATGGTTCATCTACAAGTTTTGGAGTAGAAGTAAGTGTTGTCAATCATAAGCTCAAGACTTATAGTAATGAGCTAGAAAAAAGGATATCTACTTTACTAGAGTTACAAAGTCTATTATTTCCTAAGTTGGAGATTTTGCTAAAAGGTTTTAAAGAGGTTGGAATAGTGTTAGTCTCACCTACTCCATGTATGATAGAAAGATTGGAGGAGCTTTCATATTTGCTACATGGGTAGATTCTTATCATGGATAACCTACTGAACACTTGGGTTAATGATTTAAAAATCTTGAAGACCAATTTTGTAGATGTATTCTATATATTGTAAATAGGTATATTGTACTCTTTATAAATATTTTTTTTCCTTTTGGTTATTCATTGTAATACCTTTGTCATTGTTGTCAAAGGGGGAGTCGTAGTGTAGTGAAAAATTAATAAGTATTAAAAAGGGGGACTAGATATGTTATCTTAGGGGGAATTATTTTTGTAGCTCAGAATATTTGATGCTCTAAACTTGTTGATTATATTTTTGCAATAGTTGGACACTTAGTCAATATTTTCTCTATGTGTTTCCATCAATGCCAAGGGGTGATATTGTTGGCATTTGATGAAGATGATCATGTGATGAAAGTTTTAGTGTTGTCATTGTTGGAAAAAATTCTTTTATGATGATTTAATCCATTATACTAGTGAAAAATCTGATTGCATAAGGAATTCTCTAAGTATCTAGTGTATTAGTGATAACACAGTCAGTCATGGTGAATGTGATGCACGATGATGATCTGGACAATTATGGTGGTGTGATTGAACATGAATAATCTATAGAGTCATGTAGACCAACATCTATGATTGTGTAAGCATATTAAAAGTAAAAATGAAGATTTGGAAGAGACATCTGTGTTATCCGCTAGAACAACCAAGTGGTCAAGTCAAGGTGATGAGCTCAAGCTAGTGGTTGGATAAGAGTTAATAATTATTTTATTTTTGAATTGTATTGTTGAGGGCTAATATTGAGGATTTTAATTTCCTCTGTTTGTGGGATCACTTATGAAATTTGGATGGATTTCAGAGGCTGACATTAGTAACATGTTTTAGGGTTACTCTACTAACCTAAATATGTATATAAGAGATGAAATCATAGATTTAATGAGATTGTAGTTGTTGCGATGATTATGATTTTTGAAGGTGAAGTTTGTATGATCACAATAATGATTTGAGTAATGCTAATGTAGATATGTCAGACATAGTTCTTTATTTAGATCATTTTTATTGAGTGCATTCTCAGGGAAAGTTCTAATGGTCTTGCGGTCAAAATCCTCTAACAAGGTTACTCTTAATAGGGCATGTAAGATCCTAATAGGTTTGAAGTTTAATTCCTCTAACCAGGTGACTCTAAGAAGGAGTTATAAATCCCCTAACAGGGTAGTTCCTAACATAACTTTGTAATAGATTCTAACTAGGCTATTGATACTCTTAATCGAGTATACCCTTAGCAGGTGTTGGGATTATGGAAAGATATTGACTGAGAGGGGAGGGGTGAATCAATACCTTTAAAACTTTTCAAACTGAATCTTTGTAAACATGAATATCACTAACTGACTATCTCAATTGCATATAACATACATCCAAAACATAACTGAAATGTAAATGCATGTAATCTAATCGATAAATCATTCATGAAACTTCATACACATAACTCAAGTATTTTGGTATCACAAAAACCCTTGTTAGAAGGTGAAAACTATAGTGGGGATGACACCCACAAAGCTTCACTACTGCAGTAAAAAAGTTTTTGGTTAAGGCTACAAAGATTGTGATCACTTTTGGTGATCTTACCCTGTTAGGAGTAACAATGAGATCAACTAGATCTACCTAGTTAAAGGATTTTATCAACAAAATCAAGTGTGCACTCGGTTAAGCTATTTACAAAAGAAGTGTTAAGTTCACTCTATTAAGAGATTTAGAAATCTTCTACAATGGTTAAAGAGTAACAATATGATTAATCTATAAATAGAAACTCAATCATGCATGATTTAGATCTGTAAAGTACTTATCTATTATCACCTTAATGTGATTGATCTCTTCAATGAATATTGCTCAATAGCCTTATGTTCTCGATAAAATGAATAGTCCTTCAATGCTTCTTTAATCAAAACCATGTCTAATATTAAGATGTCTTTCATTGCGGTGGCTACTTCATGTGTGATACATGTCAAAATGACATCCTTACAAATTTTATATCAAACTGATTTGATTTAATTAGGGTTTAACTTCTATCTTATAAAACCTAAGATCTATGGTAGAAATGAATAACCTAGATCAATATTACATAGGAATCATCAATATTTCAATGATTACATCCATATTAAATTCTATCTCAATCTTGGTAAACCATTTTCTTAATCAGTGTGAACCATTTTCCTTGTAGTTTGTGCCATTCCAAATTGCTATGTTATTTCTTGTTTCACTTGGTGTACACTGCATTCATCACTTAGTAATATCTGTTGGCATTAAGTAGGATTACCACTAGTGACAACACTTATTTGCATTCTGAGTGCAAACTGAGCAAAACAGTGCAAACCGAGCAGAACAGTGCAAACCGAGCAGAACAGTGCAAACCGAGCAGAACAGTGCAAACCGAGCAGAACAGTGCAAACCGAGCAGGACAGTGTAAACTGAGTAACATTATGTCTACCGAGTCACCAGTATTTACCGAGTTCAAAACCTACCGAGTGGTTAGTATGAACCATGCCTTCACTTCTACCGAGTGCATGACGATGCTGAGTAATGCAGTGGATGCCGAGTATCAGAAAGTCACCGAGTTAGTTTGCAGGAACCGTGTAACCATACTTGGGCCGACTTAGTAGCACTTATGTTTATTTGTCAAGTCGACTTTGTAATTGTAATTGTAATTAATTGTTTAGACTTGTATATAAACAATGTTGTAAAATACCAAGATGTATTGTAATGAGTATGAATGTGAAAAAGAAAGAAAGGCAGAGATAAGCGAATTACAAAGGGCTACAACAGTATAAGGAACAACAAAGACAAATTCATCACAGAAGGTGATCAGTACATCAGCGAATCTCATTCAGCAATCCAGTTGCAAAGCAAGAGATCTACTGTTTCATCCTAACAGGTGAATCAGTACTAAAATCCTTTAACCAGGTAGACTTAACAGTCACATGAAAATCTCATACCTATCAAATACGCAGTCAGAACTACTGAAAGAAGACACAAGGATCCGGTCCACACTGCTAGACATTCAGAACATGATCCTTCCCATCATGAATACAATGTACAAGCACATTGAACATTCCAAAACATTGATTCATGACAATCAGTTCTCAATAGCAGATCACATGATTGAACTCTCTACAGAAGTCCAAATTGCAATCCAAACATGCAAGATTCTGCAAGAAAATTGGGACAAAACCCTGGCACTAATAATGAAGGTACATTCTAATTTTCTATCAAATTTTGGATTCTCTCTGTAAATCACTTGTATATACACCTTTGGCATTATCGTCAAAAAAGGGGGAGATATGTATAGAAGGAGATATGTATAGAAGAAAAAGTTAGCACATTGAAAGGGGGAGATAATTTACAAAGACAAATTTTGAAAAATCAAAATAAATCTCAGCATGGTTCATGTATATAAGTTTTGGGCAATAAGTGTTTTTGTCACTAATGCCAAAGGGGGAGATTGTTGGCATTAAGCAGGATTGCCACTAGTGACAACACTTATTTGCATTCTGAGTGCAAATCGAGCAGAACAGTGCAAACTGAGCAGAACAGTGCAAACCAAGTAAAACAGTGCAAACTGAGCAGAACAGTGCAAACCGAGCAGAATAGTGCAAATCGAGTAGAACAGTGCAAACCGAGCAGGACAGTGTAAACCGAGTAACATTATGTCTACCGAGTCACCAGTATTTACCGAGTTCAAAACCTACCGAGTGGTTAGTATGAACCGTGCCTTCACTTCTACCGAGTGCATGACGATGCCGAGTAATGCAGTGGACGTCGAGTATCAGAAAGTCACCGAGTTAGTTTGTAGGAACCGTGTAACCATACTTGGGCCGACTTAGTAGCACTTATGTTTATTTGTCAAGCCGACTTTGTAATTGTAATTGTAATTAATTGTTTAGACTTGTATATAAACAATGTTGTAAAATACCAAGATGTATTGTAATGAGTATGAATGTGAAAAAGAAAGAAAGGCAGAGATAAGTGAATTACAAAGGGCTACAACAGTATAAGGAACATCAAAGACAAATTCATCACAGAAGGTGATCAGTACATCAGCGAATCTCATTCAGCAATCCAGTTGCAAAGCAAGAGATCTACTATTTCATCCTAACAGGTGAATCAGTACTAAAATCCTTTAACCGGGTAGACTTAACAGTCTTTTGTAAAATCTCTTTACCGAGTACATACTTGTTTTGTAAGTTTATAAAAATCCTCTAACAAGGTGGACCTAGCAGTCCTTATTGCTCCTAGCAGGGCAGATCATCAGAAGTGATCAATTGTAAGCCTTAACCGGCCAACTTTATACTGCAGTACTAAAGCTTTGTGGGTTTCATCCCCACCCCAGTTTTACTTTCTTTTGGAAGGTTTCTGGGTAACCAAATCTATGTGTCATTGTTGTGAATGCTTTTAAGTTTCATGCTTTCTATATGCATAAGGATAAAGTGAACTATATGTTAATACATCTGTAATTGAAAGAAAATTTGGAGTTACTGATTCACCCCTCCCCTCTCAGTAACTTGGTTAATTCCTGAATATTTCCAACAATTTCCTGGTGCTTGGTTCATATGAATGCTTCGTGACTACTATGCTCGGTACTTGGTGATCATGTGGCTCGGTGAGAGTGTTCGATCAATTCTATATTCGGTTAACTTAATAATCTACCTTGAGTCCCACTTGGTGTAAAAGCTCTGTGTATTGACCGACTGTCCTGTCTTGTCTCCTTTATCGACTATATGATTGAATGATACTAATGACAACCATTAATTCTCTTTAGAAGTAACGTTCTCCCCCTTTGGCATTAGTATCAAATTTTTTTATGTATATGTACCAACTTCAAAGATTTGAAATTTAACCAAAAATATGAATCATATGTGAACTCCCCCTTTGCACATGCTCTTGGTGTGAAGTACATACAATATATATATATACATATATATATATATATATATATATATATATATATATATATATATATATATATATATACACACACACACACACACACACACACACACACACACACACACACATACATATATTTCCCCCTTTTTGAAATTAATGCAAAAAATGTACTCACAGTGTGTCAAAAATATTTTGATGGGTTTTCTTCAATGTTGCCAAGAGGTTTTCCCATTCCTCCTTAAGATTCTCAAGAGCAATATGCTCTAATCTGACTTGTGCATGCATATCAAAAATAATTTCTAACACTGATATCTCTAGGGTGACAACCAAGTCTTTTTCCTTATTCACATGCCTTTTCATTACCTTGAGGTGTGGAAGTAACTCTTCCTGATGCTCGATTACTTGATCTCTTATTGTATCCTATTGCTTCCTCAACTCAGATTTTAACCGCTGGAGTTCTTGAACTTTTTCATAATGATTGTAAAATGCATTGGGCTCGGTTAAAGAATTATTTACACTAACCTTTATGTCTTCATCTAGCTTATTTATCTTTTCACTAAGCTCGGTAGTGAAGTGGTCTATAGTGCACAACTTATACAAAAATATAATTACTTGTTGAATAATATTGTCAAGCTCAGATATTACCTCTGATACCTTGACTTTATTTATTTCCACTTCTTGGCTTATTTTCTCTGCTAACTTCAATTGAATTTTGGCCCATTCTTGCTCTTCCATTCTCTTCTTTGTATCTATGTTTGGAGCATTGATGTGGCCGGTTAGAGTAGCAAGTTGATCAATGATGGGAGTTTCCTCATCAACATTGATATCAGGGACTACTTGCATAAGAATCTCTCTAACATCCTCTAAGACCTTCTTATGTTTACTTTCTTGTCTAGACTTCCTTGTGCATAATTCTCCATATCTTCTTAAGGCTTCAAGGTCTAGAGTCCTAGGGTCACATGCAGGAATTTCTATGACTTCATCTAATGTGATTGGGCCCTTACCATGTTTCTTCTTTTTCTTTTTCTCAGGTGTGTGAGATTTTCCATATGGTACTAGAGCTTTGGCCTCCAGATTTGACTTGTATATCTTGGTAGACATGCTCTCTTCCTTACCCTACCCTTTGATCAGTGTCTTGGTGTCATGTCCTTGGGCTTCTTACTTGGTTTCTATTGTAGACGTCTCTACATGTGTATTTTTATCAGGTTCTTTTCTTTCTACCTCTTTACTTTCAGGCTCATTTGTGTCTTTTTTCTCTTATGCACCCTGTCCTTTGGTTGTCTCCTTATACTGCTCGGGTGTAGTATCCTTGGGTTGTCCATGTGTAGAAATCTCAATTCTTACACTAATATTGGAAAATTACCTGGTATAGAAACTATTGTTTCCTCAATAGGTTGATTCTCTTTGGTGGTACCAACATCAATAGTGATGTTTTCATTATCCTTTGCATCATCATCAAGATCTCCATGTTTGATGCCTTCAATCAAGACTTCATCTGTTCTGGTTATTACAAATTTTTTGGGAGCATCCTGTGAATCCTCTTTAGTATATCTAGTCAGATAGAAATCCTTGACATATGTATCATCTTGTTGCTCAATATCAGATATATGAATTGGCTCCTTGGTGGCTATGTCAACATCATCCAAGTGGACTCCTTTTCCTTTTCTTTTAACTTTTTGCTCAAGTATTATAGCCAGTGCAAGTTGATCGGCTTCTGCCCTTGATTCTATAATTTTAACCCCTAGAAGCTTGTTGTTCTCATCAACTTCCTCAAGTTTACCTACCAAAATATTAAGTGCTCTACCCTTCATAAAAAATCAATTGGAATACTGCTTCATCAACTCATCAATCTCAATAACTGTAAGAGTAGGCCTTTTCAAAATTAATGAATGTTCCCTCATTTTATTTTCTATATGCAAGGCATATGTCCACCTTGCAGATATCTTCTCATATAATTCCTTAGGGATATATATGATAAAATTAATAGGTAATCTCTTGAATTTAATCATCATCTGGATGATAGCTTCTTCTATTTTCTCCTGATCCTTGGTAGACATATGTACATACCAACTCATCTTTGGGTGAGTTAGATTCCCTGACTCCTTTATATTTTTAGCTAACTCATCTACCAATTGACTTTTATTTACAATAAATTTAAACTTACTTTAATCATCTTCTTCACCATCTTTGTCTATATCATCTTTAGCTCTTATTAGTATTCTCCTCTTCTTAGGTTTCGCGGTGGTGACTTGGGCACCTTTTTTCTTTTTCTGATAAGTCTTTGTGGGAGTAGGCCTTGTGATTTTTCCTATTCCTTTCTTCAGGGGTGGAGAAGTAGTTGTGGTGGATCTTGTTCTTGATCATGTAGGCATTTTTTCTTGCTTCCTTTTCCCTTTGGCTTTTATCGGTGCAACTTGAATTTCCTTATCTAACTCGATATCCTCCTCATGTTCACTGTTGCCAATTAAAATTTGTTCCTTGATTGCTTCTTCAACCAAATTAATTGCTGATTCTTCTTCTTCTTTATCATCTCCAAATTATTTCACCAAGGTTTCCATCATCTTTTTAGATTTTTTGTTCACCTTCACCCTGACTAGATCGATCTTTATTCTTAACTTAGCTTCCTCATAGGTTCCAAACCTAGTAGCTTTTGGATCTTTGGGCTCGGCCATAAGTGCCTTTATTAACCTAGAATCTTGGTCAATATCTAGTTCATAGCCCATTGGAGGTAACCAAGAAGTCCTTGGATCAACTGCCTTGATTAGAGTGGTGCCGGTATCCACTAGAAAACATATATCTTCTTTGTATTTTTTAATTAATTATCCAAGAATCTTGCTTCTTTTGTGCATTATATCCTTAAATTGTCCAAAATAATTATCCATGATAGTTACAAAATCTTGACCCAAATCTTGGATAAAATCACTTATTTGCATGACAAGTGGTCGGTTGACATCTCAGTCAACATTACTGATAGATGGGAAAAATTTATGCAGGTAGAAAAATATACAGACCAGTAATGAACCAAACTTACATGTATTTGTTTTTTCTACCTGGATGGTTCTCATATTCTCCTCTAGTTATTTTAGTAGTAGCCCAATGAGGTCCAATTGTAAACCTTTCTTAACAATCTTGTATGCAATATCTACAGCTCCACATGGTACACTATTGGGCTTGCTATATTGAAATATATTATAGCCAATAAAATAGGCTCCAAACCTTGTTTCCATATCAATGATGGTATTCACTCTCATTCCTCTTCCATCTCATTTGTCTCCTGTGAGCTTCTTGGTCTCTACCCTTAGTGCATTCCTTATGGCCTTAGCTTTGTCAGTAGCGGGGTAACAGGTAACGATATGAATAATATCCTTGGATAATTTAACTAGTTCATTCAACCACATTTTTACTTCATGTATGCGGCCAAGAATAACCCTAATCCATTCAGATTTGAACTCTCTCAAGAAATATAGGGCATTCATCAATCACTTAACTTTTAGGTGTTTGTGTTCATCCTTGAGCTTTCCATTCTCACTTAGCTCCTGGTAAGTTGATTGTAGCTCAAAATCTCTAATTTCACTGATTTTACAGTGGATATATGCACATATATCCTACACCAATAAAACCATAGGTGGTATGCTAGAAAACCCACCTACTTGATCAATATATGAGGCAATCTCAAGATGCAACTTATATTTGGGTTCCTCATAAGTTGTGGACTTGATTAGTATGACCTTCTTGTCACTTTCAAACTTAGATTTCACAACCTTGGATGAAGATGCCATCATTTTTTAAAATTTAGGGCTTCACAAAATCTCAGTAAAATAACATGGTGGTTGAGGAACTTACTTGAAATAGTGATAAAATTGCTCACGATCTCCTTAAATCTCTGTCAAATGGTCAAGAAACTCTTTTCTCAAATCAATCGAATCACTCTTGTTCTTCTCATGATCGTTGTGTGATAAAATGACTTGCTTCATTGCATATTTATACCTAAAATTTATTTTCCTACTCAAACTTCCACATTAAATGCTTTACCTACCACAACTCGATAAATACAATTATGCTTAGTTAACACTTCAAAGGCTTCAAATCAGTTAACACTAGATATCATTCGGTTGATAATTTAACTCGGTTAACCTTGCCAATACTCACCGGCTGGAAAACTTTTACTCATTCATGCTTTTACCAAATGTACACATTCTAAGTTCAAAACATATAATACAATTTGGTGTTCATTCAATAAATATAAGGAACTATTTTAAGATATAATTGATTATCATTCAGTTCCATTATATACCTTAATTTCTTAGGTAGAGGTGGTGAGATCACCTAATCCGAAAGATGAGGTGTCACTGACTATAGTGCTTGATCCAACATTCTCATTTGTTTCTTTTCTCCACATTTGATTTCTTATCCTCATGATTTCTTCAATTGTGTTTCCTTTTGTATTTACATTTACCTCTGGTGCTTGGTCTCTGCAATCTTTTCTCAAGTGACCGATCTTGTGACAGTGCAAACATGTCATTTCAGTACTTGTCCAATTATGAGATCTTCCTCTCTAGTTCTTTCTCATGCAATTTTTTGCAATATTTCCATGTATGCCACATGCTTTTTAATCAGTCCAAGTGTTGTAATCCCAAGTATATGTATTTCCTTGCCTTCTTGGTTGATATGTCTTGTTTTGTCCTTTCAGTGTCTAAACTTGCTTCATCTTTGTCCTACATTCCTATGATATGTATCCATGCATGTTGCAAGTGTGATAGTATTTTTCCATGTAGTGTTTCTTAGGTGTCCTATTCAACCTTGTTCTACTCTTATATGCTTGATATCCATGCTTATTACAATTATAGCAATAACCATCGAATCTAGAAGTAGATTTAGGAATACCTTTTTTCTTTTCTTCTGCAAACATTTGATGTGTGACTTGGTTTTCCACAATGATAACATGATAGCTTCTTTGGTCTTGGATTTGCATAGGCATTCTTCTGTTCAACTTTTCTTGATGACTCTCCCTTCTTAGTATAGCCTAACCTAGTAGTGCTATCAAGTTTTCTTTGACTGTTCAAGAATTCATCCATTCTTTTAGTACTATCTTCAACTTTCTTGATCATCTTATTATGTTATTGAATCTTTAATTCATTCTTCAATCTTTCATTTTATTCTCTCAATTCACCAATGTCTTCCAATTTTCTTGTAAGCTCACTGTTTACTCGGTTGACTTCCTGAATTATGACAACCATCTGGTTAGAGATTTCAAAGTGATGCTCAATGAGTCTTAATATCTTAGATTCCTTTTCTTTTAGATTTTTAGTCATTTTCCTCCTATCTTCAATTGCCAAATTTCTTTCTTGTTCAACCTATCTTTCATTGTTCATGACATCAGTCATTCTAACCATTTGTGTTTCTTGACCGATCTACATTTCTTTCACTTGTTCAGTAAGATTTTGATTCTTTTCAGATAGTCTAATATGGTTCCTTTAGATGCATCAAATATGCTACTAGATCCATATCCAGATGCCTCAAATGGATCATTTATCTCTTCTTCATGATAATTAGTCTCATTATACCAAAGTTCCATATCCTTCCTCTTGACTAGTAAATTTCTCAGTGTTTTGTTAGCTTCCTTGAACTGTTCAATGTAGATCTGCATTTGTATTCTTTGATTCTCAATAGTTTTATCAAGATTATACCTTTCCATCCTTAAGATCTTTTCTCTTTAGTGATTAAACTTAAAAAAAAAGAACTAGCTTTGATACCAATTGTTGGGATTATGGAAAGATATATATTGAGAGGGGAGGGGTGAATCGGTACCTTTAAAACTTTTCAAACTGACTCTTTGTAAACATGAATATCAATAACTGACTGTCTCAATTGAATGTAACATACATCCAAAACAAAACTAAAATGTAAATGCATGTAATCTAATCAATAGACCATTCATGAAAATTCATACACGTAACTCAAGTATTTTGGTATCGCAAAAAACCTTGTTAGAAGGTGAAAAATGTGGTGGGGATGACACCCACAAAGATTCACTACTGTAGTAACAAAGTTGTTGGTTAAGGCTACAAAGATTGTGATAACTTCTGGTGATCTTATAACCCTTTTAGGAGTAACAATGAGATCAACTAGATCTACCTGGTTAAATGATTTTAGCAACACAATCAAGTGTGCACTTAGTTAAGCGATTTACAAAATAATTGTTAAGTTCACTCTGTTAAGAGATTTAGAAATCTGCTACAATGGTTAAATAGTAACAATAGGATTGATCTATAAATAGAAACTCAATCTTGCCTAATTTAGATCTGTAAAGTACTTATCTGTTATCACCTTAATGTGATTGATCTCTTTAATGAATACTTATCGGTAGCCTTCTGTTCCTGATAAAATGAATAATCATTCAATGCTTTGTCAATAAAGCCCTGTCTAATCTTCAAATGTCTTTCACTACGGTGGCTGCTTTATGTGTGATACATGTCAAAATGACATCCTTACAAATTTTATATCAAACTGATTTGACCTAATTATGGTTTAACCTCTATCTTAGAAAACCTAAGATATACGGTAGAAATGAATAACCTACATCAATATTACATAGGAATCATCAACAATTTTAACGATTACATCCATATTAATTTCTGTCTTGACCTTGTTAAACCATTTTCTTAATCAATGCAAACTGTTTGCCTTATAGTTTATGCTATTCCAAATTGCTATGCCATTTCTTGTTTCACTCGATGTACACTGCATTCATCACTCGATAATTTCCTAGTGCTCGGTTGATATGAATTCTTAGTGACTCTTGTGCTTGGTACTCGGTGATCATCTAGCTCAGTGAGAGTGCTTGATCAATGCTGTATTCAGTTAACTTAATAATATACCTTGAGTCCTTCTCAGTGTAAAGGCTTTGTGTATTGACCAACTATCTTGTCTTGTCTCCTTTACCGACTATATGATTGAATGATACTAATGACAACCATTAAGGCTCTTTAGGAGTAATAAGAAGTATGTTTTAATACTCCTAATAGTACAAATCTTATTGGTGCACTAGTGAGATTAGTGGGTAATGATCCCCATTTTGGTTTTCCCCTCTAACAAGGGTTTACACGCAAAAAATGGTGTTTTTGTATTGATTATGTGCAGATTTTTTATGTTTTATGATTCTATGTTGTATTTACATTTGCAAGTTGGTTAATCTACAAGTTTATGAAAAGATTTTATAGATTTGTGGTTGCACTTATTCACCCCCTCTCAGTACCTTATAAAAACAACACTAAGAATGATCATGTTCTTCCTGGTACTCCTAATTACCATGGTCTGATGGTTCTAACTCCCCACATTGAGACACCTCCTAATGAGGTCCCAACCATGTGATAAGTTCCTGTAACAATTGAAACATATGAGGACACATGTTTCCATAATTTTGACCACCTCTTTGGTCATCTATTTCTTCCTCCTTCAGAGAATCCTCTTCTTCTAATTGAGGATCTTGTTACATGCGAATACGAGGACCACTGCCTCACCCCCAATTTTGGTTTATAGGAGGCATCTTTCAAAATAGAATAGAATATAAATTAGGACCATTGATACTATTGTTAGAATAAATGAGAGGGGGTGAATCAGTTATCCACAATCCCAAATACAAAATCTATATCACAAAATAAATTCAGCTAATTCTGCAGCTTAGTAAACATAAAATACTAATCTGTCTTTGCTTTTACCGATTACCAATTAATTTCTCATAGTGATTACCAACCAAATCAAATATGCAATATATAAAATATGATATCCATACAATCACCACATAAACACATAACACAAGATTTAATGTGGAAACCCTGTAAAGGGAAAAACCACTTGGGACCGGTAACCCAAAAACTTTTCACTCTTCTGAAGTGAGCTCGGTGAGGAGCCAACCCTGTTAAAGGTTACAAAACACACTATAAGGTGTGACCTTGTTAGAGGATTTAACACTAATAGTTATCATCCAACTAACATTCACTATGGGGTTGACATGATAACAATGTACATTCTATGAATGACATAATAAGACTTTCAAGTCCACTTAGTTAAGAGATTTTATCTATTTATAATGGTTAAACTATAACAATAGGTGATTTGATTACAATGCAACTTTATTTGTAGATATTTAGATCTATTTTAAGTCCATACAATCCTTTGATCAATATTTCTATTGAGTTCATCAACATTCACTGTCCCTCGGTAAAGCTTTCTGATGCTCGGTACTATTTTGCAATTTAGTTCTTCTTCAACTAGTATGATCAGGCATGCACGAAGCTTGTTCACATGATATCTTTGTAGTTTTCTTCTTCCGGCATTCGTTTCACTGTGAGACCCTAGTCTCTTAAATAGAGAAGTAAATCATTTTCTTTTCATCCATCAAATTTTGCCACTTAATCTCCTTCATTGATTTTGCTGCTTAAACCTTCCTCAGCTGATGTGTCAGTAACACATTTTGTTTCCATCCTTTAG
The DNA here is from genome assembly GCA_027943335.1 of Chamaecyparis obtusa. Classification (NCBI taxonomy): domain Eukaryota; kingdom Viridiplantae; phylum Streptophyta; class Pinopsida; order Cupressales; family Cupressaceae; genus Chamaecyparis; species Chamaecyparis obtusa. The sequence continues at coordinate 723,229 of BSBK01001424.1, read as the reverse complement.
ATCTTCCTTGAATTTTGTTAGCCATAGATCTTACAACAAACTTTATCTTTCCACCTCGTAATCATACACTTTACAACTCATCAATTTCTGTTGGCTAAACTAATCATTTAGTTCTTTTGTCCATACTCAGTTAAAAAAGAAATGCATCGGTTAACACAAGCTCGGTTGATACTGTCACTCGGTATACACTACACTGGCTCGGTGTATATTGGAATGCTTCATTAACTGACCACACCACTTTGTAACATTTTGCTTCTAACTTCGTAACAGATTAATGCAGCATAATCAAGTCAACAATATGAAGTCATAGACTCATCAATAAGTTACCAAGAGTATTCCTTATTGTCATTTGTCATATCCATCTTCCTTAATGTAGATATCTTCGTTCCTCATCTTTTCTCTCCTCTTTTACAGATGTGTAGATATTTGCAACTACCATGATAAGTACTGCCAAACTAGTTGACATCAATGACAACATAAAGACTAATTCAATTATCTTACATAATAATTTAGTGCTCAGTGATCTCTAATAACTTGTTCTTCATCAATCAGGTTCTCAATTAGTTGTAGTTCATCAATCTCTCCCTTTGGCATTGATGGCAACTCAACCAATATGAAATATACCATACACATACCAAACATGTATTCTACAACTTTGTAAGCAAATGTTGTAGCTCGGTAAGCTCTCCCTTAGCTTAATATGTTTAATCACTACGTTATATGACAACATTGTAAATGCAGACTACCCTATGCAGATATGATCTCTCCAGTTCTCAGATTCATTTTGTTTATCTCTCCCTTTATCTTCTCAGATTGTCTCTCCTTTAGATAGTTGTTCCAGTAATCTCCTTGGTTTTCATATTATTTATCTCTCCCTTTGACAATAATGCCAAAGAAACACATAAATATACAACTCTGTATTAGCCATGTGACTCTCTATTGTCCAGTTCCTATTTATTGCATGCACCAAATGTATCTCTATATCTCAGTATACCAATATGCAAATCTCTTGTTTTGACTCCTCAGATCTTCACAAACTTAGACATAATCCAAAGTGTGAGCTATGCTACATCAACATGAATGATCTTCTGATAAGATTAGGCTGATGCAATCTCCAGATCACATTAGTGACCAGTAGACATGGGACAGACCCCAAGTCTAGTCCTCAAATATTCAAAAGTTTCCTTCGGTAAAGGCTTGGCAAATATGTTAGCAAGTTTCTCTTTTGATGTAACATATTCCAATTTAACTTGCTTCTCCTGTACTTGTTCTCTTAAGTAGTGATACTTAATAGAGATGTGCTTGATCTTTGAGTGCATTACAAGATTATTTGAAATGTTTATTGCACTTGTGTTATCACAGTATATAATCACCGGCTCAGTGATTACCTCGTTCATCCCTTCCAACACTTGCTTGATGTAGGAAATGTTTGAATGGTTTGTAGCAGCATCAACATACTCTGCTTTGACAATAGACTGAGAAATACAAAGTTTTTTCTTACTTGTCCAAGTAACAAGTCTTTCACCAAAGAAAAATGATCCTCTGGTGGTACTCTTCCTATCATCTATATTTCCAGCGCAATCTGCATCGGTGTAAACTCTTAGTTCAAACTTCCCTTCCATAGGATACCATAATCCATAGTCTTTTATTTTTTGTAGGTATCTTAAGATTCTTTTAGTTGCAATCATGTGTGACTCATTTAGATTTGTAGAAAATCTATCAACAATTTCCACAACATGTGTAATATCTGGTCTACTATGTGTAATACCCCAAAAATGGGCTATAGGTTCATTAACCTACTATATCAAAAATTCAAACGAAATCGACATCAAAGTTTTAACTTAAGGCACATCTGCACATTATTGAATTCTAATTGATTATCCTAAATTTTGCATCAAGGAACATTCTTAGCAATATTCCTATTTATCCTAATTATCTTTAATTTAATGATTATTTGGCGATAAATCCTATTTATCCTAAAGTTTGATTAATTAAATATTCTAAATATTTAATTAATTAGATTTAATACTGCCACTTAATTATTTAAATTTAATTATATTTATTTCTAATTATATTATTTAATTTTGACAATAAATCTAAAATCTCATGACTAATTGATTAAATTCTTATTTAATTAATTAAGGTCAATTGTCAATTTTTAATAATATAGTTTTAGAATAAAAGTTTGATTAAAATAATTGATTAACCCACAAATAAGTTATTTTTAAATTTAAAATCAGTTAAGTTGAAGATAAATCACTTTATTTATTTAATTAATTCATAATTATTTGTGCACATTCAAAGAGCAGTTAAACTTTAAATCAGAAAATCAATTCAAGTTGTTATCTTTTCAAAACTCAACATCTATTTTGAGTTCAAAGTTGATCTAAACTTCTGATTTGAGTTAAAAAGTTGTTCTTGCATGATTTTTCATGATTTATGAGTTATCTATTTCTAATTTCTTGTTAACTCAAAAATCAACCTGAGTTCATCAAGAGTGATTTATGACTTTTTCCATGCACCCTGAAGCCCTGGATTTCTATAAAATCAAGGCTCAGCTCTTTACAAATCATCCACATAATTTGCATACTTACTTTAGTGAATTGACATCAGAGGAATCATCAAGCTTCTTGTGAATCAACATTTTGTGAGATCAATCTTGTTTTCAATTCATTCTAGTTTCATATTTCATATCATTGTTAGCTTAATTTGCATAGCATTTCAATCCATTTAGATTAATTTATTATCAATTTTTCTCATCTTATTGCATCAAAAATAAAAAAAATAGATTAATTTACATTCATATTTTATTTTTTTCATCATTTAAATCATTCGTTTAGGTGTTGCATTGTCACTGATCTCGGTCTAATCTGAGAATACCATACTCGCACCTACTAGAAGACAGTAAATCCCCTGGTTAGCTATATTGTTCTTATTTGCATATTTTGATTTTTGCTAACCTCTAATATTTTATTGAAGTGTTATGTCTATAGCTAGGTACAAAATTCACACACACATTTTTGGTGCTCATCGTGGGGCAACCCACCTTTACATGCTGGTTTTGATTTTTTTTTCGAGCTAAAACCCTAAAGTTTCAAAGATTTAATTTTATCTCCCAAACGGCTTGAAATTTTGGTCTAAATTTTTTTTTTTAGGTTGGAGACATATCAGGAAAGCTTCAAAAAAAAATTTAGAATTTTATGAGATGTTTTAAATTTCTAATAAATTTTTCTTGATTTTTCAGAAAAAATTAATTTCTGACGTAAATCAGCATATTTTTCAAAAAATTTTACATTTTTGGAAATCTCTTTAAATTATACAAAGGGTCCATTCTTTGTATTTTAAATTTGGATGCAATATAATAGCTCAAATAGTCAATTTATAAAAACTAACCTATTTTGGTAAAATGGGTCTCTAGGGCACAAATGAAGAGATTTTTTTAAAGTTTTTACATTTTTGGAAAGCTATCTATTTTTTAGTAGGGGTCTCTATTTTGTATTTCTATTTTTGTGGCCAAAATCATATAAAAAAAATCAGATCTTGTTGACTAGGTCAAATGCAACAAACAAATAAATTTTTCTGATGGGTATGCACTTATTTTTCACATGGTTCAATGAATGATATGAGTTGTCATTTGGATTAGTTCTTGGTTATTATTGCTCATAATAATTGATTTTCAGATCTAACCCTAGGGTTTTCATAAGTTGAATATACGTTGCATATCATGTTTGCTTATTTTCTTGTCGGAGAGTTTGTGGTTTGCTTACGCGGGATTGCTTAACAAAGTTAAAAATAAGTAAAATCTACTAAGCGTGTTGCAAGGGAATTCAGGTATTCTACTACATCTGAAAACATTTCAATTTGGACATAAAATGAACATCTCATGTGTCTAGCTTGAGTGCCTTTTCTACTTTCATAAATTAGACTTCAATTTTTGGGCTATAAAACGAACATAGATTTACTTTTTGCATATCTGTTACACATAGTAAATAGGCCCTATGAACACTATTTTTGGGTGATTTTGAGAGATTGAGCTGTTGGAAATTTGGCTGAGGTATGTACATAGATGTTGTCATTATGGAAACATATGTTCCCTATGAAGAGTGCATAAGCTAGAAAGTAAGTATGGAAGATCACAGACTAAAATTGTCTAAGTATGAAACAATGATTTTGACAGAGCACCCGATACAGTTTGTTTTGGTGACGTTCACTGGAGCATGATCAGAGTTTGCACAGTTGAACATAGACTCTATGGTGTCTAAGGATACCCCATCTCAGTGTGCAAAAGAGTACAGACAGTACGGACAAAGTTATGACTATTTTACCGATGACAGAGTACAGCCGATAGTGCAATTTTGAAGACAGAACTAGTAAATGAATTAAGGGATTATTTTTCTTGTCAAAATAATCACTTAATATTATAAAAAGATGACATCCTAGATGTTTACTCTTGGATAAAGATATGCAAGTCGACAAGAGAAAGGTATTATGTTTGTATCTTGTATAAATAAAGATGTACCAAGCATACTTGAAATGTAACATGTAATATATGTAAATTGTGATAGCAACAAAAGTTGTTGATGTGAAGTTGTAAGCAGTACCATATTGTAATCAGTAAACATTTGTATTACTTGTTTGGGCAGTGAGCTTATCTGGTAATCAGGTTTTGTATCTACAACTCCTAACAGGGTTGAGGCTTCTAACAAGGCCTATAGTCCCTTAATCAGGACTGATACACTATATGATTGTAACGGGCTCCTAACAGGGTCAACATCCTTAACCGGATATCTTTTGATTAGTGGATCTTTGTGGGTACCATCCCCACTAGGGTTTTCCCTTGGCCAGGGTTTCCTCGAGAACATATCATGTGTTATGAGTTCTTTACATTTACTGTTGTGTATGATATTTAGTTTCTTATGCTTTGTATGCATTAAAGTAATCTGTTATATCCATAAGTGGGCAAAAGTAAAAGTTTGTGAAATACTGATTCATCCCCCCCTCTCAGTATTTCCTATTTCTAACAATTGGTATCAGAGCATAGTTACTCTGAGAAGAAACATTCAAGGAAAGCCTAGCAGCTTGAGTAAGATCTCTATGGATATGGATCAATTATAGAAGAATCTTGAAGAAGCTCTTGAGAAAATTGATATGCTTACTGATGAAAGAAACACTTTGAAAAGGAAGTATGATGATGCAAAGAATCTTATTGACAAATTGAAAGGTAAGATAGAAGATCTGAAATCTGAGAAAGAATCTGAAATTCTTGTTGAAGACTATGAAGACTTAGAAAAAGAAAATGTGATCCTTAAACATGAATTGAAGATAGCAAATCTGAAGCTTAGCTTGAAAGATGGAAATGACAATTTGAGATTTGAGAATGAAAGTTTAAAGAATGAAAATGAAGATCTGAAATCTAAACTTGGCAAGGTAACATTTGAATTTGATAAAGTCAAACTGCAATATGATGAACTTGAGAAATACAACAAAATTGTGAAAGGTGAATTGACTCAATCTAAACAACAACTTGAGAGGTTATATTCAAATAGTGAAAATATTGATAAGCAAGTATCTTATGGAAAACCATTCTATGACAAAATTGGTCTTGGACTTAACATATTGAAGATAGTTAGTGAAAGCAAGAAACCAGATCTGAATGAATGTGAAAGCAGTGAAGAAAACAAGTTAGATGAGAACAAATCAAAAGAATCACCTAAGCAAGAAGAATCACCTAAGCGAGAAGAATCACCGAAGCAAGAAGATGCACCTAAGCAAGAAGAACCACCGAAGCAAGAAGAATCATCCAAAGATATGCAAAGAGAATTCAAAGGAAGATGTTTTACTTGTAATACTATTGGTCATATGAAGAGAGATTGCACAGGTAAACAATTCAAACCTCTAAATGGTTATTGTTATAATTGTCATGGTTTTGGACATAGAGCTATTGAATGTAGAAGATATAAAGTTATTGAGAATAATTACAATAAAAGAATGCCTAGAAATACTAACAATGCAGATCAGAGATCAACTGAAGACATGAAAAGAGGAAATGGAATAGTATGTTTCAGATGCAACAAAATTAGACATATTGCTAGAAATTGTAGGACACAAATCAATCAACAAATACCTAGATATGGAACCAATGGAATCACTTGTCAGATATGTAACAAGATTGGACACACAACAAGATTTTGCAGAATGAACAATGGAGGTTATCAACATAACCCTAACCCTAGAAACTATGTAAGAAGGAATGAAAATGCAGGAAACAAAGAGAAAGGTTGCTGTAGCAATGAAGATGAAGTAAAATTTTTTAAAGGCATGAATCAAGGAGGTATATTCAGCATTGAAGGTAATCAGGAAGGTAATGTATCTAAAGGTAAGAATGAGTCTTTACCTAACCCTTCTTTAAGCACTTAAATTATGTAAATTTCTGTAGTTTAGGAACTTAGAATTAGCATAGAGTTAGATTGTGAATGAGTTAAGTTTTGCCTAGTTAGATGAAGGTTTTTTATGTTATATTGATGCTATGGTTAAGTGCGCAAAAATAAATATTGTGTTTTGCGAGGTAGCAAAAAGATTTATGGTTGCAAGTTTACAGAATCAACTTTTTGGCATTTTGGCGGCAACATTATTGAATGCAATGTCAGATCGAGTAAATGCTAAGTGTTAAAAGATTGAAATCAAAGTTATTATGATTATCAAGCAATTAGAAGTGATTTGGAAGTGAAGAAAGAAGTTTGGAAGCGATTTACAGAAGTTTGAAGCGTTGATCTAGCGAAAGCCCTAATTTTGTGAATTTAAGGTATTTATCTGACTACGATCTTGAATCAACTTAAGAACTTAGATATAATCATGGATGTGTCATTGATTCACAACATTAGGGATAAGAACAGACCTAGAAATAAGAAAGATCCAGTTGAACCCTCAGAAAGAGATGCTAGTTTAGCCTTATCATCCGTACTAGACAGAGTTCTTCATTTAGAGAATGTTAAAAGTTATCTTGGATGCAAGTATGAAACCCTAAGGGAGAGTGATTTTAATGGTGAATATAAGAAATTTTACAACTTAGATATGTCAGTGAAACAAGGTTATGAACATCTAGAAAATAATGATATCATTGAGTACTCTATGAAATATGAATTTGATGATGAGTGTACTAAGATCATTTTGAGTAGGATACATAATGGCAAATTTTGGTTAGAAGACAAAGTTATAGACATAACTGTAGACCTAATTCATGATGTGATTGGATTATCAAAAGTGGGTGCAATCCCACTGAATGAGAAAAACATGAGAAAGATTGTGATTGAAAACACCGGTTCAGTATACAATGGCAGAGGTATAGTCATTAGTAAGATTAAGCAAGATGATGGAAAATACTTGTGTAAGATTTTGACAACAAAGTTCTGTGGAAGCTCTAGAGAAGATGATATGCCAGCAGGTATGGTACACATTGCTTATTTGATGTGTGTGGAGAAGAAGCCTGTGTATATATGTGAAATTCTGAGAATATAGTTGTTTGAGAATTTGGAGAAGATAAAGAAAGCTAAATACACTCACTTTAGATTTTCCTCATTGGTTACTTACATGTTCTTCCACTTGTTAAGAAGATTTCCTTACACTATTGAATGGAATGATGGTGAGAATACTATGGCAAGAATCAAAAAATTCTATATGAAACATCTTATTGAGAAGGTTAATGACAGTGTAAAGTTAGTATTGAAAACTTTTCAGAACATTGTGGTAAATAGATCAAGAATTCCTCCATCCCTAGTTGAGAAATACAAAGATGATATATGTTTTATGGTTGATACTGATTTCACTTACATTGAGGCAGTAGAACCTAGACATGAATTCATAGACCCTCTTGGCTATGAAATCTCTGAAGTTGAAATAGAAGGTTATGTTAGTAGATTGTTGAAAAGTAAAGTTGATGCTCATAGCAACAGATTTGGAACATATGATGAAAAATTTGGTTAAGCAAAGGCACTTAAGGAAGAGAAACAATCAAAGAAGAGAGTGGAGTCTATAATAAAGAAAATTCTAAAAGAATTAGGTATGAGTGAGCAAGAATTTGATATTGCAAAGAAGACTGCAGAAGCAATAATGAAAAGTGAGATATTATCAGTCCCACCTTTGGCATCAAGTGCAGAACCTATTCAAGTAAAGGTAAAGGTTGAAGAACCTGAGAAGGAACAAGGAATCAGTCAGACAGAGAAACCTTTTTCCTCAGCACCGAGAAAAAGAATGAAGGCAACTGCTTCAGGACTAGGTAAAAGACAAAAAACAATTGTTCCACCAGTACCTAGAAGAGTTGCAGAAATAAAAGATGATGAAGTGACAACAAAGAAGAAATCATGAAAACCAAGGATAGAAAGAGTTAATGAAGATATAATGCAGCATGGAGACTTTACCAAAATGAATAAATACTGTGATTTATATGGATCCTCTGACAGATTGAATCTTGAGAATGCAATGTTTACACATATGATTTTGTCAAACAAGAAATTTGATACTATTCATGGAAAGATACCAGAAGATTTGTACAAAAGATGTGTGAGAAGAAAGATGAGAGCACAAGAAGAAGATACCAAAATGAGAGAGAATGTGATTAGACAGTTCTGTGAGATAAGAGATGATGACCATCTTAAACAGATCCTCAAGCCACTTGAGACCCTATTGAGAACCAAAAGAAGAATTATACAAATAATGGGAGGACAGTATGAGCAAGTAAAGACTGAAACTGAACAGGCAGTTGTGCAAGTGCTAGCAAACTTGGTAGCAGGAAAAGATAGCAAAGATCAAGCAGTTGCAAAACCAATAGAGAAATAGAGTTCAAAACAAGCAGAGGCAGAAACAGAGGTAGTTGAAGTTGAAGATATTCCCTCTTCTTCCATAAACATTGGCACATAATCTATGGACATTGAAGGAACTAAAGTTACTTTAGATTCAGATGATGCGGTACTCAACAGTTTGGATAACATTGTTGAAAATTTGGATTTGGGAGAGCAAGAAAAGACTATTGAAATAGAGACCACACATACTGAAGTGCAAATGGAAACAGAGCCCCCTACATCTACTGAAACACAAGAAGACATCAGTCTTACTCCTAAGACTGGAAAGGAGAAAGGAATAGAAACATTGATTGAAGATTTGAGCAAGGAAGTTGATGACGATGATCAAATAGAGTTGATCACCTCTTTAAACAAAATTATTGGAAAGAACAAGAAAGTTAAGAATTTGGAAGGTAGTCTGAAAGACTTGACTGAGAAGCTACAAAGTGTCATATCTACAAAAGTCTTTGATTTAGATCCACTTGAAAGAGAGAAGATGGTAATTAAATCTTTTGATGTTGAGTTCACTAATTTAATTGATATTGCTAAGGTTAAGGCTTAGGCAGCTTATGAAGTTGAAATGTTGCAGAACATAAGTCATAATATCAAAAATGACATTGATAGCCTTGATAGACACATTAAGGACTTAAGGAAACATCTTGATACTAGAAAGTGTTTGTACATTCAGTGTACAAAATCTGAGAATATTTTAATTGAAGAAGAAAAGAAGATAAAAGAGAAGCAAGATGAAATTGCAGCAGAGACAAACTCTTTGGCTAGCTTAAACATGAAGATCAGTATGGTTGAGAATAAGATCAGGAAATTATATGATGAAATAAGGACTTTGAATGATGAGAAGAACAAGAAATCTATCAGAATAAACATCTTGAGAGAGCATGTCTCAATCAAGTTGACTATAATAGAAGAGCAGCTAGATGAATGTCTTACTGCTAAGACAACATTTCAAAAATTCAATTTTGAGTCCCTCCAAGCTTTTCAGATTGCAGCATACAGATTGAGTACTTTACTCAATGTAGTAGAATCAATAAAGAAGGCATGGGAGAAATATTTTGAGACTTGGAAGATAGATTTTGCAGATTGTATTGCAAGCCTACCGGCTTTGCAATAAGACAGTAAGGTAAAAGTTTTGACACAATTTTTGTATATCCCTTTCCACCCTTTATTTTGTCATTGTTGTCAAAGGGGGAGAGATACTTAGAAAATTATCTATATATGATAAGGAAGGATACTCATAGGGGGAGTTCTATGGAGTATTATGAAGTGTTATAGATTATTGTATATATTTTGAGGAGATATAAGGATAGTATACTTATTTTATACTATGGCCATAATTTTTGATACAAATTTTGAGATTTTGACTTGTACACTTAGCCAATTTTCTCATATGTTGCCACCAATGACAAAGGGGGAGATTGTTGGCAATTTGGCTAAGGTATGTACATAGATGTTGTGATTATGGAAACATATGTTCCCTATGAAGAGCGCATAAGCTAGAAAGTAAGTATGGAAGATCGTAGACTAAAATTGTCTAAGTATGAAACAATGATTTTGACAGAGCACCCGATACAGTTTGTTTTGGCGATGTTCACTGGAGCATGATCAAATTTTACATAGTTGAACATAGAATCTATGGTGTCTAAGGATACCCCATCTCAGTGCACAAAAGAGTACAGATAGTACGAACAAAGTTATGACTATTTTACTGATGACAGAGTATAGCCGACAGTGCAGTTTTGAAGACAGAACTAGTAAATGAATTAAGGGATTATTTTGCTTGTCAAAATAATGACTTAATATTATAAAGAGATGACATCCTAGATGTTTACTCTTGGATAAAGATATGCAAGCTGACAAGAGAAAGATATTATGTTTGTATCTTGTATAAATAAAGATGTACCGAGCATACTTGAAATGTAACATGTAATATATGTAAATTGTGATAGAAATGAAAGTTGTTGATGCGAAGTTGTAAGCAGTACCATATTGTAATCAGTAAACATTTGTATTACTTGTTTGGGCAGTGAGCTCATCTGGTAATCAGGTTTTGTATCTACAACTCCTAGTAGGGTTGAGGCTTCTAACAAGGCCTATAGTCCCTTAATCAGGACTGATACACTATGATTGTAATAGGCTCCTAACAGGGTCAACATCCTTAATCGGATATCTTTTGATTAGTGGATCTTTGTGGGTACCATTCCCACTAAGGTTTTCCCTTGGCTAGGATTTCTTCGAGAACATATCATGTGTTATGAGTTCTTTACATTTACTATTGTGTATGATATTTAGTTTCTTATGCTTTGTATGCATTAAAGTAATCTGTTATATCCATAAGTGGGAAAAAGTAAAAGTTTGTGAAATACCGATTCACCCCCCTCTCAGTATTTCCTATTTCTAACATGAGCTTCTTTCACTTGTTTATTCATGTGAAGCTCCTCTTGATGAAGGATCCCCTTGTAGGTAGGGAAGGTATTGAGAAAGTCTCACGTTCTACTAGATTCATGTGTCTTCAACTTTTGATTGATACATTCTCTTTTTAGAGAGGTTGATAGATCATAAGTGGTTGACGTCATAGATCTTTGTGAGATAATCTTAGTCTTAGCGTGTTGTATTAATCTGTCTGCTTTGTCTTGGTGAAGTGAAGAGGTTAGGGGATTATGCTCTACTTCCTTTTTGGATAGTACCAAAAACCCAGATCCTTGAATCTGATCTAGTCCCCCTGTGGTATCTTTTGTGAGTCACCTTTAGAGAGGGTTAACCATAGTGGACATTCCCTTAATTGGGACAACCACATGGATGAAACCTCAAGTGGTAATAGACATTTTCACCATGGTAGCAGCAGCCACTATATAAATATCCCTGTGGAGGAAATCTTCATAGGTGTGGTCTCTTGTTGGGCTGTCAGATCTCCCTAGCATCTCTTGATTGATTAATTTCTTGGATTGTGTCAAAACCCCAGTGCACCTGGATTGGAGTTCACCCTCTTGAGATCAAAAAAGTTGCAGATTTAGACCATTACTACAAACCCTAGTGAGGCCAATTTTTTTAAATTTTTCTAGGAATATGTGCATTATTGAAAAACTTTTTGGAACATACACAATTAGCACTTCTAGGGATTAGCACAATAAGTCACTATTGCTTGTTCATGTGCAAGGTTGATTTTTCCCTTGTTCATTGTTTTTAGATGATTGCTTTCTCCCCTTGCGTGCTATTCTGTGTGCTTGATATCTACTTGGTTACTTGAGACAAACTTTTACACAGATCTTCAAAAACTGGACATAAAAATTTGCACACAATCTGATACTAAAAAACTAAAAATTTGCAAATCTGAAGCAAAAATCCTTTTTGGTGTCAAAAGTCATCCTAAAATTTCAAAACTCATATCAAAGCCAAAGTCAAAGTTGTCAGAGATTGGTCAAATTTGTCAGAAATCTAGTTTTTTTAGCCTATTCCCAAATTCTTTCAAAATAGCAAATTGATTCTTGTCATTTCTAGTCATCCTTGGTTGGTCTGGGTCAAATCTTAGGTGCCATGACATGTTGCTCAACATCCAAATGAACTTAAATGGTATCACATTGCACAAAATGACTCTTGGTCTTCTTTCTTCCACATCTCCCATGTCATCCTAGTCTCCCATTTCCATCCTTTCTCTTCTTCCTAAACTCTTCACGTCTTCTTGATTCTTTTCCTCTTATTATCTAGTCTTCTTTCTTCTATTCATCTCTTCTGTCACTTCCATGATTGACTCCTCTTCTAGAACCATGAATTTCAGCTATCTTATTATGGAACCTCTCTTGAAAATGGATGATCTCAAACTCATTGCTCAATTCGAAGAGTATTATTCCAAAAAGCCCATGAGTGATAAATTTATGATGAAAATAAAGGAAAAATTTATTGAATTGGATGCCTTTGCTAGGATCATATGCATTTTCATGTCACGACCTTCTTCTTCCAAACATCTTTCATATTCTAAATCTTCTCATCATTCCTCATCATCCACATCTTCTTCCTCTGCTAGGTCTTCACCTTCCTCTTCTCCACGATCTCATTCCTCTTCTAATTCTCCCAAGAGTCTTACTCCTCATCTCAAGACATACCATGTTGAGCAATGTGATAACCCTTATGATACCTCTTCCATGTAGAGTGACACACCCATCTTTGAAGACTATGATGACTATGATGATGGACAATATAATGATACCTATGACACCTCTGTTCCTAAGAGTCCTCCTCATCATGTGCTCGTGCTTACTGGAAATGGGATGTCACATTGGAAAGATTGTGATGGTGATCCATATGATTCTAATTTTGAAAGAGACTTTGATGATTTCTGTGCACAATACCTAGATGATCCACCTGTTTTACTTGAGGAAGATAAATCTTACTGCGCTGATTATAAACGTGCATACTACAAGGATCTCTCCTCTAAGAACTCTCATGCTAAAAATAAAGATTACACTCTCAAGCAAGATCATGTTAATGTTGAACCTTTGTCTTGCAGTGGTTCCCTTCCATCCCCTCCTTCCTCCAATACCCATACATTTCCTAAAGCTTCCAAGCCTATCAAATCTTTCACAAGTCCTTCATCCACCAAAGGTCCTAATACTTTTCATATGGTTTCCTATAGTTATCCTCAAGGGCTACCTCTTAAAGAAACTCAAACTGACCTTCACTTGGCTGAAAATACTTTCAATAATGCTAAACCTAAAGAGCCTAAGCCTTTATATGCTATAATATCTACTTTTGATAGTCCTTCACCATCTCTTCCAAAGTCTTCCATACAATCCCAACATGCTTCCTTGTTCTTAGAAGTGGCTCCATGTCAAGAGGAATCTAAAAATGATAAATAAAATAACATAAAAAATATCAAGATCAAGAACCCTCCATGTCATCCACTCCTTTTCCTGATGTCTCTTATCCGCTTTAGGGTTCTTTTGATCCTACACACCCTTTCTCATGAATTCCACCATGTCTTAAGTCTTCTCCTAAGCAAGATCATGAGATGGATAGAAGAAAGAAGACTAGATAATAAGAGGAAAAGAATCAAGAAGACGTGAAGAGTTTAGGAAGAAGAGAAAGGATGGAAATGGGAGACTAGGAAGACATTGAATATGTTGAAAGAAAAACTATTAAAGGCCAAGTTATTGCTGATCAATTAGTAGACGCACCTTTATTTGATGATACACCAATGCAAATGGAATTCCTAGATTCCTCTATCATGAATCTTTCTTCTAGAGAATGACAATTATTCTTTGACGGCTCCTATACACAGAATGGATCTGGAGCAGGCATATTATTCATAACTCCTCAAGGATACTCAATCCCAAAAGCATTTAGAATCAAGTTTCCTTGCACAAATAATATTTCTGAATATGAAGCCCTTCTTAATGGCATGAAAATAGCAATTGAGTGGAGAGTAACAGAATTACACATTCATGGAGACTCACAACTTGTAATCCATCAAATGAATGATGTGTACCGAACTAAAGATGAAAAGCTCATTCCATACAAGAGAATGGTAGATGATCTAAAGAAGTATTTCATATCTATAACACTTGAGAAAATACCTAGAATAGAGAATAAGGCTGCCGATGCAATGGCAACATTATCTACTTTATTATAGCAGCCTGAACATGAGCTATGCTACGAGTTCCTGGTGGAAGCACTATCTTATCCTGCATATGACTCCCCTGAAACCCACATGATTTGCACTATTGTAGGTCATGATTCATCCAGATATAAAAACCTATTCTCCTATCTCAAAGACCAAATCATCCTCGATACCTTTAACCATCATGAAAAGAGATACCTTATCTGCCATGCCTCCCGGTATGTCATCATTGGTCATGATCTTTACAAATGAGGTCTAGATGGTACACTCCTTAGATGTTTAGAATGGGAAGAGTCTCAAAGTGCATTAGAGGAAGTCCATGATGGTATTTGTGGGTCACACTCGAATGGTTTAACACTAGCTTGAAAACTTATTAGGGTTGGGTACTATTGGCCTGAAATGGAGAAAGAGTCTATCAAGTTTGCTAAGAATTATCAAAAGTGCCAAGTGCATGGCAACTTAATTCATGCTCTAGGGAGGGATCTAATTCCCTTCACTACTCAATGGCCTTTTCACCAATGGGCATTTGATCTTATAGGATCCATACATCCTCATTCTTCTAATGGGCATACTCACATTATTACAGCTACATATTATTTTACAAAATGGGTAGAAGTAGTCCCTTTGACACAAGCAACTGGAAAACAAATATCTATGTTCATCTTGAACTACATCATATGCCGGTATGGTATTCCACATTCCATAGTCACAGATAATGGTGGACAATTTAAGAATAAAGACTTAGATGATTTATGTGCCAAATTCAAGATTACACAACATTGGTCATCTATCTACTATCCTCAAGGGAATGGACAAGCAGAGGCTTCTAACAAGAATCTATTGAAAATCTTGCACCGTACAATTAATAAAATAGAAATAAATTGGCATCTCATGATCAATCCAGCTCTTTGGGTCTACAGATCAAGTATCAGAACGCCCACTGGAGCTACACCTTTTGCATTAGTTTATGGGTCTGAAGTAGTACTACCTATTGAGGTTGAAATCCCATCACTAAGAATCAGAATGCATGGTCTAGTAACTGATGATGACTACAGAGTGTCTAGGTTGCAAGAAATTGAACTACTAGATGAACATAGACAAGAAGCGTATGATCATCTCAGAGTATATCAAAAGAGAATGTCTAGAGGTTATAACAAGAAAGTCAGACACAGAGAATTTCAGGTTGGCGATCTAGTCTTGAGAGAGAATCCTAAAAATCAATCACATAGAAAGCGCAAGGGGAAGTTTGAACCCAACTGGCTGGGTCCCTTTGTTATCACTACTACTTTTGGCTTTGGTGCCTATCAAATCTCAATGACTGAAGGAGAATAGCTCTGAGAACCAATCAACGTTCTCCATCTGAAGAAATTCTACGCCTAAGGCATTCAGTCTATGGTAAAATGTCCTAAAAAAATCTTAAAAATTGGAAAAAGTCCTGAAAAAATGAACATCTTGGTGAAAACCTAGCAATAGGCACCTTGATGATTCACAAAAAAAGTAAAAAATATCAAAAGTACAAAAAAAATTGGGAAAAATAAAAATACAAAAAAATGAGAAAAAGAAAAAGTGCCTTGGTGAAAACCTGGAAATAGGCGCCTTGGTAGAAAAAATAGAATCTCTGCCAAGATGGTGAAAACCTGGCAAACATGCACCACTTGTTTCAAAACGCTCCATCTATCAGCGCAATCTTGGTCTTTCCCAGCTTTCAGTCTTGCTTTAGTTTGTAGATATCTCTTGGTTTGTTCTTGCATTCCTATTTTCAACAAGTCAGTCTGTACACCAATCAGCTAAAGCGTCTGTATCTTATCAATGTTCAAACTTCGGGGCAATCAATGCCATATCCTATGGTCTCTAGTATACCTCAGATGAGTCATATCCAATCAAGGTCCTTTGAATCTTTATCCAAGTCAGTCAGTCAGTCTCCTCTCCAGAAAGGATTTTGCATCTACAACAATGCAATCAAACATCAACACAAAATGAAAACAATCTATGCTTTTTACATGCTTTTATCTCCTTCTATGCTTACTGATTCACATTGAGATTTTTGCATATTATGTTCCCTCGAGCTCTTCGATGATGTCCTTTATAGGATTTAGAGAGTGATGACTGGGGGCATAATCTTTTCTTTGTCTTTTGCTTGTATGTGAAAATCTAACAACTTTGGAAATTTTGGATTGAAATGGTGTCCGTTTGTAAGAGCCTCTATCTCGAATTGGATGGCCATGCGTACCTTGACCATTGATACCCAGAAAATTCAAGGAAGTTTGATCTAACTATTATATTTTTTGAGTGAGTTCTTTCTCCTATTGTGAAATGCGATCTTACCTAAGGATGTGAATGATAAAGGGTCACTAAGGGTAATTCACATTGGATTTAGAATGATCTCTTGACTGCTTGATGTGTTTGTAACACAAGGCGTATTCTGGTCATCATGACATTTATATTTTGATGCTTATACAAATTGCTATATCAAAATGGACATGATATTTAGGTCATCCTGGCGTTTATGTCTTGGTGCTTATATCTAATCTGACATTCTGAAAATGAAATTAATATTCATATGTCCATGGTTGCCTAACCAGTGGGCATTGTATTGATTCTTGCTTATACAAATCAATATTCATATGTCTATAGTTTCCTAGCTAGTGGACATTGTATTGATTTATTCGGTTACCTAAAAAGTTCAATGATGATAAAAAATTGACACATGATCAGTGACTAGGTCCTAGGTCCTAGGTTTGCATTTCATTTTACACTTTGCATGATTGCATGATCTCACAAATCATTGAATTAAACTTAAATGCTTAAACGATTCTTAAAAAATGCTAAAAACATATCATAAGAGCTGAATCTCACTTGAAGGTTCCTCCAACAAAACAACAAGTGGAATCCTTTTTCGGGATCAAAATCAAAATTTGAGATCGTTTATATTATTCATTTCTTACATAATCAACCTTTAATCATCAAAGAAATCCAAAATTCAACTTAACTGATTATCTTACATCAAACTATCAAAATTTCAACTTGGTTAACCATGGTCAGCTCATGGTCAAACCTAGTCCAACTTGGTCTTCTGGACCTCAAAATGATGCAGAATGTGTTCTTGGACGTGTATAACCACTTCTCAAATCAATTAACATGCTTCTAAACTATAACGCTGACTTTTCTTGTCAGATTTCAATTTTAATCCCGAAGGGGGCATGACATTGCACATCATTCAAAGTCTATAACTCAATTCTATCAATCAATCTTTCCTCAGTAATCAAGACAAAAAACACATCTAGTTGCTGATTCATCTAAAGTCCTCATCACTTGGGGCAAATCTATCATCTCTTGGGGCATATCAGATTCATTTAGTATCCAAATCTATCTTGTAAACTGTATCAGCTTTTCGTAACTATCGATTCATTAGTGTTATTTCCTTGGTTCTTCGTAACTGATGGGTTTAGGATGTGATACCAATATGATTCATACAAGGACATTGAG
This sequence comes from Chamaecyparis obtusa, assembly GCA_027943335.1. Taxonomy (NCBI): domain Eukaryota; kingdom Viridiplantae; phylum Streptophyta; class Pinopsida; order Cupressales; family Cupressaceae; genus Chamaecyparis; species Chamaecyparis obtusa. The sequence continues at coordinate 705,280 of BSBK01001424.1, read as the reverse complement.
GTTTGGAATCGATCACTCACTTCTTTGCAATCATAAGGTTCAGAATCAGGTGTTTTGGCACTTTTTTGTAATCAACGGTTCATTGTTGATATAGCTAGCATCATCTTGATTCTTGGTCATTCTGGGCTTGGGTTGATATCTTTCAATATTTAATCTTTCAAATCAGTTTCATACGTATATCAAAACACAGACTATTCTTTGAACCACTACGCTTTGCACAATGATTCAAAGAGGGGCAAAATGTAATACCCCAAAAATGGGCTATAGGTTCATTAACCTCCTACATCTTCAATTTGAACGAAATCGACATCAAAGTCCTAACCTAAGACACATCTGTACATTATCGAAATCCTAATTGATTTTATCATAAATTCTGCATCGGAGAATATTCCTAGCAATATTCCTATTTATTTTAATTATCTTTAATTTAATTATTATTTGGTGATGAATCCTATTTATCCTAAAGTTTGATTAATTGAATATTCTGAATATTTAATTAATTAGATTAATACTACCACTTAATTACTTAATTAGATTTAATTCTATTTATTCCTAATTAATATTATTTTATTTGACAATAAATCAAATTTGCTAAAAATAATTAGTTGAATTCTTATTTAATTGATTAAATTAAATTGTCAAATTTAATAATATAGTTTTGGAATAAAATTTGATTAAATTAATTGATTAACCCATAAATCAGTTATTTTAAATATATTTTAAATATTATTTGGTGATAAATCATATTTATCCTAAAGTTGATTAATTGAATATGATGAATATTTAATTAATTAATTTAATTCTGCCACTTAATTATTTAATTAGATTTAATTCTATTTATTCCTAATTATATTATCTAATTTTGACAATAAATCAAATCTCCTATGAATAACTGATTAAATATGTATTTAATTGATTAAATCCAAGTTGTCAATATTTAATAATATAGTTTTTGAATAAAAGTTTGATTAAAATAATTGATTAACCCACAAATCAATTATTTTTAAATTTAAAATCAGTTAAGTTGAAGATAAATCACTTTATTTATTTAATTAATTCATGATTATTTGTGCACATTCAAAGAGCAATTAAATTTTAAATCAGAAAATCAATTCAAGTTATCTTTTTGAAACTCAACATCTATTTTGAGTTCAAAGTTTATCTAAACTTTTGATTTGAGTTAAAAAGTTGTTCTTGCATGATTTTGAATGATTTTATGAGTTATCTATTTCTAATTTCTTGTTAACTCAAAAATCAACTTGAGTTCATCAAGAGTGATTTATGACTTTTTCCATGCACCCTCAAGCCCTGGATTTCTATAAAATCAAGGCTCAACTCTTTACAAATCATCCACAGAATTTGCATACTTACTCTGGCGAATTGACACCAGAGGAATCATCAAGCTTCTTGCGAATCAACATTTTGTGAGATCAATCTTGTTTTCAATTCATTCTAGTTTCATATTTCATATCATTGTTAGCTTAATTTGCATATCATTTCAATCCATTTAGATTAATTTATTATCAGTTTTTCTCATCTTATTGCATCAAAAATAAAAAAAAATAGATTAATTTGCATTCATATTTTATTACTTTCATCATTTAAATCCTTCGTTTAGGTGTTGCATTGTTAGTGATCTTGGTCTAATATGAGAATACCATACTCGCACCTACTAGAAGGCAGTAAATCACCTAGTTAGCTATATTGTTCTTAGTTGCATATTTTGATTTTTGCTAACCTCTAATATTTTACTGAAGTGTTGTGTCTACAACTAGGTACAAAATTCACACACACAAAACCCACATTTACTCAAGTACCAATTTCTTAATCACTCAAGGCCCACAAGAGGAAAACTAGAAAGACTAGAACAATATCATCATTCCTGCTAGTCCTATCACTAGATGGGTGACCATGCCATACTAGCAAGACCAATAAATCCATGGTGAGAAAGAAAGGAAGCTTTCCAATTTGTAAGACCAACTCACTACATGTATGGGAAATGACCAATTGCTAAATGCACGAGCTTACACACATACATAAATTAGTAAATCCATGCACTACATGTATGGGAATGTTGCACAAAAAGACCTATCATACATGTAAGACTTACAAAAAATCACACCAATAGTTCCAGATATAATGTGACCCCAATTTCTATCTTATTCCATTCACACCATACACGTAAAATAAATTACCCGAATAAGAAATTTATAAAAGGACTAAGGTCCTGTACAATATGAATGATGATCAAAGGGGGATTAGTCAAATCTACCAATGAAAATTAGGAATAAGAAACCACCTCAAAACAAATATGATTGACAACACCTTGATAGAAGTGATGTCAATACAATATCTATCCTTTAAGGGTTTTGGTTCTTTTTTCATTACGTGGAATAAATGAAGATAAATAAAGGTACAATGCAAAATACCAAGGTATGAACTTGATGAAGCTATAAATGATGTAAATATAGAGGTATAAGATGATTTGTGTGCACCTAGGAATGAAAGAGGAATTACATTGTTATAGATCTATTTTTCTAACAGTCAGGATTCTACAAACACTTGGAATTGTAGATTTCAGGTCTTGTAGTTGTAAACTATCCCTAAAATCAATTTAAGGTGGATCTAGCAGGTAAAAATGGCCAAAATTTACCTATACCCAAGTATAGATCACCAAGATCACTCTATACCTTGGTACAGATCACAAAACTCACCCTATACCATGGGTTTTGGTCTAAAACTTGTAGGGATGCTCTATCTAGTCCCTATCTTCCTGAATTTTATCCAACACCTTTGAAGCTTGTTCCTGCACATAGACAAAAAGGGGAGAAGTTTAAATAAAGGGGTTTTCCTTAGTCAAACTCCTATTTAGGAATCAACATTCAAAATGTAATGAAATTGAATAAGGAAAGATGAAATAGAAGATAGATCTGAATTGTAATTTTCCTCATGCCTTGATGATGTAATGCATCTTTAGATGTGACAAAAAATGTTAATGCAATATCTTGAACTACATATAAACCAAAAAGTAAATCATGAAAGATAAGCATTGGATGATGGATGTTGTAGTTTTCCACAATGCTTGATGAAGAAGAAGAAGAATGCTTTGAAGACTTGAAGAGCTAGATGCTTCAAGACCTTGAGAACACTTGGATGCTTTATGAAACTTTATTGAAAATATGCAGATCATGAATGTTAAAACTCAATCCATCATTTTTTGGGTTAACTCAAGTAGGCCGACTGTAAATCAAAATCCTCCACTAAAAAATTTAGATAGGGACCCAATTTGATTTTGGACAAAAAATTCATGGTACAACTTGCCAAACCCATTCTATACCTAGGTACAAATCACCAGTGTCATTCTATACCCACCAAAAAGGACCCAAAATTGAATTGTGGGTCCCAGAAAGTAAGAGGGTGTGGGATTTGTTTAGACAACTAGTTTCAAGGTTAGGAGAGAATGTAAAGACCATAAATGATAAGGTATGGCCTAGGAGATGAAATGAATTATTTGATTGGGGGAAAATAGAGGAGCACACTTAAAAATAAGGTCCAACCTCATTTTTTGATGAAATTCAATCAATACAAGACTTATAATATTAATTCTAAGGTCCAATCAGCATTGGGATAGTTTGAAATCAATGTGGGAACCCATACATACTAAAATGAGGCTAAAATGAGCACCAAATCATGGTTCCTTACTTTATAGGATGGTACATTTATTCCCCACTTTAGTAGGACTATGAATCCAGCTCATGCTCATAGTAAAGTAGAAGAAAGAGAGAGGAGGTGAAGATATTAAAAAAACTACAGGGAGATAAAATATCACTGAGTTCAAGGACATAAGCCCCCAAACCAAGGATCTTAACTTGTATATACATATGAAAGGACACATAAAACAACCAAAACATTATAAATCTTCCTAAGATTACAAGTCAAATAGTTGAAGAGACCTTGCTAAAGAAAATATCTCAACCACTAGCATCACGCTCAGAAAGCTATTGCAAAATCATAAGTGGTAACCTCAAAAGAGAAATAGAGCACAAAAAAGATAAGAAAAGACTCCATTATCTTGTTGGAGATTTCTATATTATCATACATATATGTGCTAACATCAATTTTTTTCATTGATGTAAACATATTCCTATTATTTGTGACAATGTTCCTAGTATGTTCAGTGAGAAGATTAGTTTGGTATTGCTACTGTATTGAAGATAAGATGATGCAAATGTAAAGATAGTTTTAGGGATGTCTTTAGTTTACCTATATCAATTTATAGAGGTTCACATGGTGATTTGAGTGAGTTGTGATTTATTGATCAGAGACTAGTATTCGTGGTGTTCGAGAAGAGACAATGTTTTAGTGTCAGGATCGGTGTGGTTTGATTATGCAACATTTTTGGTTGTTAACATATTGGTGATTTTAGGACATGGATATGCATCCTCAACTAGAGTGGTTCATGATTTGGATTATGAAAAGCTATTTTTCTTGAGTGATAGAGGTTACTGATTGGTGTTCTTGATGAACTGTACAAAGATGAAGGTGAATTTTGAGACAAAGTTGTTTTGGTCATTTCTATAGTATTTCACATTTCTTGATAATATTTTTAGATAATTTATATTCATGTTTCTAGATCTCATTGAGTTATGTGATTGGATTTGGTGATTTTTATGTGGTGCATTGGTGTTTTTATTATTCTTGGACTACATGGTGGTGTAGCGGGTTGTGATGGATTGTGGTGTGATTTATGGAGCTGGAGAATGTTTGAGGATGGATATTTGGATCCTTACTATGTATTTACTAACATGTTTTGGATCACATTGATTATTTTGTTGTGTTTGATTAATTAACGTGGTAAGGTTGATGTCAATGCTATTTATTTCTACAAGGTTGATGAAATGTATAAAAATATGTAATCATTTATAATTGTGAAGGAATGAGAGAGGATCCTACATGTGTATGAGATATTGTGGGAAGAGGAATGAGTGGAATCTAAAACTAAGGAAGAGATCTTATGTATAATTTACTTCATTAGAAATTTATTGGCATAACATAGATGATATCAGTTAGTTCATGATTAATAGATTGTTGTCCATCTACTTGCTATAAGGTAGTGAGCCTTCCTTTGGGTTGTAGCCCGTATTGTATTTGATAAGTGAGCTCTAGGAAGTGTGTTTGACTGCATGTGGATTCCCCTTTTATTACTCTTAACCAAGTATGGTGCTTTTAACATAGTATATCATCTTGTGGGTTTGATCCCTACCATGGTTTTTCACCTGACATGGTTTCCATGTCAAAAATATTGGTTTTATGTGTTTCTTAATGTGTTTTGATCTTGATTTAATGTTCATCATTCATATCTAAGATACAAAGTATAAAAGTTGATTGAGATTTTAAGTTTTGGGATACAACTGATTCAACCTCCCTCTCAGTTGTGTATACTACCTTGTTCCTAACAATTGGTATCAATGCCAAATTATCTTTTGGGAGCTTGATCAATTAAGGATATTCAAGATGGAAACATTTAAGAAGGAGAGTTTGAGATTTGAAGGCACTAACTATTCTATATGGAAGGTTTAGATGATTACACACTTGAGATGTATGATAGAAGATCATTGGGAGATCACTAAGTCTTACAATACTCCTCCAGATCTTTCTACTATTAGAATAACTGAGAGGGGGGTGAATCAATTATCTAGTGTCCCAATACAAAATGTATAATCCAAAATCAAATACTTAAAACTTCTGATACTCGGTAACTTAAAATACTATACTGTCTATGCTTTTACTGATTACTAGTCTAAAACATATAGCAACTATCGATCAAATCAAATATGCAACATGCAAATATGACATCAAACAAATATCACAATCAACACATAACATAAGAGATTTAACGTGGAAACCCTATGAAGGGAAAAACCACCTGGGACCAGCAACCCAAAAATATTCACTCTTCTAAAGTGAGGTCAGTGAAGACCCAACCCCGTTAAAGGTTACAAACACACTGTTAGGTGTGACCTTGTTAGAGGATTTTAGACCAACCGTTATCGTCCAACTAGTAGTCACTCTGGGGTTGACAGGATAACAATGTTCATTCTACGAATGATACATAAAAGACTTTCTTAGTCCACTCAGTTAAGAGATTTGACTATGTACAATGGTTAAATATGTAACAGTAGGTGATCTGATCTATTACAATTTCAATTGTAGATATACATATCAATATTCAGCTCATACAAATCTTTCTGATTAATGTAACATTCCCGATTCAATAATATATCAACTTACTATCTGTTGGTAATTACTCTCTATCGCTCAGTAATGCTCTGCAATTTGGTTCTCCTTGACCTATATGATCAAAATCCATGAAAACTTGTTCACGTGATGATTCTGCAGTTTCCTTTTCTTTCGGCATCACACTCACTTATGAAATCTCCAGTCTCTTATATAGACATGTAAACCATTTTCTTCTGCTCCATCAAATTTTTCTGCTTAATCATCTTCATTGATTTTTCCCCTTAAACATACCTTAGCACTTGTGTCAATAACATGTTTGATTCTCATCCTTTAGATCTTTCCTGAATTTTGTTAGCCATCAATCTATGTAGCAAACATTATCTGTTACCTCAAAATCATACACTTTCCAGCTCATCAATCTTATCGGCTAAGCTGGTCATTTAGTTCAGTCTATTCTTCTTGGTTAACAAAGAAATGCATCAGTGAACATAAGCTCGGTTTACACTGTGCTCGATATACACTACACTCTATCGGTGTATACTAAAATGCTTCATCAACTGACAACACTACCTTGTGTCTTTATAATCTTTTCCTCATCATAGATGAATGAAACATAATCAAGTCAATATCATAAGGTCACAAACTCATCAGAAAGTTACTCAATGTAATCTTTATCCTCATTTGTCATATCCATCTTCCTCATGTTGATATTTTTGTACTTCATCTCTTTTACTCTTTTTCTATAGATGTTTTGGTATAGTAACTTACAAGATAAGTGCTATCAAACTAGTTGACATCAATGACAACATAATATTGATTTAATCATATTACATATCTAATCAATCATCTTGGTGATCTTAAATCACAGATTCTTCAATTGAGTTCTAAATCAGTTGTAGTTCATCATCTACTACCACTACAGATAAGAAGAAGCAATTTGAGTACAATATGAGAAAAAGAAGCATTTTTGAGTGCCTTGTTAGATAAAAAATATTAAAATTTTATGGAATTAGAGACTTGATGCAGGAGCATCCTGGGTGTAAGAGCAATCTTGCATCACCCAAAAATATTTCTGTTTTTGTATTCAATAAGGGCTATTTTGTGCAGAGCTGCTATTTATGGAAAGTTACTATTTTTGGTAATTTTTGCATGTGCTCAGAATGATCTGATTTCTTTCTTGGAGGTTCATTTTGGTCATGTAAGTCTGCCAGTAAAGTTTCATTGCCAGATCAAGTGTATATTGGAAGATATTGAAGATTTTCGGTATTGGCAGCAGGGTACAGAAACTTCGAACTCAGTTTTGAAGGCTTTAGAGGCCCCAGATGAGGTCAAAAATTTGGGTGACGGGCGCTTGCACTGGTCATGCCTGTAGAGCACTTTGTGGCATTTCCAAAATGGGGTTATAATAGCCGATCGGGTCAACTGGTGATGACTTATGGTCTTTGGAAGTTGGGCCACCTGAAATGGCGAAAAATAATTTTCTTCAAAATTTCTGTTCAGGTTTCAAAGGTTATCTTGAGCCGACTATGATGTAATAAAATGTAAAATAAAATAATTCTAAGTTTGGTCGGCCTTATTGGCTAAAATTTTGGAACCTTCCCAGGTGGTGGATAATTGCCTATATAAGGAAGGCTGTATTATTGTCTTAGGCAGTTCAGAATAGTTCTGGGTAATAGTTCAAGGCTTTGTCCTACAGAATATTGTAAGGGAATGCCCATGTGGCTTTGCATATTGTAATTTTTAAAGTTTGTAATTCCACATTTGTGGAGATAATAAGAAGCCAATTTTCTGTTCTTGCATATTATTGTTGTTGTTTCTCTATTTCTGTTGTGTTTGTGGTATTAAGGGGAGCACCCTTCATCAAGTGGTATCAGAGCAGGAGTTCTTGAGTGTGTAAATAGATCGCCGACTGTGAGGCAGTTTGCACTAGGACCGTGGTTAGGGTTTCAGCGCGCATCGCAAAAATGCCTCCACGAAGGGAATGTGGCGGAAGAGCTGGTGTTGTAACACCTGAGGTTAGAGAGCTGCAGAGACAAGTGCGAACATTGCAAGAAGAGATTCGCAGAGGAATGAATCTTAATGTCAGAGATGAAAGCGAGGATGAAGCCGAAGAAGAATATCAAGAAGGAGAAGCTGAAATTGTGAACCAGGAGGAAGAAAGACTTTTGCGAGCAATTTTCAAGATTGGGAAAAGACCTAAGATTGAGGTTCCTACATTTTTTGGAAATCTTAACCCAGAGGAATTGATCGACTGGATCAATGAATGTGAGGAATATTTTGAGTATGAAGATGTTGAGGATCCTGATAGGGTCAAATTTGCGAAGGCCAGACTGAAAGGTCATGCGAAGATCTAGTGGCAAGAAATTCAATTGGAGCGAAATAGAAGAGGGAAAGATAAAATCACAAGATGGGATCGGATGGTGGATAAATTGAAGCGACAGTTCATTCCTGTTGATTATGAGCTTGATCTACTAAAGAAAATGAAAAGTTTGAAGCAAGCAGGAAGATCTGTTCAGGAGTATATAAAGGAGTTCTATCGACTCCTCATCAGAACAGGCCATGCAGAAGCTGATAAGGAGAAAGTTGCCCGATACCTTAATGGGTTAAGGCCAAGCATTCAGGAGGAGTTGAATCTGGTTCGAATGAACAGTATTGAGGAGGCATACCAATTTGCCCTTAAAGTAGAGGAAAAGCTGAACAAGAAGTTTGAGAGTAGACAAAACGGAAGAGGTCACGGTGGACGATCTGGTGGACAGTCATATGGTGGCCGAAATGAAGATCTGAAAAAGAAGGATGAGGCCAGTAGCAGTCAGAATCAGCGAGGAAATAATTCCAATCACTTCCAGGATCAGAATAATAGAGATCAGAGAGGAAGAGGAAGAGGACAAGGATCTGGAAGAGGTGGCTTCCGTGGAACATGTTTTCACTGTGGAGAAGAAGGTCATAGGGCATTTGAATGTCCTCAGCGCCAAGGCAGAACAGACAGGAGAAATGAAGGCCAGGCCAGAGTTGCACATGTAGATGAAGATGCCAGATCATCAAATTCTAAAGATGCTGAAAGAGGAGAAACGTTGATTAACAGAAGAGTCTTGTTGAGTGGTGAGAATGAACCTGAGCAAAGGAGGAGCCTATTTCGCACCAGGTACAAGTGTGAAGGTAAATGTTGTGATGTGATTATTGATAGTGGAAGCACTGACAATTTGGTGTCAGAAGAGATGGTGACAAAGTTGAAGCTCAAGAGACAGAAACACCCACATCCATATCGGATTGCCTGGGTACAGGATGACCACAGGGTCATGGTCAATGAACAATGCCTGGTGAAGTTCAAGATTGGTGGATACCAAGATGAGGTATTGTGTGATATCATATCTATGGATGCATGTCATATGTTGTTGGGTAGACCATGGCAGTTTGACAGATGTGCTGTACATGATGGTCGTGCGAATACCTATTCCTTGACAAAGGATGGAGTGCGACATAAGCTAAAACCATTGAAGGAGACCGAAGAAAAGGTATGTGGTAATGCAAGGATAACTTTTGTTGATGGAAGAAATTTCCTAGATGGTATGAGGCATGAGCATGTATGTTTTGCTTTAATTCCAAAAGCTGGTAAAGAGGAAGTAGAAGATGTTCCTGTAGAAGTTGTAGATTTGTTGAATGAGTTTCAGGATATTGTATCCGATAACATGCCTGATGGATTACCACCAGTCAGAAAGATCAGTCATTAGATGGACTTGATCCCAGGAGCAAGTTTGCCGAATAAGGCAGCACACAGAATGACACCTGCAGAAATTGAGAAGTTGAACAGACAAGTACATGAACTGTTACAGAAAAGATTGATCCGTGAGAGTCTGAGTCCCTGTGCTGTACCAGCGGTATTAGCACCAAAGAAGAATGGAGAATGGAGGATGTGTACGGATTCTAGGGCAATAAACAAGATCACAATCAAGTACAGGTTTCCATTGCCATGAATGGATGATATTATGGACTGTTTGAGTGGAGCTGTGTATTTCTCAAAGATAGATCTGAAGAGTGGATATCATCAGATTCAGATCAGAGAAGGAGATGAATGGAAGACTGCCTTCAAGACAAAGGAAGGACTATATGAGTGGTTAGTCATGCCTTTTGGGCTAACCAATGCACCGAGCACTTTTATGCGGCTCATGAACGAGGTTCTGAAAGAATTTCTGGGTAAGTTTGTCATTGTTTACCTAGATGATATTTTGATTTTTAGCAAGACATTGGAGGAACATATGATGCATATTCGTATGGTGTTTGAGAAGTTGAGAGATGAGAAATTGTTGATTAATTTGAAGAAGTGCAGTTTTGTGAAGAAAGAGTTAGTGTATTTGGGATTTGTAGTTTCAGCAGAAGGTCTAAAAATGGACCCAGAGAAGGTACATGCTATCCTTGAATGGCCTACTCCAAGGAGTGCTACTGAGGTAAGATCTTTTCATGGTCTAGCTAACTTTTACAGAAAGTTTATCAGAAATTTTAGCAGTATTTGTGGACCCTTGACTGAAACAATGAGAGGGGATAGAAAAGAGTTTAAGTGGACAAATGGGGCAGAAAGGAGTTTTCAATTGTTGAAACAAAAAGTTACAGAAAAACCTATTTTAGCACTTCCAGATTTTAATAAGGTGTTTCAAGTAGATTGTGATGCTAGTGGTACTGCAATAGGAGCTATTATGAGCCAAGAAGGTAAACCTGTTGCTTATTTCAGTGAGAAGTTAAATGATGCCAAGAGGAAATATTCTATTTATGATCAGGAATTTTATGCTATAGTTCAGGCATTAAAGAAGTGGAGACATTATCTACTTCCTAAGGAGTTTGTTTTGTATACTGATCATCAAGCTTTGCAATATTTGAATAGTCAAGGAAAGTTGAATCAGAGGCATTTGAAATGGGTTGAGTTTTTGCAGAGTTATACATTTGTTTTGAAACACAGGAGTGGAAAGTCTAATAGGGTTGCAGATGCTCTTAGCAGAAGGCAACTATTGTTGACAGAAATGCAGATTGAAGTGGTTGGGTTCAAGGAACTCAAGAATTTGTATCCAGAGGATCCTAATTTTGGTGAAGCTTGGAAAGCTTGTACAGACCCTGTTACTCTAGACAGGATGAAATGGCTGGATTTCATCATCCAAGATGATATGCTATTCAGAGGGAGTCAGTTGTGCATTCCACGAAGTTCTATGAGGGAGAATCTCATCAAGGAGAAGCATAGCGGAGGATTGGCTGGACATTTTGGTCGTGACAAAACCCTTTCTTTGGTTAGTGAGAATTATTATTGGCCACAGTTGCAGCAAGATGTGAAGAAGTTTGTACAGAGTTGCAGAGTATGTCAAATGGCGAAAGGAGTGAAGCAGAATACAGGGTTGTATCAGCCATTGCCTATACCAGAGAAGCCTTGGGAGGATATCAGTATGGACTTTGTTCTTGGTTTACCGAGGACACAGTGGGGACATGATTCAATTTTTGTAGTAGTTGACAGATTTTCAAAGATGGCACATTTTATTCCCTGCAAGAAGACTAATGATGCTGTTCATGTAGCAGAATTATTTTTCAGAGAAGTAGTGAGACTTCATGGTTTGCCAAAGACCATAGTTTCAGATCGGGACACTAAGTTTGTTGGATATTTCTGGCGTACATTGTGGAAGAAGTTGAAGATAGATTTGAAGTTTAGTTCATCACATCATCCACAGACTGATGGACAGACAGAGGTGGTGAATAGGAGTTTGGGAAATTTGCTGAGATGTTTGGTTGGAGATAAGCCAACAGGATGGGATTTGATTTTACCACAGGCGGAATTTGCATACAATAATTCTGTCAACAGGAGCACTGGTAAATCACCATTCCAAATTGTATATGGAAGTAGTCCAAGAAATGCATCTGAATTGAGAAAGATAGATAAAGGAGAAATAAGTAGTGCTGAAGCTGAGGATTTTGCAGAACATTTGAAGAACATCCATGAGGAGGTGAGGAAGCATATTACCAAGATGAATGCACAGTATAAGGCTAAGGCAGATGTGAAAAGGAGGTATAAGGAATTTTAGGTTGGTGATGAAGTCATGGTTCATTTGCGGAAGGAGCGGTTTCCAGTTGGTACATATAACAAGCTGAAAATAAAGAAGTTTGGACCATGTAGGATACTGAAGAAACATGATTCAGGAAACGCATATGAGGTAGAATTGCCTACTGAGCTAAATATTTCACCAGTGTTTAACATTTCAGATCTGACAGAGTATCATGAAGGAGGTGTTGAAGATGAGATCACAGCAGCACAGTGGAGTATTCCAGCAACTAGTTCAGACACTAAGGAGATTGAAGATATACTGGACAGTCGTGTTGGCAGAAGCACAAGGAACAGGACATATGAAGAATATCTGGTCAAGTGGAAAGGACGACCTGTTGAAGATTTATCATGGCTGACAAAGGAGGAGGTTAGCCGTCTCGGTTTTCCTCTGCACACCTGAGTCGTGACAAGGTCACTTCTCAAATTACCCCGGGTGTCTGATGCAGGAGCATCCTGGGTGTAAGAGCAATCTTGCATCACCCAAAAATATTTCTATTTTTGTATTCAATAAGGGCTATTTTGTGCAGAGCTGCTATTTATGGAAAGTTACTATTTTTGGTAATTTTTGCATGTGCTCAGAATGATCTGATTTCTTTCTTGGAGGTTCATTTTGGTCATGTAAGTCTGCCAGTAAAGTTTCATTGCCAGATCAAGTGTATATTGGAAGATATTGAAGATTTTCGGTATTGGCAGCAGGGTACAGAAACTTTGAACTCAGTTTTGAAGGCTTTAGAGGCCCCGGATGAGGTCAAAAATTTGGGTGACGGGTGCTTGCATTGGTCAAGCCTGTAGAACACCTCGTGGCATTTCCGAAATGGGGTTATAATAGCCGATCGGGTCAACTGGTGATGACTTATGGTCTTCGGAAGTTGGGCCACCTGAAATGGCGAAAAATAATTTTCTTCAAAATTTCTGTTCGAGTTTCAAAGGTTATCTTGAGCCGACTATGATGTAATAAAATGTAAAATAAAATAATTCTAAGTTTGGTCGGCCTTATTGGCTAAAATTCTGGAACCTTCCCAGGCGGTGGATAATTGCCTATATAAGGAAGGCTGTATTATTGTCTTAGACAGTTCAGAATAGTTTTGGGTAATAGTTTGAAGCTTTGTCCTACATAATATTGTAAGGGAATGCCCATGTGGCTTTGCATATTGTAATTCTGAAAGTTTGTAATTCCACATTTGTGGAGATAATAAGAAGCCAATTTTCTGTTCTTGCATATTATTGTTGTTGTTTCTCTATTTCTGTTATGTGTTTGTGGTATTAAGGGGAGCACCCTTCATCAAGACTACACATCAGATATGGACAAAACTAGAAGTTTTTCATGAAGCATATGCATGTGTGAAGTAAGATAAGTTGGAGAGTTTGAAAGGAAAGTATGAAACATTGAAGATGAGAGAGGATGAAAACATCAGTTCTTACACACAAAAGGTGAATGATCTTGTTTGTAGAATCCAATGCACTGGTGGAAAATTGGAGGAAGATAAAATTGTTTCTAAGATACTTAGATCCTTGCTGATGGGGTTAGCTAGGATAGACTAGCTAGTCTATGCTTTGCACCTTGTCTAAGGTCTCCTGTGTACTCTAACACCTATGGATGATCTATAGGATACTTATGACATGCAAGTACCCCTTGATCTACCCAACTATCCCACCAAGTTCAATCAATCTTCATTCAGCAATATACCATGCTTTGCTAGTTAGCAATTTAGCCTTCTCCTAGGCTTTTTAAGGGTCTTTTGACTCCCAAAGATAACACATGCTCCCACAGTGAAATATAATAGGTTCCAAGGTGTTTTTGAGGCATTTAACACCTACTCATAACATTAGATCCATTGGGTTTTCACCCGATTTGATAGTTTCTTTGGAAACTAGGGCTACTAGAATAGGCCTAATTAGCCCTCTTCCAAATTTATAGGACCTATAACTCCTTTCCCGTATAGAACCAAGCCTACTGGTCTTAAGGATACTTTCTTCTATTGTCCTATACTCAAGGATTTTGGAGGTCTTGGGTTGCCAAAAGGCCGTACAATGTACTTTGCAAAAAATGAGGGTTTTGAGGGTTTCTAGGCTATTCCATGCTCCTTGCTTCACCAGAGCCTATCCACAATGTTTCAAGACTTCTCCTTCATAGGTTAGGTCCTTCATATGTCCCTTAAGACTCCCTCAAAAGGCCAGGTCTTGACCCTTCACCATTTTCTTGCTGGAGCTTTCCAAAGGTTGCTTGAACCTAGCCGGATTCATGAAGAACTCGCCTAGGGCATCAACAAAAAAATGTTTGTCTTTCTCCTCAAGGGCCCTGCATTTTTAGAAATGTACATTAGGGTCTATACTTCCATTATCCACATTTCCATGGCAAACCCATGGTGGACAAGAAAGTTATAGCCCCATTTGCAAGAAGTTCTCCAAACTGGCAGAGCACTAACACACAGAGATATATATACAAAATATGCTACAAAATACAAAAGAACCTAAACTAATTCACACATAAAGAAGTCTAAACAATAATAACCAAAGAAAGCCTTCAAAGATTCAAAAAACTCCACTGTATTCACAATATCTCAGTCATAACAGTGACTGTTACACACTCAAAGTAAACCAGTATGCCTGTACCGTACTATAACTTCACATAGATTGCTTCACCAACCCATACATTAGGGTTTTTAGGCATTAAATATGTATTTCCTTTTGTGTATGTTAGTCTTGTTAGTCTCATGTGTCTATTGGTTGAGTAAACCATTACAAAAGCAAGACATTGCTAAAGTTGCTTGCAACTTTTTAGCCACTTGTAGTTGCTTGAACAATTTTGTTCTTCAAGACAAATAGTCTATTTTGAGGCTTACCAAGCACTCATTTTCTTCACCACTCAATAAATTCTAAAACCATAGACCCCAACTAAACACTTTGCTAAAGTAAAGGACAAAACAAGCCTAAAGAGACAAACAAACTTCTAGGACTAACTCTTAGCCTAGACACAACCAAAATGGAGTCAAGCATCATAATGAATCTTATTTCTATTTACATGCATTTGACACACCAAAATAAGAAGGTGAGGGCCCTCATAGAGGTGCTCCTGCACCACTTGCCTCCTTACAATCACAAGGTTTCTTCTATTGAAGAGATCAGGACCGCGGTAGGGGTAAAAAGAGACACATTGGTTGGTAAGTTATCTTCCTTTGAAATGAGAGAATTTGGTGATAGCTTTCCTAAAGTTTAATATTATTTTAAAGCTACTATTTATAAGGATAAGAAAATATATGACCTTGGAGAAATTTCATCAAAGTATGGATCTAGCTGTAATCACCAAAAATGGACAAGATAATTCATGTGATTAATCAAGGCAAAATCAAGGTAATTGAATCGAATCAAGCATTTGGCCAATCAAAATTAAAATCAAGTCTTAATTCAATATGATTCAAAATCTAAAGCCAAAAGAGCAATTAAAAACTATTAAATCAAGTGAAATTAAATCAAATGTGCAATTAATCTAATTAATTATATAGTTTGAATTAAATCAAATCAACCCATTCAAGGGGTGCACATGGCTAAATAAGTGAATTAAAATTAATTAATTAAATCCTAATTTCTCTCAACACCACATGGGAGGAAAAAGCCTCAACCAATGGGATTTAAGGAAATGCACTCACATGGATCAAGCCAAATTCAATCTCAATCACTCAAAGTGAAAGAGCATCTTGTCCACTCATCTTGTCTGCTTGTCCCAAGCTTTGAGGACACAATATTTAAATTGTCTTCAAAGGGTGGAACCAAAGACTAAACTCAAGCTTAATCATGATCAACACAAATACACCCCCTACCCTTGTCTAAATCTATAAAAGGAAGGCCAAAATCAATCATAATTCATAACCACAAATCTGAGAATTGCATCTAACCTCTTGAGAATTATAGATAGAAAGGCAATTTAGAAGCAATTTAGCATTTCAATTTGAATTAATTGTTAGCATTTACTTTATCATAATCATTTCTCATTCTAGGACTATCATTAATGGAGGCTTGCTAAGAGCTTCACATTAACACTATTAGTTAGAGAGCCATAGGATGCTTAATTGCTCATTCATTTGCTAAATAGATGCTATAGTGTGGTTTATTTAGTTTCTATTTCATTTATTGTTCAATACTAATTCTATGAAGATACTATTTCTAGTATACTGAAGCTAAATGAAGCTTTTCTTTTGGTTCCTGGTTTGGTCCATTGGTAAGATTTGGTCTTTGAGGTAAGTGTAAATGGCTCCATACCAAGGGGATTCATGTGTAGTTTAGCAGGCAAATGGTATAAGGATGGGTGGGGTCAAATGCAGGTTGTTCCACTTCTACCAGGAATTCATATCTGGTGCTTTGATCCGACATTTGTAGAAGTGATGCCAAAGTTTCCATTGCATCTGCTACTCTATTTTTCTCTCATGGTACTTGCTCAAATGTAATAAGAGTAAAGTACTTAAGATTTTCCACCATGTTTTTTTAAGGCACCAACTTGTCATCTTTCATCTGATATTCTTCATTAATCTAATTAATGACTAGTTGAGAGTCTCCATAAACCTTTAGTTATGTTACCTTCCTTTCTAATGCCAACTTGATTCCAATAACCAAGGCTTCATATTCTGCTATGTTATTAGTGCATGGAAATAGCAATTTATAAGACTTTGGGATTGTAGATCCTTGAGGGGTAATCAAGAGTATGCCTACTCCTGATCCATGTTGAGTATATGAACCATCAAAATATAGTTTCCATTTCTTTGCCTCAACGTTCACAATCTCAAAATCTGGAAATTCTACTTGAATTGGATAATCATCTTGGAGTGGTGATTCTGCTAATTGGTCAGCAATGACTTGCCCTTTGATATATTTGCGGTCTACAATAACTTCACCCAACTCTTGCATAAAGATACAGTTTTCAAATGGGATGAAAAGTGTGAAGAAGCCTTTAACATGTTGAAGAAATACCTCATGAACCCTCCAATTTTGATGCCACCTATCAGAGGCAAACCTTTGATCTTATATATTTTAGCAAAAAGAATTCATTGGGGGCACTTTTGGCCCAAGAAGATGAATCAGGAAAAGAAAAAGCAATATACTATATAAGTAAAAATTTGGTCAAATACGAACATTCATTAAAAGGGGGTGCTTGGCCATGGTTTTTTATTCCCAAAAACTACGCCACTATATGTTAGCTCATAAGATAAGACTCATTGCCAAGATTGATCCTTTGAAGTATTTACTTAGAAAAACAACATTAAATGGAAGGCTAGTGAAATGGGTGATGGTGTTGAGTGAATTTGACATTGAGTATGTAGACCTCAAATCTATCAAAGGGCAAGTCATTGTTGACCAATTAGCAGAATCACCACTCCAAGATGATTATCCAATTCAAGTAGAATTTCTAGATTCTGAGATTGTGAATGTTGAGGCAAAGACATGTCAACTATATTTTGATGGTTCATATACTCAACATGGATCAGGAGAAGGCATACTCTTGATTACCCCTCAAGTATCTACAATCCCAAAGTCTTATAAATTTCTATTTCCATGCACTAATAACATAGCATAATATGAAGCCTTGGTTATTGGAATCAAGTTGGCATTAGAATGGAAGGTAACAAAACTAAAGGTTTATGGAGACTCTCAACTAGTCATTAATTAGATTAATGAAGAATATCAGATGAAAGATGACAAGTTGGTGCCTTACAAAAACATGGTGGAAAATATTAAGTACTTTACTCTTATTACATTTGAGCAAGTACCACGAGAGAAAAATAGGGCAGCAGATGTAATGGCAACTTTGGCATCACTTCTACAAATGCAGGATCAAAGCGCTAGATATGAATTCTTGGTAGAAGAAGTGGAACAACCCGCATTTGACCCCACCCATCCTTATACCATTTTCTTGCTAACTACACATGAATCCCCTTGGTATGGAGCCATTTACACTTACCTCAAAGACCAAATCTTACCAATGGACCAAACTAGGAACCAAAAGAAAAGCTTCATTCGCCAAGCCGCTCGATATACCTTAATATCAGAAACATTGTATCATAAGAGTCTTGACGGAATGCTCCTTAGATGTCTAGAGGAAGAGGAATCAAACGTAGCCTTGCGAGAAATCCACAAGGGAATCTATGGGTCACATTTGAATGGATTAACCCTAGCTAAGAAACTTCTTAGGATAGGATATTTTTGGCCTACAATGGAGAAAGACACTTGTCACTTTGCCAAAACTTGTAGAAAGTGTCAATTTCATGGAAACTTGATACATGTGCTTGCACAAGAGCTTCATCTGATGATAATACCTTGGCCATTTTCTCAATGGGGTCTAGATTTAATAGGAATGATTTATCCACCATCCTCGAATGGTCATAAATTCATTATCATGGCAATGTAGCACTTTACCAAATAGGTGGAAGCTGTACCCTTATCAATTGCAATAGGAAAACAAATATCTTTGTTTATCCTAAACCACATCATTTGTAGATATGGTGTACCTAATGCCATCATAACGGATAATGCAAAGCACTTCAAAAACAAGGACCTAAATGAATTATGCACAAAGTTCCTCATGATCCATCATTATTCATCAATATATTATCCCTAAGCTAATGGACAAGTAGAAGCAATGAATAAAAACATCTTGAAGATATTGAAGAGAATGGTGGACAATTCAGGTAGAGATTGACACATAAAAATAAACCCGACCTTGTGGGCTTATAGAACAAGCATCAAAATGCCAACAGGAGCTACACCCTTTTCCTTAGTCTTTGGAACAAAAGTAGTTTTACCTTTAGAGGTAGAACTTCCATCTTTAAGGGTATCTCTTCATGGTTTGATAAGCGAGGAAGAGTATAGAGTGGCTAGGTTGCATGAAATAGAACTCCTAGATGAGAAACATCAACAAGCATTTGATCACTTGAAGGTATATCAAAATAGAATGTCAAGGACTTATAACATGCATATCAAGTCAAGAACATTTCAAATATGTGACCTAGTTTTGTGAGAAAATCCCAAGAACCAAGAAGAAAGGGAAAAGAAAGGAAAATGGGAAGCGAACTGGTTAGGACCATTTGTGATCACTTCATCTTTTGGGACATGTACCTAAAGATTAGCAGATTGTCAGGGAGAAGAGCTACAAGAACATATCAATAGCATTCATCTAAAGAGTTTCTATACATAAGGTAGATGAATAAGTATAAATAATATCAGAAAATAGATGGAAAGCATCATATTTATTGCACATAGTCAAAAGAGATCTTGAAAAAGCCAAAAACATTTGAAAAGAAGAAAAGAACAAATAAATTTGAAAAGTAGAAAAGATAAAAAATAGTGGAAAATTGAGTATGAAGAAAGCCCAAAAACATTCGGAAATGATCCTCAAAAGATGTTGTCTTGGTGAAAACCTAGCAAATAGGCACCTTGATGATATGAAAAAAAAATTGAAAAAAAAGAAAAATACAAAAAAAATAAAAAAAGAGAAAAAGTATCTTGGTGAAAACCTAGCAAATAGGCACCTTGGTAGAAAAAAAGAAGAGAAAAAGCTTTAAAAATAGAAAAAGAAAGCAAGATCCATTCAATCGGTGAAAACCTGGTAAACATGCACCATTGAAAGTCCAATTCATTCGCATGCCTATAAGGTCACCTTGTAAATATTGCATTCACCAGCATTTGTATATATTGCATAATAAAACCCCATAGTTGCATTTGCAAGTACCTAAAGATTTTGGTCACCTAATCTACAAATTATCCTAAGTCCAACAATCAAAATCATATCAAATTGGGGGCAATCTACTCAAAAGGAGGAATGATTCATCAAAAGAAAACTTCAATCAATCAGTGAATCAAGTCATAAAAAATGCAAGTAAAACACTTCATCAAATCTTCAATCCTAAATCCAATTTGAATCAAAAGCAAAATTTGATCTGAGATCTTACATGACCTTATCTTTATTAGGATTAAAACTATGAAATGAATGGAGCTACACTTGAAATATGGATTTGAAAAATATTGCAAATTTTTTTCTAAGTGTTGACTTGATTGATGAAATCATGTCTTTCTAGCGAATCAATGAAAGTTTCTAAATGAGATGAGCTATGATGAAAGCATGATATTTAGTTGATTTTTGAATGACTGTCTTAAGATCAAAGTTTTGAATCATGTATTATTTGTCTAAGGATGCGATCATCAAAGAATCATTGAGGACTTGTATATAGGATAAAACTAAGATCTTTGTTTGCTTACGTAAAAGGATACCTTGGCTATTTTGATCTTCAATATCATAATACCAAAATCTACTTGCAACATATAATCTGATAAAATTGGTATTCACACTCTCATGATTGATTTCAATCAGTGATAGTCGTACCTGATAAGAGATGGGAAAGAAAAACAAGAGGTGCAAAAAGTATTCATATCATCATAGTTTAACTAGTGATGGTTGTACTAAAATGGGATTCCAAAAATGCTCAATGATGATTATAAGCTCCAAATTTTTGAATAATGACAGTTAGTTGCATACATCTCAGATTAAATTTATTTAATGTATTTTGCATTTCTCAGTTTATAATTGCAAGAGGGAAAATGAACAAAAAGAAAGGGGGTGTAGTCAAATCAAAAATCAAAGAATCATCAAAAACTATATGTGATCGAATGTGTTGGAAATTAAAAAAACAAAAAAAACAAAGTACATTTCATTAGTTCACTTTCATTAGTTAGGTTCATTTAAGAACACAACATTAAGTTGCATTGAATCATTGAAAACATTTCATTAGATTCATTTTATCTTGCATTAATTTTGTGTATTCCATCATTCAAACCATTAAGTTCATTACATTAAATTGTACAAGTCATGTACCATCATTGTCATTACGTTCATTGTATTAAGTTGCATTAATTTTTATCATTAGAATCATTGATATGTCATTTGCATTAGGTGGCATACACCATTGCATTTATTAATCATTACATCATTATATCTATTACGACATTGGATTTCAAATAGATCATAAACCATTAGGTGCATATCATTTAAGTAATCTTAGAAGCATGGAATCATACATATAAATCCATTCCACCAAAGCATTACATATCCATTTCACATTTCATTATTTCATATCATTTCATTGCATCACATAGCATTTATAAAATCAGCAAAGCATTAAACATTATAACACATCTATATATTCATTATATTTATCCATCTATTCTATGTCATACATAAGACAACCATTTAAAGCATCAATAGGACATATGCATACATTTCAGAACCTGCATCTGAAAAACACAAAACAAAGCATATAGGAGATAGAAGCATCTAGATCTGCATATCATGTTAAAACATCTGAAAAGGAGATAAAAATCATCACGACATCATATATAGTGAAAGCTATCAAAATGAGTATCAAATTCTATAACATCATCATGAACTAAACAACATATCAAAGTCCATCAAAGTGATCATAAAAGCAATATCTAGATAATCGATGTCTATCAAAGTATCACTATCAGCATAAAAAATATAGATCAAATCAAATGATACAATAAGAGTCCAATGTCTTGATAACAAAAAAGAGAATGAGATAACATATATCATCAAAGCAACAAAAATATCTCAACTGGCTGAACCACCAGCACCATCGGTACCATCAGGACCAAGAGCACTATTTGGAGGATGACTCGAGCTCGCCTGTAATCTCGACTGACTCATCGCTGCCATAAAGTTTTGCATCATCAAACTCAACTAAGAAACTTGCTACTGCACTGCTGATATCTTAGTCTGAAGAGACACAACATTTGATGCTAAGGCTGGGGTAGGAGCCGGTGCTATAGAAGTCTGTGGTGGAGGTACGGATGAAGAAGGCATCGAAGAAGATGGAACACCCAAGGATGGAAAAAAATTGGAAGAAGAAGGATGTGATGAAGAAGATGGCATCGAAGTAGAAGTAGAAGTAGCAACAGGTCCCTGAGAAGGTGAAGCCTGTGGAATAACCATCAGAATATCCTACTGAGCAGGAGGACCCTGTGCTCGATCTAACAAAACTTGAGCCACCTATTTCGCAACCTGCCTATGATGTCTAAACCTATCTCGACCATGTCTCATGACAAGATCCCTAATAACCTAATGTAGTGCTCTATCTGCACCACCTCTACCCTAACCACCACCCGTAGGAGGAATAGGAGCAACAATAATCAATGGGATATGTACTCTACCTACTCTAGCTGCTCGATGACCATGTCATCCATGCTATGCTTGAATCCCACCTCTACCACCATCTCCATCATCATCTTTGCCATCCCTTGCAGTACCGACATGTCCATCTGATAGCTCGTCAATCCCGTGAACTCTCTCACCAGGATCTGTGAATCTAGGAAAGGGGTACCGATGCAACCACTCAACATAATCAACTATGATCCTAGCATCCATAATGTGATCTCTCATGGACCAAGGTAGATATCCAAGGTCTCAAATCTCTCTGATTGCTGTGCCATAATATACACAAGGACCCCATAATGATCTCTTTGCCTGCACTTGAGCATACATAGATACTCCCTACAACATACCTTGTCTGTGCCCATACTGACGCAATACTCTCTGGAAGTAGAATCTCTCAATAATATAGGTGGATCAACCAATCATCCATCAAGGGAAAAACATGTAGGATAACTCATAATCATCCTCAGGCCAAGCCTCACAACCAATAGAGGGCCTCCAAACCACAATATCCATATCATAAATGACACGATGCCAATAGTAAAGCTTACCCATATGGGTCTGTAGCACAATCCCCTCATACATCCAGGTGAATGGCCAAGCTGGATCTCATTGTCATGCTGTGATCAAATGTGTCACATGGATGTGCTCCCAAGTCCAAAGCTATAATAAGATCACCCCTACAGTAAGCATAGATGATCATCTGTAAACCACTGTATGAAGCTCATGATACAACTGAGCTAATACACATGAACCCCAATCAAATCTATGAGGATGCACCAAAAATTCCTCAAGGATAGGACTGCATCCACATGCAAAATTATGACAATGCTTGTCTGGTAGAAGAAATCCACCAATCAAAGTACCCAGAACTGCAGGAAGCACCTGAAAGGAAAGGAACTGCGCCCACTGGATGTGATCGTCACCAATGGTAGGATCAAGGAAAACCTATCGACATGTAGATCCATCATATATAGAGTCATAATAAACTAACTCTCTACAAGTAGGTAAGCGCAGGATGCGATACATATCCTCAGGAGTAATAGTCATTTCCCCCATAGGAAGATGGAAGGTATTATGGTCTGAGTACCAACACTCAACCATAGCTGTAATCAGACCCCGATTCACTTGAAACTAAGGTAGATGCAAAAGGAAAGATAAGCCACATAGACTAATATGTCTGCGATCACCTAGACTCAAGTCCTGGATCATACTAAATGATAAAGGATAAGAACTGCGAACTCCCAGTGACTTAAGCACTACCTGCAAAAAGCAAGTTCAATCATATCAGTTTTAAAAATTGGTTATCACTTGGATTATCCTTAGTCAATCAAACATTTGAAAATATCAAACCACAATCAATTTTCATGCTTCTACTCAGATAGAATAGAAAATTCATCATCACCCATCATCTAAATCTAGATTGACGATCCAACATTCAAATTATGACTAACTCATACTGACATCTTAAGACTCACTATAACATTAAGTTTGTTACCTTAATCAATCAGTTGATCGACGATGTTGAAGAGGGTGAAAGCTGACTAAGTCAAATTAAAATCAATCCTAAAAGGGTGAAAGTGCTATTTCAGGCTTTAAAAGCGCTAAAACATAAACGCAATGTATAAAAGTTTAAACACGCTAGTTAACGGATCAAAAGCATCATTTCAGGAAAAAGTGTTAAAATAATTTGAAAGCGCTATTTTAAAACTTGGAAGTGCCATTCTAAGTGACAAAAGCGTAATCAACATTAAACACGCTATTTGGTAAGGTGAAAGCAAATTAGGGCCAAGAACATGAGTGCAAACGCGCTGTTCCGAAGCGCAGAAGCACTGGTTAAAGTTGTGGAAGTGCTACTTCAGGGGTAAACACACTATTTAAAAATGCAAAAGTGCTATTTGGAAAAAATAATGCAAAGCCAAGAAAAATTTAGATTTTTTGAATTAAAATGCATTAATCAGAAAAATTAAGATGTTTAGGCACTCACCGGAGGTCCATAGTTCTATGGCCACTGGAACCATCGACCACACTCAAATCTATGCTCATGAATAGGGATAGACATCATCAGAAAGTCAAAAGGGATCAGAGCTCAAAAAGTGAAAACTAAAAGTCAAAGTGAATAGTAAAAAGACTTTTTACCCCTTTATATAAGCCCTTTTGACCTAAAAAGGGTATCTTTGACCTAAAAGGGGAATATTTCAACCAAGAAGGGCCTATGGATCAAAATTTTTCACTAAATCTGCCAAATCAGGGGCATTTGTAATAAAAGACAAAAAAATTATCAGAAATGAAATTGAAATCCATTATAAATTGACTAAATCAACACAAATTGACCTAAGTCGTCAAAATTTTCAAACATCTATCAATTTCATTTCATTTTCGAGGGGGCATACCATCGGATAATCAACATCAATGACAACATCATCAAATTAGGAGAATGACCATCAAATCAGAGCATAATCTTTTATCAGGAAATTTTTCGCTAATCAATCGAGAGGGGCATCAAACATCGAATCAGATCAAATTGGGTATCACATCAATAATTTAACATCAGATCGATCATCAAGAATATCAAATCAATCAGAATTATATTAGATATCATCAGAACTACATCTTACATCGAACATCAAGATCAACCATCGAAAGCATCAAGATCGACCATCAACAAAATCAAGACCTTTATCAGTTAAATCAGGACTTTCATCAAGCTGAATCAAGACATTCTTTGAATTGACGTGCTTGGCATGTTAAATCAAAGAGGGGCATTTGTAATCACCAAAAAATGGACATGATAATTCATGTGATTAATCAAGGCAAAATCAAGGTAATTGAATTGAATCAAGCATTGGGCCAATCAAAATTAAAATCAAGTCTTATTTCAATATGATTCAAAATCTAAAGCCAAAAGAGCAATTAAAAACTATTAAATCAAGTGAAATTAAATCAATGTGCAATTAATCTAATTAATTGTATAGTTTGAATTAAATCAAATCAACCCATTCAAGGTGTGCACATGGCTAAATAAATGAATTAAAATCAATTAATTAAATCCTAATTTCTCTCAACACCACATGGGAGGAAAAAGCCTCAACCAATGGGATTTAAGGAAATGCACTCACATGGATCAAGCCAAATTCAATCTCAATCACTCAAAGTGAAAGAGCATCTTGTCCACTCATCTTGTCTGCTTGTCCCAAGCTTTGAGGACACAATATTTAAATTGTCTTCAAAGGGTGGAACCAAAGACTAAACTCAAGCTTAATCATGATCAACACAACTACACCCCCTACCCTTGTCTAAATCTATAAAAGGAAGGCCAAAATCAATCATAATTCATAACCACAAATCTGAGAATTGCATCTAACCTCTTGATAATTATAGCTAGAAAGGCAATTTAGAAGCAATTTAGCATTTCAATTTGAATTAATTGTTAGCATTTACTTTATCATAATCATTTCTCATACTAGGACTGTCATTAATGGAGGCTTGCTGAGAGCTTCACATTAACACTCTTAGTTAGAGAGCCATATGATGCTTAATTGTTCATTCATTTGCTAAATAGATGCTATAGTGTGGTTTATTTAGTTTCTATTTCATTTATTGTTCAATACTAATTACACTAGCTATACAAATGAATTGAAAGAAATTGAGGAAGAGGAGAGAAAACTTGACGAACCTAAATCCCTAATTTTTAAGAGTATGCCTAAGTGAGATGGTAAGTATTGTGGGAAGTTACCGTTGAAATGTTTTTCATTTAATAAAGTTGGTCATTTTTTTTCTAGATGTCTTGAGAGAGTACCAATGGATAAGTGTAAGAAGTTTCAATCTAAATTTATAAGTATCATTTTGCTTTAAGGAAGGTGTAAATGATGATAAATCCAAAAAGAGTGAAGATGTGATTGTGTTTATTATTATAAAGATGAAAACCCTAGTTTGTTAAATGAAGGAAAATCCTTGGTTACACATGTCGAAGAAAAGGATGAATGGGTGATAGACAACGATTGTTCACATTACATGGCCGATGACAAGAATTTTTTTAAAAATTTGGAAAGGTATGATGGTGGTGTTTTTAGATTCAATGATAATACTTCTTGTATGATCAGAGGTAGAAGCTCCATTACACTTGATGTTAAGAATAAAACTGGTGATGTTTTATATGTTGAAGGTTTAAAACATAATATTTTGAGTTTTGGAAAACTAGTTGACAAAGGTTATAATCTAAAATTCAAGGATGGAAAATGCAGAATCATTAGAAGTTTAGGAGTTGAGATTGCATCAGGGAAAAAGACCAAAGGTAATGTGTTTCATTTGAATACTATAGAAAATGGGTGTCTGATTGCTCAAGTTTATGACAGTTTGTTATGGCACAAAATATTTTTTCATGTGAACTTTGATAACATTGTGAAGATAAGCACTACTAAAGTAGTGAGAGATTTACCTAAATTGTTGAAGCCTGCTAATGCAATGTGTAAGGAATATCAGTTCGGAGAGCTAACTAGATATACTTTCAAAAGAAAGACTTATTCCTCAGGTGGATTGTTAAATCTTGTACATATTGATTTGTGTGGCCCTTATAGAACTAGAAGTTATTATAGATATAGATATTTCATATTATTCATTGATGACAATTTAAGAATGATATGGGTTACATTTTTAAAGGATAAATATGAATCTTTTAAAAATTTCAATATTTTCAAAGCTATGGTAGAGACTGAAATAGGTATGAGGATAATGCAGGAGCATTTTGGGTCCTTGGTAATAATGCATCCTCCAAAAACATTTGTTTATTAGTAGACCTTTGTTACTAGTTTTTGTGTTTTTTTCTATTCCTAATCATTGGTTGGGTGATTGATGCTTCAGTTGAGATATTTGGATCTTGTGTGATCACGATCATGATATGATGTTCATGGGATCATTTGGAGGCATTTCCTATGATCACAACTCATTTGGAGTTACTGCGCATGAGTTATCATGGGTTCTATGACTGGGTTTGAGATGCAGTTCATTGTTCTAGATAGTTTTCTAAGATTCCATGATCAGTTGATCTATGTGGATCTTGGGATGAAGCGATGAAGAGGGTCTTTTCCTTTCTATTCTTTGAGTTGTAGTCTATGATCGTGCTTCTTGAAGTGACATGGTTTGTGATATCTTATTATTTCTCTTTCGGTTTGTTGTTTTCTTCATGACACTAGTTAATGCAAGGGAGGACGGGGAGAGGGGCCAAAGGCACACCCTAACCAGATCCACCTTGCAGAGATCACACGGGGAAGAAAAAAATACACAAGTGAGATAGAGAATGTAGATCAACTTCTTATATTCATTCAAATTGATTCATACATACTGAGCTATAAGGCCTTCCCGGTTAGGGCCAAATATTACAATTCAAGTACATAAGTCCTCCAACATGCAAGGATCTGAAACTATCTTCAATCTTCTATAAAAACTTACTCCCTAAACTATAACCAAAGATTACAATATATACAAGAGGCTACCGAACAAGTTAGCCTTCAGATCCACCATCAATGGAAGGAATGACTAGATCTAGGTCCACACACTTCCCAATGATAGATACCAGAATTAAATCCTTGACCATAATTAATTGCACAAGTCATCCTCAATAGGAAACTAGAACAAACAACTCAGTAAGCAAGGATAAATGAGCACCAAAAAAGCATCACCAAGCACCAAGGAATTAACTGAGCACTAGGGAATTAACTGAGTGCTAGAGAGATAACCAACCAACTTAGTTAACAAAGGAAACTAAGAAAATACCAAGCCAACTCAGTCAAAATAGAAACCAAGCAACACAGGAAAACACAAACATGTTTTTGGTGACATAGGATTGCCAAGGACCCAAGATGATCCTGCATCAGACACTTGGGTTTATTTAAAATGATTCTCTAAATTATGAAGTAGGTACAATCTGTGCTGAATCCAACTCAGATTGTGAAATCCAAGAACTGTCTTCAATCAGTCTATTCTTCCACTTTACCAGATATTCCATATATTATTTTCCTCTTGTACTTGTGCCAACTTTTTGTTCCAAAATCTACTCAACTTCTTGTATCTATTTCTTAGGATAATCATTTGGTACTGTCATTTCTTCATACGACTCATGGTAATCATACAAATCAGCAATGTTGAATATATCTGATATATCCATGTCATCAAGTAACTCAATCTCATACGTATTTCCACTGTCAAATTTTCTCAAAATCTTGCAAGGACCAAACTTCTTCATTTTCAGCTTCTCATATGTTCCAATAGGAAATCTTCCTTTCTTCAAATGAGCCATTACTTCATCACCGACTGCAAAAGTCTTATGTCTTCTAGATCTATCAACTCTATCTTTGTATTTCTGATTAATTTTCTCCAACTTATGTTTCACATCTTCATGAAATTTATTCATGTACTTAGAAAATTTTACTCCTTCAACACTTCTCTTTTCTTCATTAGTAATATCCCTTAAATCTGATATACCTCTTATTTGTATGCCATTTACAATCTCAAAAGGTATTTTTCCAGTACTCCTATTCACCAAATTATTATATGAAAACTCTTCTTGTGCTAACCCAGAATCCCAATTACTTAGTGTCTCCAACTAAACATCTCAAAATATTACCCAAGCTTCTATTCACAAATTTTATTTTTCCATCAGTCTGTGGGTGAAATGTAGAACTATATTTCAACTCAGTGCCAAAATTTCTCCAAAGGGTCTTCCAAAAGTATCCAACAAACTTATTGTCTCGGTTAGAGATGATAATCCTCAGTAATCCATGCAATCTGGCAATTTCCTTAAAGAAAATATCTTCTATATGTACTGCATCTGATGTCTTTCTATAGGGTATAAAATGTGCCATTTTAAAAAATCTATCTACAACAACAAATATAGAATCATTACCTCTCACTGTCTTCGGTAAGCCAATAACAAAATCCATACTGATATCAATCCAAGGTTTCTCAAGAATAGAAATCGATGTATACAATCCAGTATTTTGACTTCCTCCTTTTGCAACTTGACAAATTCCACAACTTTTCACAAATTTCTAAACATCCTTATACAACTGCGGCCAAAAGTATTTCTCCTTAAGAAAATTCAATGTCTTGTCAACACCAAAGTGTCCAGCCAAACCACTACTATGTTTCTCCTTTATCAAATTAGTTCTCATTGATCCTCTCAGTATACACAACTGAATACCTTTAAACAACATACCTCCTTGAATGAAATAGTCTTCCCATTTAGTACTCGGTTGGTCTTGAATAGGTGCTCTACACTTTCTCCATGGCTCAGAAAAATTAGGATTAGATTCATATGAATCTCTCATGTCATCAAAACCAGAGCTTCAATTTTCATCTCGGTGATCAAAGATCTTCTTCTACTCAATGCATCAACAACTCGGTTAGTGACTCCACTCTTATGTTTAATCACAAATGTATAAATCTGTAAATATTCAACCCATTTCATATGTCTCTGATTCAACTTATTCTGACTACCAAAATATTGTAAAGCTTTATGATCGGTATACAACACAAATTCACTTGGTATCAAATAATGTCTCCATTTCTTGAGGGCTTGAACAATAGCATAGAATTCTTGATCATACATAGAATATTCCTTTTTTCATCATTCAACTTTTCACTAAAGAAACCAACAAGTTTACCTTCTTGACTCAACACAGCTCCTATTGCACTTCCACTTGCATCACATTCTACTTGAAATACCTTATTGAAATCAAACAATGCTAACACAAGAAATTCAAAAACCTTTTGCTTCAAAGTTTCAAAACTTTTATCATCTCTATGTTTCCACTTGAATTCTCTTTTATCTCCTCTCATAGTCTCAGTCATAGCATTACAAATTGAACTGAAATTCCTAATAAATTTTTGGTAAAAACTTGCCAAACCATAAAATGATCTTACCTCACTAGAATTATCAGGTGTAGACCAATTCAAAATAGATTCAACCTTTTCAAGATCCATCTTCAAACCATTAGTTGAAATCACAAATCCCAAATATGCAATCTCCTCTTGCATAAAAGAACACGTTTTCAGATTTATTAGCAACTTTTCTTCATTCAACCTTTGCAATACTTGTTTAACATGCAAAAAATGTTCTTCTTTGTGTTAAAAAGTAAAGATCCCCAAGATAACTGAGAGGGGGGGGGGGGGGGGTGAATCAGTTATCAGATAATTTATCCATTCAACAACTTTAAACAATATAATCAATGTATTGATCAACCATAGAAAGATAATCATACACAATTGCACAATAACACAAGATATGTTAACTAGGGAACCTCTTGAAAAGACTAAACCCTGGTGGGAATGATGCCCACAAAATGATGCACTAATATGAAATTTCCTTGTTAGAGGATGGACCCTATTAGGAGTCTTATGAAATACATTCAGTACATATAAATCCCTGTTAGGAGATTTTGAATCCCTATTAAAAGATTCTAACCCGGTTAAGAGTTTATGGAAGATAGAAGGACCCACTGCCCAAAGAACTTCAAGGAAAGATCTCTGAACCCAATGTCCAAAAGATCTTAGAATTATTCAATAGAAAAATATGAAATATATTACCTCCTTCACACTGTGCCAAAACTACACTCTCTGCTACACAAGATCACAATTTCAGATCTCTGTACTCACAAGTCTTCCTTCATCACTGAATTAGCTCTTCATGCATATATTCACATCTCAATATTCATAGTACACATTACAATAAGGAAAAAATTCCTTCTTATATACCAAACTCAAATAATTACAAATGAGTCGGTCCTCATTTACAAAATAATAGATTCTACACACTACACACAGAATTCACATAAAACTGTCAGCTTCCAGTTACTGTAACTTTCTCCAAACATATCCTCAAAGTTTGCAATATGAACCACGTCATCATTAATGAGTCTCCAAAATCCCTTTAACTGCACAAAATCAGATTCCATCCCATCTAAGAGATATCCTCTAATTTCTGAACATCACTACACAGAAACACTGTCTAAACACTGCTTTCACCAAAATGCTCATAACTCTTACAAATGAATGAATTTATTTTTGCACTATTAACCATAGGTTAATAAAACACCAAAGAACATACCATCAACTGCACAAAATCCAATCTACAATACAACATGTGTGCAAAACAAAACTATACTCGCTTTCCTGCTAATATCCAGAATATCACTGTGTTGACATCAATGACAATCCAAGTCATGAATGCAACAACAACTGCTACAGAATGACTGCCAAAACACTTTGCATTCATTCCTAACACTTTGGTCTTACTAAATATCAGAAGATCATCTAGGTATACTCATCACCTTCTCTGATTCTGATATGATGATACCCACTTTTCAAATCAATTTTGGTAAAATACTTTGCTCCAGTCAAAGTGTCCATTATGTCATCTATTATTGGTATAGGAAACCTATATTTCACTCTTATCTTGTTGATTTCTCTAGAATCTATACACATACACCATTATCCATTCTTCTTAGGTGCCAATACAATAGGTACTGCACAAGGACTCAAACTTTCTCGGATCAAACCTTTCTGCAACAATTCTTGAATCTGTCAGTTCAATTTCTAATTTTTGGTAGGTGTCAACTGATGTGGTGCCTTATTCGGTAAACTAGCTCCAGGGATTAGATCCATACAATGATCAATGCTTCTCTTTGGTGGAAAACCATCAGGTACATTATTAGAAATGATCTCACTATACTCGGTGAGTAACTTATCAATCTCTTCAGGTATGTTATCCTCTATTTTCTTACTTGATTTGTTAGGAATCACAACAAAACATACATAATTATTCTTCTAACAAACTTTATTCCTTGCATCAAGCAAACTTTCACAGATGTACAAACATTACTAAAAGGTTCTTCAATCAAAGGTAACAAGATTTGTCTTCTCCCATCATTCCAAATAGTATATTTATGCAATCTCCCATCATATATACCATATCTATCATATTGCCAAGATCTACCCAACAAAATATGACAATAATCCATAGGCATGATATCACAACACCTTATCATAATACTTTCCAATTTTCAAATTCACATAACATTGTTCACTTACCAAGAGTGTATGCTCATCTTTGATCCATGAAATTTGAGGGCTTCAGGTGTTCCAACCTTTTCAACTACAATTTTGTAACCATTTACTTAGATGCCAAGTTCTACGAGATTCCACTATCAATGATTACCTTCCACACTTCATCAAAAACTCTACATATGGTCTTGAAAAAACTTTTCCTTACTAGATCTTCCTTATTACTTTCACTCCAAAGTGCTCTCCTTACCATCAAGTTCTTTTCCTTCTCAGGTTCATTCAGTGACTCTTCTTGCACCAAAGCATTTCTACTGCTACTGATCTTCTTACTTTCATGTGTAAACTCAAATTATCTATGTCCTTCTTCTCCATAAATGTAACAAGTTCCTCAGAAACCACCTCTGTTATAACCACCTCGATAGTTATTGCCTCTTCCTCTTGATGAAATTTCACCTTTCCACTTGGTATTTCCTTTATCCAGATTTTTCTTTTCTGGTTTAGATCTATTATTTTCACCATAAGATATACCTCTTCCTCTAGGGAATCTACCACCTCTACCTCTTTGTCTTTGCTGATGTCTTTTGTCCAATTTCTCCTCTATTTTCAATGCAAATTGATAAACATTTTCAATGTTCTCCAATTTAACCAAAATGATTTCTTCTTGGATGGAAACTCTCAATCCATTCAGGTACCTAGAAATTATTTCCACATCATCTTCATCATATCTAGATCTGATATCTAATCTATAGAATTCCTAGTATACTCTTTTATTGAGTTATCTTTCTGCCTCAAACTTTGCATTCACCTAACTAGCTTAATCTGATAATCAAAAGGTAAAAAATTTCCCTTCAACTTATTTACCATTTTATTCCATACCTTAATTTTGTCTTTGCCTTTCCTCTTTCTGTCCAATTGTAGATGTTCCCACCACAAGGATGCATGACTTTTCAACTTTGTGCTTGCAATTTTCACCTTCTTTTGCTCAGGGACATTTTCATATTCAAAGTACTTTTCCATCTCGGTGATCCAATCCATCAATTCATCTGAATCCAATTTTCCACTATACTCAAGAGGATTGAAATGTGGTGTAGATTTTAGATTTGTCAAATCATTCAACAATCTTTAGTCACTTTGATCCATCACCAATGTAGGTTATACATCACCTTGTTCTTCCTCAATTTTATCATTACTAACATCTTCAAGATTTATTCCTCTTCGTTGGGTTGTCTCAACAACTTCTAATCTAGCAGCAAGTTATCTCAACATGTCTGCTAATCCTAGATCCACATCTTGCCTCCCACGAACCATCTTGAAATCCTCTACAATTGCAGGCCAAATCACAATCTTCTACCCTACAAAAAAATCAACTAGGGTTTGACAAGAAGGAACTCTCAAACCTAGATTTGCAAACCTAGATCTAGATCTCACCTCAGCTCTGATACCACCTAACACAAGGGAGGATGGGGATAGGGGCCAAAGGCACACCCTAACCAGATCTACCTTGTAGAGATCACACACATAAGAAACAAACACACAAGTGAGAGAGATAATGCGGATCAACTTCTTATATTCATTCAAATTGATTCATACATGCTGGGTTGTAAGGCCTTCTTGGTTAGGGCCAGATATTACAATTCAAGTACATAGGTCCTCCAACATGTGAGGATCTGAAACTATCTTCAATATTATAATTTCTATCTTCTATCAAAACTTACTCCCTAAACTATAACCAAAGATTACAATATATACAAGAGGTTACCGAGCAAGTTGATCTTCAGATCAATCCACCATTAGTAGAAGGAATGACTAGATCTAGGTCCACACACTTCCCAATGATAGATACTAGCATTAAATCCATGACCATAATTAATTAAACAAGTTGGCCTCAACAGGAAACTAGAGCAAACAACTCGGTAAGAAAGGATAACTAAGCGCCAGAAAATCATCAACGAGCACTAGTGAATTAACCAAGTGTAGGAGAGATAATCGACCAACTCAGTTATTAAAGGAAATCGAGCAACTACCGAGCCAACTCGGTCAAAGTAGAAACTGAGCAACATAGGAAAACACAAACATGTTTTTGGAGATATAGGATTGCCAAGGAACCGAGATGCTCCTGCATCACTAGTTTAGTTGGGTTACCGATTGATTGTTGGAGGTTTTGATTGGTGTTTCTGATTGTTGGAGCTAATTGGCATGATTTTCTAGAAGGATCTATGTGTGGTTGAATTGGTTGTTGGATTGATCCTTGTGAATTAATTAATTATTGTAATTATTTAAAATCTAGGTGGCTTGGTTTATTACATTTGTCTTGGGATATGTAATTATTTGTCAGGCCAACCTGTTGGTGGATAAGTATAAATGAAGGGTTGTGGTTATAATTTTGAGTAGCCTTGCGTAGCTAGAGGTAGATATTGAAGAGATCTGGCTAGAGAATTGATAGCTTGAGAGCTTGGGAAGATTTGGATTGAGTTTTTTTTTGTATGTGGCCATAATCAAGAAGGCCTTACAACTCGACATGGATGAATAAATTTTGATAAATAAATTTGTTGCTTGGATACAAAAATTATTGTTCTTTTTGTATCTTGTTGTTTTCCACTGTGTTGATTCTTGCCACAAGATTGGAAATCTCCTTTAAAGGTCTCTCTAGTCTTGAACCGCATCAAAATATTAAATGTCTAAGATCTGACCAAGGTGGAGAATTTACATTTGGTGAATTCAATGCACTTTGTGAAGAGCATGAGATAAAGAGGTAAATGCATGCATAGAAAACCCCATAGAAGAATGGAATTGCAAAGAGAATAAATATAACTATCCTAGATACTACAAGGACCATGATGATTGAAGGGAATGTACCTATTGCCCAAAATTTCATATCTATTCATTTTGGTCATAGGCTAAATTTATTCCCTGGTCTGCAAGTTTAAGTTCAAAATCTAGTCGTTTGACCCAAAGAGCCCTAAACCCTAAGCCTGTTATGTTTCACCATTACCTTTTTGGCCGCTTAAGTGATTTCTATTTCCACATGCTCTTTATTTCTTTCTTCAGTCACAAAATCTCTTATTCCTAGTGGTTAACCCCTTAACACCCAATGATCTGGCGAGCGGCTACGGTTTGGTTGCCAGTCTCAGCTTAGCGTTTAAAGTGAAGAATCTAGATCTATAGCTGGCATATGATCGCATAGGCTAGGAATATTCCTTGCAATCATGCGATGGTCATTGATCTTCACTTGTCTACAGAGTTCAGTTGTCAATGGGTCCACTGCTAGGTCATGCCGACATGCAGGCTTCTGATTAGCAAAGGTTGGTGATGTGGTGCCATGTCAGAGTGGGCTCGATGGGTTGTCAGTCGATGATGATCTAACGATTGACATA
Source organism: Chamaecyparis obtusa (assembly GCA_027943335.1). Classification (NCBI taxonomy): domain Eukaryota; kingdom Viridiplantae; phylum Streptophyta; class Pinopsida; order Cupressales; family Cupressaceae; genus Chamaecyparis; species Chamaecyparis obtusa. Next base: position 669,321 of record BSBK01001424.1, on the reverse strand, counting down.
TGATTGCAAGGAATATTCCAAGCCCATGCAATCATATGCCAACTATTGATCTTACTTTATCCTTGGGCTTTGTCAAGAGGGTCCTTTCCTGGTGACGTGCTCATTCTTTATTGGCTGGCCGGATGACAGCTAGAATTTGTCAGTGGGACCATGTCAAAGGATCTGCAGGGATGTCAGTGGAATTTAGATCTACAGCTGGTGCATCAGCTGATAGAATCTTTTGAGCTCATGAGCTCATGTGCCCACCATCTGATGCAAAGCAAGATTCTTTCTATCTTCCGATGTCAGTGGTTGCCAAGGTGTCTGCTGATGAGGTGGTTAAATGTGAATAAAAGAAAGACAGGTGGCATGGATGGGCCTAGATTTATGTACTTGGTTGGGTGATCACTTAAAAAAAAGGGGATATTCTTTCTGATTTAGCGATTCAGAGAAAAGGGGTGTTCGCCAGCTCATGCAATAAGCATGCGGTCAAGTTTCCCTTTTAGCAAATGGGAGATAGTCTTTGGTCGCCAGTTCTCTGAATGTAACCAGGGGTCAACGAAGGATTATGAGACTTGGTGAATGCTCCATTCACTAAATTGCTTGATCAAACTAGAGTTAGGAAATGTGTTTCACAACTTGGAGACTTCCTTCAGTTGCACATTCACTGATTGACTAAGGGTTACTAAGTTTGTCGGGATAGGTGGGTCTAGACCACCAGGTATTGCTGACGTGCATAATTCTTATTGGTTGAGAGATTGTTGATGAGGCCAGAGAATTTTCAAGGCTTGCTGACTATTATAAAGATTATTGAGGACTCCTTGATCTGCTGGGAAATAAATAAATCAACGGTCACATTTTAAACCTGAGCATGTTAGCCATTTTTATTCAAATTCAAATCTTTCTACAGGGTTTTTTACCAGTATTTGATCTAGTGAGCCACAAACAGCAGGGGTAGCTTAGAATTTGTCACCATGATGATTGCAGTTGGGAAAATGATGTGAAGACCTGGGCAGCTATCACAGGTCATTTATTGCTTCCTGAGAGTACCAATTTGAGCATTCATGGTAAGCTCGAGTTGCAGGGAGGTAGATAAATCAGGGTGGCTTGTCTGCAGGCAAATGCAGTATAGAGATGAAGATATGCATTCAAGGCATGTATCTAATCGATCAAGATATTTCAAGATACATTTATGATCAGACATGATAGAATTAGGGTTTGATTATTATCTGACAATCTATGTAACCCTAGTTAGGTTTTGCTCCTGTCGGCGTGCAAAGGGGAGATATATTTTGTTTTTAGAGTTTTTAGAGCTCAAGGTGGAGAATTGTAAAAGGAAGGATTTTCTTTTTCAGAATTTATCTGTGGCATTCTTTCTGCCCCTCTGATTTTTGCAGTTTGTAACTTTCATTGATGGTTAAGATATTGCAAGGTACCTTGTGACATTTTTCATATCCCTATTCTTTCTTGTCTGAGTTGTCTCTTAATGAATTGAGTATTTGAATGTTTTCAGTGATATCTTAGGGTTCTTGATCCCTCTTTCTTTTTGCAATTTATGTGTATGACTATGAATGATTTGATTTGAATACTCTTGTGGGTATACTTCCACCCCTGGCAATCTGTCTGATTCTTATACCCAATTGCAGAGGTGAATGTCTATTTGCAAGTTATAGTTTGTGTCTAAGTTCTTAGGAGTGCTATTGCCTTGTGAAATTCTCTTTCCTTGCATAGCATCTCTCTATTGCAGACCCTTCTATAAAATATTGATGCAAGCCTATTTAGTTGAGTTGTGATCTCCTCAACCTGAGTTTATGCATTGGGTTCATCCTTTATACTACAATTCATACCATATTTTTGGTGTATCACCTAGTAGGTAGTTTTCTTTCAGTTATTTCCCTTTCAGCACTCCTATCCCTTTCCCCTAAAAAATTTACTTTCCTGTCTAGAAGCAAATTAAGGTGATTATCCAAGAGGAACCAACCTAGAACCTGGAGGTCTCATCTCAGTTAGCATAGGTCCCACAACTTGGAGATGATTCCCATGTTATACTAGGTTATCAAGACCAAGAGAGCTTGAAACAAGGGTGCAAACTTAGTGTATAATAGTACCACAAGTCTATTGGAGATAAAACATTAGCACTGCAGTCTACACATTGAACCTTGTTCAAATCAAGCAAGTAACTGGAAAGACCCCTTATGATATATGTATGGTAATGTTCCCACACTGAAATATTTTAGAATTTTTGGAAGTAAATGATACATCAAAAGAGACAAAGATTTAGAGAAATTTGATCCTATATGTGATGAAGGTATCTTTCTTGGTTAGTCTACAAAGATAAAAGCATACAAGTGTTAAGATAATAGGTTGAGAAAAATAATTGAAAGTGATAATGTTAAAGTGGATGAAAGCTATTAGAAATAAGCTAGATCTTGTATATATGAATAAGATGGTGATGAAGAAAATCAGGAAATGAAAGAATAAAATAAGATTTAAAATTAGAATGGTTCGATAGATCAAGATGAAGAAGTTACAAATGAGGAAGAAGTGGAGACACAAGAGTTAGCTACAAATGCAAATCTGAACATCCAAGGTATGCGAGGATAAATTATTCTAAAAAATTAGATTATTGGTGATAGGAATCAAGGTTGTAGATTAGAGGAAGACTTCATAGAAATAGAGATAAGATTTAATTGATTTTTAAGATTGAACCTAGGGATGTTGATTAAGAATGTAAAGATGAAAGTTGGATTAAAGATATGGAAGAAGAATTGGATTAAATTGAAAAGAACAAGACATAAATCCTAGTTCCTAGACCTAAGGACAAGAATGTGATCATAACTAAATGGGTATTTAGAAAAAAAATTGAATGAAGATGGTGAAGTGGTAAGGAATAAAGCCAAAATTTTTTGTAAGGGATACTCATAGATAGAATAGAATATATTAGAATGTTTCTTACATATGCTATTTAAAAAAATTCCAAGGTATATCAGATGGATGTTAAATATTCATTTTGAATAGAGAGTTGGAAGAGAGAGTTTATGTTGATAAGCCTAATGGATTTCCTTTGACTAATGAGAATGAAATGGTTTTTTGATTGAAGAAAGCATTGTATGGATTGAAATAATCCCCTAGAGACTGGTACAAGAGATTGGATAATTATTTTTTGAAACTTTGTTTCAATAAAGGTGCCATCAACAGTAACTTGTACTTAAAAATTGATCATGATAATATTTTGATTGATGAAGTCTTTGTTGATGATATCATTTTTGGTGGTAGTGACAAGCCGAGTAAATAATTTTCTAATGAGATGCAAAAAGAGTTAGAGATGTTCATGATAGGTGAGATGAAATTATTTCTTGGTCTAAAAATTACTCAATTATAAAAAGGTATTTTCATATCTTAGTCCAACTATGTGAAAGAATTGTTGAAGAAGTTTGGTATGAAAGATTCAAAACTAATTTGTACTCCTATGGTTACTGGTTACAAATTGAAAAAGGATGATGATTATCCAAAGGAAAATAAAACAAGGTACAAATCTATGATAGATGGATTATTGTACTTGACACAAACCATACCTGACATTATGAATACATTCTGCATTGTTGCTAGATTTCAAGAAGAACTGAAATAATCACATGTTGGTGCTACTAATAGAATATTCAGATACTTGGAAGGAATATGTGACTATGGTTTATGGTATGGTAAGGATAACTATTTTACATTAAGTGATTTTAATGATGAAAATTGGGCAAGTAATGTGGATGACAGAAAGAGTACAAGTGGAGGAGCATTATTCTTGGGTAATAGGTTATTTCCATGATCAAGTAAAAAGAAAAAGTGTATATCACAATCTACTACTAAGGGTGACTATGTTTTTGTTTTTTTTAATTGTACACAAGTGGTATGGATGAAGAAAATATTGAAATATGTCAGAGTAAGTATTGATGAACCTATTTCTATCTATTGTGTTAACTCAAGTGTTATCAATATCTCAAATAATCATGTGTTACACTTAAAGACAAAGCATATATCTATGAAATATATTTACTTGAGAGATAATGTTAGAGAAAAAGAAGTTAGATTGGAATATGTGTCTACCAAAGAGAAGATTTCAAATATCTTCATAGATCCCTTTCCAAAGGATACTTTTGAGTATCTCTAAGGTAAGCTTGGGTGATTGCCCTCCTAATCAGAGCTAGAGACGCATTGATGTGCATTAGTCCAATATCCTTAAAGAGATTATTATTGATCTAGACTGATGTTTTGATAGCTGCTACTCAGGGGGAGTAGTTAGTCTTATGAGGTATGCTATTCATTTTTTTGGAAAGATATTCACTGGTTATGATGTTTTTGGTTTCTACAACTTAGTGTGTATATATGTGAATTTCTCATTGATGTCAAAGGGGGAGAGATAGTCATGCAAAAAAAAAGTTTGAGACTAAGGGAAAGTGATTGTTCTCAGATGTAGAAGATTTTTTAGAGACACTTTGAAAGATAATATTGTGGATATTGTTGGTAGTACTGTTGTGTTTATTTCATTGTGCATTGATCATTTTTCACATAATATGTTTTCATCAATGCCAAAGGGAGAGATTTTGGATATTTATATATTATCATACATATATGTGATAACATTAATATTTTTTCATTGATGTCAAAGTATTCCTACTTTTTGTGACAGTGTTCCTAGTATGTTCAGTGAGAAGATTGGTTTGGTATGGCTAATGTATTGAAGATCAGTTACTGTAAACATACATATGGTTTTAGGGATGTCTATAGTTTACCTATGTCAATTTAAAAAGGTTCACATGGTGATTTGAGTGAGTTATGATTGATTGATCAAAGACTGGTATTTTTTGTGTTTAGGAAGAGATAATGTTTCAATGTTGGGATGATGCAGGAGCATCTCGGGTCCTTGGAAATCTTGTGTCACCAAAAACATGTTTGTGTTTTCTTATGTTTCTCGATTCCTTCTTTGATCGAATTAGCTCAGTAGTTGCTCATTTTCCTTTGTTAACCGGGGTTGGTCGGTTATCTCTCTGGCACTCGATTAATTCCATGGTGCTTGGTGATGCTTGTCTGGCACTCGGTTATCCTTGCTTACTGAGGTATTTATTTTAGTTTCCTGTTGAGACTAACTCTTGCAATTAATTATGGTCACAAATTTAATGCTGGTATCTATCATTGGGAAGCGTGTGGACCTAGATCTGGTCATTCCTTCTGTTGATGGTGGATCTAAGGGCCAACTTGTTTGGTAGCCTCTTGTATATATTATAATATTTCTTTGTAGTTTTAGGAGATCAATTAGGACATAGAAAATAGAAGTTAGAAGATTAAAGATTGTTTTAGATCCTCACATCTTGGAGGACTTCTATACTTGAATTGTAATATCTAGCCTAAACTGGGAAGGCCTTATAGCCCAACATGTATCAATCAATTTAATGAAATAATAAGAAGATATCTACATTCTCTCTCTCACTTGAGTATTTGTTTCTTCCGTGTGTGATATCTACAAGGTGGATCTAATTAGGGTGTTCCTTTGGCCCCTCTCCTCCTCCTACCCTTGTGTCAGGTGGTATTAGAGCTGAGGTGAGATCTAGATGTAGGTTTGTGAATCTAGGTTTGAGGGTTCATTCTTGCGAAACCCTAGTTGATTTGTTGTGGGGTAGAAGATTGCGATTTGGCCTATAATTGTAGAGGGTTTCAAGATGGTTTGTGGGAGGTGAGATGTAGATCCAAGATTGGAAGACATGTTGAGACAACTTGTTGCTAGATTAGAAGCTATTGAAATAGCCTAGCAAAGAGGAAGACATCATGAAGATGTTAGTGATGATGAAATTGAGGAAGAACAAGTTGATGTAGAACCTACACCGGTGATGGATCAAGGTGAGGAAAAATTGTTGAAGGATTTGACAAATATGAACTCTACACCACACTTTAATCCTCCTGAGTATAGTGGAAAATTGGATTTAGATGAATTGATGGAATGGATCATCGAGATGGAAAAGTACTTTGAGTATGAAAATGTCCCTGAGGAAAAGAAGGTGAAAATTGCAAGCACAAAGTTGAAAAGTCATGCATCCTTGTGGTGGGAACATCTACAGTTGGACAGAAAGAGGAAAGGCAAAGACAAAACTAAGGTATGGAATAAGATGGTGAATAAATTGAAAGTAAAGTTTTTACCTTGTGATTATCAGATTAACCTAGTTAGGCAAATGCAAAGTTTGAGGCAGAAAGATAGTTTGGTAAAGGAGTATACTGAGGAATTCTATAGATTAGATATTAGATCTGGACATGATGAAGATGATGTGGAAAGAATTTTTAGGCACCTGAATGGATTTAGAGTTTCTATCCAAGAATAAATTAGTTTGGTCAAATTGGAGAACATTGAAGAATCTTATCAATTTGCATTGAAAGCTGAGGAGAAATTGAAAAAAAGACATGAGAAAAGACAAAGACGTAGAGTTGGTAGATTCACTAGATGAAGAGGTAAATATTATGGTGAAAATAGTAGATCTAAACTAGAAAAGATAAATTTGGATAAAGGAAAGACCAAGTGGGAAGGTGAAAGTTCACCTAGAGGAAGAGGCAGTAAATATCGAGGTGGTTATAACAAAGGTGGTTTCTGAGGAACTTGTTACAATTCTGGAGAAGGACATAGATCATTTGAGTGTACACATGCAAGTGAGAAGGTCGGTTGTAGTAGAAATTGTTTGGTGCAAGAAGTGTTACCAAATAAACCTGAGAAGGAAAAGATCTTGATGGTAAGGAGAGCAGTTTGGAGTGAAAGAAATAAGGAAGATCCGATAAGGAAAAGTTTGTTCAAGACCAGATGTAGAGTTTCTGATGAAGTATGGAAGGTAATCATTGATAGTGGAAGCTTGGAGAACTTGGCATCTAAGGAAATGGTTACAAATTTGTAGTTGAAATGGTTGGAACACTCGAAGCCCTATGAAATTTCATGGATCAAAGATAAGCATACACTCTTGGTAAGTGAACAATGTTATGTGAATTTGAAAAATGGAAAGTACCATGATAAGGTGTTATGTGATATCATGCCTATGGATTATTGTCATATTTTGTTGGTAGACCTTGACAATATGATAGACATGCTATATATGATGGGAGATTTCATAAATACACTATTTGGGCTGATGGAAGAAGAAAAATCTTGTTACCTTTGATTGAAGAACCTATTAGTAATGTTTTCCCATTTGTGAAAGTTTTCTTGATGGAAGGAAGAAAGTTTGTTAAGGATTTGAAGAAGAATGATATATGTTTTGTTGTGATTCCTAACAAACTGAGTAAGAAAACCAAGGATAGCATCCCTGAAGAGATTGATAAGTTAGTCAATGAGTACAGTGAGATCATTTATGATAATGTACCTGATGGTTTTCCACCGAAGAGAAGCATTGATTATTGCATGGATCTAATCCCTAGAGCTAGTTTACTGAATAAGACACCACATTAGTTGACACCTATCGAGAATCAAGAATTGAACTGATAGATTCAAGAATTGTTGAAAAAAGTTTTGATCTGAGAAAGTTTGAATCCTTGTGCATTGCCTACTATATTGGCACCTAAGAAGAATGGAAAATGGAAAATGTGTACCGATTCCAGTGAAATCAATAAGATAACAGTGAAGTATAGGTTTCCTATACCGAGAATGGATGATATAATGGATTGTTTGACTTGAGCAAAGTATTTTACCGAAATTGATTTGAAAAGTGGGTATCATCAGATCAGAATCAAAGAAGGTGATGAGCGGAAGACTGCTTTTAAGACAAAAGAAGGTTTGTATGAGTGGTTGGTTATGCCTTTTGGTTTATCTAATGCACCGAGTACTTTTTTGAGGTTGATGAATGAGGTTTTGAAGAAATTCTTAGGTAAATTTGTGATTGTATACCTAGATGATATTATGATATTCAATAAGACCAAAGAAGAACATTTGTTGCATGTTAAACAAGTATTGAAGAGGTTGAAAGAAGAAAATTTTCTGATAAATCTGAAAAAGTGTTCTTTCATGAAAGAGGAGATTGTGTATTTGGGATTGTGGTTTTAGCTAATGGTTTGAAGATGGATCCTGAAAAAGATTGAAGCTGTTTTGAATTGGCCTACACCTGAGAATGCTAGTGAGGTAAGATCATTTCATGGTTTGGAAAGTTTTTACTGAAAGTTCATTAGGAATTTCTATTCAATTTGTAATGCTATGACTAAGACTATGAGAGGAGATAAAAGAGAATTCAAGTGGACACATGGAGATGATAAAAGTTTTAAACTCTAAAGTAGAAGGTTGCTAAATTGCCTGTGTTAGCATTGCTTGATTTCAAAAAGGTATTTCAAGTAGAATGTGATGCAAGTGGAAGTGCAATAGGAGCTATGTTGAGTCAAGAAGGTAAACATGTTGCTTTCTTTAGTGAAAATTTGAATGATGCAAAAAGGAAATATTCTGTGTATGATCAAGAATTCTATGCTATTGTTCAAGCCTTGAAGAAATGGAGACATTATTTGATACCAAGTGAATTTGTGTTGTATACCGATCATAAAGCTTTACAGTATTTGAGTAGTCAGAATAAGTTGAGTCAGAGACATATGAAATGAGTTGAATATTTGCAGAGTTATACATTTGTGATAAAGCATAAGAGTGGAGTCACTAACTAATTTGCAGATGCATTGAGTAGAAGAAGATATTTAATGATCGAGATGAAAATTGAAGTTCTTGGTTTTAATGACATGAGAGATTCTTATGAAGTTGATCCTAATTTTTCTGAGCCATGGAGAATGTGTAGAGATTCTATTCAAGATCAACCAAGTACTAAATGGGAAGAATATTTCATTCAAGGAGGTATGTTGTTTAAAGGTATTCAGTTGTGTCTACCGAGAGGATTAATGAGAACTAATTTGATAATGGAGAAACATAGTAGTGGTTTGGCTGCACACTTTGTTGTTGACAAGATATTGAATTTTCTTAAGGAGAAATAATTTTGGCCGTAATTGTATAAGGATGTTCATAAATTTTTGAAAAGTTGTGGAATTTGTCAAGTTGCAAAAGGAGTAAGCTAGAATACTAGATTATATACACATATTTCTATTCCTGAGAAACCTTGGATTGATATCAGTATGGATTTTGTTCTTGGCTTACCAAAGATAGTGAGAGGTAATGATTCTATATTTGTTGTTGTGGATAGATTTTCTAAAATGGCACATTTTATACCCTATAGAAAGACATCAGATGCAGTACATATAGAAGATCTTTTCTTTAAGGAAATTGTTAGATTGCATGGATTATTGAGGAGTATCATCTCTGACCGAGACAATAAATTTTTTGGATACTTTTGGAAGACCCTTTGGAGAAAATTTGGTACCGAGTTGAAATATAGTTCTACATTTCACCCATAGACTGATGGATAGACATAAGTTGTGAATAGAAGCTTGGGTAATCTTTTGAGATGCTTATTTGGAGACACACCAAGTAATTGTGATTCTATGTTGGCACAAGAAGAGTTTACATACACTAATTCAGTGAATAGGAGAATTGGAAAAACACCTTTTGAGATTGTAAATGGTATACAACCAAGAGGTATATCAGATTTGAGGGATATTGTTGATGAAGGAAAGAGAAGTTCTGAATGAGTAAAGTTTGCCAAGTACATGAAGACATTACATGAAGATGTGAAACATAAGTTGGAGAAAAGTAATTAGAAATAGATAGACAGAGCTGATAGATCAAGAAGACATAAGAATTTTGTAGTCAGTGATGAAGTGATGGTTCATTTGAAGAAAGGAAGATTTCCTATTGGAACATATGGGAAACTGAAAATGAAGAAGTTTGGTCCTTGCAAGATTTTGATGAAATTTGACAGTGGAAATGCTTATGAGATCAAGTTACCTAATGACATGGATATGTCACCTATATTCAACATTGTTGACTTGTATGAGTACCATGAGTCAGATGAAGAAATGATATTACCAAATGATTATCCTAAGAAATAGATAGAAGAAATTGAGTAGATTTTGGAACAAAGAATTGGAAGAAGTACAAGAGGAAAACAATATATGGAATATCTGGTAAAATGGAAGAATAGACCAATTGAAGACAATTCATGGATTTCAAAATCTGAGTTGGATTCAACTTAGATTGTACCTACTTCATGATTTGGAGAATCATTTTCAAATAACCCCAGGTGTCTGATGCAAGATCATCTTGAGTCCTTGGCAATCCTGTGTCACCAAAAACATGTTTGTGTTTTCGTGTGTTGCTTGGTTCCTAATTTGACCGAGTTGGTTTAGTGTTGCTCGGTTTCCTTTGTTTATTAGTGTTGGTCGTTTATCTCTCTGGTGGACCTAGATCTGGTCGTTCCTTCCATTGATGGTGGATCTGAAGGCCGACTTGTTTCGTAGCCTCTTGTATAAATGTAGTTGTTTGGTTAGAGTTTAGGAGGGAGTTTTTGGTTAGAAGATAGAAGTTAGAAGATTAGAGATTATTTGCAGATCCTCGCATGTTGGAGGAATTCTATACTTGATTGCAATATATGGCCTTAACCAGGAAGACCTTACAGCTTGACATGTATGAATCAAATTAAAGTTAATATATGAAAATATATCTGCATTCTCTCTCTCACTTATGTATTTGTTGCTTCTGCATGTGATCTCTGCAAGGTAGACCTTGTTAGGGTGTGCCTTTGAACCCTCTCCCTGTCCTCCCTTCCGTCAGGTGGTATCAAAGCGAGGTTAAATCTGGATCTAGGTTTGCGAATCTAGGTTTGAGGGTTCCTTCTTGTCAAACACTAGTTTATTTTGTGGGGTAGCATATTGTGATCTGGCCTACAATTGTAGAGGGTTTTAAGATGGTTCATGGGAGGCAAGATGCGGATCCAAGATTGGCAGACATGTTGAGACAAGTTGCTGCTAGATTAGAACCTGTTGAAACAACCCAAAGAAGAGGAAGACATCTTGAAGATGTTAGTGATGATGAAATTGAGGAAGAAATAGGTGATGTAGAACTTGCACCGACGATGGATCAAGGTGAGGAAAGATTGTTGAAGGCTTTGACAAATCTAAAGTCTACACCATACTTTAATCCTCCCGAGTATAGGGGAAAATTGGATATGATGAATTAGTGGTTTGGATCACCGAGATGGAAAATTACTTTGAGTATGAAAATGTACCCGAGGAAAAGAAGGTGAAAATTGCAAGCACAAAGTTGAAAAGTCATGTATCCTTATGGTGGGAACATCTGCAGTTGGACAAAAAGAGGAAAGGAAAAGACAAAATAAAGGTATGGAATAAAATGGTGAATAAATTGAAAGGAAAGTTCTTACCTTGTGATTATTAGATTAACCTAGTTAGGTGAATGCAAAATTTAAGGCAGAAAGATAGCTCAATAAAATAATATACTGAGGAATTTTATAGATTAGATATCAGATCTAGACATGGTGAAGATGATGTGGAAAGAATTACTAGATACCTGAATGGTTTGAGAGTTTCCATCCAAGAAGAAATCAATTTGGTCAAATTGGAGAACATTGAAGAGGTTTATCAATTTGCATTGAAAGATGAGGAGAAATTGAAAAAGAGACATGAGCAAAGACAAAGAGGTAGAGGTGGTAGATTCCCTAGAGGAAGTGGTAGATTCCCTAGAGGAAGAGGTAGATCTTATGGTAAAAATAGTAGATCTGAACCTGAAAAGACAAATCTGGATAAAGGCAAGACCAAGTGGAAAGGTGAAAGTTCATCTAGAGGCAGAGGGAGTAATTACTAAGGTGGTTATAACAGAGGTGGGTTTTGAGGAACTTGTTACAATTATGGAGAAGGACATAGATCATTTGAGTGTACACATGCAAGTAAGAAGGTCAGTACCAGTAGAAATGTCTTGGTGCAAGAAGAGTCACCTAATGAACATGAGAAGGAAAATAACTTGATGGTAAGGGGAGAACTTTGGAGTGAAAGTAAAAAGGAAGATTCAATAAGGGAAAAGTTTGTTCAAGACAAAATGTAGAGTTTCTGATGAAGTTTGGAAGGTAATCATTGACAGTGGCAGCTCATAGAATTTGGAATTTGAGGAAATGGTCACAAAGTTGTAGTTGAAAAGGTTGGAATATCCGAAGCCCTATCAGATTTCATGGATCAAAGATGAGCATACACTCTTGGTAAGTGAATAATGTTATGTGAATTTGAAAATTGGAAAGTACTATGATAAGGTGTTATGTGATATCATGCCTATGGATTGTTGTCATATTTTGTTGGGTAGACCTTGGCAATATGATAGCCATGATATATATGATGGGAGATTGCATAAGTATACTATTTGGGCTAGTGGAAGAAGACAAATCTTGTTACCTTTGATTGAAGAACCTGCTAGTAATATTTGCACATCTGTGAATGTTTGCTTGATGGAAGGAAGAAAGTTTGTTAAATATTTGAAGAAGAATGATGTATGTTTTGTTGTGATTCCTAACAAAATGAGTAAGAAAATAGAGGATAGTGTCCCTGAGGAGATTGATAAGTTACCGAGTATAGTGAAATTATTTTTGATAATGTACCTAATGGTTTTCCACTGAAGAGAAGCATTGATCATTACATGGATCTAATCCTTGGAGCTAGTTTACCGAATAAGGCACCAAATCAGTTGACACCTATTGAGAATCAAGAATTGAACTGATAGATTCAAGAATTGTTGCAGAAAGGTTTGATCAGAGAAAGTTTGAGTCCTTGTGTAGTACCTGCTATATTGGCACATAAGAATAATGGAGAATGGAGAATGTGTATTGATTCCAAAGTAATAAAATAGATAACAATGAAATATAGGTTTCCTATATTGAGAATGGATGACATAATGGACAGCTTGACTGGAGAAAAGTAGTTTACAAAAATTGATTTGAAAAGTGGGTATCATCAGATCAGAATCAGAGAAGGTGATGAGTGGAAGACTGCTGTCAAGACAAAAGAAGGTTTGTATGAGTGGTTGGTTATGCTCTTTGGTTTAAATAATGCACCAAGTACTTTTATGAAGTTGATGAATGAAGTTTTGAAGAAATTATTGGGTAAGTTTGTTATTGTATACCTAGATGATATTTTGATATTCAGTAAGACCATAGAAGAGAATTTGTTGCATGTTAATCGAGTATTGTAGAGGTTAAAAGAAGAAAAGTTGCTGATAAATCTAAAAAAGTGTTCATTCATGAAAGAGGAGATTGTGTATTTGGGATTTGTGATTTCAACTGATCATTTGAAGATGGATCTTAAAAAGGTTAAAGCTATTTTGAATTGGCCTACACCTGAGAGTGCTAGTGAGGTAAGATCATTTCATGGTTTGGAAATTTTTTACCAAAAATTCATTAGGAATTTCAGTTCAATTTGTAATGCTATTACTAAGACTATGAGAGGAGATAAAAGAGAATTCAAGTGGACACATGGAGCTGATAAATTTTTTGAGACTCTGAAGCAGAAGGTTGTTGAATTGCCTATTTTAGCCTTGCCTGATTTCAATAAGGTATTTCAAGTGGAATGTGATGCAAGTGGAAGTGCAATAGGAGCTATGTTGAGTCAAGACGGTAAACCTGTTGCTTTCTTTAGTGAAAATTTGAATGATGCAAAAAGGAAATACTCTGTGTATGATCAAGAATTCTATGCTATTATTCAAGCACTAAATAAATGGAGACATTATTTGATACCAAGTGAATTTGTGTTGTATACTGATCATAAGGCTTTATAATATTTGGGTAGTCAGAACAAGTTGAATCAAAGACATATGAAATGGGTTGAGTATTTGCAGAGTTATACATTTGTGATAAATCATGAGCGGAGTCACTAACCGATTTGCTGATGCATTGAGTAGAAGGAGATATTTGATGATCAAGATGAATATTGAAGTTCTTGGCTTTGATGCCATGAGAGATTCTTATGAATTTGATCCTGATTTTTCTAAGCCATGGAGAAAGCTCAGAGCACCTATTCAAGATCAACCGAGTAGTAAATTGGAAGAATATTTCATTCAAGAAGTTATGTTGTTTAAAGGTATTCAGTTGTGTATACCGAGAGGACCAATGAGAACTAATTTGGTAAAGGAGAAACATAGTAGTGGTTTGGCTAGACATTTTGGTTTTGATAAAACATTGAATTTTCTTAAGGAGAAATACTTTTGGCCATAGTTGTATAAAGATGTTCAAAAATTTGTGAAAAGTTGTGGAATTTGTCAAGTTGCAAAAGGAGTAAGTCAGAATACTGGATTGTATACACCGATTTCTATTCCTAAGAAACCTTGGATTGATATCAGTATGGATTTTGTTCTTGGCTTACTGAAGATAGTAATAGTTAATGATTCTATATTTGTTGTTGTGGATAGATTTTCTAAAATGGCACATTTTATACCTTGAAAGAAGACATCAGATGCAATACATATAACAAATATTTTCTTTAAGGAAATTGTCAGATTGCATGGATTACCAAGGAGTATTATCTCTAACTGAGATAGTAAATTTGTTGGATACTTTTGGAAGACCCTTTGGAGAAAGTTTAGCACTAATTTGAAATATAGTTCTACATTTCACTCACAGACTGATGGATAGATAGAAGTTGTGAATAGAAGTTTGGGAAATCTTTTGATATGTTTAGTTGGAGACACACAGAGTAATTGGGATTCTGTGTTAGCACAATCAGAGTTTGCATACAATAATTCAGTGAATAAGAGTACTAGAAAAACACCTTTTGAGATTGTAAATGACATACAACTAAGAGGTATATCTGATTTGAGGGATATTGTTGATGAAAGAAAGAGAAGTGTTGAAGGAGTAAAGTTTGTTGAGTACATGAAGACATTGCATGAAGATGTGAAACATATGTTGGAAATGAGTAATCATAAATAAAAAGACAAACTTGATAGATCAAGGAGACATAAGACTTTTGCAGTTGGTGATGAAGTAATGGTTCATTTGAAGAAAGGTAGATTTCCTGTTGGAACATATGGGAAGTTGAAAAAGAAGAATTTTGGACCTTGTAAGATTTTGAAGAGATTTGACAGTGGAAATGCTTATGAGATTGAGTTACCTGATGACATGGATATATCACCTATATTCAAAATTGCTGATTTGTATGAGTAGCATGAGTCAGATGAAGAAATGACAGTAGCGAATGATTATCCTAAGAAACTAATAGAAGAAGTTAAGTAGATTTTGGAGCAAAGAATTGGAAGAAGTACAAGAGGAAAATAGGCTATGGAATATCTAGTAAAGTGGAAGAATAGACCGATTGAAGACTATGTTGGCAATTTGGCTAATGTGGATGCATAGATGTTGTCATTATGGAAACATATGATCTCTATTGAGAGCACAGAATCTGGAATGCAAGTATGGCAAGTTGAAGGAAGAAATTGTCTAAGTATGAATACAATGATCCTGACAGAGCACCCAATGAAGATTTAGTTGGCGACGTCCACTGGACCAATATTTTTGTTTGTGTAGTTAACTAAAGCTTCTATAGAGTATGAGGATACCCCATCTCAGTGCGCATAAAGTTTGGAGCTGTACGGACAAAGTTATTCAAAGTTTACCGAAGATAGTTTTTGTAGATAGAACAGTTTTGGAGACAGTATTAGCGAAAGAGTTAAGGGATTATTTTTGCTTGTCAAAATAATGACTTAACATTATGAAGGGATGACATCTTAGATGTTTACTCTTGGATAAATATTTTGGAAGCTGACCATATAAAGTTATTAGCTCTAATAACTCATATATTACGCATACTAGAAATGTAATGAAAAAGTATGTATGAACAATGTGATGTGTAAAAAGAAAGAAAATATAACTTGCGATAGTTGTATATTGTGATAGCAGCAAAGGCTATTGATGTGAAGTTGTAAGCAGTACCATACTATAGTTAGAAACATTTTGTATTACCTGTTTGGGCAGTGAGCTCAGCTGGTGATTAGGTTTTGTAATCTAACTCCTAACAGAGTTAAGGCTTCTAACAAGGCCTAAAGTCCTTTAACCATGACAGATCTACTATATATTGTAAATTGACTCCTAACAGGGTCCAATATCCCTAACAGGATACTTTTGATTAGTGATCTTTGTGGGTACCATCCCCACCAGGGTTTTCCCTTGGCCAGGGTTTCCTCAAGAACATATCATGTGTTATGAGTTCTTTCTATTTATTGCTATGTTTGTTAATCAGCTT
Organism: Chamaecyparis obtusa; assembly: GCA_027943335.1. Lineage (NCBI taxonomy): Eukaryota > Viridiplantae > Streptophyta > Pinopsida > Cupressales > Cupressaceae > Chamaecyparis > Chamaecyparis obtusa. Next base: position 653,169 of record BSBK01001424.1, on the reverse strand, counting down.
GATAATCTTTGTATGCACTAAAGTAATCTGTTATATCCATAAGTGGGAAAAAGAAAAAGTTTGTGAAATACTAATTCACCCCCCCCTCTCAGTATTTCCTATTTCTAACAATTGGTATCAAAGCATAGTTTCTCAGAGAAGGAACATTCAGGGAAAGCTTAGCAGCTTGAGTAAGATCTCTATGGATATGGATCAACTTCAGAAGAATCTTGAAGAAGCTCTTGAACAGATTGATATGCTTACTGATGAAAGAAACTCCTTAAGAAGAAAATATGAAGATGCAAAGAATGCTATTGACAAATTAAAAGGTAAGATTGAAGATCTAAAATCTGAAAAGAAATTTGATATGCTTGTTGAAGATTGTGATAAATTAGAAAAAGAAAATGATATCCTTAAGCATGAGTTGAAGATAGTAAATCTGAAGCTTAGTATGAAAGATGGAAATTTGAGATCTGATAATGAAAAATTAAAAATTGAGAATGAAGATCTGAGATCAAGACTTGAAAAGGAAACATCCGAATCTGAAAAAGTAAAAGTGCAGTATGTGGAACTTGAGAAATATAATAAAATTGTGAAAGGTGAATTAACTCAATCTAAACAACAACTTGAAAGGCTATATTCAAATAGTGATAAGACTAGAAAACAAATTTCTTTTGAAGAACCATTCTTTGATAGGACTGGATTTGGATTTAGTATGTTTAGAACAATCCATGAAAGTAAGAAGCCAGATCTGAAGACATCTGAAAGTGTGGAGGAAATGAAGCTAGATGAGAGCACATTGGAAGATCAACCTAAAGAAGAACCACCTAGAGAGAAAGAAGAATCAAAGCAAGAAGAATCAAAACAGGAAGAATCATCTAAAGGTATGCAAAGAGAATTCAGAGGTAGATGTTTTGCTTGTAATACTATTGGGCACATGAAGAGAGATTGCATAGGTAAGCAATTTAAACCTCTTAATGGACATTGTTATAATTGTCATAGTTTTGGACATAGAACTAATGAATGTAGAAGACCTAAAGTAATTTTGAATAATTATGATAGAATGATTGGGAATACTAACAATGCAGATAAGAAATCTATTGAAGAAATGAATCAAAGAAAAGTAGTAGTATGTTTTAGATGCAACAAAGTAGGACATATTGCTAGAAATTGTAGGTCACAGATTAACCAGCAAGGACAGAGATTTGGAAACAATGGAATATTTTTTTAGATATGCAACAAGTTTGGACACTCAGCAAGAGTTTGCAGAATGAACAATGGAGGTTATCATCATAACCCTAACCCTAGGAACAATGCAAGAAGGAATGAAAATGCAGGAAACAAAGAGAAAGGTTGCTGTAGCAATAAAGATGAAGTAAAATTTGATAAAGGCATAGATCAAGGAGGTATATTCAGCACTGAAAGTAGTCAGGAAGGTAATGTAACTAATGGTAAGGATGAATCTTTACTTGACCCTTCTTTAAGTACTTAAATTATGTAAGTTTTTGTAGTTTAGGACTTAGGATTAGTGTAGATTAGGAATTTGAATGAGTTAAGTTTTGCGCAGTTAGATATAGGTTTTTTATGTTGTACTAATGCTATGGTTAAGTGCGCAAAAGAAAATATTGTTTTTTGCAAGGTCGCAAAAAGTTTTATGGTTGCAGGTTTGCAGAATCAACTTTTTGAGGTTTTAGCAGCAAAATGAATGAATGCGATGTCAGATCGAGTTAATGTGAAGTGTTATAAGGTCAAAATAAAAGTTATCATGATTAAAAAGTGATTGAAAAGAGATTTGAAAGAAGGAAAAGCAAGTTGAGGATGATTTGAAGAAGTTTGGAAGTAGTTTGCAGCGTCGATCATACCGAAACCCTATATTTGCAAAGTTGAGGTATTTTTTTGATCTTTAATCAGTTGATAAGATGGATATTTCTATGGTTCATAATGTTAAGGATAAGAATAGACCTAAGATTAAGAAAGAACCAGTAGAACCAGCTGAAATTGATAACAGACTAGCACTATCATCCGTACCAGACGGAGTATTGCACATTGAGAATGTTAAAGGATATTTAGGTTGCAAGTTTGAAACTTTAGGAGATGCAAATTTTAGTGATGATTACAGGAAATTGTATAATCAAGACATGTCAGTTAAACTAGCTTATGGGCACCTAGAGAACAATGAAATTATCAAATATTCCATGAAGTAAGAATTTAATGACGAGGAATGTACCAAGATCATTTTAAGTAGAATCCACAATGGGAAATTCTGGATGGAGGATAGAGTTATTGATATAACTGCCGACCTAATTCATGATGTTACTGGATTATCAAAAGTTGGAGAGATTCCACTGAATGAAAAGAACATGAGAAAGATTGTTTTAGAAAAGACTGGATCTAGTTATAATGGTAGAGGAATTGCGATAAGTAAGATTAAGCAAGATGATGTTAGGTACCTTTGCAAGATCCTAACAACTAAAATATGTGGCAGTTCAAGGGAAGATGACATGGCTGTAGGAATGGTTCATGTAGCTTATATTATGTGTGTTGAGAAGAAACAAGTAGACCTATGTGAAAATTTGAAATTTTAGTTATTTGAGAACTTAGAAAAGATTAAGAAGGCTAAGTACACACAGTTTAGGTTTTCATCTCTGATAACCTATATGTTTTTCCATATTTTGAGAAGATTTCCTTACACAGTTGATTGGAGTGACAATGTGAACAAAATGGAAAGAATAAACTCAGTCTACATGAAGCACCTAATTGATAAAGTCAATGACAGTGTGAAGCTTGTATTGAAGACTTTTCAGAATATTGTTAAGAACAAATCAAGGATTCCTCAATCCTTAGTTGAAAAGCATAAAGATGACATTTGTTTTATGGTAGACACTAATTTCACCTACATTGAAGCAGTTGAGCCTAGAATGGAATTCATAGACCCTCTTGGCTATGAAGTATCTAAAGCAGAAATAGTAGGATATGTGAATAGACTGTTAAAGTGTGAGTTGGATGGTCATGAAAATAGGTTTGGAACCTATGAAGAGAATTTCAACTTTGCAATAAGTTTGAGAGAAAAGAAGCAATCTAGTAGGAGAGTTGAATCTACTATGAAGAAAATACTGAAAGAATCAGGTATGTCAAGTCATGAGTTTGACATAGCTAAGAAGACTGCAAAAGCCTTGAAGCAAAGTGAAAATCTTGTAATTCCACCTGAAGCATCTAGTGCAGACCCTATTGATCCTATTGCAGTAAAGGTAAAAGTTGATGTACTTGAAAAAGATGAAGGAGATAAATCTTTTTCTCCTATTCCTAGCAAAAGAGTAAAAGTGAGTGCAACAGGACCCGACAAGAGACAGAAAGTGATTGTACCACCTGTACCTAGAAAGGTAGCAGTAATTAAAGATGATGATGAAGTTTCAATCAAGAAGAAAACTTGGAAACCAAGAATTGAAAGAGTTAATGAAGATATATTGAAGCATGGAGACTTCACTACGTTAAATAAATTCTATGATCTATATGGATCATTTGACAGATTGAATTTTGAAAATGCAATGATTACACATATGATTATGATAGATAAGAAACTTAGCACTATTCATGGTAAGATCCCAGAAGATTTTTCTAATAGACTTGTGAATAGAAAACAAAGAGCACAAGAAGAGGACATAAAGATGAGAGAACATGTAATCAGACAGTTCTGTGAAGTTAAGGTTGAAGATCATTTGAAGAGATTCCTGAAGTCTCTTGGAACTTTATTGAGAACTAAGAGAAGAACAATCCTTATAATGGGAGGCAAAAAGGAGGAAGTATAGAAAGAGACAGAGCAAGCAGTAATGCAAGTTCTTGTAGATATAGTTGCAGGAAATCATGTTGAATCAGACCCTCAGTAGAAGCAATCAGAGGAACCGCATGCCGAGGAAGTTGGTATTGAAGAAGTCCCATCTTCTTCACATATCAATATTGGAAAAGAATCAATGGACATTGAAGGAACCAAAGTGACACTAGAGTCAGATGATGCAGTATTTCATGATCTAGGAAACATTGTTGACAATTTGGATTTAGAAGAGCAAGAGAAGATTACAGAATCAGAAAAGGATACAGAGGCAGTGGAAGCACCAGCAGTATCAGAATCAGTTCCAGCAGAACATACAATTAAAGGTAAACAAATTTTGACAGAGGTCACTACCCCTAGTGCACCTGACAGTAAGAAGAGACAAATTGGTTCAATTTTTGAAGACCTTGGAAAAGAAGTTGAAGATGATGATCAGCTTGAGTTCATCACATCTCTTAATAAAATTATTGGAAAGAATAAGAAGGTGAAGGACCTTGAAGCAAAGTTAGAGTTTTGACAGAGAAACTTGAGAGTGTGATCAACACTAAGGTATTTGAATCGGATCCACTTGAGAAAGCTAAAATAGTAATAAACTCTTTTGACTCTAAATTTTCTAACTTAAAGGATATTGCTAGAATAAAAGTTCAGGAAGACTTTGAAGCAGAAATGCAACAAAATTTAAGTGTAAATATTCGAAATGATATTGGTAATTTGGATGTATGCATAAATAATTTGAGGAAACATTTTGAGACTGGAAAGAGTTTGTATATACAATGCACAAAATTAGAAATCCTAACAGCTGAAGAAGATAAGAAGATCAGAGAGAAGATAGATGCAATTACAGTTGAAACAAACACCTTGTCAAGCCCAAATGTAAAGATAAGTTCTGTAGAGAAGAACATAAGGAAGTTAAATGATGAAATCAGAATGTTAGCAGAGGAGAAGAACAAAAAGATTCTCAGGATTAACATCTTGAGAGAGCATATCTCAATCAAGACCACAATTGTTGAAGACCAAATTGAGCAGTGTCTTTCAGCAAAGACATCTTTTCAGAAGTTTAGCTTTAATTCCCTGCAAGCTTGTCAGACATCATCATACGGATTGAGTACTCTACTCAATGTTGCTGAATCCATTAGGAAGATATGGGAGAAATATTTTGAATCATGGAAGTTAGAGTTTGGTGACTGTGTTGCAAGCCTACTGGCTTTGCAATAGCTGATAACAAGGTATAAAGTTTTTTTTGAAATTTTTGTACACCCTATCTTTGTCATTGTTGTCAAAGGGGGAGAGATAGCAGAAAATTGAAAATATGTTGAGGAAGGATACTCATAGGGGGAGCTATTCTATGGAGTACAATATTGTATATGTGTTGTATAACTTTTGGCCACAATTTTGTGTAAATACTTTGAAGTTTTGTTTGCACACTTAGCCAATTTTCCCATATGTTGCCACCAATGACAAAGGGGGAGATTGTTGGCAATTTGGCTAATGTGGATGCATAGATGTTTTCATTATGGCAACATATGATCTCTATTGAGATCACAAAATCTGGAATGCAAGTATGGCAAGTTGAAGGAAGAAATTGTCTAAGTATGGATACAGTGATCCTGACAGAGCACCCGATGAAGATTTAGTTGGCGACGTCCACTAGAGCAATATTTTTGTTTGCATAGTTAACTGAAGCTTCTACAGAGTATGAGGATACCCCATCTCAGTGCATATAAAGTTTGGAGTAGTACAGACAAAGTTATTTGAAGTTTACCGAAGATAGTTTTTGTAGACATAATAGTTTTGGAGACAGTATTAGTGAAAGAGTTAAGGGATTATTTTTGCTTGTCAAAATAATGACTTAACATTATGAAGGGACAACATCCTAGATTTTTACTCTTGGATAAAGATTTTGGAAGCCTACCATATAAAGTTATTAGCTCTAATAACTCATATATTAGGCATACTGGAAATGTAATGAAAAAGTATGTATGAACAATGTGATGTGTAAAAAGAAAGAAAAGATAACTTGTGATAGTTTTATATTGTGATAGCAGAAAAGGCTATTGATGTGAAGTTGTAAGTAGTACCATACTACAGTCAGAAACATTTTTTATTACCTGTTTGGGCAGTGAGCTCAGCTGGTGATCAAGTTTTGTAATCTAACTCCTAACAGGGTTAAGGCTTCTAACAAGGCCTAAAGTCCTTTAACCAGGAAAGATCTAATATATATTGTAAATTGACTCCTAATAGGGTCCAATATCCCTAACAGGATACTTTTGATTAGTGATCTTTGTGGGTACCATCCCCACTGGGGTTTTCCCTTGGCCAGGGTTTCCTCGAGAACATATCATGTGTTATGAGTTCTTTCTATTTACTGTTATGTTTGTTAATCAGCTTGATAATCTTTGTATGCTCTAAAGTAATCTATTATATCCATAAGTGGGCAAAAGAAAAAGTTTGTGAAATACTAATTCACCCCCCCTCTCAGTATTTCCTATTTCTAACAGATTGTTCATGGATTTTACAATCTGAGTTGGATGCAGCTCAGATCGTACCTCTTTCATGATTCAGAGAATCATTTAAAATAAACTTAGGTGTCTAATGTAGGAGCATCTTGGGTCCTTGGCAATCCTGTGTCACCAAAAACATGTTTGTATTTTCATGTGTTGCTCGGTTCCTGCTTTGACCAAGTTGGTTCGGTGTTTCTCAGTTTCCTTTATTTACCAATGTTGGTCGGTTATCTCTCTGGTGCTCAGCGAATTTCCCTGGCACTCGGTGATGCTTGTTTGGCACTTGGTTATCCTTTCTTACCAAGTTGTTTATTTTGGATTCCAATTGATGATGACTCTTGCAATTAATTTTGGTCAGGGATTTAATGATGGTATCTATCATTAGGAAGCGTGTGGACCTAGATTTGGTTTTCCTTCTGTTGATTATGGATCTGAAGGCCGACTTGTTCGGTAGTGTCTTGTATAAATGTAGTTATTTGGTTAGAGTTTAGGTAGGAGTTTTTGGTTAGAAGATTAGATATTATTTGCAGATCCTTGCATGTTAGAGGACTTCTGTACTTGATTGCAATATCTAGCCTAAACTGGGAAGGCCTTATAGCCTGACATGTATGAATCAAATTGAAGTTAACATATGAAAAGATATCTAGATTCTCCCTCTCACTTGTGTATTTGTTGCTTCCACGTGTGATATCTATAAGGTGGACCTAGTTAGGGCATGCCTTTGGCCCCTCTCCCTATCCTCCCTTGTGTCAATTTTCCTATGTTGCTCAGTTCCTGCTTTGACTGAGTTGGCTTAGTAGTTGATCAGTTTCCTTTGTTAACCAAGATTGGTCAGTTATCTCTTTGGCACTCAGTTAATTCCTTGGCACTCAGTGATGCTTGTTTAGCACTTGGTTATCCTTGCGTACCGATGTGTTTGTTTTAGTTTCTTGTTGAGGTTGACTCTTGCAATTAATTATGGTCACAGATTCAATGCGGGTATCTATCATTGAGAAGCATGTGGACCTAGATCTAGTCATTCCTTTCGTTGATGGTGGATCTAAAGGTCAACTTGTTCAGTAGCCTCTTGTATATATTGTAATCTTTGTTTGTAGTTTTAGGAAATCAATTAGGACATAGAAGATAGAAGTTAGAAGATTGAAGATTGTTTCAGATCCTCGCATGTTGGAGGAATTTTTTACTTGAATTATAATATCTAGCCTAAACCGGGAAGGGCTTACAACCTGACATGTATCAATAAATTTAATGAAATAATAAGAAGATATCTTCATTCTCTCACTCACTTGTGTGTTTGTTTCTTTTGTGTGTGATCTCTATAAGGTGGATCTGGTTAGGGTGTGCCTTTGGTCCCTCTCCTCCTCCTATCCTTGCATCATGGGATCAATGTGGTTCAGTTATGCAATATTTATAGTTACTAACCTAGTAGTGAGTTTAAGACATGGATGTGTGTCCTCATCTTGAGTGGTTCATGATTTGGATGCTAGAAAGCAATTTTTATTGAGTGAAAAATGTTACTGTTTAGTGTTCTTGATGAACAATACAAAGATGATGGTGAATTTTGAGACAAAGTTGTTTTTCTCATTTCTATGTCATTTCAAGTTTCTTGTTGATGTTTCTAGATCATTTCCTATTCATTTTGTTGGATAACATTAAGTGATCAAATTTGATGATTTTCATGTGGCGCGTTGGTTTTTCTATTATTCTTGTCCAACATGGTGATGTATCATGTTGTGATGGATCATGGTGTGATTTATGGAGCTAGAGTGTATTAGAAGATGAAGTTTTGGATCCTTACTTTGTCTTTTTTGACATGTTTTGAATTGTATTGATTATTGTATTATATTTGATTAATTGAGGTAGTAAGGTTGATGTTGACCTTGTTTATTTCTACAAGGTTGATGAAGTGTATGAAAAGATGTAATCATTTGTAATTTTGAAAGAATGAGAGAGGATTGTGTGTGTGTATGATATATTGTGGGAAGAGGTATGTGTGGAATCTATAATTGAGGTATTGAGACTTCCTTTGGGTTTTATCCCTTATTGTATTTGAGTAGCGAGCTCTAGGAAGTGTGCCTGAATATATGTGTTTTCCCATTGTATTACTCTTAACTAGGTATAATAATTTTAAGAGAGTGCATCATCTTGTGGGTTTGATCTACATCATTGTTTTTACCCTAACATTAAGTTTTCCACATCAAAAATATTGGTGTTATGTGTTTCTTAATATTTTTTGATCTTTCTTTAATGTTCATCATTTAGATCTGAAATATAAAGTATAAAAGTTGATTAAGATTTTAAGTTTTGGGACACACTTGATTCGACCCCCCCTCTCAATTTTGTGTGCTACCTTGTTCCTAACATATCTAACTCAGTAGCATAGCTATGAGAGAAAGGGAAAAAGAAGAGAGGACCATTAATCCAATAGTCTAGCAAGTTGTGTTAGGCTAGTTGATTCATGGGAGAAGAAGAAGAGGAGAAGGAAAAGCTAGAAAGTTGTGTTATTCTAGTTCCACTCATTCCAAAAAAAGAGGGAAGGAAAATTGATGTTCTATCAAGTTTCAATATGCTATTCAATTCTACCTTGAAACAATTGTGTATGGGGATAGCTTGTAAAATTTTGTGCTTAGGGGTGGCTTACGCGACCAGTCCAATGGAAATCATTATCTCCATAGTGATACAAAAAGGATGATCATTCCTAAGAAAATAATTATCTCCTTAGGGATCAGTAAGTGGGATCAATTCTAATAAAAAGCATTGTGTTATTAGGGATTCACAAGTGATTAGTCCTAAGGAAAACATTGTATCCTTAGGGATTAATAAAATGGGACCAGTCCTAATAAAAACATTGTCTTCTTAGAGATACAAAAGTGATTAGTCCTAGGAATGAATTATCTCCTTAGGGATCACTAAATAATTTTTTTTTTATAATATACAAAGGAGGCTGTATATATTCCCCCTCCTTATGATGGAAACATAAGATTATGGTGACATCAGAAGGAAAAGAGAATAGGATAGCTACTTCCATTAACAAGAAGATGTCCTTAAATTAATAATGTATGCTTATACCCTTAGAAAATAGTAAAAAATCTTGTTTTGATAATGAAATATATAATCATGAAAGGACATTTGAAAGTGGGAAGAGACCCTTGAAAGGAAGAGATTTTGGTTACAAGACATCCACCTTTAAGAGGAGTTCTTCAACAAAGATAACATTTGTTAGAAAGTAAAGTCCACCAACATAACTGAGAGGGGGGGGTGAATTAGTTATGAGATTAATTAACTTAAATTCAACTCTATCAAATCTTAAACTTGTAGTCAATAACATAAGTAACCACAAGATAATAAACATACATAATAGCACCAGATTTGTTGACTAGGGAAGCCCTTGATTAGAGGGAAAAACCCGATGGGAATGATGCCCACAAGATGATGTACTAATATAGAAGTTCCTTGTGAAAGGGTAGAACTTGTTAGAAGTATTTTATAATTTAATCAATACATATGAGTCCCCATGAGGAGACTTTGGATCCCTACTAAAAGATCCCAATCCTATGAGGAGTTGTTGAGAAACACAAAGAAGACATCTGAACCCACTATCCAAATTGCTTCAAGATTGTCTTCACTAAACAATCTTCAAGATAACACATCCAAGTGTAAACTAGCTAAAATAAAAACTCTCTTTTCCTACACAATTCCTTTAAAGTCCTCAACATATCAACAACATCATCTTCTTCTCCGATCATAAAGATTTCACATTCAAAGCTCACATAACATCTCATGACCGCATGATACCCTTTTTCATCCAAATAAACTTTCTTTCCTTTAAATAAATTCCTAATGATTATTGAGTTGAATAAAATAATTTCTCAATTTATAATTAATAATATAGGACATAAATAAGAATTTACAATACACATTTGATTACATCTAAATACTTCCATAAGAATATTAATCTGTAGCCGGCTCCCAAAGAAGTAACATGCTTCACATCGTCCACAATCTTCACATAATGCAAAGTAGATTCTACCATGTTTATCCAAGAATCCTGAACATTTCTTCGACAACATACCAACCTTGTTGAACTAGCTTCAACCTCACAGAAATAATAAATCTTGAATAACTATCACCAGTTCATGGAAACTCTCACCGTGAACAGTCTTCAGTAAACCTCACATAACACGAACATATCTTCATAACTTTTTCTATGCATGTAGGCACATCATTAAAACACGTTCTTGAATTCTAATAAATCTTCACAAAACTTAATTCATCAGTATAAAACCTGACCAAATGAACTGTTCCTATAACTCTATTAAATCTATCTAAAAAGCATATATGTTGACATCAATGACAAACAGAGTCATGAATGTAACATATAAGAACTCAGTTATCTCTAAACAACATCCAATCTTCCTTGCTAACAACATTCATTAACATTCATGATAATAATCTCCCCTTTCAACATTGATGGTAACATAGATAAAAACCATCTAGTCCCATGTTGGCATTATGGTTCAGTAAGCTCCTCCATTAATATTTATCAATATATTTCTTCCTCATTTTCCTGTAATCACTCTCATACTCATGTCTCTCCCATTCAATCTTCTCTGAAGGTTTTGTGCTTGATATTTTTCATGTATATCTCTCCCCCATTGACATTAATGATAAAGGTGTCAATATGCCAATTCTTGAAGTTCAATCATCTCCAATACAATTTGAAAAGGTACCTAAGTATTAAAAGATACTATAGAAAAATCATTTCCAAGAGTCCTTCATGAATCAGCTCAAACAAAGATACTCCCCCATATGATAATCGTCAAGCATCCAGTCTAGATAAGTATAGTGCTTTGATCATGCTAGACTGATGCATTCCTACATCCATTACTCTGAAGAGGGTTGGGGAATGACCCCAAGCATACCTCTCTAATAATCAAGAGTATCCTTAGCTAAATTTTTTGTGAGTATATCTACTATCTTCTCCTTTGTGCTAATATGAATGTAATACTAGATTCTTTGACATGCTAATTGTACTTGTATTATCACAATATATGATAATATGCTTAGTAAATTCAATGCCAATATCCATCAATATTTTGACACAATGCAAGGCTGAGAGAATCCAAAAAGGAGATGTCCAAGCCCCTAGCTAAACAACCACACAATGGAATCACAATAGCAAAGCAATATCTGATAACAATCTGAACTCTTTATTCATAAAAAAACCAATTACATGCAATGTGTTAGGCTGTAAGGCCTTCCTGGTTATGACCAATTACCAAGTAATATTTCTGCAAGATCACTCAAGATCCAATTAAAAATCTAACCCTAGCTAGCCAAATCGAAATCAACACATCAATCTGGTAGAAAAATCCAACAAGATCTAAACTTGTGCTCATAAGCCACCAAGCAATCTCCTTGTTCCTAGGTCACATCCACTAGCTCTACTCACAAATTTGTAGCTTCATATTCCTAACTTGAATCTCTTCTCCTCCTCCTCCTCTTCTTCTTCTCTCTTCTCTACTTACAACTCTACTCTAGATCTCCTTATATACTACTTCAGCTACAGGTCGACTGGACGAAAGAAATAAATCCTAAACCTAGTTGGCTACTTAAGAAAAACAAATATGTCTTAAGTCAGCTTACAAATAATATTAAATGCACATAGGATAAAGATCCAAGACCCAAATAGGTCCATACACATCACCATGATAAATCCACATCACGATCACGTGCTACACACATTAAATGCATCAAGTCAGCCAAAAAAATCCATAAGAACTCCATTTGGCAAGTCAAACTGCCGAGTGTCAGCAAAACTACCGAGCAAGCCAGGCATCACCGAGAAAGAACATCAACTAAGATCCACAAGCATCATCAAGCACATGTTTTACTAAGCACCAGAATCTTTGATCAAGTCCCTTCAGCGACCGAGCCCCTCAGTCAACATTGCAACATGAACGATTGCTAACTACCCCAAGATGCTCCTACATCAAACACCCCAAGTGCAAAAAAAATGTTCTTAAAGGTTGGAAGAACATCTTATGGGATTCAAAACATAAACCCCAAGCTGGTTCTTCACATACATGTCCTCCAAGTCTTGAAATTGCACACTCTTCCCTTTGTTCCACCTATGCAAATTCTTTCTAGAAATAGATAACTGTTGGCTCTACTTCTTCACACCCTTCGTTGGTGCACCACAAGATTTTTTCCCTCACTGGTCTCCAACCCTTTCAGGATCCTTCAACTTAACTCATCTCCCAAAGATCAGGTTCCTCCTACCGACCTCTTCATTCTAAAAAAGGATCAGTGAAAAATTCTTGCCACCCTTCTCAATAGTAAATATATTCTTGACACAATCATGCATAGCCCTACAATCATACTACCAAGGTCTACCGAGAAATATGTGACAACTACTCATGTCCACAATATCACACAACACTTGATCCTTATACTGTCCAATCTGAAAGTCAACAAGATATTCCTCCCTCACTTCCAAATCATGTACATCTTGCAACCAACCAATCCTATAAGGACAAGGACATCTCACTCTTTTCGAACCAAGTTTCTGAACCATCTCCTCAACTATAAGGTTATAAGTACTACCACCATGCACAATCACATTGTAGATTTTACCAGAAGACTTAGAATGAGTCTTGAACAAATTAATCCTTTGAAAAGGTTACAGTACTTTCTTACCAAACAATACTCACTGAACCAACAAATTATCTCCTCCCTATTCGGGCTCATTCACTAGGTCTTCATCCTCATTCACCATAGCATCTCTTTGATTACTAGTATTCTAGGAACATTCATAAGATCTATGTCCTTCTTCACCACAATGAAAACAAGTACCCTTAAAGGAAACCTTACCTATCCTCTTCCACAACTCAACAAGTTTTGGTTCATCTTTAGTAGTTGACTTATCCTTCACCGAGAGATCCTATTTCTCCTACCCTCAGGATCCACCTTTATGTTTTCTCTTCAACTTATCTTCTACCTTCAAAGAATACTAATAAGAGTCCTCAAATGAATCAATCTTCATCATATTAATATCATCCTAAATATTAAATCTCAAACCATTAATATACTGAGATACCTTTTCCTTGGAAAGTTCTTTATGCCCAGACCGAATAGTTAACTTATAGAGCTCCTTGGTATAATCCTTCATAGAAAAATCCTTCTATTTTAGATTCTAAAAACTCTTAAACAACTCAAGTTTATAGTCAAAAGGTATGAACTTATCCTTAAACTTAGTCACCATCAGTCTCCATCTAGTGATCTTCAGTTCACCTTCTTCTTCTTCTCTATCTCGTTGTAAGTCTTTCCATCAAAGAGCAACATGTCCTTGTACACACTAAATAGTGCACTTCTCTAACTCATTACTTCCAAGGGAATCCATAAATGGGAAACCTTGAGAAAGTGACCTAGAGCTCCCTAGGCATGGAGTCACAAGGATGTTGATGGTGCTCTCAGCTAGAGCTATTGAAGCATGCAACCTTGCTAGTAAACCACATAATGAGAGATTCAAAGAGACAAGGGAAAGAATGACAATATCTTCAAGAATGAATAATAGAAATTCAATGCAAGTACACTAAGAATGAAGATGAAAGATAATCTATAGAAATGAAAGTATTACAAATCCTTGCTAATTAAGCTATGTGAGCTAATCTAAAGCATAAAGGAAACTAAGCTAGAAAGAATAAACATGAAGCTATGATGCAAGAATGAAACTAAAATGCAAGAATGATCTCCAAAGATCCAAAGTCTCCAAGAAATCCTACAACATAAGATTACTATTCAAAGTTGGGATCCAAGAGATCTCCTTTTAAAGGAATTGAAAAGGAATGGACCATGGAGATTAAGAGGCAAAAGATTTAATCAAGGGTGGAGCTTGAAAGAGGAGCAATCCATGTGCACAAATATCCTCCAATGAGAAAATAAGAGTTGAATTTTGTGTCCATATGAGATAAAAAGGCCTTTTCTTCTTTTTATAAAATAAGAATAATGCTTTATTTGTGCAACTTAGGATAAGAGGAAAAGTGGGGGCTTTTTATTTATTAAAAGGGGAAGAAATTCCTTTTAAATAAATAAAGACTTAGGATAAAATGGTTAGCCCATAGAAAATAATAAAAAATGATAGAAATAGGATTTGATCAAGGAAATTGATATTTGAAAAATACTGATTCAGGGATTTGATAAATTGCTGAATAGGGGCCCAAAGTCTAGGCGACCATTTTAGGGTGCATACATTTGCCCCTCTTTGACTAATGTGAGATCGATTTGGGATCACATGTAGTCAAAGAATGGAATTGAAATGTGAGATCAATTTGGGATCAAAAAACAATCTAGACATGTGTTTGATAGATGGGAACATATCAGGACAAAGATAAGCATAAGCTGAAAAAGATAAGCTAAAAGACAAGACCAACATACCTAGAAATAGGAAATTGTCAAGTCTCAAATAAAACATAAGAATCTCAAGGTTTGATTGATAAAGCCGAATCAAGGATTGAATTTTGATGGGTACTACCCCCTCGGAATCAAAATCGAAATCAGGTAGAGGAGAAACAACAAATTGATAAATTTGATCAAATCACTAGAAATCATAATCGAGGATGAAAGATGATAGGATAACCATCAAGCAGTGAAGATATGCCCCAGTTTGACTAGGTTTGACTGAGAAAGATATAGGATAAAGATGAAGTCAAACCTCAGAGAGACGAAGTGAATGAAAATGAATGAGAGACTAGAAGGTTTGAGAGAGATGGGGATGAAGAAATGAAGATGCCACAATGAAGATCGAAGAATCAGGCCTCAAACGGTTAGCCAATTGCGCAGAAGGATAAATTTTGAAATGTGATTTTGACTATCAAGATGAACTTGGATTTCAATTTCGATCTCAAAAATGGATCCAGGACATCGACATTAGCCAGGGGTGCAATATTCATGAAATTATGAGATGTTTTAAAAATTAGGTCAAAAAGTCAAAATGCTATATAAGGGGCAAAAAGGGTCATTTTATATATGATGATAAGATTAACCCATTGTGATGATAGGAAAAGGATGTGATTTGAAAGACAAGGAGTGAAAGACATGATCGAGAAAAGGAAAGGTGAGTGCAGTTGACCGACAAGTCCACGAAAGATGAAGGAGAGCTCTCTCCATATGCAATATGCAAAACTAAACTAACATGAACCTAAAAATGCAAGCTACTATGAAAAGTGGTTTACTTGCAAGGTTATAAAATCATTATTCTCTAATATTCATCATCAAGCGTTATTAGTAGCGTCACAAGATCATACAATACACACTAGGATGACTATGTGAATCTGAATATGATCTATATCAGATAGATATGTGGGAATCCCACCTAAGCACCAAAGACATATAAGTCAAGATGACTAGTGCAGTGAGATTTCCTAAGTTTAATATGGCAAGATTATGCTTGCATCGAGACATAATAAATTCAAGATGACTATAAGCATGCACTTGCAAAAAATAGTATAGGATAATACCTTGTAGACCCTAATGTCAAGTGGAACAAGCATAAATGCTAATGACAGTTTAGGACCAAAAAAATATACCCACAAGTAGAAAAAGCAATAAAACATGTCCTCATGCCCCCAATCTTCTAGCTTGGCATCATCAACAACTATTAGGGAGAGAACACTCATCAAAGAAATCATCATAGACAACACACAAAGAAATAAAGTCAAACAAGTCTCAGCGAGTCGAGTGTTTAAGTGTGTGTGTGTAGATCATAGAGTCAAACTTTGAGTATCACATCTGCCAGTGAGAAATATAATATCATGCTAGACTGTGAGTAGGATATCTGATAAGTTTTGAGAAACACTTGACGCTAGGGTAGTGTTGAAAAACATAGTTTTGGGTGGTGTTGAAAAACACCATTTGCAAGATGTCCTAAAGACCAACGCATCCTAGAGACTAAAGCTAACACAATTATGCCCCCTAGACAAAGACAAAGACCAATTCCAAATCAAGGCAACAAGGTCAAGGCATGATGGAGAAAGGCTAAGTTTCGAGGACACATGCTAAGAAACAAGGGTGCAAAGGCCTCAAGTAGTGTTTGTTTCTAGGTTTTCACCACTTGGAGATTTTTTTTGATTTTTTTCAATTTTTTTAAATTTTTGCTACCAAGGCACCTGTTTCCAGGTTTTCACCAAGGCACTTTTTCTTTTTTTTAAAATTTTTTGAATTTTTTATTTTTTATATATTTTTTTTAGGACTTTTTATACTTTTTAGGATTTTTTCAGCATCATATATGAATTTTATTTTATTTTTTAGAATTTTTTTAGGATTAATAAGTATGTACAAAGGATGCCCCTAGATAGAATGGGCATCAAACTCCCAAGAAAGATCACATCATGTAGTCCCAATGTCTAGTAAGGTGGAGGACAAGAGGAATTAGCAAGCTAGTGGAAGAGATGGAAGACAAGAGAATGAAGGAGAATGAAGGGAAGAAATCCTCAATGGCCAACTTCTCAAGAGTACCCAAGCTAGGGAAAAAAATGTCATGCAAAGCACATTTGGACAAGCAATGAAAGGCCAGCATAGGATAAGTCACAAAAGTGTAATGCAAAAGAAGGAAAGGATGCAATCCAAAGGAGTAGACATGTCAAGAGGCTTCATAGCATCATGTTTTACTCTTTTTTATTAGATCAAGACCAAAGGGGAAAAGGATAGCGAAAGGATAGAATGAATGACAGAAAATAAATATGAAGGGTAAACATGAATGGAATGAAATAAAGATCATTGTAAGATAGCTCACATGATAGCCAAATGTTCATGTATAGGTCTACATTGCCAAGATCAAAGAGAGAAGACAAAATGGATGAAATATGTAGAAGAACTACGCATGATGCCTGATTGCCAGGTTTTCATCACGGTACTTATCCAAGGTGCCACAAGGGAGTGGTTTTCACCATAGGAAAAATTAATTTCTCTTTACTTTTGCTACCAAGGCACTTGTTTTCAAGTTTCCACCAAGGCACATTTTTAATTTTTTCATTCATGTTTTTTTTTTGAATTTTTCTATTTTTTTGATTTTTTATTTTTTTGGAAAAAGGAAAGCTTTTTAGATAATGCTCCTTGAAAGGATAAACCCTGATATTCCAAGGATTCAAAATGATATGCTCAAAGATGCTGAGAGGGAAAGGAAGATGGAAGATAAAAATGGAGGATAAAGTTTTATGTAAAGTAAGTGAGGTTGGAAGATAGGAAGAATAGGCAAATCAGGAAAAAGGATAGAAGGTAGAAGGATAATAAATGGAAGGATTGTGAAAGGGTAGATGGAAAGGAAGGAAAGATCAACATAAACACACACCTTGAAGGGTGGCGAGAGGATGGAGGAAATGTGAATGAAGGAATACGAGAAGGAATATGGTGAATATTTAGCAGAGGTTGCGGTTCAGGGGCATGGAATAGAAGAATGTTTTTAGAAAAAGATGAGGCAAAAGCCTTTGGAAGCTTGAATGTCAACTTCACTTTTTGTTCAATATTAGACTCTTTCAAGAGAGACTTTGGAATCCATATAGCCTTAGGCTTTTCATTTCTTTTTGATGATTTAGAGAGAATATCTTCAATGATGGATTTTGGAACCCATACTTGTCTTGTAGTTTTCTTCTTAGATATCTCTTTTAACTTTATGCCTCCATGTCGATTAGAGGAGACGTGGTGATCTTCTTTTTTTGATGGATTCTTGTATTGCTTCTTTTTCTTGTATTGAACATTCAAGTTACTTCCAAAAGAATTGGGACTTGTGGAAGAAGGAGGATATGAATGGTTTAGATGGGTGGGTGGATGAAAAGGATTCAAGGGTATGCATCTATGTTGGTCTAGAGGAAAGATAGGAGATGGAGGGACATAAGGACCCAAGATGGATGATGAATTAGGATATTTGGGAGGGAAAAGTGAAGGGACATAAGGGCCCAAGATGGAAGGAAGATGTGAAGGCCTTAGTATTGGTGGAGGAGGTCCAAGGATGGACATGGAAGATACAAAAGGATAATCAATAAGTTCATCAACATCTATATGACAACCAAGGACATCAACATCTTTATTGTGAGCATTAGGATTTGCAATAGGATCATGAACATCTTGAATATGAGCAACTTCTTTGATAGGATTGTTCGGAGCTTGAAAATACTTAGGAAGAGTAGAAAGTGGAAGTGAACATGGAATGGTAGAATAAGAAGATGAAAGACTTTGATCTTGAAAAGGAGCTTTGGATAGTATAAGCGTATCATTTTTTTCTTGATTTTCAATAGGCTTAACATTGGAAGTAACAACACCATTTTTAATAACCTTAATGGAAGTATCATCTTTGGAAAGTGCAAGTGTAGTAAGGTTATTTTGATTATCAATAAGCTCAACAGTGTAAGTAGTAGCTTGATCTTGTTTAGGGAAAGACTTAAGACATGGTGGAATGAATGAGGAAGGGCATAAAAGATCAAAAGGACCATGAAATAGATAAGAGACATCATGAAACGAATTGGATGACATGGAGGGTTCTTGATCTTGATCTTTCTTTATGTTCTTTTCTTTATTTTTAGAGTCCTCTTGACATGGAGCCACTTCTAAGGACAAGGAAGCATGTTGGAATTGTATGGAAGACTTTGGAAGATATGGTGAAGGACTAGCTGAAGTAGGCATTATAGCATATAAGGTCTTAGGCTCTTTAGGTTTAGAATTATTGAAAGTATGTGCAGCCAAGTGAAGGTTAGCTTGAGTTTCTTTAAGAGGTAGCCCTTGAGGATAACTATAGGGATCTGCATGAAAAGTATTAGGACTTTTGTTGGATGAAGGAATTGTGAAAGATTTGGAAGACTCGGAAGCTTTAGGAAATGTATGGGTATTGGAGGAAGTAGGGGATGGAAGGGAACCATCACAAGACAAAGGTCTATCATCAACATAATCTTTCTCGAGAGTGTAATCTTTATTTTTAGCATGAGAGTTCTTAGAGGAGATATTCTTATAGTATTTACACTTATAATCAACACAGTGAGATTTCTCTTCTTCAAGTGAAGTATATGTATCATCTAGGTATTGTTCACAAAAATCATCAAAGTCTCTTTCAAAATCAGAATCATATGGATCACCATCATGATCTATCCAATGTGACGACCCATTTCCAGTAAGCACAAGCACATGACTAGGAGGACTCTTAGGAATAGAGGTTTCATAGGTATCACTACATGGTTCATCATCATAGTCATCATAGTGAGCAAAGGTGGGTGTGTCACTCTTCGTGGAAGAGGTATCACAAGGATTGTCACATTGCTCATTATGGTATGTCTTGAGAAGAGAAGTAAGACTCTTGGGAGAAGTAGAAGAGGAACAAGATTGTGAAGAAGAGGAAAGTGAAGACCTAGTGGAGGAAGAAGACTTGGATGATGAGGAATGCAAATAATGTCTAGAAGAGTTATGGTAAGATTTGGAAGATGAGGAAGAATGAAAATAATTAGAAGATGAAAAATGTTTGGAAGAAGGAGGTCATGAAAGAATCATGTCTATGATCCTAGAAAAGGCATCTGATTCACTCGATTTTTCTTTTATTTTTGTCATAAATTTATCACCCATGAGATTTTTGGAGGAATAATACTCTTCGAATTAAGAAATGAGTTCAAGATCATCTATTTTCAAGAGAGGTTCCATAGCAAGATAGTTGAAATTCATGGTTCTGGAAGAGGAGAAATCAAGCATGGAAGAGACAGAAGAGATGAATAGAAGAAGGTAGACTAGATAATAAGAGGAAAAGAATCAAGAAGACATGAAGAGTTTAGGAAGAAGAGGGAGATGTGGAAGAAAGAAGACCAAGAGTCATTTTGCTCAACTTGATACCATTTAAGTTCATTTGAATGTTGAGAAACATGTCATAGCACTTAAGATCAGACCTGGACTGACCAAGGGAGACTAGAAATAGGACACAAATCAGCTTCAAATTGCAGACAACTGTGAGGCAGCAAAATAACTCTGTGTGATAGTTCTCAGAGTAATAGGGTGATACAATTTTCCAATGCAATATTTCACAAGAAGCAGTGCGATATTTTCTAGGTAGTGCATGCGATATTATCCAGGCAAGTAGTGCGATGGTTGTGCAGCAATGAAGTGTCGCAGGATAATTGACCAGATAGTGTGTAAATCTCAGTTTTAAAGGCAATTTGGTCAAAGTTTCAGTTTGAAGGTTGGATTTTTCGATTTCAAGCATAGTACTAGTAGTAATCAGACAAGTTTGCAAATAGTATGTGATCAAACATGTCATAAAACACTTGCACACGGGAAAAAGAAACCTTTCTGAGACATGCAATTTTGATATCAAAGAAATAAAATCCTATGAATGCTACCATGATGTTGAGAGGAACCTCCAGCAATGCTATAATAAACATGCATGAAATAACAGAAATATAGAGCAAAGTAGAACTCAGAGTGAGTCTATTGATCACGGGCCACATCGAGGGGGTAACCTCCTTTGAGCAAGCTCAATACAATAAACTCTTCGGTGCCAACAAAGGACTCAACACCCACTTATATACTAAGTACGATCTAGAAAAGTAATACTACCTATGCATGTGGGATAATAAAATAAACTAACGGGATGACTTACAAAGCATATGCGTCCAGCAACACTACACTAATAGAATAAACAAAAGGAACACATAGGTTCCTAACATCCCCTCCCCTTAGAAAAAAGCTTTGTCCTCAAAGCTTAAGGTGTGGAAATTGTTGCTGAATCTGAAGAAGGGGTTCCCATGTAGCATCCTCTGGTTGCATGCCATGCCACTGAATCAATACCTCAGAGATAGAGCGAGAGTGAAGCTGACGAGTGCGCCAGTCAAGGATTGCCTCAGGCTCCAAAATAATGGATCCTTCCTTATCCAATTCAGGTAGAGTAGTCTATGCTTTGATGTGAGTGCCAAGAACTTGCTTGAGACAAGAAACATGAAATACTGGATGAATGCGAGAAGGAGGAAGTTCTAGTTTGTAAGCAACTAAACCAATCTTCTGCAGAACTTTATATGGCCCATAAAATTTGGGGGCCAACTTATGACGCCCTTTAAGCTTCAGGGAGGATTGCTTGTATGGTTGAAGACGAAGAAAAACCATATCCCCAACTTGAAAAGAGCGCTCAAAATGATGTTGATCTGCTTGCTGTTTCATGCGATTGCGAGCCATGTGAAGATTATCCTGTAAAGTGCGAAGAATCTGATCCCTGGTGTGGAGAACTGTGTCAACTTCCTGAACTGGTGAACTGCTGGGAGTGTAGGGAAGGAGTACTAGGGGTACCTACCCATAAACTACTTCATAGGGAGTCATTTTAGATGTTGTATGGTAAGAGGTATTGTACCACCATTCTGCAAGAGGAAGCCACTTGGCCCACTGATGTTGCTATTCAGAAGTGAAGCAGCAAAGATAAGTTTCCAAACATTTGTTGACGATTTCAGTCTGACCATCAGTTTGTGGGTGATAACCCGAACTCATCTTCAGTTTGGTACCAACTTGCTGAAACAATGCTGTCCAAAAATGACTGGTAAAAGCTGCATCACGGTCAGAGATAATGGAAGAAGGAAGGCCATGTAGATGAAAGATCTGGTCCATGAAGATCTGTGCAACTGAGGAGGTAGTATAGGGGTGGCTAAGGGCACAAAAATGACTATATTTGGAGAGATGATCAACCACAACCAAAATCACTATTTTGCCACCAGATTTAGGAAGCCCTTCGATGAAATCCATAGAAATATCAGTCCAAATCCATGTAGGGATGGGCAAGGGTTCCAATAAACTAGGAGGGAGGGTCATTTCACCCTTGTGGCGTTGGTAGGTATCACATTCAGCCACCATCTATTGAATCATTTGTTTCATTCCTTTCCAAAAAAAATTCCGCCTTGCCCGCTCATAAGTCTTGAGAAACCTAGAATGTCCTGCTGAAGGAGAAGCATGGAGTTCATAAAAGATAGCCTGTTGCAAATTTGGATTTTGAGGAAGCACTAGACGCCCCTTATAGCAAAGAGAAGCACCATCCCATGAATAATGTGGGACCATAGAAGGATTATTGGCCAACTGGTGAATGATCTGAGATAAAGAGGGGTCACTGACATAGCCCTGTTGAACAGATTCTAACCAATTTGGGATTGGCATAGAAATAGCTGAAAGTGAAGCTGGATCATCAAATGTGTGGGAAAGAGCATCAGCCACAATATTGTCCTTACCCTTCTTGTAGGTGATCTCATAATCATACCCCATGAGTTTGCTGACCCATTTCTATTGTGCAGGGGAGGAGACTCGTTGTTCCAGGAAGTATTTCAAACTTTGGTGATCAGTCTTGATGCAAAAATGACTCCCAAGGAGGTATGGTCGCCACTTATGTACAACATGTAAAATAGCCATAATTTCTTTTTCATATGTAGATAAGGCTAGATTCTTACTAGAAAGAGCTTTGCTAGTGAATGCAATAGGATGGTCATCTTGAAGGAGAATAGCACCCAGTCCATTGCCGCAAGCATCACTCTCAATAGTAAAGGGCTTAGAAAAATCTGGCATAGCAAGAATAGGTGTACTATACATAGCTTGTTTCAGTTGTGCAAATGCATTCTCAGCAACCTGGGTCCAGGTAAAAGCATCCTTTTTTAACATAGCTGTCAATGGTGCTGCAATCTTCCCATAATTCTTGACAAACTTCCAGTAATAGCCAGTCAGACCCAAAAAACCATGAAGGCTCTTGAGAGTTTGAGGATGCGGCCAATTTTTCATGGCATCTATTTTGGTAGGATCCACCCAAACCCCATGGTGTGCAACAATATGCCCGAGATACTCCACTTCCTTCTGGCCAAACACACATTTTGACATTTTTGCACAGAGTTGATGATTAGAGAGAAGTTGCAGGATGAGTTCCAGATGATGGAGATGCTCAGCCCAAGTTTTGCTATAGATGAGAATATCATCAAAGAAGACCAGAATGAATTTTCTGAGGTAGGCCTGAAATATTTTATTCATCACTACCTGAAATGTTGAAGGAGCATTAGTGAGGCCAAAGGGCATGACTAAAAATTCATAGTGACCATCATGTGTGCGGAAGGCTGTTTTAGGAATATCCTCCTCAGTGACCCTAATTTGATGATACCCAGAACGAAGATCCAGCTTTGAGAAAAAATGAGTGCCATGAAGCTCATCAAGAAGTTCATCAACAACTGGAATGGGAAACTTATCCTTTATGGTGATATTATTAAGGGCTCAAAAATCAATGTAGAGTCGCCAAGACCCATCTTTTTTGCAGACCAGTAGAACTGGAGATGAAAAAGAACTAGTACTAGGGCGAATAATACCTTGCTTCAGTAAATCATGAACAAGCATCTCAATTTCAGTCTTTTGATGAAAGGGGTAGCGGTAGGGCCTGATATTGGGTGGGACGCTACCAGGAAGGAGCTGAATACAGTGGTCCTCTGGGTGAGACGGTGGCAAGCCCGTAGGTTCAGCAAATACAGTGGAATACTTATCCAAAATTTGTTGTAGATCTGTAGGAGTACTAGAGACTACTGATGGCTGCATTTGGATGGAATGGAGCTGAGCGATGACACCATGTGAATTCTTCTTAAGAAGCTTTTCCATACGATGTGAACTGATGATGCTGAGAGACCTGGGCTGTAAGCCTGTCAAAGTGTGTTGTTTCCCACTGATTGAAAACTTCATCCAAAGTTTAGAAAAATCCCAGAGAATGGGACCAAGAGTGTGTAACCATTGGGCACCCAAAACCACATCACAACCCCCTAAGGGCAAGGCAAACATGTTAGAGCGTAGGGTATAATCTCCAATAGAGAGACGCACATTGTGACATTTCCCTTTGCAAGGTAAAGTGCCCCCATTAGCAATCATGACTTCAAAGTTAGAGCAGGGATGAACAAAGCAATCAGCCCATTTGGCTATGCTGGGGTCAATGAAGTTGTGAGTGCTACCATAATTGATGAGGATAGTAAGAGGGACCTTCTTGAAGTAACCCCGAACCCGCATGGTTTGTTGGGTAGTGACTCCGGCCAAAGCATGGATAGATATCTCTAGTTGGGCCTCTGGTTCAACCTCTTCATCTACTGTTTCTTGAGCATCTTCATACTCTTCCTGTTCGGGTGGGGAATCCACATCCAAGAGATAGAGCTTTTGCTGCACACATCTATGGCCTCGGGACCATTTTTCATCACAATTATAGCAAAGCCCTTTTTCTCGACGGGCTCGCATCTCTGTTTCAGACAAGTGCTTGATAGGAGTAGTTTTGGGAGTTGGTGTGACCGGAGGATGTTGAGAGCCTACATTTTGAAATGGAACAAAATTAGATCAGGATCATTGTAAAGCATTGATCTTGTCCTCCGCTAATTTAGCCAACCCAAGGGCTTCCATCATAGTAGTGGGCTGAAATATTTTGACTTCAGATCGGAGTGCATCCTTCAAACCACTGATAAAACAACTATGAAAGAATTCATCATATAGTCCCTCTGTGTGATTAGCTAATTTTTCAAACTCTGTTTGGTATTCTCTCACTATGCCTATTTGTCAGAGTTTAGTGAGTGCGCTTGTGAAGTCATCAAAATCACTAGGGCTAAAATGCTTCAAAAGAAGTGTACACAATTCTGTCCAGGTGGGATCATTGTTAGCCTTGATGTACCAACGGAACCATTGAAGAGCGTCATGCTCAAAATGAAAAGATGCAAGTGGAACTTTGTTGAAATCTATAGTATTATGCAAACTGAAATACTGCTCTGCCCGGTAAATCCATCCAGTTGGATCAGCACCATCGAAGCGAGGAAAATCAAGCTTCGGTCCATGAAAAGGGCTAGAACTAGTGTCGGCAGAATGGCCTCGGTTCAGGCTTGACTGTTGAAGAGTGAGATCGAGAAATTTTTCATCTAGATCTTGAAGTCTGGTCTTGAGGGAGGCAAGTTCCTCCTCCATGATTGTTGCTCCTGTACGGGTGACAAACATATAGCAGGGTTTTTTTTTTTTTTTTTGGAATGGGAAGAAAAAGAGAAATAGAAACTTTTTCAGTAAGGGCAAACTTGGAGTTGGGAAAAATGCAGATGGGTAATGAGGTTTCGAAGAGTGGATATGCATTTTCTGATGAAAAGGAAAAAAGAAAAATGAGGGTTTCAGGGGTGGGGAGGCAGAATGGGAAGAGCGGTCTAAGAGGGACAAAGGAGTAGAATGAGGAAATGAACCTTGTGGCTTTGATTTGGTGGCGATTGGCTGAGAAATGGAAAAGTTAGGGCAAACCCTAAAATTTGAGAAATAAGGGATTTAAGGCTTAAATATGGGGAATTGGGGTTAGGGTCCTCAAGGAAGGAAGTATGCGAAAGGGTATGTCGGAGGTGCTGAGAAACTTTGAGAGGAAACCAGAAAGAAGCAAGGAAGCTATGGCAAAGATACTAACAACGGAATTGAACTATCGCAAGAACAAGAATTTTTGTAATTTGAAATAACCCAATTGTAACACAGATGAGATTTGAGAGGAACCTGAAAGCCCGATGGAAAAAAGAATTTCCACCAGTGAGCCCAAGAAAGTGCTCTAATACCAGATGAGAGGAACCTCCAGCAACGCTATAATAAATATGCACGAAATAACAGAAATATAGAGCAAATTAGAACTCAGAGTGAGTCTATTGATCATGGGCCACTTTGAGGGGGTAACCTCCTTTGAGCAAGCTCAATACAATAAAATCTTCGATGCCAACAAAGGACTCAACACCCACTTATATACTAAGTACGATCTAGAAAATTAATACTACCTATGCATGTGGGATAATAAAATAAACTAACGGGATGACTTACAAAGCATATGTGTCCAGCAACACTACACTAATAGAATAAACAAAAGGAACACACAGGTTCCTAATAGATGTTTAATGTTTGAGAACATTTGCATGGGTAAATCATAGTGAGAACACTTCAAGCACTTACTAGCCTAAAAAGACAATGGCTCAATACTTAACAACTTGGCCCACACTTGATGCTCCATCACCTCACACAAAGTGGTTGCCCACAATAGATATTGGATTTTTCATGGAAGTGCCAATGACACAACCAAAGGAACACAAATGGTGAGTAATCTTGGGGTGATCCGGGTTAGTCCACTAGGATCAATCCTTGCACCAAGAAGTTAAGCGGAAAAATAGGGTGGCCTCTATCTATGGTTCTTAGTAAGGGCTTCCATTCGTAATACCCCTCTTGCTCCCCAAAGGGACTCCTTACCTTGTGACAAGTAACAGACCTCGTGGCCACAAGAGTACCTTAAGCATTTTTGCTCAACATTTTCCTCATGGTCACAATCCCACAAGTACTCACATCAAGAGAAGACAAGTACTACGTCTACCAAGGTTTTGTGTCCTTGATAGCCTTGAGTTTATAGTGGGTCAGAATAGCCGGTGAAAAGCTTGTCCCCACTTGGGTCGTTCCTCTTGATTGGTCAAGAGTAGGCCCACTAAAGGATTCTAAAACTAAACAAAGAGTGGATCAACCTTTGAGTTTCAAGATTTCTGGTTCACCTCAAGGGTGAAGAGCATATTCTCGTAGCTCAAAAATTTCTCCCAAACACACCAAGCAAAGGTTCAATTACCCTCTTGCTTTCAAAATCTAAAGATGGGTCAAGATTTTTGTTTCACCACAAGGGTGAAAAGCATACTCTCCTACCATCAAAAGATCCTATAACAAGATATTAAGTGCCTATGAAAAGAAACAACTAGTATATGCCACACTTAAAATGAAAGAAATTAAACAAGCACTTGATTGGTTTTTATGCTTTGGGCAGCCCTGTAAGAAAGGATTAGTAGCCCTTGTGCATTTGGAGCTTTGACATGCATTCTTTTTGGCAAATATTCAAGCAATGAGAGAATCTACAAGCACAACTTGTTAGCCCCACAAAGATTAGTGCATCAAAAACCAAGTACAATCTGAAAATTTATCAAAAAAAACTATATATAAAATTTAGGTCCGCTTGGAGAAGGCATAACTTTCTCATCCTAGCTTTGAATTACGAACCATTTGATGCGTTGGAAAGGTATTCAAATAATCTTGAAATAAATTTTGGAAATAACAATGTTCCATCCCTATTTTTGCGCACCATTTTTGCCCAGAAATGCACCGAAGACCCTCAAAATTGCAATTTACTAAAACATATGAAATTTTGGAAAAATTAGATTTCAGTATTTTCCCAATTTAATCTTGATCAATGAATCTTTGTCTTAACACAACAAGTCAAAACCAGCAAGCAAACAAATCCAAATCTTGCAAAGAAAACACCAAAATCAGTCACTGCCAGGCCAGGCCGATAGTTCTGTTAGCAGAAGAATCATACGATACTTCGTAGTATACTGGTGCGATATTTCTTCTCTTTGTAGTAGTTCATGATACCTGCATGCGACAAAGAATAATATGACAGTGCGATAGAATCTACAAGGGTGCGTGATACTTTAACTGGTAAAGTATCACCCTGATATACAAGGAACTATCGTACGACATTGGAAGACTGTCACATGATAATTTTGTTAGAAAAATAGAGAGCCAAAATAGAAAGATAAAATGATGATGAAAAATTGACAGAAATGCATGAAAAGAAGGACAAAACAAGAGTGTTTTGCCCCACGGTGGGCGCCAAAAATATACACACTAAATAGTGCACTTCTCTAAGTCATTACTTCTAAGGGAATCCATAAATGGTAAACCTTGAGAAAGCGACCTAGAGCTCCCTAGGCATGGAGTCACAAGGATGTTGATGGTGCTCTCAGCTAGAGCTATTGAAGCATGCAACCTTGCTAGTAAACCACACAATGGGAGATTCAAAGAGACAAGGGCAAGAATGACAATATCTTCAAGAATCAACAATGGAAATGCAATGCAACTACACTAAGAATGAAGATGCAAGCTAATCTATGGAAATGAAAGTATTAAAAATCCTTGCTAATTAAGCTATGTGAGCTAATCTAAAGTATAAAGGAAACTAAGCTAGAAAGCATAAATATGAAGCTATGATGCAAGAATGAAACTAGAATGCAAGAATGATCTCCAAAGATCCAAAGTCTCCAAGAAATCCTACAGCATAAGATTAGTATTCAAAGTTGGGATCCAAGAATGAGAAAAGAGCTCTCCTTTTAAAAGAATTGAAAAGGAATGGACCATGGAGATTAAGAGGCAAAAGATTTAATCAAGGGTGGAGCTTGAAAGAGGAGAAATCCATGTGCACAAATATCCTTCAATGAGAAAATAAGAGTTGACTTTTGTGTCCATATGAGAATAAAAGGCCTTTTCTTCTTTTTATAAAATAAGAATAATGCTTTATTTGTGCAACTTAGGATAAGAGGAAAAGTGGGGGCTTTTTATTTATTAAAAGGGGAGGAAATTCCTTTTAAATAAATAAAGACTTAGGATAAAATGGTTAGCCCATAAAAAATAATAAAAAATGATAGAAATAGGATTTGATCAAGGAAATTGATATTTGAAAAATACTGATTCAGGGATTTAATAAATTGCTGAATGGGGGCCCAAAGTCTAGGTGACCATTTTAGGGTGCATACAGTCCTTTCATCTTGCTCTATGAAAATCTTACTCTAAGTGGATCACCAATATCCTCTAACTCAAAGTAGTCTTCGAGTTCACCAATCCAATCAATCAGGTCTTAAGGATTCAAAGTACCTAAGAAATTAGAAAAAACCATCTTATGATTTGACTTTAGCCAAGTGTCAGATCTATTCAACCAGTCAGCTCTATCATCCATAGATCTTTCTACATGGTCAATTCTATCCTCTCTACTAGTTCCAACAACTTCAAAGTCTTTAGCAACTTCCTCATAACCATCCTCAGTACCCACATTCCAAGGTACACTAGCCATAGCCCTTATGATCTCAGTGATCATGCCATTCTTCATCAATTCCATCTCATATCTGAAATCTACTTTAACCTCCTCTATAATTCTCAACTCTACAACACCACAAAGATATACAATTTCCCTAGGGTCTAATCTTCTTGGAGGAATCTTCCAATATATTCATAAACCCAAGGTAGCGAATCACCACCAGATCAACTAAGCTCTAAGAAAATTTACCCAAGCCAAGGTCCTAGTGCAAACCACCTCACCTTCGATGATCTGTCCACATGCTCATGAATTCCAGCTCTGATACCACCTAACATAGTGCAAGGCCAAGAGAATACCCAAAGGATATGTCCAAGCCCCCAACTAAAAAACCACACAATAGAATCACAACAACAAAGAAAGATCTGATAACAATCTGAATTATATTCATAAAAAAATTGATTACATGCAATGTGTCAGGCTGTAAGGCCTTCCCAATTACGACCAATTATAAAGCAAGTAATAGTTCTGCAAGATCCCTCAAGATCCAATTCAAAATCTAACCCTAGACAGATAGATCTAAATCAACACATCAATCTGGTAGAAACATCTAGCAATATCTAAACTTGTGCTCACAAGCCACCAAGAAATATCCTTGTTCCTAGGTCACATTCACTAGCTCTGCTCACAAATTTGTAGCTTCAGATTCCTAATTGAATCTCTACACCTCCTCCCCCTCTTCTTTTCTCTTCTCTTCTTACAACTCTACCCCAAACCTCCTTATATACTACTTTAGCCACAGGTCAGCTCGAAGAAAGAAATAAATCCTAAACCTAGTTGACTACTTAAGATAAACAAATATGCCTCAAGTCAGCTTACAAATAATATTAAATGCACATAGGATAAATATCCAAGACCCAAATAGGTCCACACACATCCCTATAATTGATCCACATCATGATCACACACTACACACATTAAATGCATCAAGTCAGTTAAACAAATCTGCAAGAACTCCATTCAACAATCCAAACTTTTGAGTGTTAGAAAAACTATTGAGCAAGCTAGGCATTGCTGAGAAAGCATGTCGACCAATATCTACAAGCATCTCCAAGCATAGGTTCTACCGAGCACCAAAGGCTTTGACCAAGTCCAGCAACTAAACCTCTCAAACAACATTGCAATTGAGAAACAACAACTGATTCCCTTCAGTGATCGAGCCCCTTGATCAACACTGCAATCGAGCAACACTTCTCCAACTGAGTTCTCCAAGGCCAAAACAATCCAACATGCAGGATTGCTAACTACCCCAAGATTCTCCTACATCACATTTCCTTCATTAAAGTGATTTAATTACAATTATTTGTTGCTGAAATATACTCTTCTTATATTGTAGTCTGTGATCTACAATTCTATTTATTTCTCAACCATGAAACCAATCTTCCTCCCAAGAAGAAATATCAACCACTTGTGCTCTTTTTTCATCAACATTTCCTCCCCAATTTGCATCAGTGTATGTACATAATGTGAAATCCTATGATCTTTCATACCATAGCCCATAATATGATGTACCCTTTAAATATCTAAAAATCATTTTTACTACTACAACATGCGTTTCTTTAGGTTCTACTTGAAATTTAGCTATAATCCCAACTACATTAGCTATATCAGGTCTTGTATGTGTCAAGTACTATAATCTTGTAATCATAGATCTGTATCTTGTTTGTGCTACACTTGGTGATTTATCCTTACTTGACAATTTGCATCCATTTACCATAGGGGTTCCAACTAGTTTACAATTCTCCATTCCAAACTTTTTCAATAAGTCCTTAAGATATTTTGTTTGTGATATGAAAATTCCATCCTTGTTCTGTGTAATCTGCAATCCCATAAATTATTTCATCTCACCAATCATGCTCATCTCAAATTCATCTTTCATTTCATCTGAAAATTCTTACTTGCTTCATCATTGCCTCCAAAGATAATATCAACAACAACTACTTCAACAATCAGTAATCCATCATCATTTTTTCTTAAGTACATATTACTGTATGCATTACCTTTCTTGAATCCCAAACTGATCAAGTATTTGTGTAACCTCGCATACCAAGCTCTAGGTGCTTGCTTCAATCCATACAATGCATTCTTTAATTTGTAAACCATATCCTTGTCTTCTATTAAAGAAAAGCCATTAGGTTTTTCACTGTAGAGTTCCATCTCAAGTTCTCCATTAAGAAAATATTATTTTACATCCATCTGATATACCTTTAATTTCTTGCTACAAGCATATGCCAAAAAAATTCTAACTACCTCAAGTCTAGTCACAGGTGCAAAAGTTTCTTTAAAGTCAATACCTTCTTGCTGCGAGTAACCTTTACATACCAATCTTGCTTTGTTTCTTACCACTTCACCTTTCTCATTCATCTTGTTCTTGAAAACCCATTTTGTGCCAATAAAATTCTTGTCTGTAGGTCTAAAGACCAATTCCCAAGTCTTGTTCATTTCAATCTGCTTAAGTTCTTCTTTCATTAATGTTCATCATTACATGCTTCATCTGTAGTCTTTGGTTCAACTTGTGATATTAAGCATAGTTCTTCATGTACCTTGTTCCTTGTCATGACTCATTTGTTTGTACTTGCAATGATTTGATTTGTAAGGTGATTCTTTGCAACATAATTAGGTGTTCCTTGTTCATCTCTGACTTTTTCTCTAGGTGTTGATTCAGGTTCAATTCTTGATTCCACTCTAGCATCTTCAATTTACAAATCATTGTCAGTTTCATAAAATAATTCCTTCTCATCATCCTAATTAATGTTAGGCTTTTGTCTTTTATCTTCATCAGAACCATAATCAAGAATCCTCTCCTAAATTCTAAACTTTTCATCAACCTTCACATTAGTAATCTCAAGAATAGTTATCAATCTTTGATTAAAACATCTATATTCTTTAATTTTCAATGAATAACCAAGAAAAATTCCTTCATCACTTCTAGCATCAAACTTTCCAATATCATCATCTATTTTGATATAACATCTACTTCCAAAGATTCTAAAGTATTTCACAGTGGGTGTATGCCCAAACCAAAGTTCATAAGATGTCTTACCAGTACCTTGTCTAATCTGAACTCTATTCATTGTGTAAAGTGTGGTGTTCACTACTTCTCTTCAAAAGATATGTGATACATTACCTTAAAGCATCATAACTCTAGCTGCCTTATTAATTGGTTTGTTCCTCCTTTCTATTATACCATTCTGTTGTGGTGTCTTAGGTGCTGAAATTTGTCTCTTAATTCCATTGTCTTCACAAAAGATGTTATTAAACTCATTTGAAGTAAAATCTCCTCCTCTATCATATCTCAAACATTTAATCTTCAAACCATCATTTCTTAAAGAAAAATCTGAAGCATTTGAGAAGTTTAAGTTTTTGAAGAGTAGAGTTGAGAATGAATCTACCCACATCATCTTTGTAAAATCATAAATAAAAAGCTTGAAATTCCTTTCACCATGAAATCCTCTTGTCCATGTAGGTCCACATAAGTTTGTATGCACAATCTCCAACTTGGTTGATGTTGTAAACATTTTGCTAGGAAATGAATTCTTTCTTTGTTTAGCCATAACTCATTCCTTACAAACTATGTTAGGAGGCTTCACAATCTTAGGCAAGTCTCTAACTAAATTAGATGAAATTATCTTCATAATGTTATCAAATTTTATATGAAAAAATATCTTATGCCATATCCAACTATCATCCTCTTTAGCAACCAAACATGTCATTTCATTAGGTGTCAGCTGAAATACATTACCTTTTTTCTTTATTCTTGTTCCAATCATTTTGCAACCACTATCTATGATAAAAACAAGTCTTTTACATGAAATATGACATGTATCATTTGTCTATAAGTTGTCTAACACTCAAAATATTATGTTTCAATCCATCAACAAAGTAAACATCTTTAGTGTTAGTCTTTCCATCAAGTGTAATAGATCCTTTTCCCTTAATCTGACATTTTCATTATTTCCAAATCTAACTATTCCTCCATCATATCTATTAAGTTCAACAAATTTATCCACGTCTCCAGTCATATGATGAGAACATCCACTATCAATAATCCAATCAAACATTTTCTGTTCTACATGTGAAACTGAAACTAAATATTTTTCTTCTTTTACCTCTTTTTCATCAGAACTTTCATCTTTAATAGAAACAAATCCTATTTCATCTTCATCTTCATCATCACTTTATAAAAATTTTATATCCTTAAATGTAGTTTCTCCTTCTTCATCAACATAAAGGCAATTCTCTGTCTTAGGTTTCCAAGGCTTTCTATATCTGATCTTCTTTTCTCTCTTAAGACATTTAGATGAAAAATGACCAAATTATTTACATGTCCAACAAGAAATTTTTTTCTTACCTTTAGGTTCTCTCCTTGCAATTAGTGCCATTGCATCATAAAGCTTCCTTTCTTCCTCTTTATTATCTACCCAATCTCTAGCATAATCTCCACTGGTACTTGCACTTCTTGTCAATATAGGTCTGTACTTTTGTACACTACAAGTTGTTTCCACTCTAGGTGATCATTCCTTCTATTTCATCCATTACTCATGTGCTTGAAACTTTAAAGTAGAAATTCTTTGGTAAAATAAGGTGTAATAATTTCTTCAATGATATGTGCTTTGTATTCATAGGTCAGTGGTAGAGATTTCACTATCTTCCATATGACTTCATTATCTATTTGATTTCCACCACAATTCTCAATTCCCGCAATAATCTCAGTAATCTTGCTAAAGTAACCTCTTATAGTTTCATCCTCCTACATCTTAGCACTTTAAAAAATACTAATATAATTATGCAATTTAACATTCTTCAAAGTTTCATCTCCTTCATTTTTTTTTTTCTAATTTAGTGCAAATCTCAATAGCCAATAGTCAATTCTCATGCATAAAAAATGTGTCTTCATTCTTTCCTTCCAATTGTCAAATTTAACTCCATTAAACTTCAGACTTTCTTTCTTGAAAAATGTAGTAGCCATGGATTTCCTTAAGCTGTTAAAATTTTCCTTCAAGGACCCGATGCTTTGATACCAATTGTTAGGAAGTAAATTCCACCAACATAACTCTATGAAATCTTAAACTTGTAATCAATAACAAAAATAACCATAAGATAATAAACATACACAATAACACCAGATTTGTTGACTAGGGAAACTCTTGATCAGAGGGAAAACCCCAGTGGGAATGATGCCCACAAGATGATGTACTAATATAAAAGTTCCTTGTGAAACAATAGACCCTGTTAGAAGTATTTTAAAATGAAATTATTACATATGAGTCCCTGTGAGGAGACTTTGGATCCCTTCTAAAATATTCCAACCCAGTGAGGAATTTTTGAGAAACACAACGAAGACAACTAAACCCACTATCTAAATTGCTTCAAGACTGTCTTCACTAAACAATATTCAAGATAACACATCAAAGGGTGAACTGACTAAAACAACAACTCTCTTTGCCTGCATAGTTCCTTTGAAGTCCTCAACATATCAACAACATCATCTTCTTCTCTGATCATAGATATTTCACATTCAAAGCTCGCATAAGATCTCATGACCACATGATACCCTTTTCATCCAAATAAACTTCCTTTTCTTTATACCAAGTCCCAAGGATTGTTGAGAGGGCTAAAAGGATTTCTCAATTTACAATTAATAATATAGGACATAAATAAGAATTTACAATACACATTTCATTACATCTAAACACTTCCATAAGAATATTAATCTGTAGTAAGCTCCCAAAGAAGTAACACGCTTCACATCGTCCACAAGTCTTCACAGAATGCAAAGTATATTTTTTAATGTTTATCCAAGCATCCTAAACATGTCTTCAACAACATACCAACCTCACTGAATTATCTTCAACCTCGCAGACACAATAAATCTCAAATAAATATCACCAGTTCCTGGAAACTCACACTACGAACAATCTTCAGTAAACCTCACACAACTCAAACATATATTCATATCTTATACTGCACGTGTAGCCACATCATTAAAACATGTTCTTGAATTCTAATAAATATTTTCAAAACTCAATTCATCTGTATAAAAGCTCTTCAAATGAATCTATTCCTATAACTATGTTAAATCTATTAAAAAACAATATATGTTGACATCAATGACAAACCCAGTCATGAATGTAACATATAAGAGCTCAATCATCTCTAAACAACATCCAATCTACCCTGCAAACAACATTCATTAACATTCATGCTAACAACATCTTCGAGAGAAAGATGGAAGGAAAATAAGAATTCACCCTTTTATCTCCCCTATTGCTAGGTGAAAAGAGATTATTGATGAACGATAACAAACTTTAAGCCTCCAAGTAAGGGAATTTTTTTAGGATAGACATGCGCTTTGAAAGCAAGGAAAAGATTGTAACTCAGGATGTAAATCTCCTGAAATAGAGAAGATCCTTACATAAACAAACTCCATGCCAAAAAGGATATCATGTGATAAAAAAAGATCACATAACCTAAAGAAAGTGGATCCTTAGAAAGGAATAAGAAATTGAGAAATGAAACCTTCCCTCCCAATGGTGAAGGAAAGGGAAAAAATAACCCATTATATATCCTATGTGATAGATCTTTTATAATAGACAAACACTTTCAAGAAAGTATAAGGTTGCAACTCAAGATGTAAATCTCCTAAAAAAGAGAATATCCTTGTGTAAAATAACAAATCCATGAAAGAAAGGACATCATATTATAAAAGAAGTAAGTCCACAAGGGATTTTGGATCCATTGGAAATGAAGATAAAAAGAGGAAGGACGGTCATGCATATACACCTTCCCTATTACTAGGTAAGGGAATACATAACAAAGGATGACACATTATGCTCCCTAAGTGATTTTATTTGTAATAGACATTTTCTTTCAAGAAAGAATAAGGTTAAAAATTAGGATATAAGTATCTTGAAAAAGAGAAGATCCTTACATAAAACAACAAATACATGCAAGAAAGGATATCATGTTATTAAAGAAAATAGTTAAAAAAGGGAGAAAATGGGTCCTTGGGAAAAATAGGAGAGTGAAATAGGACCCTTTCCCCCCTAGTGAGGAGATAAGGAATATGTACCATTATGTTTCTCACAAAGTATGATTGCACCTAAAATTTCACCTCCATAAATGATAATAATGTTAGGAATAACAGTCCACAATACAACTGAGAGGGGGGGGGGGGTGAATTAGTTGTATAACAGAATATTAAACTTTAAACTTTAAGCTCATCAATATCAGAAACAATGAACACAATGAATGCCAACACAATAACACAATATTTTGGTCTCGGTGAAACCCTGTTAAAGGTAAAAACCCTGGTGGGAATTAGCACCCACAAATGATGTACTGAGAGTATAGTAATCCTTGTTAGAAGATATAGCCTTGTTAGGAGCTTATTGAAACATTATAGTACATAGTCCTTGTTAGAGGAAAGACCTTGTTAGGAGTCAAGAACAATAGAGGGCTCACTGCCCAAAGAAGGTTAAATCCACCTTTAGAACTCACTAGTTCGCAACCGGTGTATATGAAGAAATGCACAATCTTTTGAACTGTTTGCCAACAACTATCTTTTCTTGATCAGTTCTGATGAAGTCCACCAGTAAACCTCTACTCTACATGTAGCACAGACAATATTTTAGCTTTCACAACCTCTCTATATCACATATATTCATCCATATCTTTTCCAAAGAAAAGACCTTCCATTTATACCTTATTACATTTTACCAAGATCAGGTCGGCCCATAAGGCTTTCCTAATTACAAAAAATTACATAATCACTTGGTAAGATACACATGGTATCTAAAAAAAGTTTACAATGATTACATTACAACAATTAAGGACCGACATCCTTGATTTGTGCTTACCAAACAGAACACACGCTTCATTCCTTGAGTTGGCTTCAGAATAAGCCATCGCCAGAGCACACGCCATAGATGACATCACCAATCACTCCATACCTTTCACTAACCAATGAAAATCCATCAATACCTCTTCCATCATCCTTCAAGTTCACATACCTTGAATCCAATCCCTCTGAAAGATATATCAAAAACTTAGAGACTAACTCTGTTAATTCTCACTGTCACAGTCTAGTGACCAATCTTTACCAAAATAGTTGTAACTCTCTTAATATGCAATACTTAATGATGCAATCATAGATATAAGATCACAACATCCACTTGAACTCTCATATGACTTTGCAACATTTGAAACATCCGTACACTAATCGTACACCGTGATTACCAGTCTGGTTCCTTCATAAAAGCATATGTTGACATCAGTGACAAAAAAAAATGACAACAGTATGAATGCCCATTCAGTAACGTAGTGATTAAACATATTACATGTCTCAATCACCACCCATACATTAGCAATATCCAACAATCTCCCCCTTTGGCATTGATGTCAACATATGGGAAAATCTTATCCCAAAGTTATATCAATCCAAAGTCCTTCAACTGAACAATCTCCCCAAATAGTAGAGATTTTCTCATAGCAACACTCCCCCTTTGACAATAATGGAAAAGGGTTCCATGAGCCTTCAACTGCCTTCACATATAAACTTTCTTCCATAATCACTCCCCCTAAGGAGTAGATCCCTACATCCAGTCCAGAAAATGATGAGGCTCTGAACACTTTTGGATAGATGCATCTCTGCATCATTTAGTTTTGACTAGGAGGGGCCTGAACCCCTAGCATACCTGTGAGATATTCAAAGGCATCTTTTGGTAGTGGCTTCATAAAAATGTCTACAATCTGCTCTTTTGTACTGATATATTCTAGCTTGATTTCTTTTTCTGCCACCTTGTCTCTCAAGAAGTGATACTTGATAGAAATGTGTTTAGTTTTAGAGTGCATCACCAGATTCTTTGACATATTTAATGTGCTGGTGTTATCACAATGGATAACTACAGGCTCATTAAAATTTATTCCAATGTCTGTCAGCATTTATTTCATCCAAACAATTTGAGTGCAATTTATAGTAGCAGCAACATATTGTAATTCAGCAGTAGCTTGTGCTATACAATCTCGTTTCTTACTTGGCCAAGAAACCAACTTTTTCCCAAGGAAAAATGCACCACCACTGGTACTTTTTCTATCATCAATATTTCCTACCCAATCAGCGTCAGTATAAGCATGAAGTTCAAAGCTATCATTCATGTCATACCATAAACCATAGTCTATGGTTCCTCTGAGATACCTCAGTATTCTTTTCACAGCATCTAGATGAGTCTCTTTGGGTTCTATCTAATATCTAGCCACAATTCCAACAACATTAGCAATATCTAGTCTGGTATGAGTCAGATAATGTAGTCCTCCAACCATTGATCTATACAAAGTATGAAAAATACATTTTGATTCATCATCAATTGTTAGCTTGTTTCCAGTCACCATAGGTGTTCCTACTAGTTTACAATCTTCCATACCAAATTTCTTAAGCAATTCTTTGAGATACTTGGTCTGAGAAATGAAAATACCATTCTCATTTTGAGTTATTTGCAATCCAAAGAAGAATTTCATTTCACCTATCATGGACATCTCAAATTCACTTTCCATTTCTTTAGCAAACTTCTTACATAGGTCAACATTACCTCCAAAGATAATGTCATCCACAAATACTTCTACTATCAGGATTCCATCTTCAGTAGTTCTTAAATACAAATTACTGTCTGCATTACCTTTTTTGAATCCAAGTCCAAGTAGATACTTGTCCAACCTTTCATACCAAGCCCTAGGAGCTTGCTTCAACCCATACAGGGATTTCTTTAATTTTCACACCATGTCTTTGTCTTCGCATAGAGGAAATCCATCTGGTTGTTCTATGTATACTTCTTCTTCAAGATCTCCATTCAGAAATACATATTTAACATCCATCTGATACACTTTGAAGTTTTTGTGTGCAACATAAGATAGAAATAATATTGCTGCCTCTATTCTAGCAACAAGAGAAAATGTTTCTTCAAAGTCTATGCCTTCTTGCTGTGAGTATCCCTTACACACTAGTCTTGCTTTGTTCCTTACAACTGTTCCTTCTTCATCCATTTTGTTTCTAAAGACCCATTTTGTTCCTATAACATTTTTATTTTTAGGTCTTGGAACTAATTCCCAAGTATTATTTTTCTTTATCTGATCCAATTCTTCTTTCATGGAATTTATCCAAGATTCATCTTTAAAGGCTTCATCTGTAGTTTTTGGCTCAACTTGAGAAATCAAACAAATTTCTTCTCTAACTTTAGATCTAGTTAGCACTCCCTGACTGGTATTGCCAATAATTTGATTTTTAGGATGGTTATTTTTTACATACCTTGGAGTTTTAGGAGTTTCAATAGTCTTGCTTGTATCATCACAAGCCTCTTTTTCACTTTCTTCCTCAACAAGTTCTTCTTCAGCAGTAGTAGTGGTTTCTTTTGCTTCTGATATCTTACTGTTGTCATACATTCTTTCTTGTATCTAAAATTTCTCATCTATTCTTACATTGTTACTTTCAACCATCTTCCTTAATCTTAGATTGAAACATTTTTATGCCTTTCTTTTAATAGAGTAACCAAGGAAGATACCTTCATCACTTCTAGCATCAAATTTCCCTATCTCATCATCCCTCTTGATATAACATTTTCTACCAAAAATTCTAAAATATTTTATAGTAGGAGTATGATCAAACCATAGTTCATAGGGAGTCTTATTTGTTCCATCTTTGATTTGAATTCCATTTAATGTGTACAGTATCATTCCAATAGCCTCTCTCCAATGTACATGAGATACATTTCCTTCAATCAACATTGTCCTGGTAGCATCAAGTATAGTTATGTTTCTTCGCTCTACTATCCCATTCTGTTGTGGAGTCCTAGGAGCAGATGTTTGTCTTTTTATCCCATGCTCTTCATAGTATGAATTAAATAAATCTAATGTAAACTCTCCACCTCTGTCTGATCTTAAACACTTTATTTTTAGTCTCGATTCATTCTCTACTTTTTCTTTAAACAACTTGAATTTGTCAAATTCTTCTCAATTCTCTCTCAAATAAGTAACCCACATCATTCTAGAAAAGTAATCAACAAAAAGTATAAAATACCTTTCACCATAGTATGAATTTGTTCTTGTAGGCCCACATAGATTTGTATGTACCACATCCAACTTTCCTTTTGATGTAAATGTTTTGCTTTTATGACTGCTTTTAGTTTGCTTTCCCATAACACATTCGCTACATATAGTGTTAGAAGGTTTCACAATCTTTGGTAGATCTCTTACTGCATTAGCCATACTTGCCTTCACAATGTTATCAAAGTTAACATGACAAAATCTTCTATGCCATAACCAAATATCATCTACCTTTGCAACAAAACAAGAGGCTCCAAATGTTTTTAGTTCAAATACATTACATCTAGATCTTGAACCGGTAGCAATCAGTTTTCCTTCCTTGCTTCTGATAAAACATTTACCATTAACAAAAATTAACTGAAAGCTTTTATCCATTAACTTTCCAACACTCAACAAGTTATGCTTCAATCCTTCAACTAGTAGTACATTGTCTGTATTAGTCTTTCCATCCAGAGTGATGGATCCAACTCCTATGATGGACTTTGGGAGATTGTCCCCAAACCTTACAACACCTCCATCATAATTTACTAATTTAAAAAATTTATTCTTATCACCAGTCATGTGATGAGAACATCCACTATCAATTATCCATTCAATTTTCTTATCAACATGAGATACTAAATCTTTTTCTTCATGGACTGGTTCATCATTAATAGAAATAAATCCAATTTCTTCATTGTCTAAATCATCATCATCAAAGATTCCTTCACTAGCATAATAACATTATTTGTCTCTTCTAATCTTTGCATAATCATGTTTGTATTTAGGAACTCTTGTAGGACATCTAGATGCAAAATGACCTATCTTATTGCATGAAAAATATTTCAAAGGTAATTTGCCCTTACCTCTTTTCTCTCTTCTAGAAATCAGTGCAACAAGTTCTTCCATCTTCTTTTCTTCTTCCATTATCTTCTCCCATTCCTCAGCATACTCACCAAGCTCTTCTTTTCTTGTGCTTGGAAGTGCAGATACTTTCTTGTGTGCAGATGCCCTAAATGTAGATTCAACTTTAGGTACAACTTCTCCTAATTCCAAAGCTTCAAATGTAGTTAACTTTGCAATCAACATCTCTCTGCTAAATTTTGGAGTCAGGGGTATAGTTTCTTGAATTGACATTGCCTTGAATTTGTAAGTAGGAGTTAGAGATCTGAGAATCTTTGCAATGACTTCATCTTCATCATAAGTACCTCCATAATTTTTGATTCCAACTAAAACTTCTATAACCCTTTGAACATAGGCTCTAATGCTTTCATCTTCATTGATTTGTAGCTTCTCCATCTTTGTCTTCTAGTTTTGCAATTTTTCTTGTTTGGTATACTTGTCTCCTTCATAGAGTGACTCTAGTCTATTCCAAATTTCATGTGCCGAATCTAGATCTTTAATTTCAATAAACTCACCCTCAGATAGTGCGTTGATAAATGATTCTCTTGTGACCATGTTGCATGAAAATAACTTCTTTTCATCTTCATCGGTTGTTTCCAATTCATTCTCAGCCTTCAGAGATTCCCTCTTCTTCACAATAATCTAATAGTCTATGCCCATACATAGCCCATACATAGAAGATGTGTTCGTATCTTGTTTTTCCAACTATCAAAGTTTTCATGATCAAACTTAGGACTTTCCTTCCTATATAATGCCATTTCCAAGATCACCTCAAGCTGTTAAGCTTTCTCTTTGAGGACCACAAGCTCTGATACCAATTGTTAGGAATAAAAATCCACAATACAATTGAGAGGGGGGGTGAATCAGTTGTATAACAAAATATTAAACTTTAAACTTTAAGCTCATCAATATCAGAAACAATGAACACAATATTTTGGTCTCGGGGAAACCCTGTTAATAGGTAAAAACCCTGGTGGGAATTAGCACCCACAAATGATGTATTGAGAGTATAGTAATCCTTGTTAGAAGATATAGCCCTGTTAGGAGCTTATTGAAACATTATAGTACATAGTCCTTGTTAAAGGAAAGACCCTATTAGGAGTCAAGAACAATAGAGGGCTCACTGCCCAAAGAAGGTTAAATCCACCTTCAGAACTCACTAGTTCACAACCAGTGTATATGAAGAAATACACAATCTTTTGAACTATTTTCCATCAACTATCTTTGCTTGATCAGTTCTGATGAAGTCCACCAATAAACCTCTGCTCTACATGTAGCAGACACAAGCTCACAACTTTCACAACCTCTCTATATCACATATATTCATCCATATCTTTTCCAAAGAAAAGACCTTTCATTTATACCTTATTACATTTTACCAAGATCAAGTCATCCCATAAGGATTTCCTAATTACAAACAATTACATAAACCCTTGCTAAGATACACATGGTATCTAAAAAAAGTTTACAATGATTACATTACGACAATTAAGCACCGACATCCTTGATTTGTGCTTGCCAAATAGAACACACACTTCATTCCCTGAGTCAGCTTCAGAATAAGCCATCGCCAGAGCACATGCCATAGATGACATCACCAATCACTCCATACCTTGCACTAACCAATGGACATCCATCATTACCTCTTCCATCATCCTTCAAGTTTGCATACCTTGAATCCAATCCCTTTGAAAGATATATCAAAAAATCAGAGACTAACTCTATCAATTCTCACTGTCATAGTCTAGTGACCAGTCTTTACCAAAATAGTTGTAACTCTCTTAATATGCAATACTTAATGATGGGATCATAGATATAAGATCACAACATCCACCTAAACTCTCATCTAACTTCGCAGCATCTGAAACATCTGTATACTAACCGTACACTATGATTACCAGTCTGGTTCCTTCATAAAAGCATATGTTGACATCAGTGACAAAACACAAATGACAATATTATGAATGCCCATTCAGTAAAATAGTGATTAAACATATTACATGTCTCAATCACCACCCATGAATTAGCAATATCCAACAAATAAGCCCTAGAAGGATAGGCTAGAAATGTCACATAGTGAGGAGAAACATAATAGGAATGTAAATGTTATTTAGAATAATCATGACAAAGGTTCTATTAATTTTTACATGTCATTTTAATCATACTAGGATCAATGAACTCTTGAATTTTAGACTTCAAACCATAACATTCATTAGCATCATGGCCACGAAAATGATGATACATATAAATAGAAGAATTATATTGTTTGTTTTTTGCTATTTTTTGTTTTTTATTTTCAAAGGAAGAGTAATTAAGTTGTATTTAAGAAGATCAAACCAAATATTCTCTTGTTTTAATGATAAATTGGGAGAAGAATTTATAGATTTATTGGAAAAATGTGAGGGTTGGAAATATAGAGTTTCTTTTGAAAAATGTGATGTAGATTTCTTCTTCTTTTCAATGCTTTATTGTACACATAATATACCATGCCCATCAAGAAGGTTTGATATATAAAAAAGATAAGAGGGTCTTATAGGTGGAATTGGGTTGAATTTTGAAGAGGCCCAATAAATATCCATACATATGTCAGAATAAGGTGTTTGGTTCTCAAATTCAGGGATTTTGTCTTTCCTACAAAAGGTTGGTATGAAGTCTAAAGTTCCCTAATAATCATATTGAAGAGTTGATGGTTCTATTATTTGTATTAGAGATAGAATTAAAAAAGGATTTGGAAATGAAATATGAATAGTTTTGACTTGATTAGGATCCTTATGTGGTAAGGTTGGATTTGTAGAAGGGAGGACATTAAGGATATTATCCTCTTGAGGATTTTTTCTATATGTGTATGGTATTGTATGATAATCGGGTTGCATAACACATTTTACAACTATAAATGGTTTGTTTTGAGGGGTATCTTGAATGGCATTAACTTTATTAGGTTCTTTAATCTCAAAATACTCATTTGGAAAAGGGAGAGCATCAAGAATATCATCCTTTTCTTCTAATGTTCTTTCAAGAAAAAACTTTAGGAGAAGGAGGATCATAACTATTACTCATATTTGAGCATTAATGGTTGTTATTAGTATCATTCAGTTGGTAAAGGAGATAAACATGATGTCTTTGACCGAGTACTCTCACCAAGCTAGAGAAGGAATCTCAGATACTAAGACTCATCGAGCATCACTTTGAA
Organism: Chamaecyparis obtusa; assembly: GCA_027943335.1. Lineage (NCBI taxonomy): Eukaryota > Viridiplantae > Streptophyta > Pinopsida > Cupressales > Cupressaceae > Chamaecyparis > Chamaecyparis obtusa. The sequence continues at coordinate 608,797 of BSBK01001424.1, read as the reverse complement.
TTCTCTAATCAGATGGTTGTCATAAGTCAGGAAGTCAACTGAGTAAAAAATGAGCTTACAAGAAAACTAGAAGACATTGATGAATTAAGAAAAGAAAATAAAAGATTGAAGAATGAGGTAAAGATGAAACAACAACATAATGAGATGATCAAGAAAACTGAAGACAGTACTAAAAGAATGGATGAATTTATGATTAGTCAGAAAAGAGTTCATAGCACAACTGGTTTAAGCTATACAAAGAAGGGAGAGTCATCAAGACAAGATGAACAAAATAATGCCTATGAAAATCCAAGTCCAAAGAAGCTATCATGCTATCATTGTGGAGAACTGGGCCACACATCAAATGTTTGCAGAAGTAAAGCAAAAGGTATTCCTAAATCCATTGCTAAATCCATTCCTAAATTTAATGGTGATGCAGGAGCATCCTGGGTGTAAGAGCAATCTTGCATCACCCAAAAATATTTTTGGTTTCTTTTCAATAAGGGTTATCTTGTGTAGAGCTACTATTTTTTGAAATTTACTATTTTTAGTAAGTTTTCTATTTGAGCTTAGAATGGTCTATTTTCTTCCCTGGAGGTTCATTTTGGTCATATCAGTCTGCCAGTAAATTTTCATTGCCAGATCAAGTCTAGTTTTGAAGATATTAAATTTTTTTGGTATTGGTAGCAGGGTACAAAAACTTTGAACTCAATTTTGAAGGCTTTAGAGGCCCCGGATGAGGTCAAAACTTCAGCTAAATGAAGCTTTCTTAGATCAAATGTTGTAGAGAACCTCACACCCTTTTCAAAATGGGGTCATAATAGTCAATCGGGTCAACGGGTGATGACTTATGGTCTCCGGACGTTGGGCCACCTAAAATGATAGAAAATAATTTTCCTTCAAAATTTCTATTTGGGTTTCAAAAGTTGTTTTGAGCTGAATCTGATGTAATAAAATGAAAAATAAAATAATTCTAAGTTTGGTGGGCCTTAGAGGCTAAAATTATGGAACCTTCCTAGGCATTGGAAAATTGCCTATATAAGGAAGGCCCGTAGTGTAGTCTAGGGCAGTTCAAGGTAGTTGGGAGTAGTTTAGAGTAGTTATGGGTAATAATTCTAGGCTTTGTCCTATAGAATATTGTAAGGGAAATGCCCATGTGGTTTTGCATATTGTAATTCTGAAATTTGTAATTCCACATTTGTGGAGATAATAAGAAGCCCATTTTTCTGTTCTTGCAAATTGTTGTTGTTCTTTGTTTCTGTTATGTGTTTTTGGTATTAAGGGGAGTACCCTTCATCAAGTGGTATCAGAGCAGGAGTTCCTGAGTGTGTAAATAGATCACCGAGTATGAGGCAGTTTACACTAGGACCATGGTTTAGGGTTTCAGTGAGCAGTACGAAAATGCATCCATGAAGGGAACATGGCGGAAGAGCTAGTGTTGTGACACCTGAGGTTAGAGCCCTCCAAAGACAAGTATGAGAATTGCAAGAAGAGATTCATAGAGGAATGAATCTTAATTTCAGAGACCAAAGCGAGGATGAAGCCGAAGAAGAAGGAAATTCTGATCAAGAAGGAGAAGGCAAAATTTTGAACCAGGAGGAAGAAAGACTTTTTCGGGCCATTTCCAAGATAGGGAAAAGACCTAAGATTGAAGTTCTTGCATTTTCAGGAAATCTTAACCCAGAGGAATTGATCGACTAGATCAATGAATTAGAAGAGTATTTTGAATATGAAGAAATCTAGGATCCTACTTGGGTCAAGTTTGCGAAGGCCAGATTGAAGGGTTACGCAAAGATCTGGTGGCAAGAGATTTAGTTGGAGCGAAATAAAAGATGAAAGGATAAAATCACAAGATGGGATCAGATGGTGGATAAATTGAAGTGACAGTTCATTCCTGTTGATTATGAGCTTGACCTACTGAAGAAAATGCAAAGTTTGAAGCAAGCAAGAAGATCTATTCAGGAGTATACGGAGGAGTTCTATCGAATCCTCATCAGAATAGGCCATGCAAAAGCTGATAAGGAAAAATTTTCCCGCTACCTTAATGGGTTAAGGCCAAGCATTCAGGACGAGTTGAATTTGGTTCGAATGAACAGTATTGAAGAGGCATACCAATTTTCCCTAAAAGTAGAGGAAGAGTTGACCAAGAAGTTTGAGAGCAGACAAAGCGGAAGAGGTCGCGATGGATGATCTGGTGGACAGTCATATGGAGGCTGAAATGAAGATTCGAAAAAGAAGGATGAGGCCAGTAGTAGTCAAAATCAGAGATGAAACAATTCCAATCATTTCCATGATCAGATTAATAGAGATCAAAGAGGAAGAGGAAGAGGACAAGGATCAGGAAGAGGAGGCTTCCATGGAACATGTTTTCACTATGGAGAAGAAGGTCATATGGCCTTTGAATGTCCTCAATGCCAATGAAGGACATATAGGAGAACTGAAGGCTAGGCTAGAGTTGCACATGTGGATTAAGATGCTAGATCATCACATTATGAAGATGTTGAAAGAGGAGAAATGATAATTAACAGAAGAGTTCTACTGAGTGGTGAGAATAGACCTGAGCAAAGGAGGAGCTTGTTCCACACTAGATGCAAGTGTGAGGGTAAATGTTGTGATGTGATTATTGATAGTGGAAGCACTAAAAATTTGGTGTCAGAAGAGATGATCACAAAGTTAAAGCATAAGAGGCAGAAACACCCACATCCATATCGGATTGCTTGGGTGTAGGATGACCACAAGGTCATGGTCAGTGAGTAGTGCCTAGTAAAGTTCAAAATTGGTGGATACCATGATGAGGTAATGTGTGATATCATACCTATGGATGCATGCGATATGTTGTTGGGTAGACCATGGTAGTTTGAAAGGTGTGATGTACATGATGGTCATGTGAATACTTATTCCCTGACAAAGGATGGAGTGCAACATAAGCTAAAGCCATTGAAGGAGTCAGGAGAAAAGGTATGTGGTAATGTAAGAATAAGTTTTGTTGATGGAAGAAAATTCCTAGATGGTATGAGGCATGAGCATGTATGTTTTGATTTAATTCCAAAAGCTGGTAAATAGGAAGTAGAAAATGTTCTTGTAGAAGTTGCAGATTTGTTGAATGATTTTTAGGATATTGTATTTGATAATGTACCTGATGGATTACCACTGGTAAGGAAGATCAATAATCAGATGGACTTGATTCCAGGAGCCAGTTTTCCAAATAAGGCATCACATAAAATGACACTAATAGAAAGTGAGGAGTTAAACAAACAAGTACATGAGTCATTGTAGAAGGGATTGATTTGAGAGAGCCTGAGTCCCTATGCTATACCAGCAGTTTTAACACCGGAAAAGAATGGAGAATAGAGGATGTGTATAGACTCTAAGGCAATAAACAAGATCACAATCAAGTACAGGTTTCCATTGCCATGAATGGATGATATTATGGATTGTTTGAGTGGATCTGTGTATTTATCAAAGATAGATATGAAGAGTGGATATCATTAGATTTAGATCAAAGAAGGAGATGAATGGAAGCCTGCCTTCAAGATAAAGGAAGGACTATATGAGTGGTTATTCATGCCTTTTGGGCTAACCAATGCACCGAGCACTTTCATGCGGCTCATGAATGAGGTTCTGAAAGAATTTATGGGTAAGTTTTTCATTGTTTACCTAGATGATATTTTGATCTTTAGTAAGACATTGGAGGATCATATGATGCATATTCATATGGTGTTTGAGAAGTTAAGGGAAGAGAAATTGTTGATTAATTTGAAGAAGTGAAGTTTTGTAAAAAAGGAGTTAGTGTATCTGGGATTTGTAGTTTTAGCAAAAGGTCTAAAAATGGACCCAGAGAAAGTGAAGGCTATCCTTGAATGGCCTACTCCAAGGAGTGCTACTGAGGTGAGATCTTTTCATGGTTTGGCTAGTTTTTATAGAAAGTTTATCAAAAAATTTAGCAGTATTTGTGGACCCTTGACTGAAACAATGAGTTGGGATAGAAAAGAGTTTAAGTGGACTAATGGGGAAGATAAGAGTTTTAAACTATTGAAACATAAAGTTATAGAACAACCTGTTTTAGCACTTCCAGATTTTAATAAGTTATTTCAAGTAGACTGTGATGCTAGTGGTACTGCAATAGGAGTTGTTATGAGCCAAGAAGGTAAACATGTTTCTTATTTTAGTGAGAAGTTAAATGATGCCAAGAGAAAATATTCTATTTATGATCAAGAATTTTATACTATATTTTAGGCAATAAAGAAGTGGAGACAGTATGTGCTTCCTAAGGAGTTTGTTTTGTATACTGATCATCAAGCTTTGCAATATTTGAATAGTCAAGGAAAGTTGAATAAAAGACATTTGAAATGGGTTGAGTTTTTGCAGAGTTATATATTTGTTTTGAAACACGAGAATGGAAAGTCTAACAGGTTTGTAGATGCACTTAGCAAAAGACAACTATTGCTGATAGAGATGCAGATTGAGGTGGTTGGGTTCAAGGAACTTGAGAATTTGTATCCAGAGGATCCTGATTTTGGAGAAGCTTGGAAAGCTTGTACATAACCTGTTACTCTAGACAGAACAAAGTGGTTGGATTTCATCATCCAGGATATCATGCTATTCAGAGGGAGTCAATTGTGCATTCCATGAATTTCAATGAGGGAAATCTCATCAAGGAGAAGCATAGCGGAGGATTGGCTGGACATTTTGGTCATCATAAAACCCTTTCTTTGGTTAGTGAGAATTATTATTGGCCACAGTTGCAATAAGATGTCAAGAAGTTTGTATAGAGTTGTAGAGTATGTCAGATGGAAAAGGGAGTAAAGCATAATATAGGGTTGTATAAGCCATTACCTATACTAGAGAAGCCATGGGAGGATATCAATATGGATTTTGTTCTTAGTTTACTGAGGACGTAGCGAGGACATGATTCAATTTTTGTGGTGGTTGACAGATTTTCAAAGATGGAACATTTCATTCCCTACAAGAAGACTAATGATGTTGTTCATGTAGCATAAATGTTTTTCAGAGAAGTGGTGAGACTACATGTTTTCCACAGAGCATAGTTTCAGATCGAGACACTAAGTTTGTTGGATATTTTTGGCGAACATTATGGAAGAAGTTGAAGACAAATTTGAAGTTCAGTTCATCACATCATTCACAGACTAATGGATAGATAGAGGTGGTGAATAGGAGTTTGGGTAATTTGCTGAGATGTTTGGTTGGTGATAAGCCAAAAGGATGAGATTTAATTTTACCACAAGCAAAATTTGCATATAATAATTCTATCAACAGGAGCACTGGTAAATCACCATTGTCGATTGTATATGGAATTAGTCCCAGGATTGCATCTGAGTTGAGGAAGATATATAAAGGAGAGATAAGTAGTGTTGAAGCTGAGGATTTTGTAGAACATTTGAAGAACATCCATGAGGAGGTGAGGAAGCATATTACCAAGATGAATGTGTAGTATAAGGCTAAGGAAGATGTTAAAAGGAGACAAGGAATTTTAGGTTGGAGATGAAGTCATGGTTCATTTGTGGAAGGAGTGATTTCCAGTTGGTACATATAACAAGTTGAAAATGAAGAGATTTGGGTAATGTAAGATACTTAAGAAGCATGATTCAGGAAATGCATATGAGGTAGAATTGCCTACTGAGCTGAATATTTCACCAGTATTTAACATTTTAGATCTGATAGAGTATCATGAAGGAGGTGTTGAAGATGATATCCCAAAAGCACATTGGAGTATTCTAGCAACTATTTCAGCTACCAAGGAGATTGAGGACATACTAGATAGTCACGTTGGCAGAAGCATAAGGAACATGACCTATGAATAATATCTGGTCAAATGGAAAGGATGACCTGTTGAAGATTCATCATGGTTGACAAGGGAGGAGGTTAACCATCTTGGTTTTCCTCTTCACACCTGAGACATGATGGGATCACTTCTCAAATTACCCTGGGTGTCTAATGCAGGAGCATCCTGGGTGTAAGAGCAATCTTGCATCACCCAAAAATATTTCTGGTTTCTTTTCAATAAGGGTTATCTTGTGCATAGCTGCTATTTTTAGAAATTTACTATTTTTAGTAAGTTTTTCATTCGAGCTCAGAATGCTCTATTTTCTTCCTTGGAGGTTCATTTTGGTCATATCAGTCTGCCAGTAAAGTTTCACCGGATCAAGTCTAGTTTTGAAGATATTGAAAATTTTCAGTATTGGCAGCAAGGTACATAAACTTTGAACTCAGTTTTGAAGGCTTTAGAGGCCCCGGATGAGGTCAAAACTTTGGTTGAATGAAGCTTGCTTGATTCAAGTGTTGTAGAGCACCTTGTGTCCTTTCTAAAATGGGGTCATAATAGTCAATCGGGTTAATGGGTGATGACTTATGGTCTCCGGAAGTTGGGCCACATGAAATGGCAGAAAATAAATTTCCTTCAAAATTTCTATTTGGGTTTCAAAAGTTGTTTTGAGCTGATTCTGATGTAATAAAATGAAAAATAAAATAATTCTAAGTTTGGTCGGCCTTAGAGGCTAAAATTTTGGAACCTTCCCAGGTGGTGGAAAATTGCCTATATAAGGAAGGCCCGTAGTGTTGTCTAGGGTAGTTTAGGGTAGTTGGGAGTAGTTCAGAGTAGTTCTGGGTAATAATTCGAGGCTTTGTCCTACATAATATTGTAAGGGAAATGCCCATGTGGCTTTGCATATTGTAATTCTAAAATTTGTAATTCCACATTTGTGGAGATAATAAGAAGCCCATTTTTATGTTCTTACAAATTGTTGTTGTTCTTTGTTTCTGTTATGTGTTTGTGGTATTAATGGGAGTACCCTTCATCAAATGGTTATTGCTATAACTGTAATAAGTATGGACATGAGGCACATGAGTGTATATCAAACTTGAATAGGACACCTAAGAAACCTTATATGGAGAAACATTGTCGCACTTGAACCATGCATGGACACATGTCACAAGAATGCAGGACAAAAATGAAGCAAGTTTGGAAACCAAAAGAAAAGAAAAAATCATATCAACTGAGAAGGAAAGGTAATGCATACACTTGGAATTACAACACTTGGGTTAATTACACAACATGTGGTAGGTATGGACATGTAGCAACAAATTGCAGGAGAAAGAACTGGAGAGGAAGATCTCACAATTGGACAAGTACTGGAATGACATGTTTGCACTGTCAAAAAGTCAGTCACTTAAGAAAGGATTGCAGAGACCGAGCATGAGAGATACATACAGATACAAATGGAAATACAATTGAAGAAATCATGAGGATAAGAAATTAAATGTGGAGAAAAGCATCAAATGAAAATTCTGGATCAAGCACTGTAGTCGGTGACACCACATCCATTGGATTAGGTGATATCACCACCTCCACCTAATCAATGAAGGTATGTATAGAACTGAATTTAAATTGGTTATATTTTACAATAGTTCCTTATATCTAGTGAATGCACACCAAATCAACATGAAATAAGATGCACTATGAGATTACATTTTTAGCACTTAAATTGTGTACAGTTGGTAAAAGCATGACCGAGTAAATATTTGCTAGTCGATAAATGTTGGCAAGGTTAACCGAGTTGTGGTATCAAATGAGTAATATCTAAGTGTTAACCAAGATAAGGTCTTTAAAGTGTAAACTAAATGCAATTGTGTCTACCGATATGTGGTAGCTAAAGCATTAAATGTAAAAGTTTGAGTGAGAAAAGAGATTTTTTCTATATATACATGATGAACTTAGTCATTTCTTCACACGGGGATCACAAAAAGAACTAGAGTGACTTGAGAAAATTTGAGCGAAGAATTTTTAAATCTTTTAGCAAATATTGAAAGAGATCCTGAGAAATTTAATCACGATCTAAAGTAAGTTCCTCAACCACCAAGTTGTTTATCAAGAATATTTGTGAAGCCCTAAATTTGATAAACTATGGCATCTTCATCCAAGGTCATGAAATCCAAGTCTGGGAGTGACAAGAAGGTCACTTTGATTAATTTTGCAACCTGTGATGAACCAAAATACAAATTGCACCTTGAGATTACATCATAGATTGATCAAATCGGTGCACTTTCAAGTATTTCACCTAGGGTTTTGTTGGTTCAAGACATTCGCGCTTACATCCACTGTAAGATTGGTAAAATTGGAGGTTTTGAGCTTCAATCCACTTACCATGAGATGAGTGTGAATGAAAAGCTCAAGGATGAGCACAAAAACCTGGAGGTGAAGGGATTAATGAATGCCCTGTATTTCTTGAGAGAGTTTAAGATAAAGTGGATTAGGGTTTTTTTGAGTCAAGTGCATGAAGGGAAGTTATGGCTAGATGAACTCGTCAAAATAAAAAAGGATATTATACATGTGGTCACCAGTTACCCTATTACTGATAAAGTGAAAGCCATAAGGAGTGCACCAAGGACTGAGACATAGAATCTTATAGGAGCAGAATGGGCTAGCAGAGGTATGAGAGTCAACACAATCATTGATCCTGAGATAAGGTTCAGAGCTTATGTTGTCGGCTACAAGATATTTTAATCAAGCATGCCAAACAGTGTACCTTGTGGAGTTGTTGACATCGCCTACAAGATTGTTAAGAAAGGTTTTCAATTTGACCTCACCAAGCTTCTACTGAAAAAATTGGAGGAGAATATGATAACTATAAGGATATCAAAGACAAACACATGTAATATCATAATTGTTACTCCTATTTGAGCATTAATGGTTATCATTAGTATCATTCAGTCGGTAAAGGAGATAAACATGACAATTGGTCAAATACGTAAAGCCTATACACTGAGTAGGATACAAGACAACTCTCTAAGCTAACCGAACATGGCTTTGACCGAGTACTCTCACCAAGCCAGATGATTATCGAGTACTGAGCCTAGTGATCATCGAGCATTCATATGAATTGAGAACTTGTTAATTAACAAATGGAGAATGTAGTGAACACTTAGTAAAATAGGAAATGACATAGTAATTTAAAATGGCACAAACATCAATGCAAACAGTTCACACCGATCAAAAAATAGTTTACCAAGATCGAGAAAGAATTAAATATGGATGTAATCATTAAATTGTTGATGATTCTTATGTAATGTAGATTTAGGTTATTTTGTTTCACCGTTGATCTTAGGTTTTCTAAGATATTGTAAAATCCTAATTAGGTCAAGCTAGTTTGATATAAAAGATGTAAAGATGTCATTATGAACACATATCATGAAGGAGTAGCCACATTAAGGACATAAGGAGATCAGATAGGGTTTTTGACAGAAAGGTTTAAAAGAAGCATTTAGTGTTTCAAAACATACAAAAGGCTACCAAGAAGAACAAAATGACACATACATCACTACAAGGTGATATCTTTATGGTATATTAAATATCCGAATCAGGCAAGAATGAGTTGCTAATTACATATACATTTTACTGTTACCATTTAACCATTGTAATGGACTAGACTTAACCGTTCTTAGTTAAATATCTTAACCAAGTACACACATGTATTGTGTTGTTAAAATCCTCTAACCATATATATCTAGTTGATCTAATTGTTACTCCTAACAGGGTAAAATCAACAAAAGTGATCACAATTTGTAGCCTTAACCGACATACTTTATTACTGCAGTAGTGAAGATTTGTGGGTGTCATCCCCACCGTAATTTTTACCTTCTTACAAGGGTTTTTGTGATACCAAAATATTTGTGTTATGTGTATGAAGTTTCATAAATGGCTTATTGATTAGATTACATGAAAATTACATTTTTAATTATATTTGAATGTATGTTTTACAATGGATTTAGTCGGTTAAATGCTATCTACACTAACAAAGTTTTAGTCTTGAAAAGTTTTGAAGGTACTAATTCACCCCTCCCCTCTCAGTACTTATCTTTCCATAATCCCAACACATAACTCATTAGTGCTTCATGTCTAGAGGGAAGATGAGTGGAATAGATAGGAGAGGAAGTTTCATTAAGGGAATTTTCTTCCACCACACAATCATCCTCTTGAACAAGGACACTCTCATAGGGTAAATGCACATCAAGAGAATAATCAACATCATTGTCCAATGGCTCATCCCAAAGAGGGAGGTCATTGACAGGAGTTTTAAAATTATGAAATCGCATCATATTTCCTCATGAGGGAGAGAAGATTTGGGAGAGGAATCATTGAGATGTTTATTAAGGGTTGTAAACCCTAAGTCCTTTTATCACATTAATTAGATTGTGAGAAAAAGGAGATTTTAGGAGGTGTAGAGGAAGACTTAGTAGAGATGAAGTCATCAAGGACTTCATCCATAATATCAAAATATTTGATACTAAATGGACCATCAAAAGAATTAAAGCTTTGAATAAGGAAATCAATCATTTTGTAATGAAACAAGTTAATGTTACGAAACAAAGCATAAAGGGATTTAATCTAAAGACACATAAACATGCATGATAAAAATATATATTTGGATTTTTAATGTTTTAAACATGTAAATGGAAGAATGAATCTACAGACAATATGAAATTTTAATATCTTTTTTATTAATGCATGAAAAAATAAAACTAAAAATCAAAACTAATGCAATGCCTATAAATTAGATCTAGACACCAAATTAGAAGTATGTAAGAAGATTCAAGTTCACCAAAATGTAAAATATGAAATGGTGATCAAAGGGAGATAAGTCCAATCTCCTATTAAACATTAGGAATACAAAACCATTTCAAAACAAATATGATTGACAACTAGAGTTAACTTTAGTGTTGAACATTTGCCAATAGGTGAATATTTCACGTCGGCCACCTGGAAATTGATGAATAAATTATACCGATTGGGGTGGCCATTTTGCCTGGATTTATAAATATTTAGTCAAATGAACTACCCAATCACCCATCATTTTATGTAATTAATTGTATCTATATCAAGATCTTGCCAATAGAATCTACATTTTTCACATGGTAAATTGAATATTTTTGCCTACAATTTATGAAGCCTGTCTTAATGATGGCCATAATTCACCAATAGCCATATAAATATTTATTTGCAAGAGGACCCAATTCACTTGGCATTTTTTGGAAGTGTGTCTCAATTCACCATAATTTTTGCCAATTCTATTATAATTGCCAATTTTTTGGATGGTTCCTAATCACCTAGAAAATAACATAAGTCATATTATAAATAAGAGAGATTTACCAAATACTTATATATCATATGAAACTCCCGCCAAATTCTCAAAATAAGGATTGGTATAAACACAATCAAAGATAAGATTTATTTTTACAAAACTCGATTAGTTTAGAGCTCTCAATTTGGATCAATAGAAAATTTTCAGACAAGGAACAACCATTGTTGCTGACTGCATTAGCGAGTTCTAGTGACCTAAAGGTAAGTGATTATTTTTTTGAAGTGTTACAATATTATTCTAAATTTATCTCTATCTATTTTCAATTTTCATTTCATTCTTATTGAGTGGGGACCCGTCAGTAGTCACCCGGGAGACCTCAGACATCTAGATTGTAGGTCACAGGGTTAATGAATCATATAGTCTATTATTGCTTCTTAAACAAGTATATATTTTTTGCAGCCTTTATTTCATTGGAGATGTCAAACAGGAAGAAGGGTAGGACTCATGAATGTGGGGAAGGCCAAGAGAGGCCATAAAAATGCAGAACCTTATCTTCATACTTTGGCATTGGCAACATTTGTGGTGAAAATCAAGAAGGTAAATTATCACAAGTACAAGTACAAGATTCAGAACCTACACCACATATTGAAGAAGGCAAAAAACCTGATATCTCAGATCATAATGAACTTGAAGAATATTTTTTGGTAGATACTCGAGATAGATGGAATGATATGATCGGCTTGGGTGAGAGTTCCATAGATGATGATGATGATGATGATGATGATGCACGAAAGGGGAAAATAAAATCCAAATAAATAAAAGGATTGGGAGTAGGATTTGTCAAGAGATTTTAAAATTGGTTGGGTATCAAAGTATCCATTCATTGAATGAGTGGATAATCCAATTGAAGGTCAGGTGTAAGATTTTCACTTGGAAAAAAAACAAGGAAAAAAGGTTGTAGCTAAAACTTGACATCATAGAAAATCATATCGGTAAAGTTTATGAAAAATAAATCATAGATGGATTTGAAAAAAAAAGTGATAAAATAGAAAATAAAGGAGCAATGTCAACATGTTAGGAATGCCAAATAATTTTATTTTTAGGAGAAAATACAAACAAATCCTATTAAAGTTAAAGGTTCTTTTGAAGCTATTTTTGGAAAAGCAATGCAAGTAGAATATTGGGAAAATATGTTTAATTAAGTTTTATTTTTTATATTTTGAGCAGAGGGCGTGCTATGATAGACTACCCAATAATTAGTGATTTATTACACTTTTTTAAATTTCCTAACTATCCTAATAGTCATTGGTCAATAAATAGTGGATGGGAATGGGCAAGTTGTCTTGTTGAGATTGAAATAGAAGATGCAAAGGAAAAAATAAGAGAGTCAAACTTTATTGGATTGTCTTTAGATGAAGTTATGACAATAGATAATACACATGGGTATGCATGCATGTTTATAATGTACAGAATCATGTCTTCCAACCTCATCTACTATATGTCGCTAAAATGAAGGATAGTGCGACAACAAAAATTTTATATTTCAACTAGTAAAGAGATTTTTAATTAAATATGGAGGTATGGATGACTTGATGATTACCATAAAGTTGGTATGTGTTAGAGAAGATGGAGCTTCAATAATACAAGGTCATAGGAATAGTCTTTGTATAAAGATGGAAACTTGTTCACCCTACATAACTGGCATTCACTGCATGGCCCATAGAATGAATCTAGCCTTTAGAATTGTGAGAAATTATGCTCCAATAAAAAATATTGAAGATTTAATCAGAGAGATCTACTCATACTTATGTTGAAGTCACGAATAATTTTTGGAATTTCAACAATCTGCCGATGGAATAATTGATGAGAACAAGCTTCTTAAGGATAATGATACCATATGGATCTCTTTATATGGACTAGTGCATTGATTTTTTTAGAATATCCATCTTTGATTGGAATAATGCATGAAAATCACAAAAAAATAGAGTATCCAAAATCTCCTGACCTTCTTCAGAGGTCAAGTAATATAGAGACACTCTTAACTTTAGCAACTCTTCTCCCCATGCTAGAGGAAATGAGTAATATTATGATAAAAGCCTATAAGCGGGATATGCATATTGTAGAATATGCTAAGCTATGTAAATTGACATGTGCAACCCTTGATAATCTCTTTTAATCTCAACCAAAATTATCCAATGAATTTTTTTCTAAGTGGCAGATACTAACAAATTTGAACAATTTTGATAACTTTTTACATATCGATGCAAGCGGGAGGTTATGTGCCAGCATATGTGGAGTTTAGATACCAATGAAATACATTTCCATGGTTGAGGAATCAAGAAATCTCTCAAAGGTGAAGAAGTGAGTAGAAAGATTTACAAGGGAAGAGTTTAGCAAGATCGTTGAGTCTGTCATTGCTTCTATGAAGGAAATCGCCTATCATATTTCCATGAAGATTAGAACTTGAAGCCATGTCTATTGTATTTCCTCAATATTGGCATCTCAAAAATTCAGCTGATTATTGTGATAAGATAATGACTTTGATAAACTAATTTTGTAAATATGAAGAATTCAATGAGCTAACTATAAGTGGAGTTTTAAATGAAACTATTCTTAGAGAGAAGTCAACCCATTTTGCAATCACTATGAAGGAATAATATAAAAAGTTAGATAACCCCCATGAAAAGGGATTGGTAATAGAGATTTGGATAAATCTAGGTCGGAGTGAAGTGTTGCATGATTCAATATCATAATATTTTAAGATTTTTGATTTATGTGAAAGTATGATATTGGGTTCAGTATTGGATGAGAGAGAATTAGTGCTTTGGGGTTCCTAAAATCAAAGATAAGAAAAAAAGTAGATAAGAGTTTAGAAAATTTCTTGAGGCTCTACACATCTAGGTATGATGTCAATAGTTTTCTTGACGACAGGGCATTGAAAATATGGAGGTATAAATGTGAAAGAAGAGGGTTGGGAAACACTTCAAACCAAAGTGTGGGTTCAGGAAAAAGAACTAGAGCCAACATGAATAAGAAGAACATTCCCATGTCCTTGGACATCAAGGAGATGAAGAAGCAGCTCAAAGGATGAGTTAGCTTGAGGAGGTCACTGAGACCTTAAAAAATGGGTTAATTCTGATTGTCTCCTTTTTGTAGTTTGTTGTTTTGTTAGCTTCTTGCTGGTTTTTTTATGGGGATGGACTAGTTCTATGGTGTGTTTTTATTTCTGTTTGTCCTGGTGTTGGTTTTTCTATTTCATGTTAGTGCACTTTATTGATACATCTTACGTAATTTCTTTGTAAAGGGTTTTAGGTCCCTTCAAAACCTATTTTTTCCTTAATAAAAAATACTTGATACCAAATTCGAACAATTAAAAATATTAGAAAGAATGACAGTGACTCGTTTACTAACTAGTAGAATTGAGATGAATTTAAGTGGAGGTATGCAGACTTGGAGTGAAGAAAACAAATACAAGAATCATGAAATCTTTTAATTTGATGACAAGGATGATGATGATGAAATGATGTGACAACTTCAAGAGATCTAGCACTAGCAGTTCCTAGGTAATTATTAAACTTATTACCGTATTGCATCATTGATATTAAAAAATCTGAATGTGGTTGATAAATTGATGATATTTTATGTTTCTTTCAATGGCATTTAATATTGATTTGCAATTGCATTTTTCAACTTTATATTTTCAGATAGAAAATAGAAGAATAAAAGAGCATAATGTGTTTATTGATAGAGTAATGTTTATTTAGACATCTTGATATTTTCATTAATTCTTTCAAAATATAGCCATATGATACAATTCATTCAATACACAACTTTGTGTGATTCTCTATGCAAAAGTTAATACAAAATTTTATAACCCTTTGCAAATGACTTTTGAATTCCCTTTTATAAATGCAAGGGAGAAGCAACAACTTCAAGTTGATTTGTAACATGTCAATAATCAACATCAAAATCAATTACCAAGGCATTGAATCTATCGGCCTATTAGAATATTTCCACCTCATCACTTTTCTTTCTACATGAAACTCAGTACAAATTTACAAGCCTTAAGGTGTCTATGACCATCATAGGTTGGATTAGCAATTTAGAAATTTCTTCATTTTTCCTATTAAAAAACTATAGTTCTAACTTAAAACTAAATTCAAGCCATGAAAATTTAAATAAGAGAATAGCAGAAAACCTAGAAATCACAAATAGAGAAAGGTAGAAAAGTTAAAACCTTAAAGAATTTGGGAATACAAAATTTACAAGCCCGAAGGTGTGCATTGTGGTGATTGTGCCAATTTTTGTAGGGTGCTCCACTCTCCGTCTGATGGAAGTCCAATTTGTTTTAACGTATAGTAAGTCACCTTAAAATTAGTTAGCAATCCATATTTGGAAGTCGGACTTGACACCACTATTTCATCCAATATTGCATTCAAAGTTGTCAATGATTTGATGAAATCCAAAAAGATCTCACTTGTGTCCTTAGGAAGAAAGTCTAAACCAGACTTTATTTTGTCCTCCATCCTTTTTTTGTAAGCATCTTTTTCAATGAAAATTTATTTGACATGTTAACAATCTTTGAAAAACCAAAATTTATCAATTTGCTTGTCTTTTCTTGCAACTTCGAGATCTTTTACCAGCTTTCTCCATAAATTCATGTCCTTCCTGTAGTTTTTGACATTCTTGAATGATAGATGATGCCTTTACTGAGGCATCAATGTGGTTGTTAATTCCCTTCGATGAAAAATAGCTACCATTGGTACTGTAGACTACTTGCAAAATCTATTCTACAAAGTTCTCTTTTAAATAAACATTTGTGTTCTTGTCAATATTGTCTTTGACTTCCAAAATTTACTCTTAGAATTTCATTCAATTCAAACCATTGACACAACTTGTCACTCCTCTACAATATTTTCCCTCTGCAGCTCTTGTTCTATTTGTTCACTTATTTTTCTTTCTTCCTCTGTTTTGTTTTTTCCATCTCATGTTCCAATTGGTTCTGTAAATTTTTGTTTGTGGTATCAGTAGACTCCATGCTTTTGTATAATTTTATTGAAGTGGCTCTTTCATCGTCAAAATCTTTAATGCTTTCAGCCAATTTTTCCCTGAATTCATTCAATTTTGTCTCCGTCTGTTTGTGCTCTATAATTGTTGATGTAGGGGCTTAATTTTTTTAATCCTTTTCTATAATTCATTGCACTTGTTAAATCCTTTCTTCTTTGGTTTTTCATTTTCCATGTCTTCCTGTAATTTTTCTATTTGTTTCTCTGGCTTAATTTTCTCTCTCTCCACCTTAAGCAGTGATGTGTAGGTCACAATGTTGGTCCTTTTTGACACATTAATCTTGTCCACATTCTTAACTTTGGAAAAATCCATTTAGATGGTGCTAACATGAAATTTAGAGGGATCTATCTAATTATGTGGTAGATTTTTATCTTTCTTTGGGGGCATAACAACCATGTACTCCATCATATATTTGTTTGGGTCATATATAGGAAATACAATGTTCGATGCAGGTTGTTCCTCTAAAGATGCAGTAAGTGTGCTTCTCTTCAATATCTTCTTATTTTATTTATTCATATTTATAGTTTCTATAAATTTATTAAAGAAATATTGTAATGAAAGTTAGGGGTTTCTGACGCAATTGAATGTTTGAAAGGTGAAATATCACTTGCAGTGATGTATGCACCTCCACCTATGCCTATGGTTTGAGCTAATGCATATTGAGGATTAGCAACATCCATTCCTAATCGTGTCCCACTGTCACTTGCAAGTGGAGTTTTGGGACTCTTTTGAGGGGTTTATTTTAAAGTTTCAAATAATAGATTTAGAGTGGAAATTAATATAGTTGGACTTGGAGTTGTACTCACCATTTTTTTCATAACATTTTTCTTCTCCACAATGCCTCAATCAACATGATTCTATAAGTATCTAGTACTATTGACCTCTTGTGAGAGATAAATTGTCGTTGTACTTCTTTAGGAAAACCATTACTAGTACCCATTCCATCCCCACTAGTGGAAGTGGCACTTTCTTGAATACTAATAGGATTACTATCCCCATATTACCCACTAGTAGCAATGGCATTTGATTCACCACCAATAGGAATACCATGTTCTGGAAGTGGTTGTGATTGAATCTAAGTGTTTGCATAAGGTGGATTTCAAGCTCTAACAAATTGAGATGTAGGGGTATAAATAGTACCTTTCTATGATAATTTAACTCCAATAATTGGTTTCTTACCATGTTTTCTTGGAACTTCTATGAACATTGGTAGCCAATTATCATCTCCTTGAGGACCTAGACCACGACCTTTAAAACCCATTTTGTCCATAATGGTTTTCCCTTTGGTATATGTTTGTCTCATGGGCTCATTGACTACTTTTCAAAGACTATAGTAGTTGTAGGAGTGGCTATGAGATTAACCTCAATCTCATACTCATTATCATCATCACTTTTGTCATATGCTTCAGTGGGATGCTCTATATTCCACAATTTTCTAAAATCTTCATCCTTATAAATTTCATCAAGATCTGGATTGCTCTTTGGTCCACCGATATTTTTCCTCACAGTCCAAAAATAAATAAATTTGGTTTGAGTCCAATATCTTTCTTTATATTATTCTAGTATATTTTGTGGAATACCTTTTGTAGATGGAATGTTAACTTTTTGGTAGAAATTGTAGGACCTCATGTTTTCATTTTGATTTTGGATGCCCTTCAATATTGTTCCCTATGTGTGCAATACCCCTTATTTTTTATGAAAATTCATCTATTGTTATTGTCAACAATAATTATCTCCATCTCTTTTTTGACCTTATCCTAGGAGTCTCTATTTTTCAACATTTTTAGTAATGGTTTAGTTACATGTTAAATTTTTTTTGCAGAGCTCCTATTCACCATAAGCCTTGTTTGAATGATGCTGATTGGATCATACTACCATTAACTATCAACAACAAAGATAAACAATTGAAAAAAATCATGTGCTACACTAAATTCTTCTCTCAAATGTGAACCCTCCACATGAGAAAGGTAAGGAAGGAATTATGCTCTTCTTTTGTTGACCATGAAAGAGTCCATCTGTACTCTCCATATACCATACATATTCCAATGTAAATACCCTCTCTATGTTAGAAAGTAAAGTTCACCAAGATAACTAAGAGGGGGGGGGGGTGAATTAGTTATCAGATAATTATAACTTTTATCATCTTCAACAACATTTAACCATGTAAGCAATACAATTACTAACAATACAAATATATTCATACACAATGACACAATAACACAAGATATGTTGACTAGGGAACCTCTTGATCAAAGAGTAAACCCCGGTGGGAATGATGCCCACAAAAGATGCACTAATATGAATATTCCTTGTGAAAGGATGGACTCTATTAGGAGTCTTATGAAATACATTCAGTACATATAAATCCCTGTTAGGAGATTTTGAATCCTTGTTAAAAGATTCTAACCCTGTTAAGAGTTATGGAAGACAAAAGGACCCACTGCCCAAACAACTTTAGGGTAAGATCACTGAACACACTGTCCAAATAACCTTAATATTATTCAGTAGAATAATATGAAATATGTTACCTCCTTACTGTTCCAAACCACACTCACTACTACATCAGATCTCAATTCCAGATCTCTGTACTTCGCATGTCTTCCTTCACAATATCACTTTCACAACCTCTTAAACTCTTTTCTTCACTTCATGCTTACATTCGCATGTAACCAAAACCATGCTCACACTTCTTTCATATTACCACTCCATACAATAAGGAAAAAAATTCCTTCCTTTATACCACACTCAAATAATTACAAATGAGTAGGCACACAATTACAAAATAAAAGTTTCCATATGCTACATCAAAATTACACAAAACTGTCAGCTTCCAGATGCAATAACTCTTCACTCATGCAACCTCAAAGTTTGTGTTGTGAACCACATCACCAAAAAAGTGTCTCAAACTTCCCTTTAACTGCACAAAACTAGATTCCATCCTGATTAGGAGATATCATCCGATTTCCACAAACCGCTACTCAGGAACATTGCCTGAATATTGCTTTTACCAAAATACTCATAACTTTCATGAATCAATGAATTACTATCTGCGCTCTTAACCATAGACAAATAACATATCAAAGAGTATAACATCAACATCACATAGCTCCAACTGCAATATCCCATGTGCGCTAATCAAAACACTGTCTGCTTCTCTGCTAGTCTCCAGAAGATCACTATGTTGACATCAATGACAATCATAGTCATGAATGCAACAACAACTGCTACAGAATGACTGCCAACATCTAGCATTCATTTCTAAAAATCTCCCTCATTGGCATTGATGGCAACATAGATGAAAAACATCCAATGTTCCAAAAATCGAATACTGCTGCACTGATACTCTGAAAGTTCTTCAAATCTTCTTCATCAATCAAATCTTGCTTCATTATCCTATTAAGTTCTCTCCAACAGATGGTACATAGGGTTTTTCATGTACACTTCTCCCCCATTGACATCAATGATAGAAATTTCATCACTATGTCAACAACAACTCAATGTCAAAAGACACTGTTTCAAAAAATACATTCACAAGAGTCCTCATGACTCAGCTCAGATACACATACTCCCCCATAGAGGAAGTACCAACATCCAATCCAGAAAAAATATAGGGCTCATATACCATTGGATGGATGCAACCAACTGCATCATTACTCAAAAGTAGGCTGGGGCATAACCCCAAGCATACCTCTCAGATACTCAAATGTATCCTTAGGCAAAGGCTTTGTAAATATGTCTGCTATCTGTTCCTTTGTGCTTATGTACTCCAGTCTGACTTCTTTCTTAGCTACTTTCTCTCTTACAACATGATACTTGATCTCTATATGCTTAGTCTTAGAATGCAATACATGATTCTTAGACATACTGACTGTGCTGGTGTTGTCACAATGTATGACAACATGCTCAACAAACTTAATTCCAATATCCTTCAACATCTACTTCATCCAAATTATCTGGTTACAATTGTTTGCTGCTGCTACATATTCTGCTTCTGCTATACTTTGTGAAATACAATTCTGCTTCTTGCTCAACCAGGAAACCAATCTTCCTCCAAGAAAATAGGCTCCACCACTGGTGCTTTTCTTATCATCAACACTACCTCCCCAATCAGCATCTGTATATGCACATAGGGTGAAATCATCATATTTTTCATACCACAATCCATAGTCCATTGTGCCTCTTAAATATCTCAATATCCTCTTTACTGCTGCATAATGTAACTCTCTAGGTTCAGCTTGAAATCTTGCTACCATGCCAATTGAATGTTGTATATCCGGTCTAGTGTGTGTTAAGTATTGCAATCCTCCAATCATGGATCTAATTTTCTTCTGCTCAACTGCTGGTGTTTCATCTTTTCTTGGTAGTTTGTGTCTTGTAACCATAGGTGTTCCAACTGGTTTACAGTTCTCCATTCCAAAGATTTTCAGAAAATCATTCAAGTACTTTGTCTGGCTAACAAAGATACCATCACTGTTTTGTGTTATCTGTAATCCCAAAAAGTATTTCATCTCACCAATCATGCTCATTTCAAATTCTGTCTTCATTTCATCAGCAAATTTGTCACTAGCTTCATCTTCTCCTCTAAAGATAATGTCATCAACAAAAATAACTATAACTAACATTCCATTTTCAATTTCTTTTGTGTATAGATTACTATCTGTTGTTCCTTTAGTAAATCCCAATTTCAACAAATACTTATCCAATCTAGCATACTAAGTTCTAGGTGCTTGCTTTAGTCCATATAATGCTTTCTTCAGTTTACATACCATATCTCCTTCTTGATTCAAAGGAAAACCTTCAGGCTACTCAATGTAGACTTCTTCTTCCAATTCACCATTCAGAAATGCAGACTTCACATCCATCTAATACACTTTGAATTTCTTAAAAGATGCATAAGCCAAAAACATTCTCACTGCTTCAAGTCTTGCTACTGGTGCAAAGGTTTCTTCATAGTCAATTCCTTCTTGCTGTGAGTATCCCTTACATACTAGTCTTTCTTTGTTTCTTACTACTTCTCCTTGTTCATTCATCTTGTTTCTGAATACCCATTTAGTTCCAATCACATTCTTGTCTTTAGGTCTAGGAACCAATTCCCATGTCTTGTTCTTTTCAATTTGATCTAGTTCTTCTTTCATAGCATTAATCCAATGTTCATCTTCACAAGCTTCATTAGCAGATTTAGGTTCAATTTGAGAAATCAAACATAAATGTACCTTATTTCTAGTCATAACTCCTCTGTCCAAACTTTCAATAACTTGTTCAACAAGATGATGTCTAGATAGATACCTGTTCGGTGTCATAGTCACAGATCTTGCTTCAACTGTAGATTCTTCTCTAGATTCTTCTTCTATAGTATGATTCTCATTCAACAATTCACTGTCAGTCTCATAGAATAATTCAGTAGTTTCAATGTTAGGCTGAGGATTAGCTTCTTCATCAAATTCATAATCAAGCATCTTTCCTGAATTTTAAAATTCTAATCAACTTTAACATTTGCTCTCTCAACAATAGTTTTAGTTCTCTTATTGTAACATCTATATGCTTTTCTCTTCAAAGAATATCCAAGAAAAATACCTTCATCATTTCTAGGGTCAAACTTTCCAATATCATCATCTCTCTTTATATAACATTTTCTTCCAAAAATTCTAAAATACTTAACTGAGGGTGCATGTCCAAACCATAATTCATAAGGTGTCTTATCTGTGTCTACTCTGATTTGTACTCTGTTCATTGTATATACTGTTGTATTCACTACTTCTCTCCAACATGTCTTCACCAAGTTATTCTCAAATAACATAGCTCTTGCTGCTTCAGTTACTGACATGTTTCTTCTTTCTGCAATACTATTTTTTTCAGGTGTTCTAGGGGCTGAAAACTGTCTCTTAATACCATTCACTTCACAAAAAGTGTTAAACTCTCTAGAAGTAAATTCTCCACCTCTATCAGATCTCAAACATTTAATCTTCATTCCAGATTCATTCTCAACTTTATTCTTGATGATCTTAAACTTATCAAATGCTTTAGATTTTTCTTTAAGAAATGCAATCCACATCATTCTTGTAAAATCATCAACAAGAATCATAAAATATCTTTCTCCATAGAATCCTCTAGTCCTGGTAGGACCGCTCAAGTCTGTATGAACAATCTCAACTTCTCTGCCGATGTGAACTTCTTACTAGGAAATGAACTTCTCTTCTATTTAGCCATCACACATTCTTTGCAAATCATGTTAGTAGGCTTCATAATTTTAGGCAAATCCCTTACTGCAAGTGTAGTACTCACTTTCACAATATTATCAAAGTTTATATGACAAAACCTTCTATGCCATAACCAACTGTCATCAATTTTAGTAATCAAGCATGTCATCTCAATAGGATTCAATTGAAATACATTACCTCTGGTTCTAGATCCAGTTCCAATTAGATTTCCATTTTTATCCTTTATCACACAAGCTTTCTCATTAAACCAAACTTGATATCCCTTATCCACTAACTGTCCAACACTCAAAATATTATGTTTCAATCCATCAACAAAGTAAACATCATCAGTATTAGTCTTTCCATCAAGAGTAATAGATCCTATACCTTTAATCAAACAAGGTGCATTGTTACCAACTCTAACAAATCCTCCATCATAATTGTTAAACTTTATGAACTTCTTCATATCTCCAGTCATATGATGTGAACAACCACTATCTATAATCCAATCAGCTTTCTTTTCAACTTGGGAAACTAATGCTTTTTCTTCTTTAACGTCAGATTCAAATTTTTCTTCTTTAATTGCTACAAATCCTATTTCATCATTATTCTCAGTATCACTTTCACTCAAAGTTCTTTCTATACTAGCTTCAAGGTCTTCATCATTAGCATAATAACATTCCTTAGATCTTCTAGGCTTGAAATTATTTCTGTACTTCTTAACTCTCTTAGGACATTTAGATGCAAAATGACCATATTCTTGACAAGTCCAACATTTAAAAATTTTCTTACCGTCTGGTTCTCTTTTCACAAGCAAGGCAATACCTTCTTCAATCTTCTTATCTTCTTCATTTTTAGATCTGCTGCTGCTGGCATAATCTCTACTCACACTGGTACTTCTTGACAAAGTAGGGTGAATACTAAGAGCATTGAATGCTGTCTCCATTCTAGGTAAGTCTCCTGATAACCTTAGGTTCATCTCTGCTGCTTCCAATCTTCCAAGAAGAGTCTCTCTTGTAAAGTTTGTATTACAAGGTATAACTTGTTCAATCATTTGTGTTGTCTACTTAAATATAGGAGTCAATGTCCTCAGAATTTTCCATATCACTTCATTCTCTATTTTTGATCGTCCACAAGATTTTATCCCTGCAACAATTTCTGACATTCTACCAATATAGCTTCTAACATATTCATCTTCCATCATTCTAATATCTTCAAATGCACATATCCAATTATGTAATCTAGCTCTTTTTGCATGTTCATCACCTTCAAAAGTAGAGTGTAAAGCTTTCCAAATTTCATTAGATTTCTTAAAACATTTTACCTGACTGTATTCATTCTCTGAAAGTGCTTTCAAGAAGTGCTTCTCTTGCAAGTATGTTACACATGAATAGATCTACCTCATCTTTAGTACTTGTTTCAAGATTGTCTTCTTCAATTATAGTCCTTTCATTCTTTGTAATCAACCAATAGCCTGGTCCTAAACACAATAGATGTGTCTTCATCCTTTCCTTCCAACTGTCAAAATTTACTCCATCAAACTTAGGTCTTTCTTTCCTGAAATTTGCCATGGATCTCCTTAAGCTATTAAACTTTCCTTTCAAGGACCTGCCGCTCTGATACCAATTGTTAGAAAGTAAAGTCCACCAAGATAACTAAGAGGGGGGGGGGGGGGGTGAATCAGTTATCAGATAATTATAACTTTTATCATCTTCAACAACATCTAACCATGTAAGCAATACAATTACTAACCATACAAACATATTCATACACAATGACACAATAACACAAGATATGTTGACTAGGGAACCTCTTGATCAAAGAGTAAACCCCGATGGGAATGATGCCCACAAAAGATGCACTAATATGAATATTCCTTGTGAAAGGATGGACTCTGTTAGGAGTCTTATGAAATACATTCAGTACATATAAATCCCTGTTAGGAGATTTTGAATCCTTGTTAAAAGATTCTAACCCTGTTAAGAGTTATGGAAGACAGAAGGACCCATTGCCCAAACAGCTTCAGGGTAAGATCACTAAACACACTGTCCAAATAACCTTAATATTATTCAGTAGAATAATATGAAATATTTTACCTCCTTAATGTGCCAAACTGCACTCACTGCTACATCAGATCTCAATTCTAGATCTCTGTACTTCGCATGTCTTCCTTCACAATATCACTTTCACAACCTCTTAAACTCTTTTCTTCACTTCATGCTTACATTTGCATGCAACCAAAACCATGCTCACACTTCTTTCATATTACCACTCCATACAATAAGGAAAAAAATTCCTTCCTCTATACCACACTCAAATAATTACAAATGAGTCGGCACACAATTACAAAATAAAAGTTTCCATACGCTACATCAAAATTACACAAAACTGTTAGCTTCCAGATGTAATAAATCTTCCCTTGTGCGACCTCAAAGTTTTCACTATGAACCACATCACCAAAAAAGTATCTCAAACTTCCCTTTAACTATGCAAAACTAGATTCCATCTCGATTAGGAGATATCATCTTATTTCCACAAACCACTACTTAGGAACACTACATGAATACTGCTTTTACCAAAATACTCATAACTTTCATGAATCAATGAATTACTGTCTGTGCTCTTAACCATAGACAAATAACATATCAAAGAGTATAACATCAACATCACATAGCTCCAACTGCAATATCCCATGTGCGCTAATCAAAACATTGTCTGCTTCTCTGCTAGTCTCCAGAAGATCATTGTGTTGACATCAATGACAATCATAGTTGTGAATGCAACAACAACTGCTACAGAATGACTGCCAACATCCAGCATTCATTCCTAACACTCTGTCACATTCATTGGAAGTTTGTAGGGTTCTACTACTCATCCATAAAACCTTAACACAATGTATTCTTCCATGAAGAACCAATCAATAAATTCTATTTGAGTTCTGAGTTGAATGCAATCTCTACAAGACAAAGGCAATCTAGGCATTGGAGTGCTTGTAATTTCATGATACATTGGTGCCAAAAAGAATTCTAAAAATGGTTTTAGCTATTTATTTTATCATCCATCCTTATCTTATGTGTCCATTCATATATTGGACACACTGTTCTATTTTGAGTCTTCTCATCAATCTTATCGACCAAAAATTGAAGCTTGTTGGTCTCAAACATTGCAGAATACTTTTCTATAAGAATATAGCACAAGTAGGTTGTGAACCTAAATGTCTCACGGAAACCTCTTTTAATCATTACTAATTGTTTTTACATGGATTGAACAACGTTCTCAACAAAATTCTATCTTACTGGTAGACGTACACAATGGTTATGAAAAATCATTTCAAGAAGGTAGGTACCCAATTCCCTATTATTTTCCAATCCTAGAATTTTTTTTACAAAGGAAATAGTATCTTGAACCCATGACACAAAAATATCAAAATCATAATCGGCTTATGATTCCATCCAATTTAGCACCACACACTGTTAGACCTTTGATAAATGAATCTTTAAAATTTGCATTGATTCTCTCATATTCCTCTGCCAGCTTTCCTAGGTCAATGTGGACGTTTGAATTTTGTGCTTTAAATTCTAGGTCCAACAAATGATCAAATTCTCCCTCAGTTATGGATAAAATTTCCTTTTGATTATTTCTATTGAAAATTTATTTTATATCTTCATCATAATTTTGGGCACAGACCATGACAATTTCTAGGCAAGGGAATACTTTAGGTAACATCACACATCCCAATCCAACATCCCACAATGAAATTTTATTTGTACTTGCATTTAACAATGTGTTAAAAATAGTAAATTTTTTCCTACTTGGATTTACTTCCTTATTAGACAATTCATATCTAATATCTATGATTCACTTAACACCATGGATAACAGGATCATAAATATCATGGTATTCATTAGTGAAATGTGTTGTTTTAACTAGTTTGGTTAAGTCTAATTTTTCATTCACTTGGCGTTTACTTGTACTTTTCAGTTTTCCCATTATTGGTACTAGAAATGGTTCAACATAATGCTAGAAAACTAGTAACTACAAGCCTAAAAATGCCAAACCTCAAGTTGAACCCTAATTCTAGTTCTACAATCTAAACCACAAGATTAAAATATTAAAAACATGGGATGTAAGTGTTTTGGATTTTACCTAAGATTTCTATTTGAATAGACTAGCACAGTCAAAATCTATTGCAATCCTCAATCTAGTAGTTGTTCTTGAGTCTCCTTGGATTATTTGCTTTGTGCAAGAGTCCAAAGACCAATATGAGTCCCTTAGTTCAAAAGCCTCAAAAGTTGAAAACCTAAAGGGAAATTTTTTTAGAATCGTATCATAAATTATTAATAACTATTTACAATTTCACAGGGCAAAAAATTCATTACTTCTTTTTAAGGACTGACAAACTGACACGTCACATGTGTCACTTTTTCATAAAGTTTTTGAAGAGTTTTTAATCCTTTATAACTTCTGCCCGAAATAGAGCTTATTACACTTAATTAAGTATACAATTAGAAATTTAGAGTTTAACAATAGTTAATTAAATCTGCTAAGAAAATTTTCAATGACATGTGTCTCATTTCCGAATGAAGTTTGTAGAAATTATTTATCATTCCAACATTCAGTTCGTAATAGACCTTACACCATTGATCTGTGCTCATCCAACAGACCATGGTATGTGTTGTGACTTGTTGTGGTTCCCATTATCCATGGAATGTTTGCCAGTTTGGTAGCCTTATCACCTGACATGTCATCCTCCCATGGGCCATAGCCTTTCTTTCACTCGTCCGAAGACTGACACAAAATGATGACATTTGTCCCTCTTCTAAAAGAAATTTGAAGAAATTATTTTTTAAATATATTTTTGATTTAATTCAATTTATATTTAATATTTTTAATTATTCATATATAAATAATAAATTGACTATATAACAATATACTATAGAAATAGTTAATTATATATTGAGAAATATTTAAATATAATGTTCAGTGTCCAATTTCAAGATTTTAATAATTTCTATTATAATATATAATAAATATAACATATTGATATAAATGATATATACTTAAAATTTTAAATTTTAATTTTATTCATTTTGAAATCAATGATAATAATATAATATAGTTTATAGAGTTAGATGTTGCTCCCACCATTCACTCTGACATGTCACACCAACACGTGTCTATTTTCTAGAGGAAATTTTTAATAATTTTCATCCATAATAATTTAAATATTTTTAACAATATATTATAGAAATAGATAATTATATATTGAGAAATGTTTAAATATAATTTTCAATGTCCAATTACAATATTTTAATCATTTCTATTATAATATATAATAAATATAATATATTGATATAAATGGTATATGCTTAAAATTTTAAATTTTAATTTTAGTCATTTTGAAATCAATGATAATAATAGAATATAGTCTATAGAGTTAGATGTTGCTCCCACCATTCACTCTGACATGTCACACCAACACGTGTCTATTTTCTAGAGGAAATTTTTAATAATTTTCATCCATAACGCGCGTTATCTGACCCGAAATAGAGTTAATTAAATGTGTTGACACAACATTCAGTGACATGTGTCTCTTTTCTAGAGATAGTTTATACAAATTATTTACCCTTCCCACATTCGGCCTGGAATAGACATTATGTTGTTGATCTTTGATCATCCAATAGACCATGATCCATGGTATCTTTTATCATAATGGATGGTGGGTCCCATAGGCTGTTTGGCCTCATCACATGACATGTAGATGTTACATTAAGGAAAAGAAGATGATGTTTCATTCATCTTAATATTGACAAGACATGGTGACATGTGTCACTTTTCCAGAGGGAGGTTGTGGAAATTTTTAACTTTCACAACTTCAACCCGAAATGGATCTTACCCCGTCAATCTGTGATCATCCAACATTCATAAAATTTTAGTTATTTTTTGTATACAATGTAATTAATGTTTAAAATATAAAATATTATAAAATAACATATTGATTAAGATTAGGGTTTAGAATGTCTACAAATTTATTGATTTGGTCATACATTGGGCTACATAATTATTGATAATTTGATTTTGCGGATTTAACCTCTAATTATCTAATATCAAAGTGAAAAGTAATTTAAAGCTTGATGTATTTGTGGAAAATTTACATTTGGATCATTTTAAGATTTATAAATTATTAACTGAGTTTTGTATTGTAATTTTAATTTGTTAACGATTCACAAAATCACACACAATGCACATAATTTTGTTTGGTTCATTTTAAGATTGATAGATTATTAACTCAGTACTACATTACAATTTCATTTTTTTCCATAAATTATTACACACAATTTTAGCCATTTCATCCACAAACTAGAATCTGCTCAGTGCAAAAGAATGAATGAAATCATTTTTTAAATCCATAAAAGAAAAACTGAAAGAAAGTTGCAAAATTTTCATTAATATGTTCCACAAATTTACAATAGTCGGAGTCCCTCCAAAGCTTTAAAGCCAAAATGAGGTAGGTTATGAGGTACTAGAGTAGTGGTCTGGTGGTATCCAAAAGACAAAACAAAAAATGGAAACCCTTCATTTCAAACTAGCAAGCCCTAGGGTGACAGAGTCATGGGTAACAAAGATTGTCCCTTCTGTCTAAGTAGAATTCTTCAGAGAGGACAAGCTTTGAAAATTCATATAACCATCCATAGTCTATCAATTCATCTAAGAGAAACCATTTATGGAGAAAATCCCAACCAATCTATGCCCATTTCCTATGTCGTGTCAATTCCTCAACATTCAGATTCAAAATAAAAGGTCGCTTGGACACATTTTGGCCTAGCTGGAGAAGCTTGGGTAAATCCCTTGGCCATGGGATCCATACCTTTATTTCTGCAAAGATGACAACCTTAACGTCGTCCACCAAGAATTCTTCTTTGAAAACCTTCCTTAATTTAGCATTAGGATATCCACCTTGTCCTCTGAGGTTCAGAAGAGATGCCAAAAATAGGGACGTAATATCCATGTTAACTCAGTATTTGTCAACATTTTGCAAAAACTCTCAACCAACACCATCCTCGTAGCCTTGTTTGTAAACACTGTAACCTCCTTACAAACTGATGTCAGGGTTGGCTTTGAGACCATGCCCAAAAAGGCTTTCTGGTCCTCCTCAAATGTGTTTCTCAACCAGATAGGAGTGTCCACCTTCAAAAACTAGAATATTAGATTATATAACCTAAAGACCTAAACCAGAGGAAGACTTTCAACCAACGGAAGCTCCTACACTTTATCTACCAATGGATAATTAAAGAAGAACAAAGCATAGATCTTCTATAAATAGCCCTTAATTCCTTCTCTAACCTTATTAATTCCTTTGTCCTATAATTTTTTTTAAAATTTTCAAATCTCTCTATAAATCTTTTCCATAAATGCACAAGTGTGTGAAATTGGAAATAGCGTTATAGTGTGACATTGTCGAATTGGAAGTCGTGTGTGTCGAGTGGATCATTGTTAGAGAATGTCAGTGACAAGATATTTCTTTAGTATTTAATGTCCATCAAGATAGTACAACATTATCAACCATCCACATAACCTACTAACCAGTTGTAATCGACGATCAAGGTTAAGGTGTGGGTTTAAGATTTGATACGTGTCTCCATTCCACATACTTTCTGGAGAACTACAATTACTTCAAAAATTTGGGCCAAAATAAAAATTAAGCCATTGATCTAGGATCATCGAATGATCATAAATAATACATTTAAAATGGTGAAATGATGCATATTAGGTATGTGTGAAATCGTGCAAAGTTTGCAGATGAGTCACAACTCATGAAAAGTGGCTATTAATAGAATGTGAATTTTAAAGGGATTGAGAAAATGCTAATAAAATATATTTTCCCATCAATAATGAAATATTATCCAATAAAATTCTATAATTTTCAAACGGTAGAAAAAATTCGCCACTACAATTAG
The DNA here is from genome assembly GCA_027943335.1 of Chamaecyparis obtusa. Lineage (NCBI taxonomy): Eukaryota > Viridiplantae > Streptophyta > Pinopsida > Cupressales > Cupressaceae > Chamaecyparis > Chamaecyparis obtusa. Next base: position 578,500 of record BSBK01001424.1, on the reverse strand, counting down.
ATATTTTTTCCTTTACAATAAAGATTTTTGCCCATACACTTAAATATTTTTTCCTTTAAAGGCAAAAATTTTCCTAATACATTATATATTTCCCCCACAATAATGACATATTCACCAAGATTTTTTGGAATTTTCATACATTAGAAAAAAATTTGCCAATACAAATTAATATTTTTTCCTTTCAATTTAAAAAAATTCGCCATCAATATTAAAATTTTCTCCCTAAAATAATGTTAGATTTGTAAGGATTTTACACTTTATCCTAGGGGGGGTTCTTAAACTTAGCCTTGTTTATAACACCTTGATAAAAGATATGTTAATGCAATATCTGTACTTGAAGGGTTTTGGTTCCTTTTTCATTACTTGGAATGAAGGAAGATGGATAAAGGTACAATGCAAAATAAAAAGTATGAACTTGATGAAGCTATAAATGATGTAAATATAGAGGTAGAAGAGGATTTGTGTGCACTTGGGAATGAAAGAGGAATTATTCTACTACAAATCTGATTTTTTTACAATTGGGATCCCGCAGGCACTTGTAATTGCAGATCTGAGATCTTGAAGCTGTAAGCTACCCCCGCAATCAATTTGAGTTGGATCTAGAGAGTAGAGATTGATAAAATCACCACGTACCCTAATATATATCACCAAACTCTCCCTATGCCTTGGGATTTGGTCTAAAACACGTAGGATGCTCCGTTTGGTCCCGATCTTCCTTAATCTTGCCCAACAGTTGTGTAGCTTGTTATTGCACACAAAAAATAGGGAGGAAGGTTATCTAAAGGGGTTTTCCTCAGCCAAACCCCTATTTTGGAATCAACCTTGAAAATGTAATTAAATCGTATAAGGAAAGATGAAATAAAAGCTAGACCTAAATTGTAAATGACCTCATGCCTTGATGACACAATGCTTCTTTGAATGTGACCACAAATGTTAATGTAATAACTTGAACTCCACAAAATATCAAAAGGAAATCATGAAAGATAAGCCTTGGATGATGTATATTATATTTTTCTACAATGCTTGATGAAGAAGAAGAATATTACTTTGAAGACTTGAAGAATTGAATGCTTGAAGACCTTGAGAATGCTTGGATGCTTTATGAAACTTGATTGCAATGTTGTAGATCATTAATGTCTACCAAAATAAGGAGAGATAGGGATTTTATATACTCAATCCATCATTTTGGGGGTCAAAACTCAAGTAGGCTGACTGTAAATCAAAATCCTTTGCTAAAAACCAAGATGGGGACCCAATTTGAATTTGGGTACAAAATTTAGGGTACAGATCGCCAAAGTCATTATGTACTTAGGTGAAGATCACCAATATCTTTTTTTAACCACCAATCAGGACCCAAATTTGGACTGTGGGTCCTAGAAAGTTAGAGGGTGCAGGATTTGATCTGATAGCCAGTTTCAAGGTCGGGAGAGCATGTAAAGGCCATAAATGGTAAGATAAGGCCTAGGAGATGAAATGAATTATTTGATTAGAGGAAAAATAGAGGAGTACACTTATAAGTGAGGGTTAACTTATAGTTTTGATGAAATTGAATCAATACAGAACTTATAATATTGATTTGAAGGTCCAATGAGTGTTAGGAGAGCGTAAAATCAATGTGAGAACCCATACATACTAAAATGGGGCTAAAATAAGAAAAAAATTAAGGGTGCTTACTTTTTAGGATGGTACAAATCCACAATAAAAATTCCACATATCAAATCCACCATTCCACCTAATATCCACTCCTAAAATCCACAAAAATCCCTCTTTAACAAATCATGAAAATAGCATAATAACCAATTGAAACACAATTCCACCATTAAAGGCCATCAAGAAAACTTAAAATTTCAAACTTCAAGAATGAAAAATCTGAAAGAACCATTGGTTCCACATTAAACAACACTTTAAAAATGCATTAAAATCCATGTTTCAACTAACCATGCAAATTTGGACAAAATATCCCCATAAAACCCTCTTTTTCCCTAAATCCATTCACACAAATTCATATAACATAAAAAGAGCATTTTGAATCCACAATAATGCATACCAATAATCCAATAGCCATTTACAAAAAATAGAGAACAATTAAAGTGGACAACAAGAGGGAAATCAAAGATTCTACCTCAAACTTGTTGAAAACCTCCAATTGTGAAGAAAAACACACATACAAGAGAAGGAATGAAATTTGGTCCATTGATAGAAATCCCTCCAATAAATATTTTAAGCCAATGCCCACAAAAAGTTCCTTGAGAAATCTCCCCCAACATTCAAAACAAATTTCTAACCATCTTCATTTTGTAAAACGGGTAAGAAAATGAGTTAACACCCAAAAATGAATTCTAATTTCTTATTTAAAGTCACTTTTTGGAGCACAACCAAATAAAAAGAATAAAATTAAAATATAATTAAAAGATCCAAAAAACCATATTAATTCCCGGCAAACATCCCCAAATACTTCCCACTAAGAAATATTTGAATTCCATTATTCTAACATATACATACGACAGTTGCCAGCAACACTGATTTAACATAGCAATTATTTTAAATCCAAATTTTAAATTAAATTTCTCAACCATGAAGACTACAGAGACAAAACCATGTACTTCCCAAATCCAAAACACAATGACTAAAATCCAAAAGATAAAACCAAATATAATTAAATTCTCTTTAAAAATCCACCGACTATGGCAACTGCGCCCAAAACATTAATCAACAATACTGAACAAACAGGCACAACTAGACATACAGATAGACCACTAGTACCCAATAAAATGTATCATGACACACACCAACTCACCCACACAAGATGGCCATATGTTGTCATACGAAAATCGATGAGTGTGTATGTTGCAAGGGGAAAATTGTCATCCACAAGTCAGAATGACAACTTTGGCTTAGTACAAGATTGGCCTTATGATTATCTCCAATTTCCACTATGAGGGATATTGTAGGCACACTCAGACTTATGAAGCTAGGTGAAGTCAATGCTTGGTACCTGTCCACATTAGTGCAATAGTCGAAGCACATATATATACATGGAAATAAATAACAAGCAATGAAGATGAAACGATACATCTTGTAGCTATCACAAGTGGGTGACTACAACTTCATTTTGATTCATACAAAAACATCATGGATATATCGTCATAAACATGTAGCAAAAGCATGTCAATAACCCAAAACATCCTCAATAACATCATGAAATCATTTATCCAATCATTCAATATCAACAGTTATCATTAAAAGTCACAAATCTCTTTAATTAATATTAAAACATTACAAGAGTATATACATATAAACTACACATATACAATCACTAATCATATCTGTTAGTGTTTAATTCTAACTCCAATTCTCACCTTGAGTTCCACTCGGTGATTTTTTCTAATCACTTTTTTTGACATTTTGTTCTAATCTGTTATTTGTGGAGGAGAGGCTATTCATGTTCAGTCCAAATAGTGTGACTGAGGATTTTGTGCAACTCACCATGATTTCTTATGTTATGTGGTGATTAAACTTTGTATAAATCCTCATGATTTTCTTTGTAATAGATGAATTTGAGCACAATGTAATCAATCATATTTATATTTTGTGCAACTCTATTTTTTATTTCTGCAAGTATTGTTTTCTCTTTTTCTTATAGCTAGATCTATGCTGCAAAATTCTACATGGTATCAGAGCTTAGGTGCTAGGAAGGAGAAATGCATGTTTTTCTTTTGTAGGTAAAGAACATCAGAGTTCGAAGAATGAAATTTTTAGCCTCTGTCATTCTCATGCCATTCATCTATTTCAAATGCATGCCACAAATTTTGCTTTGGCCCACAAGTAGAGGCTCGTATCCAAGAATTATGGCAACAGAGGTTCAATCGAATTCTGCATCAAAGATGGGTCAAGGTCATGCTCTCTTCGCATGGGCCTTGCCTTGTTTTCCTCTTTAGTGACATCTGGTCAGTGGACCTGTCATGCCTCTCTTTTCAACATTATGGAGGGTTTTTTCTACTATTCGTGTTGATGGTTCTTTGCTTCCATAGTTGATCAGTTGTATAGACAATTGGCACCTGTATTTTCAACCAGCACTTCATTCTTGCATAGTTGAGTAGTGTCGATAGAGTCACTCATACAGATTTATGTGTAATCTGCATCCTTGAATGATAGATGTTTTGCCTTTGTTTGCCATCTATTCATTTTTTGGGAGCACATATGCAGATTATTGTCTTCTTGCCATCTATTCATGGTTCGAGTAGTGTCATTGCGGACACTCGTACAGATTGATTATGATCTTCATTTTGGTTTCAAAGGAATCTCTTCATTCGGCACTATGGTGGTTATCATTTGACAGATGTCCACGATTTTCTTGACACAAAGGATTTTTCAGCTGCATCTTTTCTTTCATTAGTTTCTTGTTCTCCTTAGTTAGACTTAAGGGGGTGTTAGTGTTTAATTCTAACTCTAATTCTCACCTTGTGTTCCACTCGGTGATTTTTTATAATCACTTTTTTTGACATTTTGTTCTAATCCGTTATTTGTTGAGGATGTTCAGTCCAAACAGTGTGACTGAGGATTTTGTGCAACTCACCGTGATTTATTATGTTATGTGGTGATTAAAATTTGTATAAATCCTCATGATTTTCTTTGTAATAGATGAATTTGAGCACAATGTAATCAATCATATTTATATTTTGTGCAGCTCTTTTTTTATTTCTGCAAGTATTGTTTTCTCTTTTTCTTATAGCTAGATCTATGCTGCAAAATTCTACAATATCATCATCCTCTAATCCATATTACTGAATGTAAAGTAAATCCCCTAAACATACTATAAACTACACAATATAGCTCATAAAATGTAACTAGAATCAGTAACACAATACCCCCAATAATCCATAGCCCATCAACAATGGCAAAGCCAAAATGTCATCTCTAAGGTGAATGTATCCAGACATCATCATATAACATAATGACACATATACAAAGAGTCATCATGCATACATGATCACCACTAAAATCAAAGGATAACTGCAACCACATCAACAGTGATAGACACACATGCCCAAAGGAATATAAGTGTAACAGGTGCATCTCATAGATGCCAAAGAAAATGAATAATGTACGAACAATCAAAAAGAAGAAAATAAACAAAAAAGAAGAAATTTTTTTTTGATTTTGAGATGAGAAGGAAGATGGTGATGCATTCATTACAGTTTTAGTCACTCAGACATGTGATGATGCATAGTTAATTGATTGAGGTGCATCTTTTTATATGACCTCTAATAAAGATTGATTTTAAGAATGTGAAGAATTTGATGGAGGTAAGATGTACTTGGGTGATGATTCTCATTTAAATATTGTTGGTCTTGGTAAAGTTAGAATAAGTTTACTTGATGGTAGAATAAGAAGGATCAACGGTGTGTTGCATCTCCCTAGTCTAAAAAAAAAAAATGTTGTTTGTGAGAAAACTAATAGATGTGGGTATGCAAGTCCTTTTTCAATGGAGGATGCAAAATGGTAAGAGGTCCTATGGTGATCGCTAGAGGTGTTAAAATTAGCACATTGTATAAGATGGGTGCATACATTGTTGAGTGTAATAGTAATTTTGTGAAGACCAAATTTGTGGATGCTTAGTTGGAAAGGGTGAGGGTTCCACTTTCAGCAAATGGTAATGAATTTTGGGTTCCTAAGGGTGCCTTTTCTTTTGAATCAAAGTTACTTGCAGATAAGACTATGTTATGGCACCAAAGAGATGGCCACATTGGAGAGAAGGGTCTAAAGACCTTGAAAAATATAAACTTTGTTGAAGGTTTGAATGATTGTAATCTTAATATTGATTTTTGTGAGCATTGCATTTATGGAAAAAAAAATTGTGTTCAATTTCATTTGAGTTCTCATATATCTAGTGGTGTGTTGGATCTTATTCATTCTAACGTGTTTGGTCTTGTAGATGTTTCTTCCATTAGAAAATCCACATATTATGTTTCATTTATTGGTGACTATAGTAGGACATGAGTATTTTTTATAAAGAGAATATGTTTTATAGTCAATTTAAAGAATTTAAAGAAATGGTTGAATTTTAGACTAGAAGGAAAATAACATGTTTGAGAACTAATAATGGTAGTGAATTTTTCTCTAATGATTTCAATAGATTCTATAAAGATTGGTATTTATAAATAAAATAAAAATATGTATTCTCCACAATAGAATGAAGTTGCAAAATGGATGAACAATATGTTGATAGAGAAGGCTAGAAGTATGTTGAGTGGTGCTAACCTAGAACAAATTTTTTGGGCTGAAGTTGTTGCCATTGCTTGCTACTTGGTTAAAAGTCTCCTACATCAACTCTTGTTGATAAAACTCCTATAGAGGCTTAGTTGGTCCATAAGCCTTCATTGAGACATCGTAGAGTTTTTTGCTACAAGGCTTATGCATATGTGCCAAAGGAGAAGCATAAAAAGTTGGACAACAAGGCTATGAAATATATTTTGATATGATACAAGTATGGTGTGAAATTATACAAGCTTCGACATCTTGTTCCACAGAAGGTGATACATTGTAGACGTGTTAATTTTAGAGAAACTAAGTTGTCTTCTATTACATTGCAACCATAAAAAATAAAAAAGGAATATGTGATTCAAATACCTTCTACACTTTATAAAGTTGAAACGAGGCCCTATAGAGGCAAGAAGTTGAGGAGAGCTCATCTAGCTCTAAATCTTTAGAGGGGAAAGAACCTCTAACTCATCTTGTTCAAATGTCTTCAAGGCATAGACAACCACTAAATGGTATTTGCTTGATGATTGGAGATATGTTTTTCTTTGAATACTAGCGAGGATGAACTTAGATCTATAGAAGAGGCATTAGGTATGAATGATTTAGAATCCTAGAAAATTGGTATGGATGAAAAAATGGTAGCTTTGAAAAAAAATGATACATGGGATCTTGTAACATTGTCTAAAGGACAAAAACCTATTTGGTTGCAGTGGGTGCTCAAGAAAAATTTTGGTTCAAATAGAAACATTGAGAAGTATAAATCAAGGTTGGTTGTGAAAGGCTAATCTTAGGTTGAGGGTGTTGATTATGGTGATATATTTTCTCTTGTTGCAAAAATGACATCTAGTAAATTTTTTTCTTTCTATTGTTATTACTTATGATTTAGAGATTGGGAAAATGGATGTCAAAACTTCTTTCCTTCATAGTGATTTGGAGGAGGATATTTATGTGACACAATTGGAGAACTGCATGGTAAAAGGTAAAAGAAATTTAGTTTGAAAATTGAAGAAATCTTTTTATGGCCTCAAGTAGAGTCCTAGGATGTGGTACCAAAAATTTGTTGTAGTGTTCTATATTAGATCACTATGTTTATTATAAATCTAATGGTGATCATTTGTTATACATTGTGTTAAATGTTGATGGTATGTTATTCTTTGGTAAAGGGAAAGGTATGGTTATAGAACTAAAGTCTCAACTTGGTGCTAAATTTGAAATGAAAGATCTTCCAGTGAAACAAAACACATTCCTGGAATGGAAATTAGAAAGGATAAAGTGAACAAAAAGATATGGTCATGCTAGAGTAAATATGTGAACTCAGTTTTACAAAGGTTTAACATGCAGAATTCAAGACCATTATGTGTTCCTTTCACAATTGGAACAAAGTTATTTGTTTCAAATTGTCCTACATCCCCATCAAATACAAAAGACATGAGAAGAGTACCTAACCAACGTACAGTTGGAAGTTTTTTGTATACTATGGTCTGCACTAGACTAGACACATTGCTCAAGCACTGGGAGTTATTTCTAGATATATGTTTAAAATTGGTAGAGCTCATTTGGTGGTGCAATCAGTTGGATGAGTAAGGGACAGGTTGTGTTTGTTTTGTCTACCACTAAAGTTGAGTATATGGTAGCTACTCATGCTTCTAAAGAAGCCATTTGGCTTAAGAGCTTTTTTTCATATATTATAATAAAACAAAGAGCAATGATTTTTTCTAGGTTGACTATGATGCTAGCAAAAATGAAAATGACACAATGTTTAGCCAAGAACGTAACATATACTAATTACATTCTTCCATGAGAAATTAAACTAGACTAGACAACAAGACTCTATCTGGGACCATAAATTTTAGACCATCATTCAAAATTTGTGCAAGTGAAGCCATTACTTGCTACCAAAGGACTTCATATTGTATAGTGACCATCCAAAAAAATAGAGCTACTAGATGCAATCACACAAAGTTGAACGATAGATATGAGATGGATTGAATATACACAAATTTACTTTTTTTGTGGTGAAACATAGTTAGTGCAATAAAGTTGAAAACACTTTAAGAGGGAAGCAAACATTATTTTCAAATAATATAGTTGAATTAATGGGCATGGAGAAAAAGAACGAGTCATATGGTATAGATTTATATTTTGCACATGCATGGCATGAATGCATAGATCCTTGAACTAGAGACAAAAAACCTAATGAAAATCACTTTTTCAAATAATATAGTTTTTGATTAAGGAAAATAGGTTTTAATGGAGCCCTGAAACCCTTACAGACTTAAAAGTTAAACATAGATATAGCTTTAAAAGTATGCAACAACAAGACAACAAAAGCAAAAAACAACAGTCACAGTCCACCAACAGGAAATAGAAAAAATCCAGAAAGCAGAACCAGGGACAGAAACAGAAAACTAGGACAGGCCCAAAGCTAGGAGAAAGGCTCGGGAGAATTCTCTGAGGATCTCAACTACACGAATCTCAAGTTCAAAAGCCTTATCCACCATCTCCTTGAGGTCAGATAGGTCTTTATCAGGTTCCTAGGTGTCCTTCTTCATAGCGTTGGATATGGTTCTCTTCCTCGGGCCATCCTCCAAAGACTTATCCTTGCCACTATTGGGAGACTCCTCCTTGCTACCCCTGTGTTCCTCAATCTTGCTAATTAACACCTTTATGTTGTCGTTAGAAGCTTTAAGAATGTTGTAGCTCTGTTCAGCAATTTTCTGCAAGGTATCCCCCACACTCTGAACTCTCTTCTTTACTTCATCCATTTTATTTTCCATATCATTCTTCTCCTCTGTAAGCCTGATCTTTCTACTGCTATCCTCCCTCTCCAGTCTTCCCACTCTACATTTTAACTCCTGAATTTCATGATAGGTCCATTTAGTAGTTATGTAGCTATCAATAGCACTATTTTTAGCATTGTTGAGCACATCCATCTGAGGGTTTTCTTTTGTGATGTCGCTCAAAATAACCAGGGTAGGGTCAATAAGGTCCTCCATTTGAATTTTTCCCTCCTTATTCTCCTTAACCAAAGTTTTCATCATTTCCCTCTTAAGACCCATCCTGACAGAAACATTATGGAAATTTCTCCAGACCACACTCTTCTCTTTGTCTGTGATCTTGCAAGTGTACTGGTCAGTCCCATAATCATCACAGTCCTGCTCATGATCATCCTCTCTCCCCTGATTATCCTCTTCCTCTTTGCTATCCTTCCCCTCCTCTTGTCTATCCTCCATAGTATCTTTTTCAATGTTCTTACTTTTTTTCTGCTTACTAGAAGATTTGACATCAGGTTCTCCTTCTCTGTCTGCAGGTATCTTAATTCTAATGTTCCTCTTTCCTTTCTTCTCTGTAATTGCCTCTTCTTCACCAAGAGCAAAATAATATAGTTGAATTAATGAACATAGAGAAAAATAATAATTCGTATGGTATAGATTTATATTTTGCACATGCATGGCATGAATGCATAGATCCTTGAACTAGAGACAAACAACCTTATGAAAACCACTTCTTCCATAAGGAAAACTTGTTCATAAGATAACAATTTAGTATTTCATGTAACATGTCGAATGAGAAAATCATTCATGAGTTACAAACTGGTACATTGTTAGATCATTTTGGTTTAGACAAGATGTAGGCCATCTTGAAGAAGGGGTACTATTGTTTAAGTTCACACATAAATGTTAAGAAAATTTTAAAAATGTTGCAAAATAGATGGTTGTATGAGCATTGTTTACACCAAATAAGCATTGCGAGGAATTATCCATGAATTTTGTCCTTAAATTACCACATACCCAAAAAGTAACTATCTTCACAGTTGACAAATTTTCTAAAATTACTTATTCTTGTCCTTGTTAAAAGTCAAGTGATACATCAAAATAGCAAATTTATTCTTCAAGGAGATAATTCAATTATATGGGTTGTGCAATGCATCACCTCAAATAGATAGGAGTATTCTCAATTATTTTTGATGCGCTATATGGTAGAAGCTGGGTACAAACTTCAATTATGGTTTTGAATAACATTCATAGATGGTCAAAGTGATATGAATGGAGCCTTATTGATCCACTTAGACATTTAGTGGGAATGAAGCTTGTGTAGTGATTTATGTTGGCCTAGACTATGTTTGCACTAAACAATTTAGTAAATAGGTCAATTAGGAAGATACCATTTCAAGTGGTGTAAAGAACATCTCCAAAGGGGATATGTTTGGAATTAAAGACACTAAGCACATTGGCATATATGAATCAACCTTTTACACATCCATAAAACATATATAAATCAACCTTTTACACGTCCATATATTTTAAGCATTGAGCGCAAAATCTATTTGTGTTTTATTTTGTGTACAAGTTAACACAATGCTATGGTGTTTTATTGCAAAAAGGATCACATGATTATTTTTATGTATGACTAGAGAGATTTACATAATGTTTTAGCTATGTCTATATGATTGCTATCCACACTTACAATTGGTTAAAAATGGAGTTAATTCCTAATCATGTACACAAGGTTGAGACTTTGCACCAAGATGTTCATGCACACATTTGATTATATTGATAAGGAAAAACATAGTTTACTAACAACAAGGCAACTATTATAAGCCATCTAAAGATAGTTGAACAAATTCATTACAAAGTAAAACTCATATTGCTTTGGGCATTATAATGAATTTTTACCTAGGAAAATATACTACTTTTTCATTATGAAATTTTCCAAATTGTATTTTTAATGCATACAACTAAATGATGAAGAGATTGTTGGAGGTTGTCCAAAACTAGAGGTGGAACAAATTAGATGAAGGTGAAATGCCAAGGGTAAACAATTGATAAATCTAAAGACTTGGCTCTAATCAAGAGATAGACAAGGATGAGCTAGAGACAAGGTCACAAAGAGTTTCATACCTTCTTACCATGACATAGCATTAAAAAGGAATTTGGAATCATTGTGCATAATCTAAATATTTGTAATCTCCCAATGAATAGGCGACATATTTTGTAATCCACAATCTTCTACTATTAAATAAGGCCCTGTTTGTTTGCAGAATTGGAATTTGATTCAAAACCTGATTATCTCAAAATCGGGTTTTGAAATTCTGATTTTGTGTATTCGGAAGATAGTTTGGACCGTTTGGTTGACCTAGAAGATGACTGAGACAATCCATCTTCTACATTTGGTTACCATTTTCGAAATTGAGATTGGAATTGGAATTACATTATCACATTATCATCCTAATTTCAAAATCATAAACAAAATTTAATTTTTTAAATCGGGCATTCTCAATCGTAGCAATGGAGGCCTTCACACCAGTCCCATAAGACGGTCATCTGCTCTCTGTAACCACAATTGGAATATTCGAATATCCCATGCCTTCCATGGCTGAATACACGGTGTCAACCATGGCAACAAACAAACTCGTGTATTTGGGATCTTGTTTTTGTTAGCAGGAGCAGAGGGCTTCAACAGCACGTTATCGATGTCAAAGGAGTCGAATGTATTTAGCCCTCTTTTTTGGCTCCCATGTATTTAGCCCTCTTTTCTGGAACCCCTGTAAGAGCAACTAAAATGTCAAAGACATGGAAGGCCTCTGTCCAAATTCAAATCCAAATCATAAAAAATGTCAATCAATGTGCTCTTCTCGGCTGGTATACAGGCCACAAACACTGCAATTTGGCAGAGGCTGTACGAATCTTGGACCTCTGGAGGCTAATGAATAAATCCGCTAGATTGTTGCGCAGGGCGCTATAACTAAATCGCAGTGCCCTGACAAAAAGCTCTCATGTCTGTAAGTAACAAGCAACGAGAGCAAAGGCCACCACTCAATAATGTCCGAAGGGAAGTTCCCGGACCCGACGAAAATTCTAATGTGCTTCAATATTTTGCAAAACCTGGTTTTATTTTCGAATTCCACCTCTCCGGTGGGAAGATGGTGCTATCCGTTTTAGGGCCAAAACCTGATTTTGAACCCTAAACCTCGAATTGCATTTTACTCTCCCAAACAACAGATTGGTTGAAAATCAAGAAGTGTCGCCACCAATTCCGCTCCAATTTCCGCAAACAAACGAAGCCTAACATTCTTGTTAATGTGACTCCAAAGTTCTTGTTAATGCGATTCCAAACATGGCAAAGCATTGAAAAGAAATTGTCAACCTCACTAGCTATCTTTTTTTTTCGATCATGCTTTTTGGATTAGATGTTATCTTCTTATCTATTTTTTTCCACTTTTTCCTTGGTTTTTTGCCATTATCCTCGTGTCTGATTTATTAATTTTTGCATTCTCTTAATTAATACAAAAGATATATTTTATTTATTATTTTAAAAATTTGAAAGATAATTTTTTATTTTTTATTCTAGAAATTTAAAGATATTTTGTTAATTTATATTTAAATTAATTTTTTTTATAATATTTTTTTTAAATTATTAAATTTTTAAATTTAAATCTAATGAAATTGGTTAAACATGATTTTTTATTTTTTATTTTAAATATTTGAAGATATTATCATTGTTAATTTTAACTTTTATATTTCTTTAATTAATACAAAAGATGACTAGTTATTTATTATTTTAAAAAATTGAAGATATTATCTTTGTTAATTTTTGTTTAATTTAAACAAGTTTTTTTACAATATTTTATTTAAAATATATTAAATTTTTAATTTTAAAGCAAATTGAATTGGTTTCAAAAATATGTTATATTCTAAAAATTTTAAATTTAATATTTTTTTATTGTATACAATAATTGATACATTAAACTTGGTGTTCACATTATCAATAAAGATTAACACAGTAACTACTCTCATTATTGATTCCACCTACTTCTCAAAAATCATTCCCTAGGAGAGAATGAATTTGAATATTTTATGTTTATTTACGACAAAATCACATCTCCTATTGACTCACCGTTGCCTTTTGTGCATGCGACTGCTAGTTAATTAGTCATTTGACTTATTACTTACACCTTCATTGATAGAAAACAATTTTGGCCAAGGGCAATGAGATTCACTACCTGTTTCTCTAGGTTATAAACTCTTGGTACGCAAAAGATAAAAGTGAAATTGAGTATAGCCTTGCCACTCATTTTGATGGCACGACCATCACAACTATATAAAGAATATTTGAACATGTACACAACAAATTGTATAATTTTCAGAAATCTTCAGTCAAAGACAGTCATTAGACAAAAATCACCTACTCACCAGATAAGACCAGGAAAGCTATCATGATCAAGATGAATGGCAAAGGAGTGCATAGTGCATATTGATATGGTAGATCAACAATGGCAAACAAGATTGATAAATAATACTCCCTCCATGTTGAATACTTCGTCAACTTGGCATATTTTTATAATGACTCGTTTAAAACAATTCAAAAGTGACCTATGGCCTCTTCAAATGCATCAAGAATTTGTTTTTTAAAGATTGATGAATAATAAATGCGAGATTCACCTCATACAAATGAATAAAGATATTTTAATTTCACAACGTATGAATATAAAAGGAAGGACCACCTTTAAACACAAATACTTCCAATCAACTTTTGTCTTTTTCTTCGAAAGTAAAGGATTTTACTTTAAAGTTCAAAATATATCATGAATGTTATCTATATTTTATCTGATGGAATCTTCAAAAATTTAGAATTTGTTAATGCAATGGTGCAATCTACTTGACAAGAAAGCCAATCATACATTTCTTTTGCTTACAGGCTGAGTGCATTCACCCCGAGAGACTCAAGAAATGCAGCAATTTGACCCAATTGCAGATGAATGCAACCTCCACCTCCAACTCATAAAAACTAAATAGATTAAGACTTACAATTCTAATTAACTAATTAATACTAAATTCTAATTAATTAATTAAGACTAACAACTCTAATTATATGTTATTGCAATTTACAAGTATATGATCAACCAATTGACCTTGACAAGATCAATTCAAACTCAAAATGGACTGCAAATGATAAGAACTCCTTTCTTGATGTTGATGACCAACTAGCTTGAAAGAAAATATGATCAACATGAGACCAATCAAATTGAGGACCCTCATACATTGACAGCATCCTAGTGGGATTGTAGCACCTAACCTCATGGTTTTCACATGTTTTATAATGTAGCAGGTCAGACTTGGTATTCTATAACTTCAAACTATATGGAGCGTACCAACCAAACTCAAAATTACTTTAAAAAATCCATAATTCAAGATATACACTAATTTTGATTCACTTAGCATTATGCGATATTTTGGCCACTTAAATTTCAACTAAGTGAAAACCCGTTATCTAGAATGAATTTTCTACCATGCCCCACATCATCAGTTTTGAGATCAAAAGATTTCTTTTGTTTTGGTAAAACAAGCAACACGCTCAATTTTCTTCCAACTACAAATTAGTTAGTTGTCACCTATAGCATGTTTGAAGCAGCAAAGCAGCAGCAGGTTTTAACATGGAATGTGCTACATGAAGCATGCCCTCCCTACCAGGGGCATTTTAGGTTTGAAAGGAACACACAAACTTAGCTCTACATAGGACACTCAATCAGCACACAGTATTTAATTACATCAAGTACATACCTAAAACATTAGAAACTTATAAGCAACCAGTTAAATTTGTCAAATGATCAAAACTAGGCTGAGGGCCTCTCCAAAAGCACATTTTGAAACGGAAAGAATCAGACCTTAAGTATACCAATCAATGTCATTCTTCATCTCATAGAAGCGGATCTGAGAGGATAAGACTAAAATCAAAGCTTAGACCACAATTCTTGACTTGGTTTAATACCAAAAGGTGCAGTTGCACTGAATTCTGGTCCCGTGTACACTTTTGCACTTGTTATTTGCTTCATTCACAACAATGTGTGCCTCTAAAGAACACAGTCCGAATATGCTTTCAATCTGCATGCCCCGTGACAAACATGCTAAAATATTTTCAAAATCAATTAGTGTTGCATTAATTTCTGGGGTTGATCTGCAATGATTTTAGAAGAATATTACAACAAAACTCTGCTGTCACAATGTATTTACTTACATGATAAGAGTGAATGATCCATTTGCAACAGTCTACTGCAGCCCAGAGTTGAATTACCTACTTGGAAAGAGTCATAAAACTCCTAAATGAACTTCACGGTTTCAACCCTTTAGGTGGATGTCAAATTTCTTTCTCCAAAGAGAGGAAGCAATAGCGAGCAATTCTCTTGTTCTTTCCACAACTTCATGCTGGCAAACTGTTCATCACTTGCATTTATTTGTATCTGAGACAGGGAGAAGAAGAAACGCATCTTTCAATTTTGGACTCAAGCCAAACTATCAACAGCTACTTGAGTTGATTGATTCTTGGTTGCTTGATCAGAAGCTGTAGCCAAACCCTGGAGCATCCTTAGAACTTCTACAGTATCATCAAGATAATATTTTGCTTTACTGGGCTTCTGACCAACCGTACACGCAAATACTTCTATTATTGGAGAAATGGTATCTCCTCTTGGAGACCGAGGAACTGTAGATTGTGACATAGTAGTTGTAATAGCCTCAAACATGTCTTCATCTGATCTATCATCTCCGATGCACATCACAAAGTCAGGACGTTTATCTCTCTGCACCATTGTTGAAAGAAGTTGTTCTGCCACAAGCCCTTTACTTATGCCCTGCAAAACCATGGAAACAAATGAATAGCATGGTCAATTAATCAACTACTGTACCAGCCTTGCTTCTTGAGCAAAATTATTAAAAAATTATAAACAATTTTATGAAGTTCAGTACCTGAGGCTTGACTTCTACAATATGATGACCACTTTTGACAACCACAGGCTCGTTGGCAAGCACACTCTCCAAATGATCTAAGAGTTCCTTTGCCTGGCACAAACCAAAATCTGGGTCTGCATCACGATGATGCCAAACCAAAGCACTCTCCTTTTCTTCTATTGTAGAGCCATCGGTAGTCTCAGCGTACAATTTCATGACAGGCAATGCAATCTCTCTCCAGGCAAAGTCTATACCCTGCACACAGGTTTCCCATTCTGCATCTCGAGTCCACCTGAGGCATATACACAAATAAAGCAGAACACTTCAAAATGTTTGTCTTTACTTCAAAAGTTTATAATTCTAGAGACTACTGCAGGATAGAATATTGAAATCTGATGATTAAAAAGGGACAAGCAAAACCAAACTGGCCAACTCAAATCAATGCTTCTAAATAATGTTCGTGTAACTTGCTATAAATAGCATGGACTTTACCTCGTAAAGTAACCATGCTCTGCTGCAATTCCCAACATTTCACAAGGAGAGAACCACTTGCTTAGAGTATCCCTCCCCCTTCCACTTACAATAAAGACGATATTTTTTGGATCCCGACAAAGGCTGTTCAAAATGCTAATTACCTCGGGCCCAGGAGTTTTGTTAATGGATGTCTGAGGCATCATTGTCCCATCATAATCCAACAATATTGCCCTGCTTTTAGTCATCTTGTAAGCAGATACAATGTGGTCTATTGAAAGTTTTCTGAAGTTTGGATCAAGTGCTACTACCCTAAATCCAAACCCAAAGCCAATGCCATAACATCTCCTACGAAGGTGATCAGAACATGTTCTAATCAAATCTTGTGTGAAACTCTGTGCCCAATACGCCACATCATGAGTACTGACATACCTGTAATGTTTTTCATGTCTTAATTGTGCTTCGGACTCAGGAATGGAAATGGCCACATTCATGGCCTCAGCTACAGCATCAATATTCCAAGGATTGACCCTGATAGCACCACTTAAAGAAGGTGAGCATCCAATAAACTCAGACACCACCAGCATGCTCTTTTTAGGAGCATTTGGACCTGCTCCATGTGTGTCATCTAATTTGGAGCTCCCCTGCCTACAGACAATGTATTCATACGGGGTGAGATTCATTCCATCCCTAACTGCAGTTACCACAGAACATTCTGCAATTGTGTAGAATGCGATTCTTTCATAGAAAGGAACAGGTCTGTCTATCAAAACTATGGGATCATACCCCGGTCTCCCAAAAGTCTCATTGATTCTCTTTGCAGTAGAATGTGTCTCCTCTTTCACGTCCTCAACATCTTTGCCCAAACTCCTTGCAGGATTAGCAATTTGCACCAAAACAACCTTGCCTCTCCACTCAGGATGCAACTTAAGCAGCTGCTCCATGGCCAAGAACTTCAGGCTGATACCTTTAAAGATATCCATGTCATCCACACCAAGCAGCACCTTTTTTCCCTTGAATTGATCCCTCAGTTCACCTACCCTCCACTCTGTGTCAGTAAGATTCAACACAGATTCAAGTTGTGCCATATGTATGCCCACAGGCATAATCTTGATACCTACCGTACGCCCATAGTATTCCAATCCAATGTACCCTCTCTTGGACTCGTACTCAATACCCAACATCCTGCTGCAGCAGGAAAGGAAATGTCTCGCATAATCAAAAGTATGAAAGCCAATCAAATCTGAATTCAGAAGTGCCCTCAAAATCTCATCTCTTACTGGAAGAGTTCGGTAGATTTCAGATGAAGGAAATGGACTGTGCAGAAAGAATCCAAGCTTGACCCTGTTAAATCGTTTTCTAAGAAATGTGGGCAAAACCATGAGATGATAATCATGCACCCACACAAAATCGTCATCTGGGCTAATCACCTCCATAACCTTGTCGGCGAAGATCTTGTTTGCAGAAACATAAGCCTGCCATTGAGACCTATCAAAGCGACCACCATGACCTGGAGAGAGTGGCAACATGTAATGGAACAGCGGCCATAGGTGCTGCTTGCAGAAACCATGATAGAACTTGCTGTAAAGATCAGGAGGCAGAAAAGCGGGTACACATTTAAATTTCTCAAGAAGAGTCTGAGCAACATCATCTTGTTCATTTGGATCCACTTCCACCTTCAGGCTACCAACATAGACAACCTCCAAATCCTCTGTCAAGCCATCCTTTAGTTGCAAAAGCAAAGAATCCTCATCCCAACTGAAGGCCCAGCCCTTATTATCTGGCCTCCTGACAGCCCTCAATGGTAGTTGATTAGCCACAATGATCATGCGATCCTGGCAGACAGATGACAGCACATCTGATGTGACACTGTTACAGTTATCATCATCAAGCTCTGAGATTATCCCAGGAACCGTCATGACCCTGGGCAGTCGTTTCCCAACCTTCGGAAAGGTTGGAAAATTGCCCGTGGCTAAATCCATAAGGTTTGTATAAGATCTTGACATCATCTTTACCTCAAGCAATATTAAAACAAAAGAAGATGACTTTTGTTCAAATCTATGCCCCTTAAACCAAAAGAATTTGCGTAATTTTTCACACCCTACAATTAAATTGAAAGACCGAACTCAGAATATATGGACAATTATTCTGAATCCGTTTGATTCAAAATGCAGCTCCTCCCTTCTGGCTAGAATTAAGCCAGAATTGGCTTGAGAAATTCTTCCTAGAGGAAAAAACAGACATGCCAATATAATGACATCAATTTGACGTCAAACGATACCCTTTTAAACAGATCTTTCTAAAACCAATTTGTCCCCTTCGTTACGCCCGCCTGACTCACTTAAGAATCCAGATTCAACAAAATTGAAGAAATATTCAAATTCTATTGACACAAACTGTTGCTGCTGCGTTCAAGGAAACCTTAAGCTTGAGAAATTCTCCCTAAATGTACAGCTTCATCTTTCTTGAAGATTGAAAAACCTTGATGCTTAACAACCGTTAATCTTCCAAAGCAAACACAATCCAAATATCCCTTGGACGCTGCGAATACAGAAAACGGATAACTCTGCACCATCTTCTTCCCGTACCTTCTCTAGAGTTTCAAATGGAAAAAGGTATCTTTCCCCGGGGGCTTATCTTCTTCAAGATCACCTCTATCCCTTAATACACCAAACTTAATGAATCAGCTCTGGAATCAAACCTTCCCAGAATAAAGCAAAGAAAATCTGTTTCTTATAAACACAGCCCAAACTTTGCAGTTTTCCTTTCGTTCTTGATTTTCAATTCTTTTCAACAAGCAAACCAAACCTACAAGTATTTTTCTCGCCTCGAAGCCTCGGAAGAGATTCGAAGCCGTAAATTTTCAAGATACAAGTGTTCAGAGTATCAAAAAATCCCTGATCTGCGTCTTAAATAAGCAGAAGAGAAGAAAACTCACTGATTTGGGCCTTACCAGACATAACAACAAATCCTTATGCCTTTTTCCTTGTGACGATCCACCGCCAGTGAAATCCAGCAGCGTAATATAATTCCGCCTCTGCTTGGAGCATTCAGACGTTCAGAAATCCAATTTAATGCGCAGATCAGACAAAACTTCCGAACTTAAAGATCGGATTTAAGGTAAAAAATCTGAAAGATTTATGATGCCAATCTTGTTCATCATTATCAAACCCTAAGAGAGACGGGTCCGTTTGCCATTTACCGGAGATTTTATGAAATGTGGTTAACTGTTTGTATGAAATCCGGAATTAAATATTGGTGAAAGCGAAAGGTTGAACAGGGGAAGATAAATGGATAAGGCTAGCCAGCCAACGCATGTTTAGCCGGCAGACCACGCTGGCAATTTATCGAAATGCCACGTGTCGATCTCCGATTGCAGGGCCCATAGAAGAGTCCGCTCTTTTGAATGAAGAGACATCATTACGTACAATGATTGATAAAGTAGCAGAGTACTGCGTAAGATCCTTAATTGAACTCTTTTGTTTTTCTTAAATTTAAAAGCATTTTTCACTTAATGTGTTTTTTTTAAATTGTAAGAATTGGGTATAACATCTCTTATAAATTGTAGTGCGCACCAATGACATGACAATGGCGTGACATGTACTCCGGTACCATGCGGGTTGCGGGAGATTGGACCTTGTGAGGCCATGCTCTACGAGAGGAAGCTCTTGTCAATTGAGCCAGGGCCCCAATCCTTTAGATGTGTTAGTTATAGATATTAGAAATTGATTCTTAAGATGTTTGATGTTTAGTATTTGTTTAGATGAAAATTTCAAGTTCTAAAAATTGATTATTCTTCTCTATAGACATGATCTACATAGATTTTGATAATGCAAATGTATTAGTGATAGATATTAGAAATTGATTCTTAAGATGTTCGACTTTTAGTATTTGTTTAGATGAAAATTTTGAGTTCTAAACATTGATTATTCTTTACTATAGATACGATCTACAAGTATAGATGGACAACTCATTTTGATCTTAAACATCAAGTAAAAAATGCATACATAGTTTAAGCCAAAAACTCATACACATAATGAATATATTTTGTGGATTTGATCTAGCAAATTGTAGATTAGATGCAATTTTTCTAGATCTAGCTTCAAGTTAGTTTGCTTCATCTTTTGCCCAATTATGGATATAGCAAACTAACTTGATGCTTGCAAAACAAAGTAAACTACATAGCATGCATAACAATAAAGTAAATGAACTCATAACACGTTTTTGTTCTCGAGGAAACCCTGGCCAAGGGAAACTCCGGTGGGGATGATACCCACAACGATCCACTAATCAAAAGTATCTGGTTAAGGATGTTGACCCTGTTAGGAGCCTATTACATGTATATAGTGTCTCAGTCCTGATTAAGGGACTTTAGGCCTTGTTAGAAGCCTCAACCCTGCTAAGAGTTGGTAGAACAAATAGAATGATTACAAGATGAGCTCATTGCCCAAACATGTAATGTACAATAATTTTTGATTACAAAAGGATAAGGTATAACCTTTCACTGTTGTTGAATAGCTTCAGCTTCTTCAATGTCAATATTTGTTTGCTTTACAACATATATCTTTGACGCAAAGGCAAAGAACTGAGTGGCCAAATGACCCTACAGATCCAACCCTACTCAACAACTCGCGGAAGCAACAACAACACAATGAGAGAGAGAAAGCAAGATCATTGATGTCATTAACTTCATTCAAATTGATTCATACATGTCGGGCTATAAGGCCTTCCCGATTAGGGCCAGATATTACAATAAATTACAGAAGTCCTCAAACATGTGAGGATCTGCCAACAATCTTGATTCTACTATCTTCTTTCTTCTAACAAAAACTAACTCCTAAAACTCTAATCAAATAACTATACTTATACAAGAGGCTACCGAACTAAGTTGGCCTTTAGATCCACAATCAATGGAAGGAACGGTCAGATCTGGGACCACACGCTTCCCAATGATAGATACCAACATTAAATCTATGACCCATAATCAATGCACAAGTTGGCCTCAACAGAAACTCAAAATAAACTACTTGGTAAGCAAGGATGACCGAGCAATAGACAAGCATCGTCGAGCGCCAAAGAAACAACCAATTGCCCAAGAGATAACCGACCATACTCGATAACCAAAGGAAACCGACCAACTACTGACCAACTCGGTCAAAGCAGGAACCGAGCAACATAGACAAACTTCAAACTCTTGTTGGTGACACAGGATTGCCAAGGACCCAAGATGCTCCTGCATCAAACACCTAGGGTTGTTTTGAAATGATTCTCTGAATCATTCAATAGGTCTGGTCCAAGCTACATCCAACTCAGACTATGAAATCCATGAACTGTCTTCAATCGATCTATTCTTCCATTTTACCAGATATTCCATATACTGTTTACCTCTTGTACTCTTGCCAATTCTTTGTTCCAAAATCTATTCAACTTCTTCATTCTGCTTCTTAAGATATTCCATCAGTACTGTCATGTCTTCATCAGGTTCATGATACTCATACAAATCAACAATGTTGAAAATTGGTACCAACAGGAAATCAGTACTTCACTGTTATCTTGTTGATTTCTCTGGAATTAGTACACATTTGCCATTCTCCATTCTTCTTAGGTGCCAATACTATAGGTACTGCACAAGGACTCAAACTTTCTCTAATCAAACTTTTATCCAACAACTATTGAATCTGTCGGTTCAATTCCTGATTCTCGATAGGTGTCAACTGATGAGGTGCCTTATTCGGTAAACTAGCTCCAGGGATTAGATCCATGCAATGATCAATGCTTCTCTTCGATGGAAAACCATCAGGTACATTATCAGAAATGATATCACTGTACTCGGTGAGTAACTTATCAATCTCCTCAAGGACACTATCCTCTTTTTTCTTACTCGGTTTGTTAGGAATCACAACAAAACATACATCATTATTTTTCAAATCCTTAACAAATTTCCTTTCTGCCATCAAACAAACTTTCATAGATGTGCAAACATTACTAACAGGTTCTTCCATCAAAGGTAACAAGATTTGTTTTCTTTCATCAGCCACAATAGTATACTTATGCAATATCCCATCATATATAGCATGTCTATCATATTGTCAAGGTCTACCCAACAAAATATGACAACAATCCATAGGCATGATATCACATAACACTTTATCATAGTACTTTCCAATCTTCAAATTCACATAACATTGTTCACTTACCAAGAGTGTATGCTCATTTTTATCCATAAGATATGATAGGGCTTCGGATGTTCCAACCTTTCCAACTGTAACTTTGTGACCATGTCTTCAGATGCCAGATTCTCTGAGCTACCACTATCAATGATTACCTTCCAAACTTTGTCATAAACTCTATGTCTGGTTTTGAACAAACTTTTCCTTATCGGATCTTCCTTTTTACTTTCATTCCACAGTGCTCTCCTTACCATCAAGTTATTTTCCTTCTCTGGTTCATTCAGTGACTCTTCTTGTACCAAAGCATTTCTACTGCTACCAGCCTTCTTACTAACATGTGTACATTCAAAAGATCTATGTCCTTCTTCTCCACAATTGTAACAAGTTCCTCGGAAATTACCTCTGCTATAACCACCTCAGTTGTTACTGCCTCTGCCTCTAGATGAAATTTCACCTTTCCACTCGGTCTTGCCTTTGTCCAGATTTGTCTTTTCAGGTTTAGATCTACTATTTTCACCATAAGATCTTCCTCTTCCTCTAGGGAATCTACCACCTCGACCTCTTTGTCTCTGTTCATGTCTCTTGTTCAATTTCTCCTTAGCCTTCAATGCAAATTGATAAGCCTCTTCAATGTTCTCCAATTTGACCAAACTGATTTTCTCTTGGATGGAAACTCTCAAACCATTCAAGTATCTAGCAATTCTTTCCACATCATCTTTATCATGTCTGGATCTGATATCTAATCTATAGAATTCCTCAGTATACTCTTTTATCGAGCTATCTTTCTGCTTTAGAATTTGCATTTGCCTAACTAGGTTAATCTAATAATCACAAGGTAAGAACTTTCCTTTCAATTTATTCACCATTTTATTCCATACCTTGATTTTGTCTTTGCCTTTCTTCTTCCGATCCAATTGCAGATGTTCCCACCACAAGGATGCATGACCTTTCAACTTTGTGCCTGCAATTTTCACCTTCTTCTCTTCAGATACATTTTCATACTCAAAATATTTTTCCATCTCGGTGATCCAGTCTATTAATTCATTAGAATCCAATTTCCCACTATATTCAAGAGGATTGAAATGTGGTGTTGACTTCAAACTTGTCAATGCCTTCAAGAATCTTTCCTCACCCTGATCCATCACAAGTGCAGGTTCTGCTTCACCTTGTTCCACTTCAACTTTATCATCACTAACATCTTCAAGATATCTACCTCTTCTTTGGGCTGTTTCAAAAGATTCTAATCTAGCAGCAAGTTGTCTCAACATGCCTACCAATCCTGGATTCTCTTCTCACCTCCCACTAACCATCTTGGAACCCTCTGCAATTCTAGGTCAGATCACAATTTGCCACCCCACAACAATTCAACTAGGGCTTCGCAAGAAGGAACCTACAAACATAGATCCGTAGACCTAGATCCAAATCTCACCTCGCTCTGATACCACCTGATGTAAAGGCAAAGAACTGAGGGGCCAAATGATGGTGCACCCTACAGATCCAACCCTGATCAACAACTCATGAAAGCAACAACAACATAGTGAGAGAGAGAAAGTGGGATCATTGATGTCATTAACTTCATTCAAATTGATTCATACATGCCAGGTTGTAAGGCCTTCCTGGTTAGGGCCAGATATTACAATAAATTACAGAAGTCCTCAAACATGTGAGGATCTGCCAACAATCTTGATTCTACTATCTTCTTTCTTCTAACAAAAAATGACTCCTAAAACTCTAACCAAACAACTATACTTATACAAGAGGCTATCGAATTGAGCCAGCCTTCAGATCCACAATCAATGGAAGGAATGGTCAGATATGGGACCACATGCTTCCCAATGATGGATACCAACATTAAATCCATGACCCATAATCAATGCACAATTCGGCCTCAATAGAAACTCAAAATAAACTACTCGATAAGAAAGGATGAATGAGCAAGAGACAAGCATCGTTGAGCACTAGAGAAACAACCGACCACCTAGGAGATAACCGACCATACTCGGTAACCAAAGAAAACTGACCAACTCGGTCAAAGCGGGAACCGAGCAACACATACAAACTTCAAACTCTTTTTGGTGACATAGGATTTCCAAGGACCCGAGATGCTCCTGCATCAATCTTTGCATCAATATCTTTCACATGTATATGTCGCATTTCTATCTTCACATTACATGTCTTACATTTATACAAGTTATTAAGAATAATAACTTTTACAGTCAGCTTTACAAAGCATAAAACACCTTACAAAATACATATTAAGTTGTGCTACTGAAGGGTTAACATCTAGGATGCCGTCCCTTATGTGATTAAGTTATTATTTTTATAAACAAAATAATCCCTTAACTATTTACTTTTTATGTCTTCTTTCTTTATCCTATTGGCTTCAACTCTGTCTTCGATAATACTATCATAACTTCTTCCGTACATGTCGTATAGACTTGCGCTCTTAGGTGAGTCTTCAATATACATCAAAGTATCCATGTTCAAGTGTGCAAGCACTGAACTTACTTATGTCGACATCGCTATCCAAAACTATCTCTGGTTAGACTTAGAAAATACTGCTTACACTTAGACAATTTTACTCTGCACTCTGTCTTAATTGCTTTATGTCATATGTGGTCTTCATACAGATTATATGTTTCCATAATGACAACAACTTGATATATAACTCAACCAAATTGCCAACAAAATATAGATTATTGGAATTCACTCACCTCGACCTCTAGTATCTAGATGTGAGTAGGGGTATTTGGTGGCTAGGAACAACTTTGGAGAAAGTGATAAATTACAGGGTTTAATTTCTCCTTAGTCAGGCCCCTATGGACTAGTTTCATGGCTTTGGATGAAGGATTGAAGATAAAAACCAAGTGTGAAATGGACCTAGGATGATATATGTTGATGTAATTTCCTTGTTAATGCTTCTAAATTTCTTTAATCTCACTTGCAAATTCAATTCTCTATTACAAGTGTGATTTTTGTTGCACCAAAAGATCGACATGTCAATGCTTGATACAACCACTAGACTTATAGAATCTACAAAATGTGGTCAAAACATGTCACGAATCCCACAAGGGATGCTAGTGTACTACCAATAGTCCCCCTCCTAGCGTCACTCATTGCGGCCTACGTAGATTTGAACCTGTAACCAAGCTCTGATACCACTTGTTACAAGTGTGATTGCCATTGCACCAAAATATCAACCTATCAATGCTCGATACAACCACTAGACTTATAGAATCCACAAGAGGCGGTCAAACCACGTTATTAATCTCATAAGGGATGCTAGTGCATTGCCAATAGTCCCCCTCCTAGTGTCACTCGTTGCGGCCTGTGTAGATTTGAACCTGTAACCAAGCTTTGATACCACTTGTTACAAGTGTGATTGCCATTGCACCAAAATATCGACTTATCAATGCTTGATACAACCACTAGACTTATAGAATCCACAAGAGGCGGTCAAACCACATCATTAATCCCATAAGGGATGCTAGTGCACTACCAACATTCTCGATGTACTCAATAGATTCATATAGGTTATATCAAAATAAATGAATTTAAATACAAGAAAAAAAAAACATGTTAACATAAATGTGCAAAAATGTTAACTCACATGGCTACTAGGAGGGAATCAACAAGATAACTCTAAATGATAATTTTTAGAATTCAAGGTTTGGATCCACAATCATGGAAGTGGCCTAAGTCAACCCTAAACTTGTGAATTTAACCCAAGGTGATAAAAATGGGTCAAGAGATTAGGACCAAATCTATGGGGATAAGTGATAATGGGATTGTAATATGGGAAAGTTGTGAGTTGAATTCATGTAAGAATATGTCATTGTAAGAGAGTTATTGGATTTAAGATACTAATTTGATTGGGACCAAAACATAAAGGGAGAATGGCATGGGTATATAATTTTCACCGCTACACTAAATACTTTTATTTAAAAGATGTGGGTTTGTGACAAAAATTTAGCGTCACTATTTTTAATAGAGGCAAAAACTAAAATTAAATTATTATTTTAGAGAGAGGTGTATATTTTGCACTTTTCCCCTTTAGTTTTATAGATTGAATCAAATTGATTTTGGCCATTATGGATACTAGTTTGTTGAACCTAAAAATCTACTCATTTGGATTATTATTCACCCATAAACCTCACTCTTCACCCCTTACACTCCAATAACATGATTGTTATCACAATTCTATCTCCTAGATAAACTAGCTAGTGCAATCTTATCCATCAAGTTCAAATCTACCTCTTGTTAATTGCAGTGCCTCTGATGTTTGTAGCTATTGTTTCTAATCCTAATTTTGGCATTATTCCCTTTGGATGTTTCATCTGTTATGTGTTGCTCTTGAATTCTTAGTTTATGTTCCACCTATATATGTGTAATGTGATCATGATGGCCTAGTGATGTGAATGCATTGCTCTATGGTGATCTTGATTGTGTTATTTCATTGTGATGTGTGCTTACATCCTTGTGCTTGGTTGTGAGAATTTATGTGCTTGGGTTGATTATGCCCTTGAGTATGATAAGATGTGACATCTTACTTGAGTGGAGATTAAACCTATTGATTTTTTGTGCTTTGGTCGAATGTGGACTAATTGTGATTTCAACATTAAGATGGAAATCGAGATAGATTAATAATGTGATTTTGGATTGTGACAATTGGATATTGAAACACAATGTTAATTTGATTTGTTAACTAAGTTGTAATGAGTATATTTGATGATATTTCATTTAGTTAAGGTGATAAATATTAATTGATTGAGTTAGAAATGCATGTTAGATTAGTGATGATTGTAGACACTTTAAAATGTCCTCACTTATTTAAATAAATATTTATATTTATTTAATTCATTTATTTTTCTCTTCCACAATTAAATAAATATATATTTACTTAATTATCTAATTTCCATCTCTTGTCAACTATTAACTAAATAAACATTTTTATTTAATTAATTAATTAATTAACCATTTCTTTCCAATCTCACCCTTCCATTTTATTCTCATGGATCATGATCTAAATTTGTAGGCATGTGACAAATGCCACTGGTCTCTTAATTCACCTTTTTCTCTCTCACATCTCCCAATATGTGTAGGCTCATTGACTTCAAAGATGCATTACTAAAGTAAACATCTCTACCTAAATCTCACCTACCACTTAATCTCATCCCCTTCATTTTAACTCAACCTATTAATCTTATTCATTCTCACCTTCCTCTCATCTTAGCCTTTCATCTATTAATCTTTCAATCTCAACAGTTGATTCTTTTGAGGACTTCTATAAAAGAACATTTTCTCCTCTTATTTAGCCTAATAATGAAATTTTGGATAAAACTTACTTAATTACAATCTTTCCATTCATTTTATCATCTTGCTTCAACATTAATCAACCACACTCCAATCCTTCTATGTCATCCTTTACACATGCTAAATATTTAGGAGAAAAACATCTTTTATACTTAATCTTGAAGGATATGAGAATAATGGAATCAAGTGTTTCATGAATGTGATGATATATCTTTTCCTATTTTATGTTTTACGTTTCATAAAGAAGATCTATATTGATTTTTTTTTGAATTAGTTTGTAGATCTAGGCTTGTGGTTGGGTTGTTAGGATTTACAAATGGGTTTCAAATTTAGTTTTCATAATTATTATATTCATGATGATATAATTATCTTATGATGTTGACCTTGACTGTGGAACATGTTTATATTATTTGGCTTTTATATGCGTGCACAAGTGTTCATAATGTTAAGTGGTTGCAAGTAGTAGACATCAACTCTCATAATGTTGAGTGGTTGCAAGTATTAGACATCAACTCCACTTGGATCCACAAGTCTAAGTGTTCCCTTCTCTAATGATGGTTAATAGGAGATATCACACTAGCCAAATTATCCCCTACCCACACCCAACATGCCTTATTAATGATTACTTTCTTTCATTTAATTAATTGAGCTCTACAACTACAATTGGCAGTATTTAGATAACCCAATTGTCATGTGTAGTTAGCCCTTGAAGTCTATTTGTGCATAGATTGGTAAAATGCATTTTTATCATCATTTGAATATATATTAATGAACTTTTATGATTGTTGTGTCTGTAAAATACCTTCATAGGACTTTAATTCAACTAATATTCAAATCAATAGATCTATAGTATTTAAGATATTTGAAATGAAATTAATCAAGAACATCCTATGGACCTCTAATTATAAAGACTTAAGAATTGCTCTCATCTACAAGAAATCCTCAAGTGATGACCTATAATACAAGAATTATGCAAAGATTGATGAGATAATGGATCTAAGATGCATATGGATACAAATTAAGCTAAATTAAAGTAAATTGCCCTATTCTAAATGCTCAAATAAACTCAAAACTTGAATGAATTTCTTCATTATGATGATACTATGCATGAAATCAATTTTGCCTCCAAAGATAGTGGATGAAAATTGACTATAATGTGTATACTTTACTTGAAAGTGGATGATTTTTCTCTAATTGTGCATCCTATTTATAGGATTTCTCAAGGTGTAAGGGGTGAGTTAATTAACCATGATTAGATGAGAGGTTGAGTTGTGTTTGTTTTGATGTCTCCAAATGAATGGACAAGGTTGATTCTCCAAAATGAAGGGTTAAGATATAAAATCCTCTTTGTGATCCATGTGTACATAATACTCCTCTCCCATTGGTTGAATTGATTTTGTCTTGTAGTGGTAGGTGGGGAATTTATGGAGTAATTAATTCAAAAGAATTAATTAAATTAGCGATGTATGCATATTGAATGTGTTGGATTTAATGTTTTAAATGAACTATATAATTAGTTTATTTATTCAATTACATAGTCATTTAATTTTCTAATTTGATTAATCTAAAATGGCTTGTATTAAATTAATTTTGTGCTTTGACTTTGTTTGACCAATTATGGGTGTATACAAATACCCCTCTTTGAATCAACGTGTGAAGCGCATTGGTTCAAAGAATACCTAATGCCTGATGTGTGATGCCTGATTAAGAAAATTTAATGTCCCATACAATGTCAAGATGCATATTTGATCACTTTGATGTTCTGATGATGATATAACTCTGATATAGATCCCTGAATTTGATTTGGAATGATTTTGATGCCCCAATGATGATTTGAATTTCTAATTTTCAATGTCCCCAATTTTAAAAGTGCCTCAAATTCAATGATTTTGCATCCTAGTGATCATATGCGCCCTCAGGAAATGAATCTAAATGCTTTTGATCAATCTAGATAATTTTTAAAAAAAATTTAGAATATCTCAAAATTTTAGTGAAAATTCCAATTTCGATTTGTTTCCTGATATGTATTTAAAATTCAAATGATGATCCCCTAATTTTTTTTGATAAAACATGACTCTGTTTGATGAAAAAATACCCCTTTACTAGGTCAAAATATGGTATAAATAGGCTCCAATTGTCTTTTTACCGTGTCGGTTTTACATTCACTCTTATATTTTTACCCTCTGGGCCATTTTTACCCTCCTTAGTTGAAATCATGGTTGTCCCCATTCAGGAGCACAAATTCAAGAAGGAGAAGAGATTCCAGCATCCTCATACCTATGGTGATCCGGTATTATTGATTTCTTCCTTGTTCTTCAAATATGTGAATTTATAGCTAGATTTTTAATTTTGTAGGTGTGGTTTCTTTTAATTTATGTTAGTTTTAGTCATTTTAGCGCCTTTGCACATAGTTTTAGTGCTAACACACTTTCCTTTAGTGTATAGGCATGTTGATATAGTGCCTATACTAGGGCATATTTCAAATTGTTTTAGCACCTTTGAATTTTGTATTAGAGCCTATACCAAGTTTAGGATTTTTTCAAATTTTAATAGCTCTAACGCATAGCACGTTTTGTTACCTATACAATGAAATAGCGCCTATAATCATTTTTGGTGTGGTCAATAAGTCTTTTAGTGCCTATGTGAATTTTAATAGTGTGTATGGTTTTTAGTGCCTATGCATGCCCAAAATAGCACCTATGCCTTTTTTTGCACTTTTTTCATTTACTTACTTTGCAACTCAGGAATTTTGATTGATATTTGACCTGATAGTTTTTTATGATGTCTCTAATGATGTAATGTTGTTTTTAAAATCAATTTTGATAATGTCAATCATGATCATGTGATTTTTGTTGTTTTTATGTCAATCTAATTGATTTGGTAGGTTGATAAGTTTGATGTTTTTGTTCTCAAGATCTAGAGAAATGAAAGGTTTGATGCACTAAAAAATGTGCAAGTAGGTGATAGGATACTTGATTGATGCTGGATGAACAATTTCAATGATTTTGATTGATTAAAATTTTTTTTGATTTCAGAATAGGTTCACTATGAGACTTTTATGGTGAGAGGTTTATATCCTTGGCCATTTGGTATGATTCCCAATCTAAGTGATCACGATAGATGTGTTATTGGTTAGTGTGGATTATGGTTCTTATTAGATATGCCCCAATTTAGAGCTAATAGGGGATTACTCACATCTTTGGTAGAGAGATGACACTTAGACCATAATATGTTCCACTTACCATTGGGTGAGATGACCATCACTCTTGAGGGCATCTATAGGATTCTCAGGATTTGTACTATGGGAGAGAAAGTCTATTATGATTAGGTGTATGATGGTGCTACCTATAGATGAGTATTTTGTGATAAAACCATTGGTGATGAGACTATTCCTTGGAGGAGGATGGGAGTGAAATATGCTCCATTACCCTTAGTTTTAGTGGCTCTTATTGGTGGATTCCTTATGTATGATAAATAGAGTAAGGGATTTGTAGTTGGATGGGGTCGTATGATAGAGGACATTATTTATCAGGCGAGGATATTTGCATGGGGTTATTGAGTTCTTCCTCACTTATACCATGATATGCACCACATAGTATATAGGCGCAGTGCTGCACTCTCTGCAGGACTAGTTTTATTACAAATTTGGGCCTAGGAGCATCTCCCAATTGTGAGGCCAGTTGTAGATAGAGTTCATCTTCATGGTTATCCATTCATTTATGTTTATCAAGAAGTGGTTTTCCAACCTCGATTGGGAAAACTTGAGTATTGAAGGTGTATGTTGGATGACATTTTCAGGTCTATTGGAGGCCATACATTAGATGCGAGTTGTGGGTAGAGGATAATACTAGGATTCTTTTTTTCTTCAAGCCTCAATGGTTGTTTGGCCACATTCCATTTGTTATAGAGAGATTTTTCTTTATGAGAGCGTTGAGATAGTTTGGTCAGACTTAGGGTATACCATAGGGTTTAGCACTATATGATCAAGTTCAGGCGGTGAGATCACTATGGGGACCATGTGTGGATTACTAAATTTCTTTTGTTGAGGTTTACAACCTATGTAGTGGTATTATAGAGAAGATGCAATAGATGCAGATGTTACTCTTGATTTTGCATAGTGGCTAGCTAATCATCCATATTAGAAATTCACAGATCCTACAGAGTCTATTCTTAATGGAGAGGATTTTGACTCTAAGGAGATTGAGGATGATGATGACCATGGTGATGATCATGGGAGAGGACATCGATGACATGGAGATAGAGTGTGGGGAGGCCAAGACGGAGGTAGACAAGGTGGTAGATGTGATGGAGGTAGGGTCATTCCTAAAGTTTTGTGAGGTAGGGGTGGACTTTCTATTGCTTCTCTAGGAGGTGGGGGTGGTGGACAGACTGGTGGGGATGGTGGATAGGCTAGTATGGATGGTGGTGGTTGTTAGATATAGGAGGTACTAGGGGGGGAGGGGTGAATCAGTGTAAATAGTAAATGAACCAATTCAAACACTAATCTAGTTATGCTTATTAAAAACTTCCAAATAATAAAACATGAAAGTGTAATTATGCAATAGAAGTAAAACAATTCAAGCATCCATAAAGCATAACACATAACACCACTATTTTTTAATGTTGAAACCCTTTTAGAGGGTGAAAACCATGATGGGGATGATTCCCATGAATCTCTTCACTGTATTAAAAAAGAGTTTCCCTATTAGGAGCTTACAATACCCGGTTAGGGGCTCACCTGGTTAGAAGTGACTAGTACCCTATCAGAAGTACCAAGAGACCTATTAGGATCATCTATTGTGGTTGTATAATTTTAGTTCTTTGACCTTGGTAATCTACCAAGAATAATCACATCTCCCAAAATGTCCTCTAACTCAATCACCACTCAAAACATTCTCTATTACTATCTTCCTGTTCACCGGTCAAAACACTTAGCTTAATCTGACTTTACCTATTCATCTAGTCAATCCATATCATCAAATCTAATAGAGTTACCATCAATGACAAACTCCTAAACATTAAAATTTGCATCACATCTCCAAAATCCATCATAATGCCAACAATTTTCCCCTTTGGCATTGATAGCAAGATATAGTGAAAACACTACACACTACTCCTTAGCATCATTTTAACTACATCGATCACTACCCCTTTGACAACAATGACAAAGGTACACAAATGAACTTAAAAAATGAAATCATCTTACCAGTCATAGTCTTTCAAAAACACTACTGAAATTCATTTTGGTTGTCCCTAAAGAATCTTTCCATGACTTCTACAAGTGTTCTATGGCTTGAATCTAACCATGCAACATAGAAGCTGACTCCTCCATAGATTCAAGTACACTTATATATGGAGATTCAAGTAATAGATCTAAATCTCTAACATTTTATTGCATAACATCTACTATAGGGATCAAATACATCTGGAACTCCAACAATGTAGTTATCCTTTTATCTTGCTCAACTTGTAAAGTCTTCAACTTGTGATTTATAACCTTCACTTGTGGTCCATAAGTGATAGAAGAATGAGAAATAGGATCAAAACTAGAAATCAAATATTTAAGCTCATGTTGAGCTTCAGTTCTCTTTAGCTCCAAATCTTGGGTAAACAAAGGAAAATCATAAATTTTGGCAAGTAACTTACCAACTTCCTTCAAGTTTTCTTTCACCTGGTCCACATGAACTGCAAGTTTGCCTTTATCTTATGCAATGGATTCCATTAACTTATTAGTCATCTTCTTCTCATAATTCATATATGCTCTATTTTTAGCAGATTCCTCCAAACTATTAAGTTCCTCAGAGATAGCACTAATCAAAGTATCTATGTACTCAATTGGTGTAACATTAGGATCATAGTCAAATTTAGATACTAGATCTATAAAAATGTCTCTAGCTAACAAAAGTACTTGTTCTTGTTTCTTTTTAGCTCTAAGTTTGCCCCTTTTTTCTTTTAACTTTAGTATCTCTGACATTCTCATTAATTCACTTGGACTCATCTTGGTAACATCAATAGGTCCTTTAATGACCTCAACATCCTCATCTCCAAGTTCTTCTTCAATATTTTTCTCAAGAATAGATACTTATTTTATTTCCTTCTTCTGACTTGAACTCACACTAAGATCCAATTTCCTCTTCACTGAATGTACAACAACATCCACTTCATGTGTCTCATCTTTCTTTGCAAGATCACCATCATTTGTAACCTTTGTAATAAATTCATCTTTCTTCTATTCGACTGTAGCAATTACAACAAATATCTCAACCTCTCTTGTTTGATCCTTTTGTACATCTTCAACTTCAACAATAGGAACTTGTTATGGAGCATCAGAAGGTATATAATTGATAATTCCTTCAATCACATGTTCAACAAAAATCAACTCATATACCATTACCTCTTTAATGATAGGTTCTTGAGCTTGTTTATCCTCTTGAGTATAATCTACCAGTTCATCTTCTTTCTCCAATTCCTTCTTCATGATATCAAGAGTCTCATCATGAACTACCTAAGATTCACCAATTAGTATTCTGCATACTCTGCTTCTTGTTATGAATTTAGGTCTCATAGATTCAATTGTAATCTTCACTTCTTCCATAGTCAATTCAGGCATCATCTCAACTAAATCTTGTTCTAACATCTCTCTATCATCTTTCAGACCATACCTCCACCTAGCATCAACCTTCTTGTAAAGTGATTTAGGTATCATCTTATGTAGCTTACTAGGTCCTTTACAAAATTTATGTAAACTATATATGATAGCTTCTTCAATCTTTTGATTTCCTTCATCATCATACCTTTCATAGTATTAGTTGGCATCTTCCATTCTTCCATATTCTCTTATGTCTTTAGCTATTTGTTTGCAGTATGAGTTCTCCTTGTCTTAGGTTCCATCGATTTTTGAGTTTTCATGCCCACAACCTTTGAATTTTTACCACTTTCCCTCAATTTGGATTTCTCTTTATCAGACTCTATTTTAGCTTCATCTTCCTCTACAGAATCCTTCTTTTCATTCTTTCCTTTTGCCTCTTTGTATCCATGTGTGGTTTCCTTCTTTCTCTTATAAGTTCTCTACTCAGTCATCGGTGCCTTTCCCATTTCCTTAACCACTCTAGCTTCAAGTTGTGATGATGTTTTCCTCTAAGATTGTGTTCTTGTAATAGGGGAAGGAGCCTCCTTTTTCACTATTGAACTTCTAGTTTATCTCCATGTTGCCTTACCGGCTGTAGAAGATACAACTCAACTTCTACTTCTTTAGCAACAACACTAGAAGTACTAGCTTCTTCAATTACAAACTTCTTCCTTATCTTATCCATTATATATTAAGTAATGCCACTCTTCTTGGCTAGGTCAAAAATCTTTTCTTCACTCTTCTCTCTATCACTGGTTCTATTAACTATGAGTGAATTTTTAGATAGGTTTCTTCATAAGTACCAAACCTAAGAGTACTTGCATCAATCAGTTTGGATAGTAACTCATCAGCATGTAATGATATGATATCACCATCTACCTCATATCCCATTGGTAAATCCCAAGAATTTCATAACTGCACTGCCTGTATTCTGCATGCATTAGTATCCACAATGAAACAAATGTATTCTTTATACTTCTCCACAATACTAGTTGGGATCCTTTCCTTCTCATGCATTCACTTTTAAAAATATTTTAAATAATCCTACATAGAATTATTTAAGTTATTTACCAATATCCTTAAACATTCCTTAATTTTCACTACTACTGGTTTATCAGTTGACCATTGAACATTGCTGATATTAGGGAAATAATTTTGCAGGTAGAAAAATATACATACTAGCAACAAACCATACTTGAAAAAATGTTTCTTGTCCTTCTTGATTCTTTCCATGTTCAAAAAGAAATGACTCCTCATGACCTCACACAGGTCATATTGTGCATTCTCCTTCACCATCCAATATGCAACATGTATACCATCATCAAACACATTGTTCAATAAGCTTGATTGATATACCCTGTAACCGATCACCATTGATGCAAACTTGACCTCTAAGTCTTCAATATCATTGATCTTCATATGTGAATTAAATACTTGGTAATCTTATGTGGCCTATCTAACTAGATAAACTGATCACGAACATGAATCAATATATTTATGATCCATTCGATCTCAAACTCATTGGGTAGGTCAACAATATAGGTAAAACCCTAGTCGCTCAAATGTTTGTGTTCATCCTTTAATCCCAATTCATTGCACATATGAGTAAATGCATTGAAAATAGCATTAGAACCAATATCTTCAATCTTGTAATGGATAAATGATCTTATATATTCAGTCAATAACACACCATGGGGAATTGAAGACAAAGTGACTACCGAATCATTCTCCACCATGTTCATATGATGTAGCTTGAATACTAGCCTTGGTTCCTCAGGTAATCTCAATCAATACAAGAGTGTCCATAATGCCAACACTGATCTTCTTCACAAATCATAGAATTGAACCTTCACAACATAGAGAAATACCTCTTTGCTCACCGGTTGTGGTTCTTCAATCACCGCTTCAATCTTAGCACAAGATCACAAAAAACAATCAAAATGGCCTCAAATTTCCTTAGAATCGCTCGCAAGTGCACAAATCATCTTGTAGAATGCAATGTGAAAAATGACCTTCACTTTTCTATTTTTATAATGTTACATTCACAAGAATTAAATGAAACGGTCAAAAAGTACCTTTTATCACTTGCAATCAGTTAGTACAAAAGGTAGTCATTATGTCATAACAATCATTATGTAGTCATATAGAATCATATGAAATACAAGATTATTCATTTGATTCTTTCATAACATCAATATATATATCTAATCATGGTGATAAATCTTACCACACACACAAATTAGGGGATAGGATATAGATCTTACTTGATTTTCTCCCCCTAAGCCAATAGATTTGACTTAATCTGATGATGAATTCTCCACATTACCTAATGTTGTGGAGCTTTCTGTCAATTTAGAAGATTTTAGTTCACCTTTCTTAGCCCATGTTTGCTTCATCTTCTTTTTGATTTCTTCAACATCTACAATCTTCTTGCCTCATCACTAATAGGCCTATTCACCGATTGACCTTCAATGTTTTTCTTTTTAGCTTTGCAAGATCTCCAATCTTGTTGCAATAGTGACACATCATACTAGACTACCTCCATGGTCCAACATTGCCTCTACCATTTCTCATCTTGTAATTTATTACTGTATATCCATAATTGTGACAAATATAACAAGTAACATCCAATCAGTTGCTTTGTTGATTATGTCTTAACTGGTTGGGGTTATATGATCTTAGATTGTTGATTCTATCCTTGCACTCATTATCCATATGACCATACTTGTTGCAATGATAACAGTTACCATGAAATATATTAGATCTGGCACTATAACCTTCAGATATACCATAGAAATTTCTAGATCTAGCAATAGGTACATTAGGTCTATTAGGTCCAATAGGTATAAACCTACACACATTAGTAGTATGACCTTCCTTGTGATGATTGAAATATATCGATCTATAATTCCTCTTATCATCTTTGTTGGTGTTCACCTTAGGTACTGACTTGTCTTCTTTTGCATTGATCTTCTTAGTACTAGACGATTCACCGACTTCAAATTTTGAAAACCCTAAACCTTTTTTTACATTGTTTTTCCTTTGGTTTGAGAGTTGTTCATCTAGTTTAGCAGAAGTCTTATTGAGCTTATCCAACAGATCAATGGCTTCTTTGAGTTATCCTTTCAACTTTTCATTCTCATCCCTTAGACTTTCACTCTCTCTTAGGATATCAATATTTTCTAAGTTTGTATCATGTACTTGCTCATTCAAAAGAGTAACTTCTTGTTCAGATCTGAATAGTTCTTCCATATTGGTTTTAAGGTGTCATATTTATCTTTTAGAGCATCTTCTGCAACCCTATTGTCTTCATCCATAGCTTTCCTTTCATCTAAATCATGACCCATTTTCACTGAGAAGCTTTCCAACTCCCTTTGCATGTTCTTCTTTTCTTTCTTCAGCTTGGCTATCTCCCTATGCATGTCCTTGTTGTCCTTAGCTAACTTCTCAATATATTGAGACAAGGCTTCTAGGGAAGCTTCAGATTGATTAGATTCGATTTGTTCAGACAAATATTCTATTAGGCCTTGAATTTCATTCAGCTGTTGAACCAATTCTTGTCTTTTAGTCCTAGATTTCTTTAACTAATCTTTAAGTTTCTCAATCATGTCTTCAACCTCTATAATTTTCCTTCAATAGGATTCCATGTCTTTCTCAAGGATCTCTCCCAAGCTATTAGGCTTCTTATAGGAAACTATGCTCTGATACCAATTGTTATATATAGGAGGCACTAGGAGGGGGAGGGTGAATCAGTGTAAATAGGAAATGAATTAACTCAAACACTAATTTGGTTATGCATATTAACAACTTCTGAATAATAAAACATGAAAGTGTAATTATGCAATAGAAGTAAAATAATTCAAGCATCCACAAAGCATGACACATAATGCCACTATTTTTTATTATCATGGAAACCCTTGTTAGAGGGTGAAAACCATGATGGGGATGATGCCCACAAATATCTTCACTACAGTAAAAAAGAGTTTCCCTCTTAGGAGCTTACAATACCCAACTAGGGGCTCACTCGATTAGAAGTGACTAGTACCCTACTTGAAATACCAAAAGATATGTTAGTATCTATCTCGTAAGAGGATTTATAACTCCAATAAGAATTCACCTTGTTAAAAGATTTATACAATAAGACTTGTTAAATTCTACCTTGTTAAAGGATTTAACTTGCTACAATGATTAGGAAAACAACAAGAAATGTGATCTATAGAATATAAACTCCTTTTCTTGATCAAATCCTCTATAATTTCTAAGCTCTAGCACACAATACCACCTCTATCTCTAATCACAACACCCAAACTCACAATCACAACCCTAATTAAATCATACGATTTAGATAATCTTTATATTAATGTTCTTAAGTTGGATAAGACTTAGAAGTTTTTTTAGAAGTTGTTCCACCATCTTGACCAAACTCATAGAAAATTTTGCAATTCATACCTAACATATCGACCCAAAACATAATAACCAAAATATATTGACATGTTGGACCACAAATCAACTTTCTTGATCATCTGATCATTGAGAACCAATTGGTAGCACAACCGGTTCACACTAAACACATCACCAAAATACTAACTCCCCCAAAACATTGAGTTATTAGTTGAGGTTGTAGAATTATAGTTATCTGACCTTGGTAATCCACCAGGAACAATTGCATCTCCCAAAATGTCCTCTAACTTGATCGCCACTCAAAATATTATATGTTATTATCTTCTTATTCACCGGTTAAAACTCTTAGATTAATCTTCATTTACCTATTCATCAAGTTGATTGGTATCATCAAATCTAATAGAGTTTCCATCAATGACAAACTCCTAAACATTAATCTTTGCATCACATCTCCAAAATTCATCATAATACATATTAAGGCCTTGAAATATCACCCTAAATAGGGCATTAGGGTATGCTAATATCTCATGGTAACAATGGAAACCTTCCTGAGTTGTGGGTGGACTCTGATTAAGAAGGAATCTTTGGATTCTAGGCCAGTTCCTATTGGATTTGGAATATCACCTTTGACTGTAACTTTAATTTGGAAAAGGGAAAAGAGATAACTTAAAAACTGAATGAATAAAGGGGTGATACACCAAAACTAGATTTAGACTAACCAAAACTTCAAACCAGCATCCACAATACACATACTACTGAGATTTGCATTAAGCATTCACTATTCAATGTATAGGTTGACCTAAAACTCACTATTAGGGTTTGCACCACAAACAATGATAATCTACCAACATACATACACATTCTGCAAAAAGGTTAGGTTTTGATAACTTAGAGAAGGAATTGGATTAATTCACTTATCTATGCTACAAAACATATTACACTAAAATGTAGAAAATATGAAGAGGATTGATAATAAAACTCAGAAAATAGGTGAAATATGGGGGACTTGCTTTATTTTCTTCAAAATCCACAAATGATTACATGCCAAGATACAAAATATGCCAAGGAATAAGTTACATTCACTTGAACACAACTTTGCATCAAAACTGAACCAATGATTACAAAATGTATGCAAAAGGCACAAAGGAACAAATATGCTCACAAAGCCACCTTCTCCTTCAATTCTGAATCCCTAAAACTGACCTTGAAACTCATATATATACTCTCTTAAGGCCAATTTCAAAAATCCAAAACCCTCCAAATCAATTAGGAAACCCTAACTAATAAGCATAAATCATGCCTTAAAACATGCCCCTAATGTTGGTATACTTCTATTTACAAACATTACCAACGTATATCAACCAAATCTATAATCAAACCCCCAACCCTATACATATAACCCAAACTCAAATTCCAAACTTATACCTTAATACTACTGTCAATTACATGAACTAAGGTCAACATGACCGATTTTATGTAATCAGTAATCTTTTATAATATCCACATCGTAGCATAGGCTAGGTGACTGTTGTGACACTTGGAAACTTGAGGTTTTTGGCTGTCGTGCACTACAGTCTTTAATGGCATTTACTACTTCTCTGTTGCGGACTTCAAAAACTAATCTTTCTTGGCATTTTTCCTGGGTTTTCATGTTGCATTTGCATTTGGGGAAAATATGAAAGATAACCCTAATCAATGGCATCACTCATGTTGAAATTTGAGACTGGCTTTACTAGTTCTCTATGTTTAATTCTTAGATCTGGAACTTGTCACTAAGAAATAGGAGTTGTGTTATTGCTTTCCTCTACTTTAGCTCGACATGTATTTCGAGCATGAAGCTTGGGTTCTAGTTGTTACTGAGATAAAGAGCTTGGGCTTGATAAAGATTTTCCTCTGTTGATTTAGAGCTTGGGCTTTGATTGTTGATGATATTTGGCGCCACTAATGAAAACATCTCGAGCTCTAACTTTGAGATAAGTGACACCACACATCTTTAATCTTGAACATGTTCTTAAATGCCATGCTGTTTAGTTATTACTCTTAATATATTGCTTGTAGACACCACTGTTAGTTGCTCCTTCTTTGCAACTTGGAAAGCTCGAGCTATTGCATAGTTGTGCTATTAGGTTGTCTCCAGTCATCTATAGTCCATTATTATTGTATTCATAGCTGTCAGCTTGGAGTTTTTTCTTTTTTTTTCTTTGAATGAACTAATGTCAACAGTGATCGTGCTTGCTTTATCACTTCCTTACCCTATTAGGACCGATAGTAGCCACCATGTCTCGATTTTATCTGTTACGGCTATGACTTTGCAATGTTCTTAACTTTATTACAAGATGTTGTCTGTATCTACAAATTGCCTAGTTTCCACTTTGCTAGAATGATAGTGATAAGTGTATCAAACTGGTTTTTATGTGAGATGCGACTTAAGCAAGAATTTTGGTTTATGGGGTTCAAGCACGGGCTTGTGAAACCCATGAACATTTACATGAATATAGAACTTGTTAATTTAAAATGCATCTTCTATATCATCTCTTCTTCTAGAAATAGTACTATTGTTTCACTTACTGTATATGCATAATACTTTGCAAAGTATGTTCATTTGATAATATTGTTGTAAATCCATGATTTGTATATGCATATTAGTTATCATTTGTTTGTAAGAGGTAATTCATCCTTTTCTGCATACCAGTAGTCATCTTTTAAAATATTATTGTTGATCTGACACCTCTTTATAATAGCATTTGTAAAATAGATGTAATTGTTATCCATTTTCTCTGTACATGCGCATCATTTGATACCATTGTTATTTACTCATCTTCTTGCACATTAGTAATGAATTCTTCCTTCTTTGCACATGCACAACCTATAGCATCTTTTCATTGCATTTGATCATATTGCATCTTCTTCTTTGTTGACTTCTATTAGTGAATTCACAGTTCATTACTTTTTATTAGAATGCACTTTTGCTTATTCTATTTGAAAACATCACCAAATCCAATATGTTAGGTTAGTGAACATGACCAAATGATCAATTTTGTGTGTGAGTGCCATGTATGATGACACTAATGCATTAATGTTGATCAACTAATGGTGTTCACTAACCTAATACTACCTTGTTGTTCTGAAAAAGGTTTCTCAGCTACAAGAACTAAGTCCCTTTGATTCAGATGTCTGGTTTATAAAAACATGCATAATGATAACCATAAATAGTAAAAGGTTTCATGGAGTCATGTCCCTTTGATACTATTATTCTGTTGATGTAGATGCATATTTTTCTATTGCATCGATATCATAGATAGATGTGCAGCTCTGAAAGTTTGGTTGTCATATGATGCTTCTAGGTTTTCATGGATTTCTTAGATCCAATTTGGATAGAACACTTTTTCTCTCCATGATGCAGGACAAGACCCTAAGACATAAGATATGAGACATGAGGATTTAGACAAAGACCTGAAGACTTGGACCAAAATAGACAACCAACTCCTAAATGTAGAAGATCCTACAAGGCAATGCATGGGCCCCTACTCATAGTTCTATCATGCTTTCTTTTCTTCCATTTGGTCTCAGTTCCAACATGAAAGATGTAATATGAAAGAACATTTCTCTATTACATTTAGTTTGAATGCACAATGTAATGATCAATTATGAATTTAAAAATTTGGATACAATCAATACTTAGAGTACAATATAACTGATAATATGAATGCAATAACAATGTATTTTATCTTCATTAACTGAACATTGGTGTTAAAGAGGTCTAGCTTTATGAAATCTTTTCATATTTATGATTATCATTGATGAGTTTGGTTTTCATATGATGCTTCTAGGTTTTCATGCATTTCTTAGATCCAATTTGGATCTAACACTTTTTCTCTCCATGATGCAGGACAAGGCCCTAAGACCTAAGATACGAGACATGAGGATTTAGACAAAGACCTGAAGACTTGGACCAAAACAAACAACCAGCTCCTAAATGGAGAAGACCCTACAAGGCAATGCACGGGCCCCTGCTCATACTTCTATCATGCTTTATTTTCTGCCATTTGATCTCAGTTCCAACATGAAAGATGTAATATGAAAGAAAAATTATCTATTACATTTAGTTTGAATGCACAATGTAATGATCAATTATGAATTTGAAAATTTGGATATGATCAATACTTAGAGTACAATATAACTGATAATATGAATGCTATAGCAATGTATTTTATCTTCATTAACTGAATAATGGCATTAAAGGGGTGTACCTTTATGCAATCTTTTAGTATTTATGATTATCATCCTGCATGTACAAAATTAGGATAACAATTCTGGCGACCTTTGTTGGATGTCTACCTGTTAGACATGAACTATAGATCTTATTCATGGGACAATGGAGGTAAAAAACTGGAACCTACATATGTAACTTTTATTGAAATGAAAATGCACCTAAACTAAGACTCATGGAGCCTAAAGACACCTAGTGATAGGCAACACTTATTAAAATGAAACCTAAACTGAAAGCACTAACCCTCAAAGAAAAGCTTGAGGAAGATCCCATTGACTGGAATCGGTAAGATCTCTCCATCTGTGGTGGATAGATGAAATGTTCTCTTTACATTTAGTGATGAAAAATGGGTCTGACCAAAAGTTGTCAAAATTATCATGTTGTCCTGATCTACTTTTTAGCACATCCCATTTAAGAACTAGGTCACCTTGCTTGAACTCCCTAGGTGTAGCTTTCTTATCAAAAGACCTTTTAGTTTGACTTTGTCTTTGCTCCATATTCCTTAAGGCTTTGCTCCTTTCCTCTTCTAGCTGTAACAAATCAAAAAACCTTAGCTTAAGGGGATCTTCTTCTTCAAACATCAACATTTGATCAGCTAACTGTAGGGTTGGAAACTCAGTAGAAATTGGTAACCTTGCTTCCTTACCATAAACCAGTACATAGGGTGAGCTACCAATGATCTATTTTGGAGTGATTTTATCCATCCAGAGGGCTACTTTGAGTTTCGAATGCCAATCCCTTTTGTTCTCTTGTAAATTCCTTTTGATAATCCTTATGAGATTTTTATTAGTAGACTCAGCAAGTCCATTACCCTGAGGGTAATGGTTAGATGATGTATTTAGATAAATCCCATTCTTAACAGCCCACTCTATTATTCTAGAACCAAAAAAATCCAATGCATTATCTGAAATAATTGATTGAGGTACCCCAAACCTGGTTATAATATCTTCATAGAAGTTGAGAACAATAGATCCAGTTGATTCTTTCAATGCAATAGCTTCGGTCCACCTTGTGAAATAGTTTGTTGTAGTCAAGATCCATTTGTGACCTACACTAGAATTAGGATTAATGGGACCTATAAAATCCACTCCCCACTTGATGAATGGTTGTTCTACAATGATAGGCTTTAGTGGCAATGCTGCTAGCCTTTGTTTTCCTACAAAAAGAGCACATTTATGACATCTTCTTGCCCAAGAATGGGCATCCTTAAACAAATTAAGCCAGTAGTAACCTACTCTCAAGATCTTCCAAGCTGTAGTCTTGGGATTGAAATGTCCTCCACATGATCCATCATGAAATTCAGATCATATTCCATAACTCTAGTGATCCATCCTGCTCTTTTCTCATTTACATCTTTGCTCAACATAAACTCTTTAATGCTAGGATGTGCAACCATTAGATGAACTTTATTTCTAGCAACTAGATGTTTAAACTTCTTTAAAGATTTAATAACAACAAGTACATAGTTTTCAACAAAACTGTACCTTTGTTCATAGTCATCCATTCCTTTGCTAAAAAAGGTAGTTGGCTAT
This sequence comes from Chamaecyparis obtusa, assembly GCA_027943335.1. Lineage (NCBI taxonomy): Eukaryota > Viridiplantae > Streptophyta > Pinopsida > Cupressales > Cupressaceae > Chamaecyparis > Chamaecyparis obtusa. Next base: position 533,729 of record BSBK01001424.1, on the reverse strand, counting down.
TCTTGATTGTCATCATTCTTCTGCACCAACATTGCTGAAACAATATCATAGCCTCCATAAGCATATAAGACAAAATCTTTAGAAAAATCAGGATTAGCTAATGTAGGGGCTGATGATAGGGATTGTTTGATTTGTTCAAAACTTGACTTTGCCTCCTTAGTCCAGCTGAAAGGCACATTTTTCTTCAGCATTGCAGTTAAGGGCTTTAATAGATTGGCAATGTTTGGAATAAAGTGTCTAAAAAAGTTAATTCTGCCAATAAAACTTTGCAATCCCCTTTTGTGTTTTCGCAAAGATAAATCTAGAATTGCAAGGATTCTTTCAAGATCTGTTGTTGTACCCTCCTTTGAAACTTGATACCCTAAAAGCTTACCCTCATGAATTGCAAAAACTAATTTCTTAGGGTTAAGAGAGATTCTAAACTCTCTGCATCTTTGAAGCACTTGCCTTAAATGGCTTATATGATGATCAACCATTTTGCTGTAAATAGTGACATCATCTAAGTAAACCAAAATAAATTTGTACATCAAATTTTTAAAAGCCATGTCCATAGATTTTTGGAATGTGGCCTCTGCATTGGATAAACCAAATGACATCCTTTTGTATGCCATTGTTCCCCATTTGGTGGTAAATCTATTTTAAATTGATCTACTTCCTTTCCTAATACCTGATTATAACCATAATACCCATCTAGAATGGAAAACCTTTCAGAACCGGAAACATACTGCAAAATTTGTTCCATTGATAGAAGTGTAATACCCCAAAAATGGACTATAGGTTCATTAACCTCTCACATCCTCAAATCGAATGAAATCGACATCAAAGTCCTAACCTAGGGCACATCTGCACATTAGTTTATAAAAAAATGATTATCTTAATTCTGCATCGAGGAATATTTGTGAAATATTCCTAATTGTCCTAATTATCTTTAATTGAATATTATTTGGTGATAAATCATATTTATCCTAAAATTTGATAAATTGAATATTCTAAATATTTAATTAATTATATTTAAATATATTTATTCCTAATTATATTATTTAATTTTGACAATACATCAAAAATCCTATGAATAATTAGTTGGATTCTTATTTAATTGATTAAATCCAATTGTCAATATTTAATGATATAGTTTGGAATAAAAGTTTGATTTAATAATTGATTAACCCATAAATTAGTTGTTTTAATTAAAAAATAGTTAAGTTGAGGATAAATCACTTTTATTATTAAATTAATTCATATTAAATCATGCACAATCAGAAAAGCAGTCAACTCTAAATCAATAAACTAATTCAATTAGTTATCTTTTTTGAACTCAACATCCAATTTTGAGTTAAAAAGTGATTTAAAGTTTTTATTTAAGTTAAAAGTTGTTTTTTGCATGATTTTATGAGTTAAAATATTTCTAATTTCTTGTTAACTGAAAAATCAACTTGAGTTTATCAAGAGTGATTTATGGCTTTTCTCAATGAATCTTCAAACTTTGGATTTCTATATAAACAAATCTCAGCCCTTCACAAAAGAAAAAGGCTTTCAGATCACAAAAAAACCATGCTTTCAGATCACAAATTTTACATACTTGGAGAATCAAGCTCTTGCGAACAGGCGATTGTGAGATTTTTGCAACTTTTCAATTCATTACTTTCAATCCATTCATAGCATTCATGGGATTGTTAGATTAGAATTGCAATTCATTTTAATCCATTTTAGATTAATTTCACATAAGTTTTTCATCATATTGCATAGAAAACAAAAAAAGAAGAAGATTAATTTGCATTCATATTTCATTGCTTTCATCATTTTAAATCCTTCATTTAGGTGTTGCATTGTCACTGATCTCGGTCATAATCTGAGAATACCATACTCGCACCTACTAGAAGGTAGTAAATCGCCTGGTTAATTCTGTTTATTTCATATTACAGATTTCTGACATATTAACCAATAATGTTTTATTGAAGTGTTGTGTCCACAACTAGGTACAAATTTCACACACACATTTCTGGCACCCACTGTGGGGCAACCAACCTTTACATGCTAGTTTTGGTTATTTCTTGGAGCTAACCCCCTTGTGCAGATTTTCTTGGAGACTAAAACCATAAATTTTCAAAGATTTGATCATATCTCCCAAATGGCTTGGATTTTCAGTCTGAAATTATTTTTGTAGGTTGTTGACATATCAGGAAAGCTTCAATAAAAAAATTAGAATTTTATAAGATATTTTGAATTTTTAATAATTTTTTCTTTATTTTTCATAAAAAAATAATTTTAGGTGCAAATCAGCATATTTTTTGGAAATTTTTACATTTTCAAAAATCTCTTTAAATTATACAAGGGGTCCATTATTTGTGTTTAAATTTGGATGCAATATCATAGATCAAATAGTCGATTTACAAAAACTGGTCTATTTTGGTAAAATGGGTCTCTAAGGCACAAATGAAGAGATTTTTCTAAAATTTTTACATTTTTGGAAAGCTCTCTATTTTTTAGTTGGGGTCTCTATTTTTCATTTCTATTTTTGTGGCCGAAATTATATCAAAAAAATTAGATCTTGTTGACTAGGTCAAATGCAAAAAAAATAAAATTTTGTGATGGGTATGCACTTATTTTTCACATGGTTCAATGCATGATATGAGTTGTAATTTGGATTATTTGCTGGTTATTATTTCTCCTAACAACTTGTTTTTAGATCTAACCCTAGGGTTTGCATATGTTGAATATATGTTGCATATCTTGTTTGCTTGTTGGAGAGTTCATGGCTTGCTTGCACGGAAGAGCTCAAAAATAAAAATAAGGTAAAATTTGCTAAGTGCATTGCTTTGGACTTGAGGTATTTTATTGAATCTCTATAACATTTAGATTTTGGAAATTAAAATGAACCTCTCACGTGTTTAGCTTGAGTATTTTCTTATTTTCATACATCACACGTTCATTTTGGGTTCTAAAAAGAACATAGATTTTCTTTTTGCGTATCTATTACACATAGTAATTAGGCCCTATGAACACTATTTATGGAGTTTTTAAGAGAGTGGGCTTCATTCACTTGTTTTACATGCAAAACTTTTCTTGAAGATAGATCCCCTTGTAGGTAGGGAGGATACTATTATTATCTCATGGTCTTACTTGGTTTATTCCTCAACTCTGGTCGGTGCATTCTCTCTTGGTCCCACTTAGAGAGCTCGGTAGACATTGTTATTGAAATCATGCACCTTGGTGAGGTGGTTTCAGTCTTAGCATGTTAATTGATCTATTTTCTATATTTTGGTGAAGTGAAGAGGCTAGAGGATTATGCTCTACTCCCTTTTTGGGTAGCATCAGAAACTCAGATCCTTGAATCTAAACTAAGTCCTCATGTGGTCCTTTTTGCGAGTCACCTTATTAGAGAGGGTTAATCGTAGCGAAAATTCCCTTTATTGGGTCAACCACATGGACAAAACCTCAAGTGGTAATAGCCATTTTCATCGTGGTAGCAGCAGCTGCTATATAAATGTCCTTGTGGAAGAAATCTCCACATGTGTACTCTCTTGTTGGGCTATCAGATCTCCTCAACAGCTCCTAATTGATTAAATTCTCAGACTGTGTCAAAACCTTGGTGCACCTGGATTGGATTTTTCCCTCTTGAGATTACAAAATTTGCAGAGTCAAACCATTACTAAGAACCCTAGTGCAACCAAATTTTTATTTTCTAGGACTATGTGGGTGATTGCAAAAACATTTTGAGAACATAAACAAGTAGAATTCTTAGGGATTAGGAGTATTAAGTCACAATTTCTTGTTCATGTGCAAGGTTTATTTGTCCCTTGTTCATTGTTTGAAGACAACTACTTTCTTGAAATCGCTTGATTTCTATTTTGCGTGCCTGATATATGATACAAATCTATTAAAATGAACAATCTAGCCTTCAAAATTGACCAAAATCTAAAAAAATTGCAAAATCTGAACAAAAATCCTTTATGGAGTCAAAAGTCGTACGAGTTTTCCCAACTGTCATGTCAGAATCCCCCAATTTTTGTACGAGAACCTATACATTGTCGTACGGGTGTTGCCATACAAAACAAGCAAATTTTTATCTTGGTGTCAATTGTCGTACGAGCCTTGTCAACTATTGTGCCAGAGCTAACCCAGACTTGTATGAGCCTGGAGAAAGTCATATCAAAATTTTACAAAGTTGCCAGAAACCTCCATAATTTGTCAGAAATCCAATTTTTACAACCAACTTCCAAATTCTATCAGAAAATTCACTGTGTCAAGAGTAGAGCATAAAACCAAAAGAATCCAGTCAATTTTCCTAAAGTGGTCTCTTGAGTTTGATCCAACCTTTTAATCTATCAATTTGAATCACATTCATCTTGTGTCAAAACCTTGTCAAATCATTTTCAATTCAATCCAACAAAATGACTAAGTGTTGCGAGCTCATGTTCGCTATATTTTGGGCATCTACTCATACATCTAGGGCATAATATCCTTCATTTACATCCAAATCAATCTTCAACCAATCCAATCTTGACAAGGTTGCGTTATTTGATCTTCTTGAAATAAGTCATTCTTCAGCTGTCTTAATCTCACTTTTTTGATTCACCTAAGGTTAATGGTGGAAACTAGAGCTTCCTCACAATGAAAACAAGGAGAACAACCCAGATTCTCTTTAGTAACATCTTCTGTGATTGCTCAGACATTTCATCAACCCTATGACACAACAAAATTTGTAGAAGATACTCTTGGCAATCTTTACTTGAAAGGTGGTTACGTTACCCCTCTTGTATCAATCCACGGAGGTACTCAATCACCTCCACATCAATCAATCCTTGGTAGTTCTCATTACAACACAATGTCTCAAGCAAGAGGAAACCAAGGATCCCAGGGCCATCAATCTAGTCATGAAGCTCCTGAGTTGACTTCATCTAAAATTGAATGATATAGAAGTGATGAACACTTTCAAAAAATGATGAAACATTTCTTGCAAGAAGAGAAAGAAGCCTACTTCTTGGAGCTAGCTCAACAAGGAGCCAAACTTCCTCCAAACTTTAATGTTGAAGATATCGTCACTCAAGAGGAAGAAACTCCTATTACAGCCATGATGAAATAGATGCATGTTATGCAAGTTAAGCTCAAAAAGCTAGAAAAAGAGAAGGAACCTAAGGAGTTCTCTATGGAGGCCCTATGTCCTTTTTCATTTGATAAAAACTTGTACATGCCACCATTCCCAAAAAGAATGGAGATACCAAAATATGATAAGTATGATGGCAACTCTAACCCTTAAGATCACGTTAGACAATTTTGTACTCAATCTATGGAGTTTATGCATAAACCAACCTACTTAATTTATCTTTTCCCTCGATCTCTGGGAGGGTCAGCTACTCATTGGTTCTCTAAAATGCCTCCAACAATCAAAACCTTTGAGGAGTTAATCAAACTATTTTATCAATAATACGCCTACAACATTCAGCATCCGATCACAATGATCGATATCTGTAATCTAAAGAAAAACTCAGGAGAACCCTTCCTGACTTTCCTCAAATGATGGAGGCAAAAGTTTTCACTCTATGCTTGACCTATTCCGGAAACTAAAAAACTCAAAATCTTCATCAACAATTTGGTGCCGGAACTCAATTATCCTTTGCAAATGCAAAATCATACATCCTTTGATAAAATGGTAGAGAATGCCATCAAGATTGAGAATGTTCTTGTTAAAAAAGGAGACATATCGCTTCATAAGGAAAACAAGTATGAGTCTCGTTCTAGTTCCAACAACAAAGACAAAGGTAAATTCTGGAGCAAGAACAAGAATGTTGTAATAAATGGTGTTGTTGATCATGTCAGTGTCCCATCAAAGGCACCTGCATTCAATCTCACCATGGGCACTCAAGCCATAAAAGCTTCTGAACAAAAGGCATTTGAACCATCTCAAAAGACATTTGAACCATCTCAAAAGTCAAAAGACTATAAACCATTGGTTCTAACACCAAAACGTGAGTTCACTCCTTTGGGTGAGTCCTTAGAATCTTCCATGAAAACTCTATTGGCAAACAAAATCATCATGTTACCTGAGATAAAGCCATTTGATCCTGAAGTTAAACCTAGATGGTGGAAAGAGACCAATTTCTGTGACTTCCATCAAAACAAAGGTCATAAAACCAATAAATGCATATGCTTCAAGCACCTCATACAAGACAACATTGATAATGGAGAAATTGTAATTGACAGTCACAAAATGAACAATGTGTTAGGAATGGGAACACTGAGAGGGGGGGGGGGTGGTGAATTAGTGTTCACTGTATTTTAACTTTTCACTTTAATCTGAATGCTAAATTATAAATGCTTAAGTACTGAATTAAACATTCACATAAACATGAAATCAACACATGACACCAATATGGTTATGGGGAAATCCAAATAGGTAAAACCTTGGTGGGACTTGATACCCACTAATAATCTACACTAGTGTTTTGTGATCCTTGTTAGAAGATCCTTTACCTTGTTAGAAGTAGCTTTACAATGCTTTAAGTATAGTAGACCTTGTTAAGGGTCAGACCCTGTTAGGAGTCTTTTACAATGATCCTTGTTAGGGGAGTGGACTCACTGTCCTAGAGCTCACTGCTCAAATGATGAAGACTACAACCTTCTGAGATTAGATACACACTATATTTGTAGGTGAACTATTCACTATGACACTACTTGTCAGATTAGTTCCTTTGGTGCGCTTATGCTTTGACCTCTAGCAAAGCTCTTAATACATCTTATGCTCACTTCACATACCTCTTCTCTGCTTAACACAACTCTTTTACAACTTCCATGCCGAATACAATGGGTGCACCTTATATTTATGCGCTTATACAAAATACATAAATAGGTTGGCCCTATAACTAATTACAAACAATGTTTCCAAATGAATTGTCTTAAGCGTGCTTACAATTATACATGTACATAAGTCGATAACCTAAATACAATGGGCACATAACATTTACAACATTAATTTATAATCGCAAACCAAAATAGTTACTATCGGCTCTATGCTCTGTTCTCTGCTAGCACACATTGGCTATGAAAATTTAATTGACTGTAAATTTAATAAGTAGAATTCTTAGGGATTAAGAGCATTAAGTCTCTAACTATCCCAAGTTATTGATGGCAACAAAGGAATATGACCAAGTCTCTAACTGTCCCTTTACACAAAACTTTTTGTCTTCTATACATTTTATACAAACTCTTATATCTCCCTATACATATATGTACTCCATATTCTATACAACCCCCCCTTTGACATTAATGACAAAGGTGCATCAAAATTTTTATCTACATACACTTATTGAGGGAAAACATCTAGATATGCAATCTCAAGTTTCTGGATCTCCTTCTTCCAAAAGGTTATTAGAGAATTGATTATCTGTAGATGGGTGCATAATGCATATTGAAGCTTCTCCATCTTCTCCAAGTCTATGCTCAAACCTTGATCATAGGTTATCATTGTCACATCAATCTCCTTTATGTTTTGACTAAGAATGTTTAGAGAGGGTGCAAGAGCATTCCTCAATTGAGTCTGTCTAGACCTTATCTTCTCCATTTCTTTCTCTGCCTTCTTGATTATGTCCAACTGACCTTGATAGACATTGTTGCACATGTTCACATCATTGGATGTGTCTAGCACTGAAATCTTCACCTTCTCAATCATTGCCTCTGCATCTTTGATCTTCTTAAGATGGGCATCAATGAACTTATCCTGATCCATGGATTCTGCAATGACTTTCCTTCCTTGATCTACAAATTCCTTTAATGATGCCTGAATAGACTTAAGTGAGGTCAAGTCTAGTGCAAAATTACTCATCAGTTCATTGAGTCTCTTCTTTAAGTATTTCTCCTCTGCTACTGTGGTCACATTCTTCTAGGCTTGAAAAATTTACTTTGAGCTGAGAGCTGACTGTGCTCACATCATCAACTAAATGTACATTTTCCATCTTCTTATCCTCTGGCAGAAAAATGTTCAAAATATTTAGTAATTCCACTAGGAGAGGATTTCTCATTACTTGTTTCTCCTTGGCCTTCTCCATAGCTAGGACGCTGAACTTAATCAGGTTTTCTTCCTTCTAGGAGTCCAAACTATTAGTGTCAGGTGTGAAACTTGACAACAATGCTGAAGAGGGAGTGATGGGAGTGCTATTCATCACCTCTTGCTTCACCTTGACCAAATCAACAGAAGATTCATCTTTTTTTTTTTTCTACCTCTACTCATTCTTTCTTTTCTTCTTCTTTCTCATTAGATATATCTTCTATGATTACTTCTTCTTGCTGAGTGGGAGGGATATTGCTGGATAGGATTTCTGCTTCCTCAGTGCTGAAAAATGCTTCCTCAAACTTGTCTAACTCCTTATTAGTAGCCGCCATGGCTATTTCCACATTATCTATGATAATTGTGCTATCTTTGGGTGATTCTGTCATGGGCGTAGACCGATCTACTTCTATTTGAGTTTCTGCTAAGGGAGCTAAGTCTTGAGGACCTATCATTGGTACATTAGTGGGCTCTGTCACTTTATCTTCCTTGGTGGGTGCATGAGTGATGGGCATAGTAGGTGGTTTGATCTGTTGTTCTAACAACACCTTCTCAAATTCTTTTTCTATATCCTTTTTTATCAACTCATAGTCCTTGTTCATGATATGAAGAGTTCTCATTTTTGTCCTTAGGTGTGGCTTCACCAGATTCAATATTAGCTCCATTTATTCTTTAGAACATACTGGTAGAGTATCTTCTAATACTTTTTCTCTTATTCTTAGATCTTCCTCATTAGCTTGTCTCTTTAGGTGTTCTAGAATGTTCCATACATTATCTAGAATTTCTATTTTCAATTCAAGAACTATCTTCTTGAACTTTATCATATGCTTGATAATCATACCATGAATTTTTGATTTATCAATCTCACTATATGATTCATAGAACTTCCCTACTTGATCAATTCTTCCTTCATCAACAATTCTTGCATTCAAAACTTTAAGACTAGGTCTGAAACCTGCCTGAGGAGGTGCTTGAGTATTTTTCTTTCTCCTTAATGCTCACAAGGATGGATGAATAAAGCTAGCTTCTTTCTTCCTTTTTAACAAAGGCTTATACTCCAGAGGAGTATCTTTGGGCGCAGAAGGAGTACTATCTTCTTTATCCTTATGATTGTCATCTTTCTCAATTTTTATCTTTTTCACCTTGGGATCTTCTTGTTCTTCTGTTGTGCTCTTCAATTCTAGGGATATATTCTCATCCCTTGCTTTATCAAGGTCTTCTTGTGATAAACCATGTATTCTTAGGATCTCCAATGTGACCTTTGCAACCTTTCTTTTTGTTGCAGCACTGTTCACCTTAGCATCAACTTCTCTAGTTTTCTCTTCATAGGTTTCCCACCTAGGTTCATTGTCATCCTTAGGGGCTGATAGAAATACCTATGCATAAGCTTCAAGAACTTGTTCTTCAACCTCATACCCGAGTGGATGAATCCACTTAGTTCTAGGTTCCATAGCTTCCATACATGTAGTATCAATCTCCACCATGAAGCATATTATATCCTTATATTTCTCTACAATACTCTCAAGAATCTTGTACCTAATCTGCATCCTTTCTCTGAAGGTCTTCAATTCCAAAGTGATGTAATCTCTTAGTGTGCTTTCTATGGATGCCTTGTTTGATATCTGTGGCATGGTAGGAATGGACTTGTCTAGATACAAGTCTGACACTTTACCAACTATATGAAGGTACATATAGATGATTAGGGACCCAAACCTGAATACCTTAGTCTTGTCATGTTTGATAGCTTTGATATTGTCTATCAACTATGCACACAAGATCTAACACAAGTTGAACTCTCCATCTTCTTGCACAAGACAGATGGCTGCTAGAATAGTGCTCGCATACACACTATTCATCCTGTTGGTATGATGAAATCTATAACCCAATATCATTGATATCAACTTGATGTCTGGTTGATCTATAGGCTGAATGGTCATGCCGTGCTTATCACTTCTAGATTTACACACATGCTCCACTATTTTCCTGACATCCTTACCCACAGGAAGGATGGCGCCTATCTTAGAAAGGCCTGTCACTTCAAATTTTCAAACTTGAGTTTCATTAACAATCAACATGTGTGCTCTTGCACAAAGGTTCCTATATACTCCAATAGCTTAAGTCCAAAGGTACATACTCTGAGGATGAGTATACTAGCCACACAGGGGTCTAGAGCTAAACTAGCTCCCCTTATGACCCTAAGGGCCATATATGCAGATGTAGAGGGTGCGTCCACTTGGGATGCATCCAATACATTATCAAAAATGTTTTCCTTCTTTCCTTTTGACCAAATCAAGCTCACATCATCTGAGGCTTTCACAAACTTGACTTCTGCTTCAGAATCCAAAACTAGTTTTTTGACCTTTTTAGGGCTTTCCTGACCTTGCGTTCTTGATCTACAGAACCTTGAGGTATGTCCAACCTTGTTTCAGGTGTGAAAAATCACTAGAGCTCTATTATTCCTTGGCGCATTGACACGAGTCACCACTCTGCATGTTTTGGCTGAGTGACCATTATAGTTACATATTTGACATGTGACATTCTGAGAGCTTCTTGCATTGGTCTAATTCTAATTTTTTTGATCTTGCTAAATCCTGTTCTTCTAACTAGTCTTGCAATTTATTGCTCTATGACCAAATCTATTACATGTATAATAGTAACCATTGAAAGGTTTTACCTCCGTACAGTTCCTTGCAATGTGTCCATGCAAAATAGGTGCATTCTACAGGCTTGTGCTCATTCTTAGGAGGATCACTATTGTCTTTGGTTTGATCTTCAGTCTTCTCATCATTAGTAGAGTTCTTTTGTGAATCCTATCTTGCTTGCATATTGTCAATTTGATTTTGTGCTTCATTGTACTGAATGCAGCTAGTGTCTCCTTTGATTCTTCTTGCATACAACTGTGATTCTACCAACTCAGCACTGGTATGTAATTTGTCAATATGATCCTTTGACTTCTTCAATTTAGATTCCAAGCTCTCTTTGATATTCTTTAGCTCCAAGATTTCTAAGTTAGCTTCCTTTAGTTCTTCATTCAGTTGAAGGTTCTCCTTGACTTGTTCATTGTAGACATCTTGATTGTTCATCAGTTTGTCATCTAATTCTTCAAGCTGACTTAACAAGGATGCATTTTCTTCACTCAAATTCTTGACTTTTTCTTCAAGTTCACTATTAGAGAATCCTTTCAAATATTTTCTTAGTCTTTTGATAACTAATTGAGGATCACTGACTTTTTCTTTTAGTTCTTCAATTTCTCTTTTTGAATTGTCTAGGTCTTCAAGAGATGCTTCAAGATTCTTCTTCAAATGTTTCATATCTGCTTTGTCCATGATATCCTCAAGTGGTTAAACTTCTTTGCTAAGGACCAGAGCTCTGATACCAATTGTTAGGAATGGGAACACTGAGAAGGGGGGGGGGGGGGGGTGAATTAGTGTTCACTGTATTTTAACTTTTCACTTTAATCTAAGTACTAAATTATAAATGCTTAAGTACTAAATTAAACATTCACATAAACATGAAATCAACACATGACACCAATATGGTTACGGGGAAACCCAAATAGGTAAAACCCCGGTGGGACTTGATACCTACTAATAATTTGCACTAGTGTTTTTTGATCCTTGTTAGAAGATCCTTTACCTTGTTAGGAGTAGCTTTACAATGCTTTAAGTACAGTAGACCTTGTTAAGGGTCAGACCCTATTAGGAGTCTTTTACAATGATCCTTGTTAGGGGAGTGGACTCACTATCCTAGAGCTCACTGCTCAAATGATGAAGGCTATAACCTTCTAAGATCAGATACACACTATATTTGTAGGTGAATTTTTCACTGTGACACTGCTTGTCAGATCAGTTCCTTTGGTGTGCTTATGATTTGACCTCTAGAAAATATCTTAATACATCTTATGCTCACTTCTCATACCTCTACTCTACTTAACGCAACTCTTTTACAACTTCCATGCTGAATACAATGGGCGCACCTTATATTTATGCACTTATACAAAATACATAAATAGGTTGGCCCTATAACTAATTACAAATAATGCTTCCAAATGAATTGGCTTAAGCGTGCTTACAATTATACATTTACATAAGTCAGAAACCTAAATACAATAGGCACATAGCATTTACAACATTAATTTATAATCACAAACCAAAATAGTCACTGTTGGCTCTATGCTCTGTTCTTTGCTGGCACACACTGGCTGTGCAACTTTAACTGACTGTAACTTTCACATCTTTGCATATCTACTTATGTGCTCTTAGACTAAGCATAAGTATAGTGTAACAACCTTATCTTCTAGGGTTCATACCTTAATTCATCCGTACACATGTGCGCTGATGCTCTGAGTCTCTGGTACTCTATATGCTATCTAGTCTTCAACACTTAACTGAGTTCTGATCTTTACACTTAGTGCGTTGACTCCAAACTACTATATGACTTTGTTGCCATAATGACAACACTTTATCTAGTCATATATCTCAGTATAGACAAATTTCCAACACAATGATCATACAACATTCATGGAACCATTTCTGAAACATGGTCAAGAAGATTCACCTTCTCAACCTAACATCGGTGCTAAAGTCAATTATGCCTACTTTGGAAACAATGCTATCATAAACATGGTTGAACCATGCCTATTTGAACATTGCAATGTCATCACTATTGTGAGAAAAGATAGATATAATCTATCAGCTAATGCAGTAACTTGATCACAAGCTTACGTACACCTACAAGGACAAAACTTGGGTTCATCAAATGCCCCTGAGGTACCTTTCAATCTTTCATTTGCTTCTAAATAGAGGGCTACCTCAAAATCATCAACTTCTAAAGATATGAGACTAAAATCATATAGTATTGTCCAAAAACTCCAGCATACCAATGCAAAAATATCCATGTCTGAGTTGCTTCGGATATCTCCTGCTCATAGGGTTATTTTGGATAAAGCTCTGCTCGGTTCCAATATTCTTGACAATCTTGATCTAGAAAGATTCCAAAATATGGTTGGTCATCTAACATCACCCCAGTATATCTCCTTTTCTGAAGAAGATGACAATTCATTAACTCATCCGCATAACCAACCCTTGCACATTGAAGTCTTGATCCAAAACCATCGTGTCAAACGTGTGTTGATAGATGGAGGCGCTAGTCTAAATATCTGTTCCTATAAATTAGTCACACAACTAGGAATATTAGAAGATGCTATTGATCCTAAAAAGAAGATAACCATAAAGGCATACGAAGAGCAAGAAATATCTTCCAAAGGAACAATTGTCCTACCTATCAAAACATGACCAGTTATCAAAGACATCACTTGTCAAGTTCTAGATCTTCCTTTGGCTTACAACATTCTTCTAGGGAGACCATGGATACATGAAATGCAAGCTATTCCATCAACATACCATCAATGTGTGAAGTTTCCTTATTATGGATTAGAGTTCACGATCCCAGATGATATATCCACATCTTGTAATGCCTTGAAAGAAAGTGCTGACAAGCTCATTCCACATAATAGAGAATCTTTCCTCAAGCACACAGATATTGCATCTACATCCAAGATGGAAGACATTTCCAAAGAAGTCAAAATTAAGGACACAAGTATGGGAGAATACACAATAGAACCATTCCTATCTCTCACATCTCTCTCGTTGTCCCCAAAATATTATGGAAAACCTTCAAACAAGGTGAAACCTACAGCTAAAGAATCCCAAGTCATATTTAATGGAAGTTTTATCACAAAAAAGTGTCCAAGAAATAATCTGATGAGGAAGAAGCTATATTAGCATGGTTATACAAAGATGAGTCTCAATCCCAGACAGTTCAAAAATGTGACTCTAAAATACCTAAAACCCCTGTTAAATCTTATGGACCAGGTCACAAACTTATGTCTAAAATGGGATACACTGGAAAAGGACCTCTAGGAACAACAAGAAAAAGCATTATAAACCAGTTGAACACTATGGAAGGATGACCAAATATACTATAGGCCTGGGATATCAAAAGAAGCCTTTTCATCTCAGCAAAAATTCTTCACATGTCTTAGAATAGATTGAACCATCAATAGAAATTCAACTAAAGGAAGAAATACCAAAATCAGATAGTGATGATTCAGACACCACTGATCTTATTCCTTATGAACATTTACCTCAAGAAATACTAGATCTTCTTAAAGATGAAGAAAAACCTAAGGATAATATCAATGTGATAGATACACAAGAACCTACTACTAAGCAGGAAGAAGGTAAACCAATTATAATAGCTGAACATTTGGGACATTCTAGTGATTCTGAGATAGATTCCCATGAATATGAATTCCAATTAGAATTTGAAGGAAATCCTACTTGGGGGATTCATCCTAACTTCACACATGTTCTTAATTTTCCAAGAGATCTAGATGATGAATCAAATGACTATGAAGGGGGAGAAATTCTAGAAGAAGATGAGTTGATTACTGAAAAACACATTGATGTCATTCACCAATATTCACCTAAATTTGATGTGAGTCTAGAGTGAAATGAAAAAATTAACAAGTCTGATCCACCTACTACTGAAGTGGAATCCAATAATGACATTGAAACTATTCATGAACTAAACATTCTGAGTGGTAATTTCACCTTCAAATTTGAGAGTCAGGTTAGGACTGTTATACACTAAGTTTGCACCCTTGTTTCAAGCTCTCTTGGTCTTGATAACTTAGTATAACATGGGAATCATCTCCAGGTTGTGGGAACTATGCTAACTGAGATGAGACCTCCAGATTCTAGGCTGGTTCCTCTTGGATAATCACCTTAATTTTCTTCTTGACAAGAAAATGAATTCTTGAGGGGAAAAGGAATAGGAGTGCATAAAAGGGAAAATAACTGAAAGAAAATTATCCTACTAGGTGATACACCAAAAATATGGTATGAATTGTAGTATGGAGGATGAAGTTAGTGCATGAACTTAGGTCTAGGAGATCACAACTTACTGAATAGGCTTGCATCAATACTTCATAGAAGGGTCTGCAAACAAACATTCACTTCTGCAACTAGGTATAGGACTAAGATAGATTTTTAGGTGGTTGAAGAATACCCACAAGATCATTCAAATCAAAGCATCCACAGGAATACACAAGAATTTTAGAAAGAAAGAGGGATTAGGAACCCTAAGATATCACTGAAAACATGCTTATATTGAACTCAATAAGAGAAAATTCAGACAAGAAGGGATAGGGACAAAAAGAATGTCACAAAATACCTTTGCAATATCTAAAGTTCCAATGAAAGTTACAAACTGTAGAAAGTTAGAGGGCAAAAAGAATGCCTCAGATAACTCCTTAGAGAGAAAATTCTCTTTTACAATTGCCAACTCTAAGCTTCAAAAAGCTCCAAAAAAAATAAAATACATCTCCTTTTGCATGCAGGTAGGAGAAAAACCTAATTAGGGTTACATATGATTTGACATAAAATAATCAAAAACCCTAATTCTGTCATGTTCGATCATAAATGTGTCTTTGAAAGTATCTTGACTAATCAGATCTCATATTTCCATGTCCATCCCTTTACTATATCTACCTACAGACAAGCCGCCTTGACCTATCTACCTTCTAAAACTTGGCCTTACCATGAATGCTAAAATTTGGTCTAGGTTTGATTTGTATTTCGAAGTACAGGAGGCCATAGGTGGCACCACCTTGATATTTCTTTGGCGCGAGAATACCTACATGGTACTTGAGAAATCAGCAAGCGACAGCCATCAGATATTCTTCATCATCCTCCCAACTAAAACTATCCTGAGAACATAAATTTTGAGCTACCCTTTTGTTGCTCATGGCCCGCTAGATCAAACATTGGCAAAAACCCTGTAGAAATATTCAAATTTGAAAAACAACAGCTAGTAGGCTCAGTTTTAAAATGCGACCATCGATATCAATCTTTCTCGATAGATGAATGGCCTAGATCACCTTTGTAATAGTCACAAGCCCCTTGAAAAGTCATCAACCACATCACTAGTCGGAACCAATGAAAAAAAACATGTCAACACGACTAGCACCTCAGATGGCAGAAGAATCTTGATTCTGCATCAGACGGTGGTCACATGATCGCATGAGCTCAGAAGATTCCTTGCGATCATGTGACAACCATAGATCTTCATTAACTACCACCTCACTTAAGATACTCAGATCCACTGACAAATCCCTATCATCACTCTACCGACCAATCAGAAATGAGCACATTGGACTACGAGGACCCACCTGATAGAGCCCTGGTAATAAAATAGAATCAACGACTGGCGTATGATCTCATGGGCTAAGAATATTCCATGTGATCATACAAAAACCATGTTGGATAAAATTGTTTGAAGGAGATTATTGGATTAATTATGTGTTGTCTTTGATGTCACACAAATGTCATATCAATTATCATGCTCAGTCGGTCAACAAAGTAGTTCCTAGTGTTTACTGAGCTCAGTCGGTTAGCAAGGTGGTTTTATGTGTTTATCAAGTTCACTCAGTCTCCAAAGGATGTTGCAAAATTTGTAGTGGTAACCGAGTTCACTCAGTCACCAAAGGAAATCTTTTCAGGATTAGTGTTTACCGAGCAAGGTCCGCCCAGTAAAGAATTTTGTTAATTTGAGGAATAAAGTTTGTTTATTCAAGCCGACTATGGTAATGATTAGTAATAATTATTAGTGCCGACTTGACAATGTGAATGGATAATCCGAATGGTATATATATAAGGTCAAGTTGTGAATTCAAGTGTGTGCAAGTGGAAAAGAGTGCAAGTGTGGAAGTTTGTGAGCGAACATGCAAATCATTTTGAAGGAAAGTGTGAGTGAATTTTGAAGGATGGTTAGATATCCTTGAGGAGCAGTAGAGATATATTTGATTAGGAAGGATCTAGTGAAGCAGAATAGAGATCTATAATCAGCAATTCAGTTGCATCATTATTCAGGTCATTTCATTGTTACTTTCTTACCATTGTAGCAGTGATTTCAAAATCTCTTAACCGAGTTGGTTTAACAACCATTTTGTAAATCCTCTAACAAGGTGACAGTTCTATTGAATTGTTCAAAGACCTCTTACAAGGCCACTCCTAACAGGGTGATTAAATCCTCTAACAAGGTCACACCTAACAGTGTGTTTTGTAACCTTTTACCGGGTTGGCTCCTAATAGGGCATCACTTCAGAAGAGTGAAAAATAGTAACTAGTTACATTGGTGGTTTTTCCCATATTGGGTTTCCATGTTAAATCTGGTGTCTCTTGTGTTCATGTTATTTTCTTTATGCATGCATGTTAATCACTGATGAATGCTTAAGAACAGTTATAATTAATACTCACTGCAATAACCGAGTTTCAACATTTCTCTGTATGTTTACCGAGTGACAACAGTAAATGAATTAATAAAACATCTAAGGGATCTGTGGTAATATTTTTGTGGTTAATTGATTCACCCCCCCTCTCAGTTACTCCATCTATATTTCCAACAAGCGATTAGATCCAAAGTTGAGACAGCACATTGGGCCCCCTCTAACATGGCACCACATCACCAGCCTTCGACCAATTACAAGCGTACACCTCAGAGTACGTGGCAGTGGACCCACTGACATAGAAGTGCTACATTATGATGAAGATCAAGGACCCTCATTACATCACAATGTTAACCTTCGAGCACATCTCCTTGACGGTGTAGTGACAATCATTGATCATGCACAAACTTTAACTGCCACAGAGCTGAGACCACCAAACAAAACTGTAACTGCTCACTGAGTCGTAGGATGTTAAGGAATAAACTGTCAAGAATGAGAGATCTTGCAACCAGCTAGAAAATAAAGCGCATGTGAAGAAATGGACCCTTAAGTGACCAAAAAAGGTAATGGTGAAATATAACAGGCTAAAGGGTTTTGAGGGTTTTTTGGCTCCAATGGCTAGATTTTCAAATTAAAGGCTTGCAGACCAGGGAGTTAAACAATTTGCAGGGACCAAAGGAAAAACACAAGGCCATGAAATTTCCTCAAGGTGTTCAATAGGATGCAGAATATTGTATGGATCCCAGCCTAGGGCCAAGATTGAATAGATAGGAAATTTTGGACAACATTTTGGTGATTTCTATTGGATGTCAGCCTGCTAGACATTGAAACCAGTGGCCTTAATGCCAATCCATTGGGCATAGGAGTCATCACTTAGACACAGAGCCATGATAGAGAGACAAACCTGGAACCAAAGGAATAAAACTGTGCACAAACACTTCTTGGAAAATAGGGAACAACTAACGTAGAAAGCAAGGAAAGAAAATAGGAAACATATTCACAGAGATTTACAAGGAAGGATTGACCTCAAAGCAAGGCTTCAAGTGGAATCCATTAATTGGAATAGGCAAGGCATCTCCTTCAAGAGTTGATAGCTGAAAAGAATTAGGCCCCTTGCATTTTGTAATAACAAATGGTCCACCCCAGAAGGAATCAAACTTTGTATGTCTGCCAGGCTTTGATCTAAATTCATCCCACTTGAGAACTACATCTCCAACTTTGAAGTCTCTAGCCCTGGCTCTTCTGTCAAAACTTTTCTTTGTCTGAACCTGAAAAGACTCCATATCTTTCATGGATTTGTCTCTGAGTTCTTCTAACTCCATTAGCTGAGCATACCTGATTTGTAAGGGATTTCCTTCTTCAAATAGGGCATATTGAGTGGCCAAGTCCAAAGCTGGCAATTCAGTTGAAATGGACAACTTAGCCTCTCTGCCATATACTAACACATAAGGAGAATTCCCAATGATCTTCTTTGGGGTAATCCTATCTAACCATAAGGCAGACTTCAATTTAGTATGCCAATCTCTCTAGTTATCCTGCAAAGTCTTCTTGATTATCTTAATCAAGTTCTTATTAGTTGATTTTGTCAAACCATTGCCTTGAGGGTCATAATTTGAACTTGTATTTAGATAGATACCATTTCTAATTGCCCATTTTGAAACTTTAAGGCTTGTGAATGCCAATGCATTATCTGATATTATGGAGTTTGGAGTGCCAAATCTATGAATTATATCATCATAAAAACTTAAGACAACACTCTCATTTGGTTCTTTTAAGGAAACTGCCTCTATCCATCTAGTGAAATAATCTATCGCAATGATTATCCACTTATGTCCTACACTAGATGGAGGATTGATCATGCCAATGAAGTCTATTCCCCATCTCATGAATGGTTTCTCTATTTTGACTGGCTAAAGGGGCAGAGCTGCAAGCCTTTCTTTTCCTGCAAACATAGCACATTTGATACATTTCCTCACATAATCATGGATATCCTTAAAGATAGATGGCCAATAGTATCCAGCCCTCATGATTTTAAAAGTAGTAGTCCTAGGAGAAAAATGACCTCCAGAAGGTCCATCATGAAATTCAAACAAGACATCAGCTATCTTTTCTGAATCAATACATCTTAAAAGGAAACCATTGTGATCCTTTCTAAAAAGAACTTCATCTATCAGCACAAAAGGAATAGATTGTAACCTATAATATCTTCTTTTTGCTAAATCTAGGCCTGTAGGGCATTGTCCTGTCTTTAAGTAATGAATCATATAAGGAAATCAACTTGATGCCTTGGCATGTTCCTCTATAGAATGCACAACCAGAGATGCATCTGCTTGTTCTAATTTCTTTGAACTTTCATCCTCTACCAAATGCTCACAAAGACCTCTTCCTCTAACCAGCTTGGTGGTTTGGATATCAATGTCATACTCCATTACTTTGGTAATCCAACTAGCTCTTTTTTCATTTAGGTCCTTGGAAAGAAAAAATTCTTTGACACTTGGATGAGTAACCTTCAAGTGTACCTTGTTATGGGTCAATAGATATCTGAACTTTTAAAGAATTTTTACCACAACAAGTACATGTTTCTCTACAAAAGAGTATCTTTGTTCATACTCTTCTAAACCTTTGCTGAAGAAGGCAATAGGCTACTCCAACCCTTCTGAATTTTCTTGAGTCAGCATTACAGATATAGCATCATGACCTCCATAAGCATAAAGGATAAAATCCTTACTGAAATTTGGGTTTAATAGAGCAGGAGCTTCTGTTAAGGCTTCTTTGATGGCTTGGAAATTAGCTTTTCCTTCTTTAGTCTAGCTGAAATTTGAACTCTTCTTCAACATGGCTATCAAAGGCTTTAATAAATCTGCAATATTAGGCTAGAAACACCTAACAAAATTAATCTTTCCTATAAAAGATTGGAGACTTTTCTTATGATGTGGCAATGGTAGCTCTATGATGGATGCAATCCTCTCAGGGTCTATTGTAATTCCTTTCTTGGATACTATATATCCTAACAACTTTCCTTCATGAATTGCAAACACACATTTCTTGGGATTAAGAGATATTCCAAACTCTCTACATCTTTCAAATATTTTCCTCAGATGTCAGATATGATCTGCTTCATGTTTAGAATAGACAGTTATGTCATCTAGGTAGACCAGTACAAACTTATACATGAGGCTTTTAAAGGCCATATCCATTGCCTTTTGAAAAGTAGCACCTGCATTTGACAAACCAAAGGGCATCTTTTGATAAGCCATGGTTCCCCACTTGGTTGTAAATGCAGTCTTGTATTGATCCTCTTCATTAACTAAAATTTGATTGTATCCTGAATAGCCATCCAATAATGAAAATCTCTCAGATCCAGAGACACATTGTAAGATTTTCTCCATAGAGGGTAATGGATGGTGGTCTTTTAAAGAGGCCCTATTAAGATCCCTGAAGTCAACACATAACCTCAACTCCCCATTCTTCTTCCTTATAGGAACAAGTTTGGAAACCCAACTAGTATGCTTGATGGGGTAGATGATACCACTTTCTATCAATTTGAGCACTTCTTTATGCATAAGTGGCTCAAGCTTGGGATTAACAGGCCTTTGTTTTTGCCTTACTCGCTTGGCATTAGGCTCTAATTCAATAGTGTGATGAGAAAGGGATGGATTAAAAACTTTGAGGTCTTCATATTGCCATGCAAAAACATCACTCAATTCTTTAAATAATTGGGTATAAGCCTACTTTTCTAAATCAATGTTTACTTTTCCAAATTGTAAACTTTTGCTTGGTTCCAACTCTAATTCAACACAATGTTCTTGTTGAACTACCAGGCCAACTTTATTCTTCTTAACCTGGTCATCCTTGTTGAAGACAATGTCTAAGGTGATGAGACCTCTAGGCATTTTATTAGACTTAAGTTGTATCACTTGATCACCATAATTTTGCAATAGCCTATCTTGGCTATGCTTTGAGAAGACATCTTCCTCAAACAAGAATTGTAGAATTTGCTCATCATTGTCAAACACTTGCCAATTAGTATCATTGTTAGGGATAGAAGGTCTAACAATCACTTTTATATGCTATTGGGTCTCCTCCTTTGAAATACTATTAGGAATTTCATATTGAGATCCAATAGTAGCTAATCTAGCTACATTTTGATTTAGCTTTCTAGGGATAACAACAATATTGAAAGCACAAAAGTCTTCAATTGCATCCCAACTCTATGTTTGTATGCTTTCAAGGTGTCATTTTTTGTTGCACTTATCCCTCTCACTTGGCTAACTACTAACTCACTATCACCATAAACTTTTAAGGCCTTAAGCCCTCTTTTCCTAGCCCACTCCAGTCCATTCACAAGGCTTTCATACTCTGCAGTGTTGCTAGTGCAAGAGAAATTGAATATGAAAGCTGTATAGTATCTTTTTCCCTTGGGGACACTAGCATAGCACCACCACCAGAGCCATGTCTATAGAAGATGAGGGACACTTGTCTATCTTGAATGTGTTCTTTGATGAAGTGATGATGGAGAGAAATGTGCTTAGATCTTTCATGGTAAACTAGATTTTTTGCTAAGGCAATTGCACTTTGATTATAAAGGTGTGGGTTCTTGTTGAGGTAGACCCAAATCTTCAAGTATTATTCTAAGCCATATAGCTTCTTTAGAGGTACTAGTGCATCCTTTATATTGAGCCTCAGTAGAACATAATGAAACTAATTTTTTATTTTTACTTTTCCAAGAAATTGCACCTGAACCAATTAAAAAATAGTAACCACTAGTGGATCTCCCATGATTAGGGTCACCTCCTAGATCTGAATTAGAATAACCTTTAAGAGTAAAATCAGCATTAGCATCATAAAATAAAGCATAATTTAGAGTACCTTTAATATACCTTAGGATTCTTTTAGCAACTTTTAAGTGAGATTGTTGAGGTTTAGACATGTATCTAGAAACTAAGCCTACACTATAAGATAAATCAAGTCTAGTGAGGGTTAGATAAATTAAACTACCTACAAGTTCTCTATAAGAAGTAGCATCTATGACAGGAGATTGCATATCTATCATTAACTTAGTTCCTAAATCACAAGGAATAGAGACATCATTAGCATTAGTCATATCAAATCTTTGTAGGAGATCTTGAGCATACTTAGATTGAGAAACAAATATACCATTAGAAGTTTTCCAAATTTGCATGCCTAAGAAGTAGTGCAAGATGCCTAAATCGGTCATTTGAAAGTTTTGATTGAGTTGAAATTTAATTTCAGAAAGTAAAGGAGTAGAGGTAGAGGTAAGGATTAAATCATCAACATATAAAATAATAATAACAATGTCATTTTCAGTATGCTTAATGTACAGGTTTGGATCATTTTTACTTCTATCAAAACCTTGAGAAATGAAGAAGGAATTGATTTTAGAGTACCATTCTCTAGGAGATTTCTTTAAACCATAAATAAACTTCTTGAGTTTACAAACTAAATGTTCATTACCTTGTTGAATAAAACTAGGAGGTTGAGACATATATTTCTTCATGCAAATCACCATTTAAGAAGGCACTTTTAACATCCATTTGGTGAATAGGCCAATTCATTTTAGTAGCTAAAGCAAGAAAAACTTTAATGGTAGGCATTTTAGCAATAGGAGAAAAGGTTTCATTATAGTCTATTCCTTCAATTTGAAAAAAGCCACGTGCAACTAGTCTAGCCTTAAATTTACTAATTTCATTATTGGAATTTAACTTAGTTTTATATAACCATTTACAGGAAACTAGATTTTTACCATGAGGTAAAGGAACAAGATCCAAAGTATTATTAGAAATCAAAGAGTCATATTATTCTTGCATAACATTTTTCCAATGAGGTTAATTTTTAGCTTGATCAAAGGTTTGAGGATCATTAGATTTAGAGAGAGAAGTCATAAGAGCATAATTGCAGTAGTTTATCCTTCTAGGTTTAAGTCCACCCATTCTAGAAATGTAATCATCACCTTCATTAAGTAAATCTTTAAACCATTTAGGATTTCTCCTAAAATTAACAGAAATATTACTAGGAGTAAACAAATTATTACCATCATCATCATCATCATCACTGCTACTACTAGAAGGAACAAAATCATTAGAAGGAGTATCATTACTATCTTTATGTTCACCATTATCCTTAGTATTATCCTTAGTGTTAGGAGCAGAAACAGAAGGAACAAAAAAATTAGGAGCAAAAATTTGAGGAGTAGGGTTGAGAGATGGAGGTTGGTCCTCCACAAGAACTATGTTGCTGTGACTAAAATCAGAATCTGAAATTTGAGAACAGTCATGGACACCATTTTCAGCAATGCAAACATCTCTAGCTATGTGAACTTTATTAGTAAGAGGATCATAAACTCTATAACCTTTAGTGTTCTTAGAATAGCTAACAAATATATGAGGTGAGGATTTAGGATCTAACTTTTTTCTTTTCTGTTTAGGTGTGTGAACATAAGTAGTGGAGCCAAAAATCCGTAAATGAGACAAACTGGGTTTTCTTCCTGACCAAACTTCTTCAGGAGTTTTATTTGGAAGGGCCTTATTAGGAGTTCTATTAAGAATATAGGTGGCACATGCCATGGCTTCAGCCCAAAATTTATAATCCATATTTCTAGCATGTAAAAAACCTCTACCCATTTCTACTATTGTTATATGCTTCCGTTTTGCCACACCATTTTGTTCTGGTGTATAAGGAACGATAAGATCATGTTTAATACCAAAAGATCTTAAGTAAGAATGGAAAGCATGATTAACATATTTAGTACCATTATCAGTCCTAAGAATCTAAATTTTACAACCACTTTGTCTTCCTACAAAAACATGAAATTCAGCAAAAATATCAAGGACTTGATCTTTACTATGTAAGAAATAAATCCAAGTTCTACGAGAATAATCATCAACAAAAGTCAAAGCATATTTAGAGCTTGAAAGAGAAGTATTTTCCATAGGTCCTAAAAGATCACTATGAATTAGAACTAACTTATTATTATCTCTCCAAGATGATTTATGGGGAAAATATTCTCTATGCATTTTACCACTCATACATCCATTACAATCAAACTTAGGAGTAAACTTAGGTAGCCCATCTACCATATTTTATTTTTGCATTAATGAAATATAATCAGAATTTAAATGTCCTAGCCTCTCATGCCAAATGTGAAAATCAACAGTAGTGAGTAATGAATATCTAGGAGAGGAAAATTGATAAAATTTAAAGAGATTATCATCATCCAATTTAGCATCAACAACTATCTGACCAGTAGTGGGATCAATGATATGGAAATTATTTTTATGAAACTCAACCTTATAATCTTGACATAATTGTGGAACAGAAATAAGGTTAGCTTTCAAATCAAGAACATAAAGCACATCATATAATTTACCATTTGGAACATAAACATTACCAGTTCCTTCAACTTGACAGCAATGATTATCAGCTAAAGAAATAGGAATATTCATAGAATTAGGTTGCAAAGAATCAAAGACTTCCTTATGAGATGTAACATGTTTAGATGCACCACTATCAATAATCCATTCAAGTGGTTTAGAAGCATTAAAAAAGATAGTAAAAGAAGAATGAGATTGATTTCCATTAGATTTTCCATTTGAGTAGTTTTGAGAATTATGTTGATCATCCTTTTGTTTCTTAAAATAGTTATGTATTAAGTGACCATTTTTACTGCAATAGGTGCAATGTGGCCTATTTGATTGATTATTATTATGATAGTTATTGGAAGACCTAGAATTGTAATAATCATTAAATTGTTTGCCTGAGTTATTATTTGAATTATTAGTATTGTTAGATCTTTGATAATTTTGGTTGTTTTGATTAGTGTTAGAAGATCTATTGTTATTGTGACTTTGAGAGACATGCATGTTCATGATTTTTAAGTATGCCAAATTGAATTAATTTTGATTCCTATTGACGCAACATATTTTGAAAGATGACATAAGTTAATTGAGATGCTAAAGAAGGAATAGCTAACTGAGAGTAAATATTAGTAATAAACTGTTGGAACTGTCTAGGCAAACATTTACGAATAATTATGTGGATTATCCTTAAATCAGATAGAGGAACTTGTAAACTAGTTAGTAAAACTTTAATTGAATCAAACTTGAGCAAGAAATCATCAACAGAGTTGAAGTCGGTATACCTGAGATCTTCAAGTTGGTCTTGAAGCTGGATTTTTTGAGTCTGGTCTGCACTGTCATAGATATTTTTCAGGATGTCCCAAGCTTGATGGGCTTCTATACAAGTAGAAATTAAGACATACAATTTGGGACTTAAGGAGATCCCGATTAAACCAAGTGCTTCCTCATTTTTAGTCTACCAAGCAGTTTGGTTAGCTTGAGGAGCAGAGGCTGCTGGTTTTGAATTGACATCAGTTGCAATATCTAAAATATGTCTAAATCTAAAGATGAAGGTCATGTGCATTTTCCATGCATGATAATTTGTACTAGTTAACTTTTTTTTGGCATCAGGGTGGTCATCATAAAAAATAAAGATTTAAAGTAAAGAACACCTAAACTGGAATAAATAAATGACAAAACTAAATAGAACTCAGAAAAGAAACTTAGACCAAACTATATACACTTGCATGCAACAATAGAAAGCTATAAAAGCTTATGCTAAGGAGGCATGCAAGGAAAAAAAACAACCAGAGGTAAAATAGAAACTAAGAACACTTGAGAAATAACATATCTCTATTAAGCTATTATTGATGAACAGATAACGATAAGAATCTCTTGCATGCAAAGAGAAAGCTAAGAGAGAAATAAACTAAATACACAATCCTGCAAAATAGGTAGATAATGAACAGATATCAGATTAAACTAACTTAAATGAATAGAGATGAAACTGCAAAAAAAAGATTAATATAATGAGAAAAAGAGCTAAATCTAATGAAGCCCATTTACAATCTCTAAAAAAATGATTGCAAGCAAGAAATACTAAACAATTTCGAACCTGCAAAGAAACATTAGCTAAATCGAAGCCAATAAAATATAGATTAAAAACACATGCATATGAAGAATCATTGCAGAAAATTGATGTTTACAACTAACAGTGAAAGGAAACCACTCCTATGAAAACCCAATATCCTCCAAACTTATATTTGAATTTACCCAAAACAAACTGATAAACAAAAATCCTATAACCACTCAAAAAATTACCAATACTCTCTTAAATAAACAAACCTATCAATACCGAATAGGTACTATGCTTAAGCTTTTTGAATAAAAAAGATTGACTAGTTCTATATATGCCAAATATGAATAAGATCAAAATAGATAGGGCTAGTTTGATTCAATTAAAATGATTCATACTAACAAACTTGTTTCTCCATGCAATTAAATAATAGAAATTTAATATGTTACTAACCTCTTTTCAATGAAAAGAAAATTATTTTCAACCTTAAACCGTGAATGCTAAAAAATAATGAATGCTAATAAACTACAAAATCTTATAATACTACTAATAATGCTATTGCGATACACTATTTCAATAAAATTTTGTAACAACATGCAATCAATACCAGCATGCAATTGAAATTTTGAAGATTGAAAAAGTGCAAAGATTTTAAGAGAGCATAAGGAACCGTTAACTATAACTAAGAATGGTGAAACCTCTGCTAAAATCAAAACCCACCTTAGCGATAGCTTACACAGTTGTTGGGCCCTCTCTTGCAAAGACTAAACAAGTTATTAGCTCTTTGGATCAAAAGAAACTAAATAATAACTACTATAAAGAATGCATGCAACCCAAAATATCTATCAATGCATGCAACCAAAAATAAAGACGAAGATTAGAAACCTCACAGCGGAAGAACATGCCACCGAGATTCTCAAATTTCACAGCTTCTTTTCTCAGGAGATTGTTTCCTTGTATCAGTTTTACTTGAATATGAACAAGATGATGAGGTTTACTTACATAGCAGGCCGAGATGGAGTAGCTTTTGGTTGGAAGGAAAATGACGAAGGCCTTGTGAAACCCAATGTTCAATGCATCATGGAATGCTATGAAGCAAAGGGAGTGCAACTGCCATAAACCCTAAAGATCTTGCTAAAGGAGGAGATGAAATGCAGCGGGAGGATGAGGGGAAAATGAAAGAAAGCTAGATGAAGTTGCGGGCAAGGAGATATCCGATGAGACCCCTGCACAGAGCTTCAACCAAAAAAAATCATAGTCACATGAAAAAAGAACTTTGAAACGTGGAGGTCGCTAGCTTTATAACTCTATTATCAAATATTTCATAATCTCTGATGTAGCAACCCAGCTGAATATAAGTAAAATGCATTACATACAAAGAAACACGATCATGAACAAATCGTAAGGCTTCTTAACCAAGTTTTTCTTCTCAGAATACAAACCCAGCTGAATAGCACAAATAAACTAGATAGTTAAGCACAAACAACGCATGCAAGAAAGGAAATAAAACAGACTGAAGATGCAAAGTGAAAGGTAAAAGGAAATACATGACGCTGTGTGTGTGAAAATTGTACCTGATCTGTAGACACAACACTTCAGTAAAACATTAGAGGTTAGCTATAATCAAAATCATGCAAAATTGAAATCTAATTTAACCAAGCGATTTACTACCTTCTAGTAGGTGCGAGATTAATGTTCTCAGATTGTTATCGAGATCAGTGACCTAGACGACACCTAAATGAAGAATTTGAATGCAATTGATCTAGATATGAATTGAATGCAATTAATCTATATTTTTTTGATTTTCTATGCAATAAGAATGATAAAAACTGATATGAATCTATGCTAATATGGAAATTGATATGATAAAATGATCTAACAATGATATAAAAAAGAATCTAAATGAATGTAAAAAAAACAAATTGATCTCACAATAGCCTTGATTCGCAATAAGCTTTGATTCTCCCAATTCCAATTCTCCAACGTGATTGTGCAAAAATATGAGATGCTTGGATGCAAATTTGAGAGATGAATTATGAAGAGCTGAGCCTTGGTTTTATAGAAATCCAAGGCTTTGGAGGTTGTGAAAGAAAGCCATAAATCACTCAAATAACTCAGGTTGATTTTTGAGTTATTTTTAAATAACAGATAATTAAGTCACAAAAATCATGCAAAAGCACAGTTCAACTCGAATTAGAAGTTTAGATCCACTTTAAAACTCAAAAAGATGTTGAGTTTCAAAAAGCTAACAAGTTGCATTGATTTTCCAATTTTGAGTTTAATGGTCCTTGAATGTGCACATGGATAATTATGATTTAATAAATAAATAAAGTGATTTATTCTCAACTTAACTGCTTTTTGAAATAAAATAATTAATTTATGGGTTAATTAACTATTTTACCAAACTTTTATTAAAAATTATATTATTAAATAATGAGAACATGAAATAATTAATTAAATAAGAATTTAATCAATTATTCATAGGAATTTTGATTTATTGTCAAAATTAAATAATACAATTAATAATAGATAGAATTAAATTTAATTAAACAATTAAGTGGCAAGATATTAAATCTAATTAATTAAATATGAAAATATTCAATTAATCAAACTTAGGATAAATGTGATTTATTGCCAAATAATCATAAAATTAAAGATAATTAAGATAATTAAGAATATTGCTAGGAATATTCCCTGATGCAGAATTTTAAGATAATCAATTAGGATTCGATAATGTTCAGATGTGCCTTAGGTTAGGACTTTGATGTCGATTTCATTCGATTTGATGATATAAGAGGTTAATGAACTTATAGCCCATTTTTGGGGTATTACATTTTGCCCCTCTTTGAATTACTGTGCGAAGCACAGTGGTTCAAAGATAGTTTGTGTTTGATAAAGATATGAAACTGATGTTTGAAATTGAGACAGAAGCTGATTGATATTAATTTGATATGGAGATAATAGGTCCTGAATGACCAAAGATAATGTTTACTATAACAAAAAATGAACCTATGATTGCAAAAAAGTGTCAAAACACCTAATTCCAAACCTTAGGATTGCAAATAAGTGAGTGACCTGTTCTAGATTCGATTGTCTTAGCAGAACTAGCAGGTATCACATGCAAACCCTTCAGTCATCGAAGAACCAAGGAAAGAACACTATGATCTGATGGTTGCAAAAACTGATATAGTTTACAAGATTAGGAGAATACCAGATTGATATGGATCTTGATGAATCTGATATGCCCCAAGTGATGATAGATTTGCCCCAAGCGATGAGGACTTTTGATGAATCAATAACTAGACGTGGTTGTTGTCTTGATTACTGAGGAAGATATGATTGAATTTTATTTATAGACTTTGAATGATGTGCAATACCATGCCCCCTTCGGGATTAAAATTGAAATCTGACAAGAGAAGTCAGCGTTAAAGGTTCAGAAGCATGTTAATTGATTTGAGAAGTGGTTAAACATGTCTAGGAATGTATTCTGCATTGTTGGAAGGTCCCAAAAGACCAAGTTTGACTAGGTTAAACCATGAGTTGACCATAGTTGACCAAGTTGAAATTTTGATAGTTTGATGTAAGATAATCAATTAAGTTGAATTATGGATTTCTGTGATGATCGAAGGTGGAATATGCAAGTAGTTAATAATATAAACAATCTTAGATTTGAATTTTGATCCCAAAAAAGGATTCTACTTGTTGCTTCATTGGAGGAACCTTCGTGTGAAATTCAGCTTTTGTTAGATTGGAAGAGGTGATTGAAGAATCTTTTAAGTGTTCAAGCAATTTGTGAGATCATACAAAGTGCAAAAATGCAAAGAGACATGCAAATGAAATGCAACCTAAGACCTAGGACCTAGTCACTGATCATGTGTCGATTTGTTATCATCATTGAACTTTTAGGTAACTGGATAAATCAATACAATGCCCACTATCTATGAAACCATGGAC
Source organism: Chamaecyparis obtusa (assembly GCA_027943335.1). Lineage (NCBI taxonomy): Eukaryota > Viridiplantae > Streptophyta > Pinopsida > Cupressales > Cupressaceae > Chamaecyparis > Chamaecyparis obtusa. The sequence continues at coordinate 503,514 of BSBK01001424.1, read as the reverse complement.
ATATGAATATCGATTTGTAATGCTCAAGAACCAATACAACACCCACTGGTCCAAAACAACCATGGACATATGAATATTGATTTTGTTTTCAGAATGTCAGATTAGATATAAGCACCAAGGTACAAACACCAAGATGACCTGAATATCATGTCCATTTTGATATAGCAATTTGTATAAGCATCAAAACATAAATGTCATGATGACCTGAATACGCCTTGCATTGCAAACACATCAAATAGTCAAGAGATCATTCTAAATCCAATGTGAATTACCCGTAGTGACCCTTTATCGTTCACATCCTAAGGCAAGATCACGTTCCACAGTAGGAGAAAGAACTTACTCAAAAAGACAATAGTTAGATCAAACTTCCTTGAATTGTCTGGGTATCAATGGTCGAGGTATGCATGGACATCCAATTCGAGATAGAGGCTCTTATAGTCGGACACCATTTCAATCCAGAATTTCCAAAGTTGTTAGATTTTCACATACAAGCAGAAGACAAAGAAAAGATTATGCCCCCAGTCATCACTCTCTAAATCCTATAAAGGACATCATCAAAGAGCTTGAAGGGACACAATATGCAAAAATTTCAATGCGAATCAGTAAGCATACAAGGAGATAAAAGCATGTAAAAAGCATAGATTGTTTTCAGTTGAGTTTTGATGTTTGATTGCATTGTTGTAGATGCAAAATCCTTTCTGGAGACAAGACTGACTGATTGACTCACATGAAGCTTCAAAGGACTTTGACTAGATATGATCCAGCTAAGATACATGGGAGACCATAGGATATGACATTGATTGCCCCCAAGTGTTAAACATTGATAGGATACAGACGCTTGAGCTGGTTGGTGTACAGACCGACTTATTGAAAATTGGAAATGTTGAAACAAATCGGGAGATATGTACAAACTAAAGCAAGAATGAAAGTTGGGAAAGACCAAGATTGTGCTTATAGATGGAGCATTTTGAACAAGTGGCGCCCATCTGCTGGGTTTTCACCATCTTGGTAGAGATTCTATTTTTGCTACCAAGTCGCCTGTTTCCAGGTTTTCACCAAGGCACCTTTTTTTTTTTTTGTATTTTTCATTTTTCAATTTTTTTTTGATTTTTTGATTTTTTTGCGAATCATCAAGGTGCCTATTGCTAGGTTTTCACCAAGATGTTCATTTTTTTAGGACATTTTCCAATTTTTATAATTTTTTCAAGACATTTTACCATAGACTGAATGCCTTATGCGTAGAATTTCTTCAGATGGAGAACATTGATTGGTTCTCAGAGCTGTTCTCCTTCAGTCGTTGAGAGTTGATAGGCACCAGAGCTAAAAGTAGTAGTGATGACAAAGGGACCCAACCAGTTGGGTTTGAACTTCCCCTTGCGTTCTCGATGTGATTGATTTTTAGGATTCTCTCTCAAAACTAGATCACCAACCTGAAATTCTCTGTGTTTGACTTTCTTGTTGTTGCCTCTAGACATTCTCTTCTGATATACTCTTAGATGATCATACGCTGCTTTTCTACGCTCATCTAGTAGTTCCAGTTCTTTTAACCTAGACACTCTGTAGTCATCATTAGTTACTAGACCATGCATTCTGATTTTGAGTGATGGGATTTCAACCTCAATAGGCAGTACCGCTTCAGACCCATAAACTAAAGCGAAAGGTGTAGCCCCAGTAGGTGTTTTGATACTTGTTCTATAGGCCCATAGAGCTGGATTAATCATGAGATGCCAGTCTTTTCTAGTTTTGTTTACTGTTCTGTGCAAGATCTTCAATATATTTTTGTTAGAAGCCTCTTCTTGTCTATTCCCTTGTGGATAGTAGATAGAAGACCAATGTTGGGTGATCTTAAATTTGGCACATAGATCATCGAGGTCTTTATTCTTGAATTGCCCACCATTATCTATGATTATGGAATGAGATCTACATATGATATAGTTCAAGATGAACATCGATATCTGCTTTCCAGTTGCTTGTGTCAAAGGGACCGCTTCTACCCATTTTGTAAAATAATCTGTGGCTGTGATTATATGGGTATGTCCATTAGAAGAATGAGGATGAATCATCCTGATAAGATCAAATGCCCATTGATGGAAAGGCCATTGTGTTGTAAAGGGGACTAGATCCCTCCCTAGAGCATGAATTAGGTTGCCATGTACTTGACACTTTTGACAATTCTTAGCAAATTTGATAGCCTCTTTCTCCATTTCAGGCCAATAGTACCCAGCCCTAATAAGTTTTTGAGCTAGTGTTAAACTGTTCGAGTGTGACCCACAAATACCATCATGGACTTCCTCTAATGCACGTTGAGACTCTTCCCATTCTAAACATCTAAGTAGCATACCATCTAGACCTTGTTTGTATAGATCATTACCAATATTGACATATCGGGAGGCATTACGGATAAGGTATCTCTTTTTGTGACGGTTGAAGGTATCAGGAATGATTTGGTCTTGGAGATAGGAAAATAGGTTTTTATATCAGGATGAATCATGACCTACAATAGTGCAAATCATGCGAGTTTTGGGGGATTCATATGCAGGATAAGAGAGTACTTCCACCAGGAACTCATAGCGTAGCTCATGTTCAGGCTGCTGTAATAAAGTAGACAGTGTTGCCATTTCATTGGCAGCCTTGTTCTCTGTTCTAGGAATTTGCTCAAATGTGATAGAGATGAAATATTTCTTAAGATCATCAACCATTCTTCTGTAAGGAATGAGTTTTTCATCTTTAGTTTGGTACACATCATTGACTTGACGAATAACAAGTTGAGAGTCTCCATGAATGTGTAGCTCTGTTACTCTCCATTCAATTGCTATTTTCATACCATTCAAAAGGGCTTCATATTCCACAATATTGTTTGTGCAAGGAAACTTTAATCAAAATGCTTTGGGGATTGAGTATCCTTGGGGAGTTAGGAACAATATGCCTACTCCAGATCCATTCTATGTATAGGAGCCATCAAAGAACATTTGCCATTCTCTAGAAGATAGGTGCATAATAGATGAGTCTGGAAATTTCATTTGCATTGGTGTGTCATCAAACATGGGTGCATCTGCTAGTTGATCAACAATAACTTGACCTTTTATAGCTTTTCTTTCAACATATTCAATGTCAAATTCTCTTAGAAGCATGACCCATTTAGCCAGTCTACCTATGAGGGCAGCCTTGCTTAGTAGGTATTTCAGTGGATCAATTTTTGCTACTAGATGCGTGGTATGAGCTAGCATATAGTGTCTCAGTTTCTGTGATGCAAAGATCACAGCGAGACAAGCTTTCTCAATCATAGAATAGTTCTTTTCATATGCCACCAATGTTCTGCTTATATAATAAATGGATCTTTCCTTTTTGTCTTCATCATGTTGCGCTAGCAATGCCCCTAGTGATGTGGTTGTTGCAGAGACATACAAGATCAATGGCTTCCCATGAATAGGAGGCATCAAGATAGGTAGATTTGATAGATACTTCTTGATATGGTTAAAGTTGTTCTCACATTCTTCATTCCATGCAAAGGTCGCACCTTTATGTAATGTTTTTGTAAAAGGCTGTGATATGTCCGCTAGCTGTGATATGAATCTTCTGATAGATTGAACTCTACCTTGCAACATCCTCATTTGATTGATATTTGTGGGAGGTTGCATCTCTATTATAGCCTTGACTTTAGCTGGATCAACTTCAATGCCTTTCTTTGAAACTATGTATCCTAAGAGCTTTCTAGAAGTGACACCAAAAGCACACTTCTTAGGATTTAGTCAGAGACTAAACTTTTCCATTTTGTCTAGGATCATGCTCAAGTCAGTTAGATGTTCAGTTCTAATCATTGATTTTGCCAAGGTATCATCAACATAGTCCTCCATCATTCTATGCATCATATCATGAAAAATAGATGTCATTGCTCTTTGATATGTAGCTCCAGCATTTTTGAGTCCGAATGGCATAACATTCCAACAGAAGGTTCCCCACGCACATGTGAAAGCAGTTTTATCTTGGTCTTCTGGAGCAATTTTGATTTGGTTGTATCCAGAAAAGCCATCCATTAAGGAATACATCTCATAGCCCGCAGTCATGTCCACTATCATATCAATGTTAGGCAGTGGAAAATCATCCTTAGGGCATGCTCTGTTCACATCTCTAAAGTCTGTGCACACTTTGATTAAACCATCTGGTTTAGAAATAGGTACAATGTTGGAGATCCACTCAGCATAGTCTATGATGCAGATGAATCTAGCTTTTAGGAGTTTCTCTAATTCAGCTTTGACTAAAAGTGCAACATGAGGATGCATCTTTCTCAATTTTTTCTTGACCAGTTTTACTCTAGGAACAATGGATAGATGGTGCATGATAAGATTTGGATCCAACCCTAGCATATCTGAATACTTCCATGCAAAGTTGATCTTTTTTTCTATCAAGAATGTAGTAAATTTCTGTTTCTCTTCTTCTGATAAGGATTGTGCTACATGTACCAATTGTGGTTCCTCTGTTGTACCCAAATTGATGGATTGGGTGGGCTCAATTAGAACTGGAGACCTGTCCTGTAAATGACTTGGAAGGACATCAAATATCTCATCCTTAGGTGCCTCAGAGAGGTTTTCACCTTTGGATATGTCTTTTATTTTTACTTTTGTCAGTTCTGAGACTGCCACAAAGTGGTTTTCACCCATAGAACTCTTTTTCTTTTTCTTTTTACTCTTGTTTTTTTGACTAAGATATTTGATGTCTGACTCGATCAAGTTGATGCTCGGTTCATTGATGGAAGTACTCATAGGCTCAACTGCATTAAGGTAGTAGGCAAGGGCATAGTCATTCGGGAAGGTATAAATACCATGGTTTGGGTTTGTGGAAGTTTGGTCGATAAGATCAGGGCGTTGGATAGTCAAAGTAGGAAAGGTTTGGGATATGGTGTTTACAGATATTGATCTATCATCATTAGTCCTAACCTGATGCGTGAGTTCAAAGGTGATACTACAACTTAAGACATCCATTCATGAATAGGCTCAATGTCATCGTGGGAGTCCAATTCAGCCATAGGTGGATCAGACTCGATAGGTTCATCATTTCGCTCTAGACTTATGTTGGGTTGAGGTGCATATTGGTGAATAACACCAACATGTTTCTCTATGATAAGCTCATCTAGTTCCAGAATGGCTCCCCATTCATAGTCATTTGATTCAGCTTCTGATTCAGGATCTCTAGGAAATCTTAGAACATGAGTAAAGTCAGGATGAATACCCCAAGAAGGGTTACCCTCAGATTCTGATTTGAAATCATACTCATGGGAATCTATCTCAGAATCACCACCACTTCCCTCTTCTTGATTATTTTTGAGATTAGCTGGTTCTTATGGTGCAACTATCTCTTGATTGGTAGTAGGTTCTTGTGTTTCTACTACATTAATTCTTTTGATAGGATCATCTTTATCATCAAGAAGGTCTTTGATCTCTTTAGGAAATTTTTCATAGGAGATGAGTTCTGAACTATCTGAATCACTGTCAGATGGTTCTGTTTCTTCTTTCTTAAGAAGAGGTTCCCCTGGTGTGATCTGCTCTATGACATGTGAGCAATTACTTTTGAGGTGATAGGGTTTCTTCTTAAATCCTAAGCCAATTTTATTTTTATTTTCTCTACTAGTATGTGGGAGGGGTGCCTCAAGACCTTTTCCTCTAATTCCTAGAGTTCCTTGACCTGAATATCCCATCTTAGCTATTAATTTACCTCCTGGACCATATGACTTGGAAGGGAGTTTGGATATAGCAGAGTTACCAGTTTGAACAACTTGAGAATCAGATTCATCTTTTGTATAGCCATGATAGCATAGCTTCATCCTCTTCAAATTCTTGCTTGGATACTTGTTCTGCTACAAAATTGTTTTTATATGCCTCAAGAGGTTCCTGAGGTTTGGGCTTGGATTATTTCAAAGATTTCCCATAAGACTTAGGTGAGATAGGGAGAGATGTCAAAGATAAGACTGGCTCGATAGTGTATTCTCCCATACTATTTTCTTTGATATTAACCTCTTTGGCAAGATCTTCCATTTTAGATGTGGATGCTTCTTTAGTTGGCTCTATGGGAGATTCTCTGTTATTAGGTACAAGCTTATCGACACTTTCCTTCAAGGTGTTGCAAGTTGTATTTAGATCTGCTGGGATAGTAACCTCAACTCCTTCATAAGGAAACTTCAAACATTGATGGTATGTAGAAGGAATGGCTTGCATTTCATGTATCCACGGTCTCCCTAGAAGGATGTTGTAGGCCAAAGGTAGATCAAGCACTTGATAGATGGTATCTTTGATAACTGGACCCACTTTGATAGGTAAGATAATGGTGCCTTTAGAAGATCTTTCTTGTTCATCATAGGCCTTGATAGTTATTTTCTTTCTAGGATCAATAGCCAATTCTGAAAATCCCAATTGTGTGATCAAGCTATAAGAACAAATGTTTAGGCCAGCACCCCCATCTATCAACACACGTTTGAATCTATGGTTCTGGATCAAGACTTCTATATGCAAAAGCTGATTATGTGGGTGACTCAAGGAGTTGTCATCTTCCTCTGAAAAGGAGATATATTGCAGAGATGTAAGATGTCCAACCATAGTTTGGAACCTATCTAAATGAAGGTCATTAGGAACATTAGAACCGAGCAAAGCTTTATCAAGAATGGCTCTATGAGCTGGAGATATTCAAAGCAACTCAAACATGGAGATTTTTGCATTAGTGTGCTAGAGTTGTTGAACAATGCTATAAGACATAGGCCTTGTATCCTTCGGATTGGAAGATTTGGAAGCAGCCTTCTGTTTAGAAGCAGATGAAAGATTGAAGGGCACCTTTGGGACATTTGATGAATTTGGGATTTGTCCATTCAGATGTGTTTGAGCTTGTGATCGAGTAACTGCGTTAGCTGAGGAATGATCTCTATCCCTTCGTATGATTGTGATGACATTGTAACTTTCAGAGAGACATGGTTCAACCATATTGATGACAGTGTTATTTTTAGGGTAAGCATAGTTGACTTTTGCCCCCATATTAGGCTGAGAAGTTGAAACCTTTTGACCATGTTTCGGAAATGGTTCTGTGAATGCTGTATGATCATTATTGCTTGTGGGATTGTCAATTGTGATGTCTCCACTATCGATCAGATCTTGAATGGTATGCTTCAAGTGGTAGAAACTACTAGTTTTGTGACCTTTACTCCGATGGAAATCACAAAATTCATTATCCTTCCACCATATCGGTTTGGGGTCCTGAGCATTTGGTCAGATTGGTGGTAAAGAGATAATGTTATTAGCTAGTAGAGTTTTCATAGCCGATTCTAAAGACTCTCCTAGAGGAGTAAATTTTCGATGTTTATCCCATTTTTTGAATTCTGGCTTCCTTTGAGATGGTTGAGAAGACTTTTTCTCAGAAGCTTTAATGGCTTGAGTGCCAAGAGTGAGATTGTAGGCTGGTGCCTTTGATGGGGCACGGACAGTGTCAACAACACCATTTGTGACGATGCCTTTGTTCTTGTTCCAATTTTTGTTCTTGTCTTTGGAACTAGATCCAGATTCGTACTTGTCTTTTTGGAGTGTGATTTCCCCTTTTTTTACAAGAACTTTTTCAATTTTGATAGCGTTATCCACCATTTTGTCAAAAGATGCATGATCTTGCATTTGTAAGGGATAATTGAGCTCTGGAACAAGGTTATTGATAAAGATTTCAAGTTTCTCCATTTCGGGAATTGGTCTAGCATATAGAGAGAACTTCTTTCGCCACCTTTTGAGGAAAGTTAGGAATGATTCTCCTGGATATTGCTTGAGATTACAAATATCAATCATGGTGACCAAATGCTGAATGTTGTAGGAATATTGTTGATAAAACAATTTAATCAATTCCTCAAAAGTTTTGATCATAGAAGGTAATCTTGAAAACCACTAAATGGATGCTCCTCCCAAGGATCTAGGAAAAAGACGCATCAGATAAGTCGGTTCATGCATGAATTCCATGGATTGCATACAGAACTCTCTAACATGATCTTGAGGATCAGAGTGTTTGTCATATTTGTCATACTTTGGCATCTCCACTCTTTTTGGGAATGGAGGCATATACAAGTCTTTGTCAAAAGGGAAAGGACAAAGGGCCTCCATGGAGAATTCCTTGGGTTCCTTCTCTTTCTCAATTTTATTCATTTTGACCTACATAGCGTGCAGCTGGTTCATTATGGCCTTCATCGAAGTTTCTTCCTCATGCATGATGATATCTTTGACATTGAAGTGAGGAGGAAGTTTAGCTCCTTCCTGGGCTAATTGAAAAAAGTATGCCTCTCTATCCAATTTCAAGAAATGCCTCATCATTCTCTTGAATTCATCATCATTCTGACATCGATGGATTTCAGAGGGTGTAGGTTCTTGGTCGGCATTATGTTGAGAATGGTGTCCCTGGGATCCTCCTCCTAGAGAACCATGGTTTGTCCCTACTTGAGACATGGTAGGAGTTTTTGGGCTCCCTGGAACAGATTGAGGAGGAGTTTGCTGATTACCTCTGTGAGTTGATAAAGGAGGTATGTAACCAATTTTCAATCGAAAGTTACCAAGATCATCGTCTTCGTAGATACCTAACTTGATGAGTTGTTCAAGAGTTGGACCCAGGGTATTGGTCAAAAGTAAGTTTTGAGATGTTTCTTTTGATTTCTTGTGTGAAGAAGCTTTGGTCTCCACCATTAACTTTGAATGAAATAGAAGAAAAGGATGAAGACAACTGAAGAACAATTTGATTCGAGAAAATCACATGACGCAACCTTGTCAAGATTATGATAGTTTTGAAGATCTGATGTGATGTGGGTGAAGGATACTGTGCCCTGGATGTATGGGATAGATCGCCCAAAAGATAGCGGACACGAGTTCTCAACACTTAATCTATTTTTGAAGATTGATTGATTGAAGATTGATAGTTATGACAAGGTTTTGACACGAGATAAAAAGGACTCAAATTGATTGAACAGAAGGCTAGATCAGATTCAAAAGATCACTCTTGGAAAATGGTAGGATTCTCAATAGCTACTGCTCTATTCCTGACACAATGATCTATTTGACAGGGTCTGGAACCAGGCTGGAAACATTGGATATCTTGCAATTTGACAATTTTCTGACAACTTTCCAAAATTTTCCCAAATGACACTCTGCAGACTCGTATGACAGTGGGTGAGCTATGAAATGATAGTTGCACAACTTGTACGATAGTTGCAAAAGCTCGTACGATAGTGGGTATGCAATGAAATGACACTTGATGGAAACTCGTATGACTTTTTCACTTCCTGAAATGATTTTTGACTCCAGAAAAGAATTTGACTTCAGATTTTGCAAATTTTGAGTTTTCAGATTCGGATTGTTTGCAAATTTCAATGTCCAGATTTGAAGATTGTAACAGATTTGTTCATTTTCAGTAACCAGATAGATAAACAAGCATGCAAAACAACAAGCAAGTGATTTCAAGCATGTCTGAAAACAATGAACAAGGGAAAAAGTAACCTTGTGCATGAACAATCAAGTGACTTATTCGTTCTAATCCTCAAAAGTGCTAATTGTGTATGTTCCACAAATGTTTTGCAATAACACACATATACCTTATAAAATGAAAATTTGGCCTCGCTAGGGTTTTTAGTAATGGTTTGACTCTGCAACTTTTATGATCCAAAGGGGTGAACTCCAATCCCAGCGCACCAAGGTTTTGACATAGTCTGAGAACTTAATCTTCAGGAGCTACTAGGGAGATCTGACAACCCAACAATGAACCATACCCGTGGAGATTTCTTCCACAAGGACATTTATATAGTGACTGTCACTACCACGGTGAAAATGGCTATGACCACTTGAGGTTCCATCAACGTAGTTTGCCTTGTGAAGGGATTGTCTGCTACGGTTAACCCTCTCTAAAGATGACTCACAATAGTATACCACAAGGGGACTTGGCTCCAGATCCAAGGTTTTTGACACCTTTTCACTTTTAACCCAAACAAAACAAGCAGATTAATCTGACACGCTAAGAAAAAGTTTTGCTTCACCAAGGTCTATGATGCCAACTCCACGTGATCTATCGACCTCTCCTAGGAGAGAATATTTCAATCAATAAGAGAAGGTGCACTAACCAATTTTGATTCACCAAAGCTCGTGATGTCAACCCCACGTGATCTATCAACCTCTCCTGGGAGAGAATGTATCGATCAATAAGAGAAGATGCACTAACCAAGTTAAATGTGAAACGCACTAAGTATCCTCCCTACCTACAAGGATTCTGTCCTCAAGAAAGATTTCTCTGGGAATCCAATCTCTCAAGAATCATGAATAGTGTTCATAGGGCCTAATTACTATGTGAGCACAGATATATTCCCGAAAGCAAATCTACCAAAAGTACCCAAAAAGCAGAAAGAGGAACACTTAACGCTTAAAGAGAATATGAGATGAGTCCATAAGGTGGAACACTTAACACCTCACACAAGTTGAAAATGAGTCCCCAACTTAGAAAATAAGTGAGTTCCTAAAAGCACAAAAGGGTTGCCAAGTGGAACACTTAACGCTTCTGTCCTGTTGATCCCTCCCCTTTATGGCGCTGAGATTGCAACCACGGGGCGGAAATGAGGGGTCGGTGGATTAGCGAGTCCATTAACCCAAGATAGCAATCAAGATCAATCACAAGTATTCTAAGACTACTTAATGAATCTTTAAGGGGTCACAACCTAGTATCAATTATGCAAGTTTGTAAAAATAGATCAAAAGCATGAAAAGATGCACACAAACTTGACACATAAGAGATTTATTTTAAGTCCAAATTGAAATGTCATTAGATGAAGGAGAATACCTAGGATCCTTGCAATGTGCTTAGTATATTTTACCTAATTTTTAGCAATTTTTGTTGAGCTTTACTATGCAAGCAAGCTACGAACTCTCCAACAAGCCAACAAGCAAACAAGATATGCAAGGTATATTCAACTTATGAAAACCCTAGGGTTAGATCTAAAAATTAATTGTTAGGAGCAATAATAACCAGAAATTAATTCAAATGACAAGTCATATCATGCATTGAATCATATGAAAAATAAGTGTATACCCATCACAAAATTTTAATTTTTTTGCACTGCATTTGACCTAGTCAACAAGATCTAATTTTTTTGATATGATTTTGGCCACAAAAATAGAAATTTAGAATAGAGACCCCTACTAAAAAATATAGATCTTTAAAAAAATGCAAAAATTTTAGAAAAATCTCTTCATTTGTGCCCTAGAGACCTGTTTTATCAAAACAGACTAGTTTTTGTAAATTGACTATTTGAGCTACTATATCATGTCTAAATTTAAAACACAAAGAATGGACCCCCTGTAGAATTTAAAGAGATTTTTGAAAATATAAAAATTTCTAAAAAATATGATGATTTGCGTCAGAAATTAATTTTTTCTAAAATTTGAAGAAAAAAATATTAAAAATTCAAAACATCTTAGAAAATTCTAAATTTTTTATTGTAGCTTCTCTGATATGTTACCAACTTGTCAAAAAAATTGCAGACCAAAAAACCAAGCTATTTGGGAGATAAAATTAAATCTTTGAAACTTTGGGGTTTTAGCTCCCAAAAAAAAATCAAAACCGGCATGCAAAGGTGGGTTGCCCCACAGTGGGTGCCAGAAATGTATGTGTGAAAATTGTACCTGATCTGTAGACACAACACTTTAGTAAAACATTAGAGGTTAGCTATAATCAAAATCATGCAAAATTGAAATCTAATTTAACCAAGCAATTTACTGCCTTCTAGTAGGTGCGAGATTAATGTTCTCAGATTGTTATCGAGATCAGTGACCTAGACAACACCTAAATGAAAAATTTGAATGCAATTGATCTAGATATGAATTGAATGCAATTAATCTATATTTTTTTGATTTTCTATGCAATAAGAATGATAAAAACTGATATGAATCTATGCTAATATGGAAATTGATATGCTAAAATGATCTAACAATGATATGAAAAAGAATCTAAATGAATGTAAAAAAAACAAATTGATCTCATAATAGCCTTGATTCACAATAAGCTTTGATTCTCCCAATTCCAATTCTCCAACGTGATTGTGCAAAAATATGAGATGCTTGGATGCAAATTTGAGAGATGAATTATGAAGAGCTGAGCCTTGGTTTTATAGAAATCCAAGGCTTTGGAGGTTGTGAAAGAAAGCCATAAATCACTCAAATAACTCAGGTTGATTTTTGAGTTATTTTTAAATAATAGATAATTAAGTCACAAAAATCATGCAAAAGCACAGTTCAACTCGAATTAGAAGTTTAGATCCACTTTAAAACTCAAAAAGATGTTGAGTTTCAAAAAGCTAACAACTTGCATTGATTTTCCAATTTTGAGTTTAATTGGTCCTTGAATGTGCACATGGATAATTATGATTTAATAAATAAATAAAGTGATTTATTCTCAACTTAACTGCTTTTTGAAATAAAATAATTAATTTATGGGTTAATTAACTATTTTACCAAACTTTTATTAAAAATTATATTATTAAATAATGAGAACATGAAATAATTAATTAAATAAGAATTTAATCAATTATTCATAGGAATTTTGATTTATTGTCAAAATTAAATAATACAATTAATAATAGATAGAATTAAATTTAATTAAATAATTAAGTGGCAAGATATTAAATCTAATTAATTAAATATGAAAATATTCAATTAATCAAACTTAGGATAAATGTGATTTATTGCCAAATAATCATAAAATTAAAGATAATTAAGATAATTAAGAATATTACTAGGAATATTCCCTGATGCAGAATTTTAAGATAATCAATTAGGATTCGATAATGTTCAGATGTGCCTTAGGTTAGGACTTTGATGTCGATTTCGTTCGATTTGATGATATAAGAGGTTAATGAACTTATAGCCAATTTTTGGGGTATTATAGACGTAGAGAGAAAATAATGGAACACTGAAAGATAATGGATCACCGAGGAGAGCAGTGGTGGCTATTGGCGGATCGCAATAAGGCGGTGGCAGTCGAAGTAGCGAATAAAACAGAGAGCACACTCAAGAAAGGATTAAAACTAAAAATAGACCAGTCTCGATGGAATTGCAATTAACTTTTAGAAGATTTGTGACAAATTGAGAATGGGAAAAACAAAGGCAAGGAGATAAGAATATAAGAAAAGATAAAAAAACATGCATGCAAGGAAAAGAAAATGAAAATGCATGCACATGCAAGCTGTCAAAAAGGCAATGAAAAAATGTATGAAAATGAATGATTGCAAAGATAATAATGAACCAAGGAAGCAGATACCAGAATGGCGATTTGCATCCTTTTTCAGCAAGCAAATACTCAAACACGCTAAAGAAAGTATTATTAGGAGAAAAAATGCATGCAAAGAGAACAGAGAAATGATAAAAAACTTAATCGAAAAAAGCTATGCAAAGATTAAAAGAAATAGAAACAAAAAGCTGATATCTATAGAGAATAAATATAAAAAAATTAGAAACTAAATTAGTAATAATAAACTTATATAAATGAACTGATAATTAAACTAATTAGTTCACAAAGATATTGCAAAGAACTAAATGTAATAACTAAAATGAGATTCAAATCTCTGTAAACAACGTCTTTGAATTTGGAGTGCACCAATATATGGTAGCTCCTTTACCTACACACTCAAAACATGATTAAACCAACCTACTCTGATACCATGTTAAAATAATAATAGAATATAAAGAGATAGGAAATTGTTTAATCAATGAGCAAGGAATAAGGAGATTTACCATGAATAATCACAAAACTAGGAGCATTCACCAAAGAACAAAGAAACAAGGAGACAATGTTTTGAAGGGGGAAAAACATTAAAAAACCCCCGTGATATAATGAAAATGGCAAAAATGCCTAAGAATGAGGGAGAGAGATAGAGTGAGAGCTTAGCTCATACAATATTCAAGAAGAAGAAGAATCTCAAGTGTGTGTAGAGAGAAGGAGAGCCTTCTCTTTTAATAGAGATGTGAGAAAGGAGTTACATTGTAACTCCCATTTCTATTTATGCCACATTTCACTAGTGTGTGAAACAAGTGTAGGATTCATCATAAGGAGGAATATCTAATTTCCTTAATAAAGAAAATTACAAATATGAAATGTCCTCCCACTTGGACTAGAGGACAAATACAATAGGATACCTTGGTTTAGCCTTACATATTTACCAAGGAAAGATTAAATTATAACAGTAGCAGATGAGAAGAACTATTCCATGATTGAGAAGGCTTGTCTAGTTGTGATCTTTGCATCACATAAGTCAAGACACTACATGTTAGCTCATACAACACAACTAATAGAAAAGATTGATCCACTAAAGTACCTATTAAGAAAAGCTGCCCTCACAGGTAGATTAGCTCAATGGGTGATGCTTTTGAGTGAGTTTGACATAGCGAATATGTTGAAAGGAAAGCTATTAAAGGCCAAGTCATTGCAGATCAACTAGTTGAAGCACCATTAATTGATGATACACCATTACAGATGGAATTTCCTAATTCATCCATCATGCACATATCTTCTAGGACTTGGTGTCTTTTCTTTGATGGATCTAACACATAGAATGGATCTGGAGTAGGTATACTATTCATAACACCAAAGGTTACTCAATACCTAAAGCATTCAGAATCAAGTTTCCTTGCACAAACAATATTGCTGAATATGAAGCTCTACTTAATGGCACGAAGATAGCAATTGAGTGGTGAGTGACATAATTACACATTCATGGAGACTCACAACTTGTAATACACCAAATCAATGATGTGTACCAAACAAAAGATGAGAAGCTTGTTCCCTAAAAATGCATGGTAGATGACTTAAAGAAATATTTCATATCTATCACATTTGAGAAAATTCCTAGAACGAAGAACATGGCTGCTAATGCTATGGCAACATTATCATCTCTACTACAACAACCTGAACATGAGCTACGGTACAAGTTCTTGGTGGAAGCACTATCATTCCTTGCATATGACTCCCCCAAAACCTACATGATCTGCACTATTGTTGGTCATGATTCTTCTAGATACAAAAACCTTTTCTCCTACCTTCAAGATCAAATCATTCCAGATTCCTTCAACCAACATGAGAAATGATACCTTATCTGAAACACATCCCAGTATGTCATCATTGGTAATGATTTGTACAAATGAAGTCTAGATGGTACACTTCTTTAGTGTTTAGAATGCGAAGAGTCTCAACGTGCATTAGAGGAAGTCTATGACAGTATATGTGGATCACATTCCAATGGCTTAACACTAGCTCAAAAACGTATTAGGGCTGGGTACTATTGGCCTGACATGGAAAAAGAGGCTATCAAGTATGCTAAGAACTGTAAAAAGTGTCAAGTACATGGAAACTTGATTCATACACCAGGGAGAGATATTATTCCCTTTACTACATAATGGCCTTTTCAATAATGGGCATTTGATCTAATTGGAGCCATTTATCCACATTATTCTAATGGACATACCCATATCATTACAACTACAAACTATTTCACAAAATGGGTAGGAGCAATTCCTTTGACTCAAGCAACTGACAAGAAAATCTCTATGTTCATTCTGAACTACATCATATGTCGGTATGGCATCCCACATTCCATAGTCACAGATAATGGTGGCCAATTCAAGAACAAGGACTTAGATTCCTTATAATCTAAATTCAAGATTACACAACATTGGTCCCCCATATATTATCCTCAAGGGAATGGACAAGCAGAGTCATCTAATAAGAATCTATTGAAAATCTTGCATCACACAGTTAATAAAATAGGAAGAGACTAGCATCTGATGATCAGTCTAGCTCTTTGGGCCTACAAAACAAGTATCAAAATGCCCATTGGGGCTACACCATTCACTTTAGTTTATGGGTTTGAAGCAGTACTGCCTATTGAGGTTGAAATCCCATCACTAAGAATCATAACGCATGGTCTAGTAACTGATGATGACTACAAAGTGTCTAGGTTGCAAGAACTTGAATTACTGGATGAGAGCAGACAAGCAGCATATGATCATCTCAAAGTATATAAGAAAAGAATGTCTAGAGGCTACAACAAGAAAGTCAGACACAGAGAATTTTAGGTTGGCGATCTAGTCTTGAGAGAGAATCCTAAAAATCAATCACATAGAGAAGGAAAAGGGAAGTTTGAACCCAATTGGCTAGGTCCCTTTGTTATCACTGCTACTTTTGGATCTGGAGCCTATCAACTCTCAATGACTAAAGGAGAATAGCTCTAAGAACTAATCAATGTTCTCCATTTGAAGAAATTCTACACCTAAGGCATTCAGTCTTTGCAAAATGTCTTGAAAGAAATCATAAAAATAAGAAAATGTCTTGAAAAAATGAACATCTTGGTGAAAACCTAGCAATAGGCACCTTGATGATTCACAATTTTTTTTGAAAAGATCAAAAGTACAAAAAAAATTAAAAAAATGAAAAATACTAAAAAAATGAAAAAAAGAAAAAGTGCCTTGGTGAAAACTTGGAAATAGGCGCCTTGGTAGCAAAAATAGAATCTCTACCAAGATAGTGAAAACTTGACAAATGGGTGCCACTTGTTCAAAATGCTCCATCTATCAGTGCAATCTTGGTCTTTCCCAACTTTCAGTCCTACTTTAGTTTGTACATATCTCATGATTTTTTTCCGCATTCCTAGTTTCAATAAAGTCAATCTGTGCACCCTTCAGCCAAAAATGTTTATATCCTATCAATGTTTCAAACTCGGGGGCAATCGATGTCATATCCTATGGTCTCCAGTATACCTCAGACAAGTCATATCCAGTCGAAGTCCTTTGAAGCTACATCTGAGTCAGTCAGTTAGTCTCCTTACCAGAAAGGATTTTGCAATCAAACACAAACAAACATCAACACGAACAAACTGAAAACAATCTATGCTTCACCTGCTTTTATCTCCTTGTATGCTTACTGATTCACATTGAGATTTTTTCATATTGTATCCTTTCAAGCTCTTCGATGATGTCTTTTATAGGATTTAGAGAGTGATGACTAGGGGTATAATATTTTCTTTGTTTTCTACTTTGAGTGAAAATCTAATAAATTTGGAAAATCTGGATTGAAATGGTGTCCATCTGTAAGATCCTCCATCTTGTATTGGATGGTCATGAGTACCTCGACCATTGATACCTAGAAAATTCAAGGACATTTGATCTAACTATTGTCTTTTTGAGTGAGTTCTTACTCCTACTGTGAAACATGATCTTACCTAAGGATGTGAACGATATAGGGTCACTACAGGTAATTCACATTGGATTTCGAACAATCTCTTGATTGCTTGATGGGTTTGCACCGCAAGGCATATTCATGTCATCACGATGTTTCTGTTTTGATGCTTATACAAATTTCTATATCAAAATGGATATGATATTTAGGTCATCCTGGCTTTTATGCCTTGGTGCTTATATCTAATCCGACATTCTAAAAACAAAATCAATATTCATATGTCCATGGTTCTCTAGCCAGTGGGTGTTGTATTGAATTTTGAGCTTACAAATCAATATTTATATGTCTATAGTTTCCTAACTAGAGGATGTTGTATTAATTTATCTGGTTACCTAAAAATTCAATGATGAAAAAGACCGACACATGATCAGTGACCAAGTGACTAAGTCCTAGGTCTGCATTTCATTTTGCACTTTGCATGGTTGTATTTATCTCACAATTTCACCAAATCAACTTGAATGCTTAATGATTCTCCAAAAATATGCTAAACATATCATAAGGACTGAGTATCACATGAAGGTCTTCTTAAAAGATCACCAAGCAAGCACCCTGGCTAATTTTGATGTTCTAAACCCATTTTCAGGATCAAAATTGAAATCTGAGATCATTTACATGGTCAAAATCATGATTTAAAATTTTTGGACCCAGGATGACCGACTGCTTGTCCAAACGACCTTATGTTCATCGTAGAAATCTAATTTTCAACTTAACTGCTTATCCTACATCAAACTATCAAAATTTCAACTTTGTCAACCATGGTCAACTCATGGTCAAACCTAGTCAAACTTGGTCTTCTAGACCTCCAAACAATGTAGAACATGTCTCCAGACGTGCACAACCACTTCTCAAATCAATGAAAATTCTTGTAAACCATTTAACACTGACTTTTCTTATTAGATTTCAATTTTCATCTCGAAGGGGGCATGGTATTGCACATCAATCAAACCTGTAAATCAAATCTTTCTCTTAGTAATCAAGACAACAACCACATCTAGTTGCTGATTCATCAAAAGACCTCATCGCTTGGGGCATATCAGATTCATCAAGATCCATATCAATCTGGTATCCTAATCAATCTTGTGAACTGTATCACCTCTTCGTAGCCATCGATTGAGTTGTGTTATTTCCTTTGTTCTTCGTAACTGAACGGTTTGGATTTGGCATCCTTTCGATTCCTTTGGACAATATGGTCTGGAGTCAGGACATTCACTTCTTCGTAATCATAGGTTCAGAATCAGGCATTTTGACACTTCTTCATAATCACCAATTCATTGTTGATATAGTTAGCATCATCTTGATTCTTGGTCAATCAGGACCTGTATCAACATCTTCAAATCTTTCAATTGGTTTCTATCTCAGAATCGGTTAATCTTTCAAGATCAGTTTCTCCACCACATAACTGAGTCCACATCTTTATCAAATATAGATTATTCTTCGAACCACTGCACTTTGCACAGTAATTCAAAGAGGGGCAAAATGTAATACCCCAAAAATGGGCTATAGGTTCATTAACCTCTTACATCCTCAAATCAAACGAAATCAACATCAAAGTCCTAACCCAAGGCACATCTGCACATCAGTTTATAAAAAATTGATTATCTTAATTCTGCATCAGGGAATATTCTTGGAATATTCCTAATTATCCTATTTATCTTTAATTGAATATTATTTGGCAATAAATCATATTTATCCAAAAATTTGATTAATTAAATATTTTGAATATTTAATTAATTAGATTTAATTATATTTATTCCTAATCATATTATTTAATTTTGACAATAAATCAAAAATCCTATGAATAATCAGTTGAATTCTTATTTAATTGATTAAATCCAGTTGTCAATATTTAATGATATAGTTTGGAATAAAAGTTTGATTTAATAATTGATTAACCCATAAATCAGTTATTTTTAATTCAAAAATAGTTAAGTTGAGGATAAATCACTTTTATTATTAAATTAATTCATATTAAATCATGCACAATCAGAAAAGCAGTTGACTCTAAATCAGTAAATCAATTCAATTATTTATCTTTTTTGAACTCAACATCCAATTTTGAGTTAAAAAGTGATTTAAAGTTTTTATTTAATTTAAAAGCTATTTTTTGCATGATTTTATGAGTTAAAATATTTCTAATTTCTCGTTAACTCAAAAATCAACATGAATTTATCAAGAGTGATTTATGGCTTTTCTCAATGAATCTTCAAACCTTAGATTTCTATATAAAAAAAGCTTAGCCCTTCACAAAAAAACTAGGCTTTTAGATCACAAAAAACCATGCTTTCATATCACAAATTTTACATACTTGGAGAATCAAGCTCTTGCAAACAGACGATTGTGAGATTTTTGCAACTTTTCAATTCATTTCTTTCAATCCATTCATAGCATTCATGGGATTGTTAGATTAGAATTGTAATTCATTTTAATCCATTTTAGATTAATTTCACATCATTTTTTCATCATATTGCATATAAAACCTCCAAAAAAAAGATTAATTTGCATTCATATTTCATTGCTTTCATCATTTTAAATCCTTTGTTTAGGTGTTGCATTGTCACTGATCTCAGTCATAATCTGAGAATATGATAATCACACCTATTAGAAGGTAGTAAATCACGTAGTTAATTCTATTTATTTCATATTGCAGATTTTTGACATATTAACCAATAATGTTTTACTGAAGTGTTTTGTCCACAACTAGGTACAAATTTCACACACACAAGAAGAGGGTGTCTATCTTTCAGAGATACTCTATTAAGGTCTCTACAATCCACACACAATCTAATCTCCCCATTTTCTTCCTCATAGGAACTAAATTTGAAACCCAAGATGTATGTTTGATTGGAAAAATTATTCCACTATCCAGCAGCTTATTCATCTCCTTAAGCATTAGGGGTTCTAATCTAGGGTTAGTTGGCCTTTGTCTTTGCCTGATTGGCCTAGAATTGGGTTCTTATTCAATAGTGTGTTGGGTCAATTGAGGGTCAAACCATTTTAAATCAGCATAATCCCAAGCAAAAACATCATTGAACTCTTTGAATAAATCAATAAGAAGCTCTTTATCCTGAGGAGAGTTAACTTTACCAATCTTTAAGAATTTGTCTCTAAATATCTCAGTCTCCTCATAATGATCTTCTTTAATGAGCATGCTAGTTTTTTTCCTCTTGAACTGATCATCAGAGTTGAAGGTGGACTCCAAACTGACTAGTCCTTTAGGAATCTTATTTGACATCAATTATATAATCTGGTCCTCAAGTTGCTATTTCACTTTGCTATCTTTAGGAGCTGAAAAGACATCTGTTTCTACCATAAAACTTAAGATCTACTCATCAGTATTAAAAAATTGCTAGTTAACATTATTATCCAGAATGGATGGCCTAACAACAATCTTAATATAAGATTGATCAGAAATTACACCTTTATTTTCAAAAATTGTGACATGGGCACCAATGGAAGCTAATCTATCAGCATGCTGGTTTTTATTTCTAGGTACATAAATCAGGTTGAATGCATCAAAATCATCTAGAATATCTGATACTTTGGACTTATACAATTTTTGGAGATCACTCTTAACAACATTAAAACCTCTCACTTGATTGACCACCAATTCACTATCTCTAAATACCCTCAAACATTTGATATTTCTCTTTCTTGTCCACTCTAAGCCCTGGATCAAACCTTCATATTCAGCCACATTGTTAGAACAAGGAAAAGATAATTTGAATGCATCATAATATTTGTTACCTTCTGGACACACAAGCATAACTCCTGCACCAACTCCATCCTTGTTTCTAGATCCATCAAAATATAAGTCCCAAAGCTGATTAGGCTATTCTGAATTAGCATCTTGGGCTTTTATCAAGTTAGGCATAACATGATCATATTCAGATATCATATAATTACCAAAACTAGCATCATAAATAACATTATCATGGTTATTAAGGGCATTTCCAGTTGCCCACTCATCCAATAATATATCAGAAATTCCCTTTGTTTGAGAATTGCAGGCTAGATTTAATCTTTAATCTCATCTAAATCTATGATCACACAACTAGCATTAATAGGGCTTGGAATGTATGGCTCTATGTGATCTTTGGTCAATAATTCTACTTTTATGATCACTTTGGCACCATATCTTGTTCTAAAAAGCATGTGAGACCAATCTGATGAGAAATATCCACCTATCTTGGCTATAAAATCCCTAGATAGACATAGGAAAAAAAAGGAGGCAGATCTATAACATAGATGTCTTATGGAATAGAGAAATTTGGGCAAGCATAAAGGGTCAAACTTGCATTCTTAACAACTCCTAAGGTATTGACCGATGAACCATCTAACTGAATAACTCCTTTCTCAAGAGGTTCATACTTCAAATCAAGTAAATTTGCAATCTTTTTGGGCATTACTATGCTGGTTGCACCACTATCAACCATGCATTTGTGTACTAACTTATTACCAATTATCAAGGACACATAAAAAGGAGGTGGCTTAACATTTGTAACTCTCTTACCATCCTTTACTGCTATTCCTTACACATCTGTAGCCTCTGAATTGGCCAAAATTGTCCTTGAAGACTTCTTTAAGGCTTGTTCTGAACTCACTGCACCTTTAGACAACTCTTCCTTAAGTAACTCTACTTGCCCTGGAATGGCTAAAGAATCCCACATAGAAATAGAAACATTCATCTTCTTCATGTTATCAACAATATTGAAAGGAACAACAAAATGTACCTTTTGAGGAGATTTAGGAGTAATCTGATATGCATGCTTCTGATGTTGTTCCTTAGTTGTGAAAGAGGGGTGTTCTTTCAATATAGAAATAGGCATGATGGGTATTGATTGAGTTGTAGCAGCAACCTTAGCAAATGATTTCTCTATTTCTAGAGCTCTCTTTTTGGCTGTAGTGTTTGCTGATATAGGTGAATCATTACTCACCCCACATAATTCTTCCTCTTGCCAATTAAGAAAAGTAGGATCCAGAACATTTAGGTCATGTTGTTGTTTAATCTCCTCAATGGGTACATTTTGTTGTGAATCAATTGCATTTTGAACCATTAGAGCCTGATTGAGCACTCCATTAGTGCACTTTGACTGATTGTGGGACTGACCACATGGATAGAACCACTCATATTCAACAACAAGTTTATTCTGGTTAGGTACTAGATCTCTGACAACATTAAGAGGTGAAGGGTTATAAGGTCTATAAGGCCTCTGATTCCAATTTTGCCTATTTGTACTGCTATTTCCTTGATACTGCTATTTATTACCTTGAAAACTAGGTTGATTAGGGTATTGTGATGAAGAACTAGAAAATTTATTTTGAGCTATGGGGTTTCCTTGTGCTTGATGCCTCTTAAGGCTTACCAAATCATTTCCAAAGGTCTCCAATAAGCTTTCAATTTTATGTTGGCTTTCGTTTATACTTTGTAGCTCATTAAGAGGAACAACAGACATTGTCTCTTGACTTTTAAATGATGGTAAAAGAGGAAGAGGTGGGGAAATTAATGGCATATTAGACTGAATGCTAGGAAATAATGGCATAGGTGGCTTGGGAGCTATTTTTCCCACTTGAATAAGACTATTTTCTACTTTATTAGCAGTATCAAAAGCTTGAGGTAAAGAATTAGCCCCCATTGATTGAATCATGACTCAGATATCACTATTCAAACTCTTAAGAAAGTACAAGAATGCATATTCAGCAGAGGGTCTTACTGTGGCAGGGATTCTATTCCAAGTCTTTTGGAAACATAGATTGAAATCATTCATCTCTTCTTGTGGAGCCCTTTTGATATTTGTTAGTTGTTCCACCAAAGAAAGGTTATCAGATTTGTCTTCAAAGAACTTAGATAATCCCTCTCCCAATGTATCCTATGTAGCAATAGATCCAACTGGAAGAGTTCTAAACCATTCCAATGCTTTTCCCTTCAATGATGTAGCCAATAGCTTCAAAGTGATGTCTTCCTCCGTGATGTGATGAACATTGCAAAGAGAAGCAACATCTCTGATATGTTCTATAGCAGTTGTTTTCCCTTCTCCTGTGAAAGATGGTAACCCTTTTAGGGCTGCCAATGGAATATTGTTGTGATTAGAAATCCTCAAAGGACTGCCTTGATCAAAAGGCACAAATGGCAGTTTCCTAGCCATTATTGGAGGTGATGTGGCTAAACTAGAAGGTAATGACTGATCTTCCTCTGGTGGCTGTTCAAGAACAACTTGAATTTTTAATGCTGGTAGACTCTTAGAAACTTCTTGATCTAAATCTGGCAATTCAGTGTGGTAGGAGGGAGGAGCTAAACTTCTCTCAAACCTTCTTTTCCTTGGCCTTCTTGGTTTCCTACCCCTTTCCACAGGCTAAAAAGAAAGCTCTTTAGGACCTCTAGGTTCTCTCTGCAAAGTTCTGCCTCTCCTACTATGTGACAACTGTAAATATTCAAACTCTTTTACACTCCTTGTTTGGATTCTATTCATGAATCACAAGTGTCCCACCAGGCATACCAAAAAATGTTAAGGCCTTGAAATATCACCCTAGCTCAGGCATTAGGGTATGCTAATATCTCATGGTAACACTGGAAACTTTCCTGAGTTGTGGGTGGACTCTGATTAAGAAGGAATCTCCAGATTCTAGTCCAGTTCCTATTGGATTTGGAATATCACCTTTGACTGTAACTTTAATTTGGAAAAGGGAAAAGAGATAACTTAAAAACTGAATGAATAAATGGGTGATACACCAAAATTGGATTTAGACTAATCCGAACTTCAAACAAGCATCCACAATACACATACTACTGAGATTTTCATTAAGCATTAACTATTCAATGAATAAGTTGACCTAAAACTCACTATTAGGGTTTGCACCATAAATAATGATAATCTGCCAACATACATACATATTCTACAAAAAGTTAGGTTTTGGTAACTTAGAGAAGGAAATGGATTAATTCACTTATCTATGCTACAAAACATATTACACTAAAATGCAGAAAAGATGAAGAGGATTGATAACAAAACTCAGAAAATAGGTGAAATATGGGGGACTTGCTTTATTTTCTTCAAAATCCGCAAATGATTACATGCCAAGATACAAAATATGCCAAGGAATAAGTTACATTCACTTGAACATAGCTTTGCATCAAAACTGAACCAATGATTACACAATGTATGCAAAAGGCACAAAGGAACCAATATGTTCACAAAGCTACCTTCTCCTTCAATTCTGAATCCCTAAAATTGACCTTGAAACTTAGATATATACTCTCTTAAGGCCAATTTAAAAAATCCATAGCCCTCCAAAAACCCTTCAAATTAGCTAGGAAACCCTAACTAATAAGCATAAATCATGCCTTAAAACATGCCCCTAATGTTGGTATACTTCTATTTACAAACATTACCAACGTATATCAACCAAATCTATAATCAAACCCCCAAACCTATACATATAACCCAAACTCAAATTCAAAACTTATGCCTTAATACTACTGTCAATTACATGAACTAAGGTCAACATGACCAATTTTATGCAATCAATAATCTTTTAAAATATCCACATCGTAGCATAGGCTAGGTGGCTGTTGTGGCACTTAGAAACTTGAGGTTTCTGGCTATCATGCACTACAGTCTTTAATGGTAGTTACTACTTCTCTGTTGCGAACTTCAAAAACTAATCTTTCTTGGCATTTTTTATGGGTTTTTGTTAGAATTTAATCTTTCCTTGGTATATATTTGTATTTAAAGGATAAACCAAGGTATCCTATTGTATTCGTCCTCTAGTCCAAGTGGGAGGACATGTCATATTTGTAATTTCTTTTATTAAAGAAAATAGATATTCCTCCTTATGAGGAATCTTACACTTGTCTCACACACTAGTGAAATGTGGCATACACAGAAATGGGAGTTACAATGTAACTCCTTTCTCACATCTCTATTAAGAGATGGCTCTACTTCTCTCATGACAAGAGATACTTCTTCTTGATCATTATTGTATGAGCTTGGCTCTCACTCTCACTCTCTCTCATTCTTAGGCTTTTTGCCACTTTCATTATATCATGGGGTTTTTTATGCTTTTCCCCCTTCAAAATATTGTCTCCTTTGTTGCTTGGATCTTTAGTGAATGCTCCTAGTTTTTGCATTAATTCATGGTAAATCTTCTTACTCCTATCTCATTGAATTAAACAATTTCCTGTCTCTCTTTATTTTGTTATTATTTTAACATGGTATCATAGCAGGTTGGTTTAATCCATTATTGAGTGTACAGGTGAAGGAGCTACCATATCTTGGAGCACTCCAATATCAGATACTCTTGAGAGAGTTTATTGCTAGTATATTTTTTCTTTTGACTAATCTGATTAAGAGAGAAAAAAATCATTTTTTTTTTTGGGTTTGGCTAGTTTACCGCCAAACCTGATTTATCTATTGGATACATTATTGATTTGTTTTGTGTAGGTTTGGAGACATTTCAATCTTGGCTCTGTTCTTCATCATTTTTTTCAAATCTAAGTTCATTTAGTCTTCTTTTCAAGTTTTCTTAAATCTGTTTCTAACGTTTCTTGCAGGATTCTTTTTCATTTTTTTTCTCTAATCATTTTGTGTAGGATCTAAAATTATTTCTCATATCTAACATTTTTTTTAGTTTGTATTGCTTTATCTCTATTTTTTATCTCTGTTATCTTAACTATACATTCTTTTCTTATCTCTTGAAAAAGAAAACATTGAAGAAGAATAATCCTTTATATGTTGAATGCTTCAGTAAAATAAAACTGAATCTCAAAAATCTACGATCTGGGTTTTGTGCAGAACTCTCCGATTTAGCTAACTCATGAGTAGTTTCTTAAATTTTCCCCTCATTTGAGAGAAACAAAAGTTCTTTTCAGATGTTTTTTTATAAATTCATCATAATGCATCTTTTTTTCTTACCTCTAAACTTTTTTTTAATTAAAAATGGTTTCTTTATATACGTTCTCTGCTTAAAATGTTTCTGCATTAAAATCGGTTTATCTTCTTTCTTTTATGAAGCTCCTTTTTAACAATTAAAACACCATTCTACTCTGAGAATTTGTATTTGTTCTGGAAAGTAATTTGCAGTCATATTTTGAAATTAATTTGAAAGGCTTGTTGCCAGAATAATCATATCTATACTTTAGGTTTTCTAATAGTTTGCAATATTAAATTGTGTGGCTTGCTACCATTAAGTAGAGTACTCTAATATTATTTTAATCCTCTCATTATATGCCTTCACGTTGTACACACAAGGATCTTGGTGATCAAAATGTGTTAACGTTTCATGTAGTGTACAATGTGAAATTGTAAAAATTGGAAAATTTTCAGTTGGAGATATTACAAGAATTCAACGTATATGATAGAGCATTCTAGTGTTCTTAATTGATTATTCCTTATTGAATTTGTTGATTATCTTTTTTGGAAACACTCTTCCTTAGGTCTGTTTTAGTGAACTGAATACAAAATAGTTCTTTTATTCTAATTCGAGATTGCATCCTTCTTTGCTTGCAGCATCTAACTTGTTTTGTAGAGAATTTATTTGGGGGCTGAAATTGGGCCCGAACGTGCCACTTTCTTTACCTTCATTTTCCCTCACCGCACTGTAAATTCAACCTTTTCACTTGCCTATCTTCTTGCTCAGATTGGTTTTCCTCTAGACATAACGTTACCTACCTAGTTATCCTTTATTCTTTTTTTCTTGTCCTCAGTTGTCATTGTAATTGATAGCAGGTGATGTGACTGCTCAATCCTTGTGCAACCGTCAGTTTCTAATATCCTTACCAGGGCTTCATATCTCTTTACCGAGCATTCTGATTTGTGGCATGATTCTTAGGTAGGAAAATTTTGACTGCATTTTAGCTAAAATCTAGTTAATGCCAGATTGGTAGCAGGAAAGGCAAAGCTTTTATTAGATTCTTTAGCTAATAATAAGAGCATTCTCTTTTGTTTGCAGAGCTTTTTTTAGATTCTTTTTATCATTGTTTAACCATTTTTTTGCAGGATTATCTTTAGCTTATTCTCTATGCTGAGTTTTTTTTCTTTGCAATCTATGTTTATCCTTATTAGTTCTTGTTTGATCATTTCTTTCAATCTTTGACTCAGTTCAATCTCTTTTTACATTTGTTCATTTAATCTATCTTTCATTAATAATTTGATCAAATCTTTTATTTCATATTAATTTTGGTTATATCTATTTTAATTCCTTTTTACTCCTAGTTTAAAATTTTATTCATTTAATTCTTTAAATAAATTAAACTTATTGTCATATTTAAGTTTTTATTATTAAATTGATAATTCATTAATAAATTGTTAAGTTTATTATTAATAAGTTTATTAATTAATTATTAATAAGTGTTATTAATAAATTATTAAGTTTTATTGTTAAAATTAAATTTTGTGTTTATATAATTTAAAAATTTATGTGTAATAGTTTAATTTTTCTTTCTCACCTTATTTTCTTTTATAAAATTTTTTGTACTACTTTTAAATTTCCCTAACTAATATTGTTTCTTCATTAATGATCATTTAAATTTGAAATTTAACTTTCGGGGATATTTGTTTTCTTTGTGGTATCTTAAATTATTGTAATTTTATTTCATCATGTCTACGTCAATGCCACAATTTAAACTCACTAGTTCCAATTATATTGTTTGGAGGCCACACATGTCTGATTTTTTAAAATCTCAATACCTTTTGGATATTGTGTCTTCACCAAATTTGAAACTGACATCCACCACTCCTCAGGCTGACCAGGATTCCTGGTAGTTGAAAGATGAGGAAGTGTTTGGTCTAATTGGATTCTCATTAAATCCAAATTTATATCATCTTATCTCAGATTGTACTGTGGCTCATCAGGCTTGGCATGTCTTGGAGAACACATTTCAAACTTACGAAAAACTTGTTCCTCTTATTAATCAAGAAAATAAAAAATCTACACTGCACTGTGACATTATGTATCCTTTAAATGATTTTCCTATTTGGGATGACCCATGTGATGATGTTTGTTTTGGGGATGATCCCCTCGCTTCCTATTTTCCTCATAGAGATAATATGTTACTGGTTGATGATGTTTCTTATACTTATTCTGCTTTAGAACAAGAAGATGCAATTATTAATACATTTATCAATGTCACCTTGCCCTTATGTATTATAGGAGATTATGTTCCTATTTTCTCCAAAGTAGATCATGAATTTCGTGACACTCAAATGGTTATTATGGAGGACCAACCTCCTTCCCTAAAATCTAATCTTCTTGATGATATTATTGATGGTGATTGTCCTATTTCTATTCTTTATTATGTATCTAGTAATGAATCCATTTGGTTTACAAAACCTCTTTATGATGAAATTACATTTGATGATTCACATTCAGCTTCTACTGATTCAGTTTTAGGAGGAAATCCCAATAATGGGAGATCCCCTCATGGTTCTTATTTTTTTGTAGATTCAGGTGATCTTTCTTGGACAAGTAACAACGAACAATCTCAAAGTTTACTTAAAGATTTGTGCCTATATCCACAAACACCTACACTCTTGCATTACGAAAATCAAAGGAATCCTATTTCAAGATCCAAACATTTATCATTGCACCATCACCTCATATCAACACAAAGTGAAGAAAAATAAGTTTTCCTCCTCTACTACAAGAAGGATAATCCAGTTGCAGATATTTGTAATACCCCAAGTAAAGATTAAAGGGGGGTGTTAGAATTTAATATTTCCTTGGTATATATTTGTATTTAAAGGATAAACCAAGGTATCCTATTGTATTCATCCTCTAGTCCAAGTGGGAGGACATGTCATATTTGTAATTTTCTTTATTAAGGAAAATAGATATTCCTCCTTATGAGGAATCCTACACTTGTCTCACAAACTGGTGAAATGTGGCATACACAGAAATGGGAGTTACAATGTAACTCCTTTCTCACATCTCTATTAAGAGATGGCTCTCCTTCTCTCATGACAAGAGACACTTCTTCTTCTTGATCATTATTGTATGAGCTTGGCTCTCACTCTCTCTCTCTCTCTCTCACATTCTTAGGATTTTTGCCACTTTCATTATATCACGAGGGTTTTTTTATGCTTTTCTCCTTTCAAAATCTTGTCTCCTTTGTTGCTTGGATCTTTGGTGAATGCTCCTAGTTTTTGAATTAATTCATGGTAAATCTTCTTACTCCTATCTCATTGAATTAAAAAATTTCATGTCTCTCTTTATTTTGTTATTATTTTAACATTTTTCATGTTGCATTTTCATTTGGGGAAAACATGAAAGCTAACCCTAATCCATGGCACTGCTCATGCTAAAATTTGAGATTGGCTTTACTACTCTCTATGTTTGATTCTTAGATCTGGAACTTGTTATTGAGAAATAGGAGTTGTGTTATTGCTTTCCTCTACTTTCTCTTAGCATGTATTTCAAGCATAAAGCTCAGGTTCTACAACTGGAAGTTGTTATTGAGATAAAGAGCTCGGGCTTGATAAAGATTTTCCTCTGTTGATTCAGAGCTTGAGCTTTGATTGTTGATGACATTTGGCACCACTCATGAAAAAATATTGAGCTCTAACTTTGAGATAAGTGACACCACACATCTTTACTCAACATGTTAAATTCCATGTTGTTTAGTTATTACTCTTCATATATTGCTTGTAGACACTGCTGTTAGTTTCTCCTTCTTTGCATCTTGGAAAGCTTGAGCTGTTGCATAGTTGTGCTATTAGGTTGTCACCAGTCATCTATAGTCCATTATTATTGTATTCATAGCTATCAGCTTGGAGTTTTTGTTTTGTGCTTTGAATAAACTAATGTCAATAGTGATCATGCTTGCTCTACCACTTCCTTACCCTGTTAGGACTGATAGTAGCCACCATGTCTTGATTTTATCTATTATGGATTTGACTTTGCAATGTTCTTAACTTTATTACAAGATGCTCTCTGTATCTACAAACCCCCTAGTTTTGACTTTGCTAGAATGACAATGATAAGTGTATCAAACTGATTTTTATGTGAGATGTGACTTAAGAAAGAATGTTGGTTTATGGGGTTGGAGCACGGGCTCGTGACACCCATGAATATTTCTGTGAACAAAGAACTTGTTACTTTAAAATGCATCTTCTATGGCATCTCTTCTTGTAGAAACAATACTATTGTTTCACTTATTGTATATGCATAATACTTTGCAAAGCATGTTTATTTGATAATATTGTTGTAAATCCATGATTTATATATGCATATTACTTATCATTTGTTTGTAAGAGGTAATTCATCCTTTTCTACATACTAGTAGTCATCTTTTAAAACATTGTTGTTGATCTAACACCTCTTTATAACAACATTTGTAAAATAGATGTAGCTGTTATCCATTTTCTCTATACACGCACATCATTTGATACCATTTTTATTTAATCATCTTCTTGCACATCAGTAATGAATTATTCCTTCTTTGCACATGCACAACCTATAGCATCTTTTCATTTTATTTGATCATACTGCATCTTCTTCTTTGTTGACTGCTATTAGTGAATTCATACTTCATTACTTTTTATTAGAATGCACTTCTGCTTACTCTATTTGAAAACATCACCAAATCCAATATGTTAGGTTAGTGAACATGACCAAATGATCAATTTTGTCTGTGAGTGCCATGTATGATGACATTTATGCATTAATGTTGGTCAAATGATGGTGTTCACTAACCTAATACTACCTTGCTATTCTAAAAAAGGTTTCTCAGCTACAGGAACTAAGTCCCTTTAATTCAGATGTCTAGTTTATAAAAACATGGATAATGATAACCATAAATTGTAAAAGGTTTCATGGAGTCATTTCCCTTTGATACTATTATTCTGTTGATGTAGATGCATATTTTTCTATTGCATTGATATCATAGATAGATGTGCAGCTCTGAAAGTTTGGTTGTTGTATGATGTTTCTAGGTTTTTATGCATTGCTTAGATCCAATTTGGATCTAACATTTTTTCTCTCCATGATGCAGGACAAGACCCTAAGAACAAGATACAAGACATGAAGATTTAGACAAAGACTTGAAGAATTTGACCAAAAGAGACAACCAACTCCTAAATGTAGAAGATCCTACAAGGAAATGCATGGGCCTCTACTCATACTTCTATCATGCTTTCTTTTCTGCCATTCGATCTTAGTTCCAACATGAAAGATGTAATATGAAAGAACATTTCTCTATTAAATTAAGTTTGAATGCACAATGTAATGATATATTATGAATTTGAAAATTTGGATATGATCAATACTTAGAGTACAATATAAATAATAATATGAATACAATAGCAATGCATTTTATCTTCATTAAGTAAACAATGGTGTTAAAGAGGTGTACCTTTATGCAATCTTTTAGTATTTATGATTATCATTTATGAGTTTGGTTGTCATATGATGCTTCTAGGTTTTCATACATTTCTTAGATCCAATTTGGATCTAACACTTTTTCTCTCCATGATGCAGGACAAGACCTTAAGACCTAAGGTACGAGACATGAGGATTTAGACAAAGACCCAAAGACTTGGACCAAAATAGACAACTAGCTCCTAAATGCAAAAGATCCTATAAGGAAATGCATGGGCCCCTACTCATACTTCTATCATGCTTTATTTTCTAACATTTGATCTCAGTTCCAACATGAAAGATGTAATATGAAAGAATATTTCTCTATTACATTCAGTTTGAATGCACAATGTAATGATCAATTATGAATTTGAAAATTTGGTTATGATCAATACTTAGAGTACAATATAATTGATAATATGAAAGTAATAGAAATTTATTTTATCTTCATTAACTAAAGAATGGTGTTGAAGAGGTATACCTTTATGCAATCTTTTAGTATTTATGATTATCATCCTGCATGTATAAAATTAGGATAACAATGCCAATAGTGGTAGGGTTAGAGTTTGAGGAGGATTGTTTGGTGGCACAAATAGAGGCAGAGTGATGGTGTGCGGTGGTCATGCTCCTACTAGAAAGGTACCTCCTAGGATGATTCCTCATATACCTAGGGATATGCTAGCACCAGTATGGTGATGACAGGGTCCTCATGTAGCTAGACATGTGATTCCTCTTGCTTCTCTTATTGCTCCTACAAATCCTAGCTAGGATATCTAGGTATTATAGGCATGGATGGTAGCTATACAAGGTCATATTACATAGATGATGATACTCATACATTGTATAGCCTCTTAGGTAGCTTAGATCCAACAGGGTCAAGCTGCTCTGATTCCTACACAAACATGGCCTCCATCAGAGAATGATGGTGCAAGTACTAGTAGGGGTCCCCCACTAGGTGCAGGTGGTGATGCAGGGCCTGGTGATGAACATAGTTGGTTTTTCCCCTATATGATCATATGTAGATTAATTCATCCTTGAATCCCTCTTTGATGTATGTTACCAGGCATTTGATGATTTACTCTGATGGACTTTGATAGAATTTGATTTATGGACTCCGGTGGACTCTTTGATTATGGAAACTTGATTTATTCTCTCACCTTTATGATATATCTCTTTTTGATATTATGATATATTGGACTTTATTCTTTTGATGATCTATACATGCAGATGCAGTTGCGGTTCTTATGTTCCTATCTATCTACTTGTTTTTGTATTTTCCTATGCAGATGAAATGTATGCATTTACTTTAACTTAGATCATTAGATGAATGCCTAGATGAATGCACTAATGCTCATGAATGTAATCTATAGATATAATGATTTTACATGCTTTATATGTATATGATGCTGTATTATTTTATGTACATGTGATGCAATTAATGATTTTAATTTTTAATGAAATGCAACTATATGTTTATGAAATAATGAAATGATACATATAATTGGTAATGAAACTAATTGATTGAGATGAACCTTAATATGACGCAATTAATGAGATGTTTATATGAAATGAATCTAAATGATCTAATTGATATGACATGATTCTAATATGTTGTGAAATGAAATGATAATGATGTGCACCTAAATGACCTCAAATGATGTGTATGATTAATGAATAATAATTACTAATTGATGAGACAATTTATTGTCTCTATTTTATTATAATCTTTATACTTTGTTGACACTCTTTATGCTCTGATAAGACATTTCCAAAACATTTATGAACCTATACCTATGTGAATTTGTGATAAGTACAACTAGGACCACAAAGATTATGGGTAGGTAGAATGACATATTTTTTTGAATATATATATATATATATATATATATATATATATATATATATATATATATATATATATTGTAGTACTTCATATAGCTACTTTAATCTATGTTCTAATATTTGGGTAGGAGTTGAATTGTTGACTTGCATATATACCGAATGCTACTAACCTGCTAGGAAAAGAGGGAGCAATTCAAGAGTGGTGCAACCACATTAAGGAAGGAGCATTAGGAATCCAGCCATTATGGAAGGAGCCAACATGATTCCTAGGATCATGCCACTACTGAGAAGGAGATTGCATTCTAGAGAATATAGGAAATAGTTTTGCTATATTTCCTCACTGTTGTTATTTTTTTATCTGCACTTATTGTAAAATGTCATGGTTGTTATAGTTCATCTTTCTCTAGTGAGATTCAGTTAGTCTTTACTTTAATGCTTTCAATAAGCGTCAACCCTCTATATAAAAGAGATTTTATTGGTTTAGTTAGTAATGAGAAATATATATTCAAATATTGTGTTTAGCATAACAGAGTTACTCTTTTCCATTCTTCATATATTGTTCCATTACCATGTAACTAGTGTATGCACCCAAAAATGGTCGCCTAGACTTTGGGCCCCATTTATTTGATTTATCAACCCTGAATCATTTTGATCAATAATCAATATTTTCAACATTATCAATTTCTTGATCAAGTCTTAATTTCAATCATATATTAGATTTTTATCCTATGGGCTAATCATTTATCCTAAGTCTTTATTTGATTAAAAGGAATATTTCCTCCCCTTTGGATTAAATAAAAAGCCCCACCTTTCCTCTTGTCCTAAGTTGCACAAATAAAGCATTATTCCTATTTTACAAAAAGGAAAAAAGGCACTTTTGTCTGACATGGACACAAAGTCAATTCCTATTGGAGGATACTTGTGCACACGGATCGCTCCTCTTTCAAGCTCCACCGCCGATTAAGACTTTTGCCTCTTAATCTCAATGGTCCATTCCTTTGCATTTCTTATAAAAGGAAATCTCTCTCCTTCATTTGCATATCACATTTTTATGCTAACCTTATGCTGCAAGAATCCTTGAAGACTTTGAAGCTTTTTAGAGATCATTGTTGCATCCTTCTTTAGATTTCTTCATTTGCTTCATAGTTTAGTTTACATTCTTACATAGTAGTTTCATTTTCATGACTTTCATAGCTTAGATTTCCTTTCATGCAATAGCATAACTTCAGATAGCTTAATAGGAGGGATTTGTAACACTTGTTCTTTCCATTTCATAGCTTAGTTGCATTGCATTTTCATTTCTCTAGACTAGTTTGCATTGCATTTTCATAGTGATTCTTGAGGATATTGGCACTCTTTCCCTTGTCCTCATTTGAATCTCTCATTGTGTGGTTGACTAGCAAGGTCACAAGCTTGTAGCTCTAGCTAAGAGCAAATACATCATAGTCCCTTGAAACTCCATGCATAGAGAGCTATGAGCCGCTTTGTGAGGTCTCATTCTTGAGAAACCTTTCATGTAATGGTTCATAGAAGTACACCATTTTAGTGTGTACATTTTGGGCACCCACCATGGGGCAGAGTAGATAGGCTTTGTCCTTTAGTTTCTTGCATTTTCGTCATTTTTTGGATTATTTTTCAAAAATTTTGCAGTCTCTGGTTTTTTGTCTCAAAATATCACGTGATGATTCTCAGGTATATCGTGCGATATACCTTACTATACCAGTGCGACACTTCACCCAAAGAAGAATCGCCTGTCAGTATTAAGGTATATCGCCTGGTGTCATGCGAAGTATCACCCACGTATAGAGAAGTATATCACTCGAACTAAGGTATATCGTGCGAATATAGGAAACTGTATCGCGTGATACTGGTGACATTTGAGGTATATCACCTGATCTGACAGAGACGTGCGGTTCAAGTTTTATCATCTGAATCTGATCATATTTAGTTTGCTGGTTTACTTTACTGTATTTAGATAGGTCTAACCTGCATCTCTTAGCTTAGGTAAATCAGTTTCTTGCAAATATTTTCATTGAGATTTTGGATTTTGCTAACCTTGTGGGCCTAACTAGTTGTGGTTGTAGGTGCCTTTGCTTAAGAAGTTTGCCAAAAATTGCATGTCAAAGAGGGCTACTAACAGTTTTTGCAGGGCTGCCCAAAAAGCATAAAAACAAAAAAAAATAAAATTTTTTGCTTGTGATTTATTTCCTTTCAAGTGTGGCATTCACTAATTGTATTAGGAACTTTAATACTTTGTGAAATAGATTTTGAGGTGGTAGGAGAAGTATGCTCTTCACCTATAGGTGAACCAGAAAATCCTGACCCATCTTAAGGTTTTTGGAAGCAAGGGGGTAATCAAATTTTGCTTGGGGTGTTTAGGAGAAGTTTTTGAGATAGGGGAGTATGATCTTCACCCTCGTGGTGAACCAAAAACCTTGAACCTCAAAAATCATCCATTCTTTGTTTAGTTTAGGATCCTTTAGTGGGATTTCTCTTGAGCAATCAAGAGGAACGACCCAAGTGGGGACAACCTTGTCATCATTTTCCTTGGTGGCGAGTGATTCCAACTCACTATAATCTCAAGGCTATCAAGGACACAAAACCTTGGTAGACATAACACTTGTCTTCGCTTGATGTGAGTAGCTTGTGGCATTGTAGCCATGGGGAAAACATTAAGCAAGAATTCTTAAGGTACTCTTGTGGCCGTGAGGTCCTAGTCTTTTATGAGGAGCAAGAGGGGTGTTTTGAATGGAAGCCCTTATTAAGAACCATTAGATAGAAGCCACCTTGTTTAGCCGCTTATCTTCTTAGTGCAAGGATTGATCCAAGTGGTTTACCTAGATCACCTTAAGATAGTCACCATATGTGTCCCTTTGGTTGTGTCGTTTGACACTTCCATGACAAAGCCAATATCTCTCATGGGTAACCACTTGGTGTGAGGCAAGGGGGCATCAAGTTGTGGGCTAAGTTGGTAAGTATTGAGCCTTGACCTTTTTAGGATAGATTTTCTTGAATTGTCTTCAGTTGTGTGATGCCAATGTAAACATTCTTACATACAAAGAATCAGTAGCATTCATAGGGTGCTTTTTCAACTCTGATATCACAAGTGTTTGTCTTGGCAAGGTTTCTTTTGCCCTTGTTTCAAGTGTTTGAGACATGTTTGATCCCTCACTGTTTGCAAACCTGCCAAAATTCTACTGATATTGTGATTGAAATTGAAAACATCAACCCTCAAACCAAAATTTTTGACCAAACAGACCCAAAAACATAAATTTTACACAGTTCTGGTCAAGAGTTAAGCAATTTTGCAATAGTATCACGTCCTTTAGAGAAAAATATCACGTGATACTTCGCGGGTCCAAAAAGTATCACCTGCTTTGAGAGGAAATATCATGCGATAGTTCACCCTAGATAGACTATCGCCTGACCTGCCTGGTGTTTATCGCTCAGCTATTGTAAGGTCTATCACCTAGTATAAGGTGAAGTATCACCCGGTTGTAGGTGTATCACCCTAGTAGCCCAGAGTATATCACCTGGTTAATTTCTATCGTGCTTGCAATTTGATCAGTTTCAATTGCTGTTAGTCAGGTTAGGTCTTGGAGTAGGCTTCTTGCTCTTTCATTTGAGACCTATCTTGACTCTACATTTCTAGTTTTAGTCCTCTAGGATAGCATCATCTGATTTACAAAATCACTTTGGGAATAATTATCAAATTAGAAGGCCATTCTTGGTGCCAAGGTTCATCTCTAGGATTGTTAGCTACATTCTTGGAAAATTTTAGTGCTCTTATTGTCCAAATCGCTTTCATTTAAATCTCGATTTCAATTATATTTTGGCCTAGTCCAACCTCCTGGTTCAAAAGTGCAAGGGTAGCCACCCTTTGATTTGAAGCACCTCTTTGACAGTGTTGGTAAAGCCCCTTTTCTATCTTTTCATTTCTCTTTGGACAATAAAGGACTTTGATTATCCTAGTTTGGTGTTGACACTTTGAGAGGTCATGTTATCATTGAGAGTATCTTTCTTTCATGTCAGTTACAACAAGGTACCAAGTCAATTAAGGGAAGCGACCCCTTGTTGCCTTTAGCCAGTTACCACTAGTTAAGACTTGTCGACAACATAAGGGAAAAGGACCCCTTTTTGATCAATCACCTAAGAGTGAATCTGAGGTTTGTTTTAATCCAAAAGCTAATCCTAGTGAAGTGAGAACCTCTTTTGTACCACTTTCATCAAGCATGGACATGAGTTACACTTTTACTCGACAATAAAGAGAAGCCATGAATCAAACTCTTGAGGACATCTTCCAACGGCATAGGAGAGAGTACTGTGGTTCTTCTCATGCTAGTCCACCTGGGTCACCTTCCAACAACATGAGGTATTTTGATGCTCACCAATGAGTTGAGAGACATCATAAGAAAACTCACTAAGATTTAGGGTCACAACATGAGGACCAGAACAACGAATCTAGTGATCACCACATAAATGCAGCCAATGCAATAAGGCATTCGAGACCATCCTCTCCACTTAAAGATACCACTCGATATGCAAATACAAGATTAAAAAGCATTGAGAGGGAGAAGCAAGCCTATTTGGATGAACAAGTTGCTAAAAAGGAGAAATGTAAACAACTAGAAGAAGAGGAATGTGCATTATTGGACATAAGGAAGAGAGTCACCCAAGAAGAAGAAGATAGACTCTATGCACAACAACTCCAAAGCCAATTCAATGGGAGGGGAACAAATAGTGGGACCAACTCACCCCCATCTACCCCTTCACCAAGTCCTAGAAGAAGATCAAGGACACCCTCACGATCCCCAAGCCCTAGAGGAAAAGGGCTTCAAGATATGATCATCATAGGAGACGATCACCTCATAGAAATTTAAAGAAACCCTCCCAATGAGCACATCATGGCTCACAACATGGAGGAAGTTATGCCAAATTTGATCATATGGATTTTATGACTATGCAACAAGAACGATCCTTTCAAGCATATGTAGAACGATATGTGGAACAAAACAAGGATCAATTCCTAGAAAGCCTTATCAACAAAGGTGCTAAAGTTCCATATGATTTTGACGTCCACCAAAAGATTAAGAAATAGAATCCTTCAACCAATGAGGTGATCATGCAAATGTAGAAGGATATAGAAAGGATGAGGGCTCCTAAGAGCACATTTAATTTGGACTCCATATGTCCCAACCCGATTGACAAGAGTGTGGTGTTGGTTGAGGTCCCTAAGAAAGTTGAGTTTCCAACTTATGACAAATATGATGGCGTTGGTGACCCTCATGACCATGTTCGACAGTTCTACATAATGAGATTTTCTTTTCATCATGAAGACCCCTACTTGATGAGATTATTTCTGAGGAGTCTCAAAGGTCAAGCCATGGAGTGGTTCACCAACCTTACTCCTCCAGTAAAGTCATTTAAAGAACTCATCCAAAGATTTGTTTAGCATTTTTCTTATAATCTATCAAGGTCGGTCACAATGCTTGATTTGTGCAAGCTTAAACAAAATCAAGGAGAACCTTTTGTCACTTTCCTACAAAGATGGAGACGTTTGTGCTCAAAATATCCAAGGACAATTCCTAAGGAGGAAAGAATAGACATCATT
Organism: Chamaecyparis obtusa; assembly: GCA_027943335.1. Taxonomy (NCBI): domain Eukaryota; kingdom Viridiplantae; phylum Streptophyta; class Pinopsida; order Cupressales; family Cupressaceae; genus Chamaecyparis; species Chamaecyparis obtusa. The sequence continues at coordinate 464,444 of BSBK01001424.1, read as the reverse complement.
GTGAGTAACTTAGTGCTAGAATTAAGATATGAGGTAAGAAAGATACCATTTAATTCTTTTGATACCATGGTAGAAGTGGCATGTCGCATAGAGGATGTCCTAAAAGAACAAGGAATTTTGGCTAAATCAACTAATAACAACAATGGCCAAAACAACAACAATAATGGTTATAAGGAAAAAAATAACTCCTATTGGAACAAGAATAAACAGGTGGTCAATGACAGAGTTGTTGACTCACCACAACCTAAGAATGAAGGAGTTCTTAATCTCTCCAATGTGGTACAAGCCATGAAGCTGCAAGTGTCCTTAGGACAACACGAGAACAAACCCAAGTATCAAGGGAAACCTAAGAAGGAAAAGAGACAATTCACCAAACTTGGGGACTCCTATGCAGACATTTTCAAGACACTAATTGCTCATAATTTGGCACAACCTCAGGATCCTACCAAGCACCGCATACCCGATCCTAAACCTCATTGGTGGGATGAGAAAGCCTTTTGTGTCTTCCACAATGGAATTGGACATGATATAGAAAATTGTTTTAGGCTTAAACATCTTGTCCAAGACCTCATTGAAAGTGGGTGATTACAAGTTGATGGTTTAACTACTAATGCGGATCATAAGGCTTTTAAAGAACCCTTACCCAAATATGAGAAAGGGGAGAATTCTAATAGCAAGCATGGCAAGGCTGCTATCAACTATACCTACACAAATGCTAAAAATGTTATTAACATGCTTGAAGTGGCTGATGACAATATCAACATGATGAAAGGGAAAGATCCTTATGGATATGATGAGGATTCAACTCCAATGTTTGATGAAGGACCCGTTGTGGTGCTAAGAGGTCCTCACTCACGAAGGATGCCCCAATCCCTCAATGCTGTCACTAGGGGTCAGGCTCAAGCTCCCATTATTATCAGAGGTCCTAGCTCTAGCAAGTCTAAGCAGCCCATGTCCAAGGGTGTTCTTCCTAAATCTACTGTTGGTCCTAATTCCAATTATAACCTTATTGACCAATTACAATGTACACTAGTGTAGATATCTATTTTTGAACTTTTAGAATTGTCCCCTAAGCACAAGCATGTCCTTGAGGATGCTTTGCGAGCACCCAGTGTCCCTAACAACTTAGATATTGATCAATTCCAGAATATGGTCAACCATTTGGCTAGCCCTCGTTACCTCACTTTCTCAGAAGAAGATGACAAATCCATCAGTCACCCACATAACTTGGCCTTACACATTGAAGTCATGATTCATAAAACCCGTGTCAGGCATGTATTGATAGATGGGGGTGCGGGGCTCAATATTTGTACCATGAGTTTGTTGAAGGCTCTAGGATATTCTGAAGAAGTCATTGACACAAGGAAAAAGATCACAATCAAGGCATATGATGAAGTAGAAAGAAGTTCTAAGGGATTGGCCGTTTTGCCTATTCGCATTGGTCCAGTAGAAAAGGATATCTTATTTCAAATTTTTGATGTTGGACCTTTAGCCTACAACATTTTGCTAGGTAGGCCATGGATTCATGAAATGCAAGCAGTCCCATCAACGTATCACTAGTGTGTTAAGTTTCCCCATAATGGTGTAGAAATTTGCATACCTAGAGATAGTGCTTTGTCAGTTAATAACATTTCTACTGGATCACATGTACCTTTGAATAGGGAAGTTGACAGTCCTAGTATTTCAATTGAACAATGCAAGTAGAAGTTTAAGACCATAGATCTTGGGATGGGAGATTATAAAATTGATTCTTGTACAAAAATGCTGATCACTCCTAGGTCTTATGGGAAACCATCACTAAATATGAAACCTTCATCATCAGCAATGACATTATTTAGAAAATTTGTTGAGTCTTTGGTTCCTATTCAGGAAGAGAAAGAGGAAGTTGCCATAAGGGACTAGATCTATCATGAGGAAAAATACCAACACAACAAGAGCTTTGCTCCTTCACCTAAAGCTTATGGGAGAGGGTATACGTTGGTTAAAAATATGGGTTATCCAGGATATGGTCCCCTTAGCCATAGGTTGGATGCTAAAGCTGAGCCTCTTAACCATGCCCTTTTTGGATCAAAGAATAGGTCAACAGTTGGCTTAGGTTTTGAAAATAAGAAGAAGAAAGGTGTCCCTATCACAGATGCGACAGACAGTGACAGTGATTCAAACTACACACCTGATCTTTCTAATGAACAAGACATGTCTGATGATTGGGTGCCTTCAACAAATCTTCTTTGGGGAGATTCAAAAGATTTGATACTTGACGGTCCTACTATCCCAGCTATGACGGATAGTGACTATATGAATGCTAGATTGACAATGGAAAGTGTTGCTATCCTAGCTGCGACGGATAGTAACAATGCTAGCAGTAGAGAAGGGGAAACCTTTCCCAACCTTGAGGCTTCTACATCACGAGGCCCAAATGATGATTCAGACATAGACTCACATGAGTACGAATGGGACTCACTTTCAGATGCAATAGTTGATTTGGACATGGATGTTGTCCATACTTATAGTACCCAACCTGATGTGACCAACGAGCTTAGTGTAGGACTAGAGGATTGTACTCCTCAAATTGCCTTAGTGGCTGACACTTTGTTTGGTAGGACAAATCCTGACTCGGGTATCCTGGGAGGGGACTTGATGAATCCTGATTGTATGGTCATCAGAGATAACACCTTTCACATAAATAACATTAAACCAATCATTGACCTACCCCTTGTTCACTATGACCTAATTGACTGGTCTCAGTGCCATCAAGAGCCTAGATTCCTCACTTTTCAAAATGACTATGAACTTGCCTGCTATCTAAATGCTCTTGAACCCGTGGCTTCTTCCACTAGTTAACCGACAACAAGTATGATGGAGCCTGATATTAAGTACCTCAGTCTAAAAAAAAAAGAAAAAAAAAGAAAGAAAAATAGGTCTGATGGTGAAAACCACTTTGTGGGGGTATCAGAACCAAAAATAGTAAAAAGAGATGACGTATCTGCGGGTGAAAACCTCTTTGAGGCACCTAAGGATGGGGTACTTAATAACTTGCCAAGTTATTTTCAGGACAGATCATCAGTATTGATTGAGCCAACAAAACTAGTTAATTTGAACATAGAAGAAGCTCCTCAAATAATTCATCTTGCTTAGTCTTTATCAGAAGAAGAAACCAAGGCATATATACAATTCTTACAAAAGAAGAAAATTAATTTTGCATGGACCTATTCAGACATGCTAGGGCTTGACACAAATCTTATAATGCATCACTTATCCATAGCTCTAGGAGTCAAACCAGTGAAACAAAGACTCAGAAAAATGCATCCACATGTAGCTCTCCTTGTCAAAGCAGAATTAGAAAAACTTTTGAGAGCTAGATTCATCAGAGCCATCGATTATGTAGAATGGATCTCAAACATAGTACCAGTTTTCAAACATGATGGGTCCATTTGTGTATGCATAGATTTTAGAGATTTAAACAAAGCATGCCTAAAGGATGATTTTCCACTTCCAAACATTGACATGATAATGGACATGACAGCAGGCTATGAAATATACTCTCTAATGGATGGTTTCTCAGGATATAATCAAATTAAAATAGCTCCCGAAGACCAAGAGAAAATAGCATTCACATGTGCATGGGGAACCTATTGCTAGAACGTCATGCCATTTGGGTTAAAGAATGTAGGAGAAACATACCAATGAGCTATGACCACAATTTTTCATGATATGATGCATAAGAACATGGAAGATTATGTGGATGATACCTTGGCTAAATCAAGAAAAAGGGATGCACACCTTCCCAATTTGGAAGTAATTCTCGATCACATGGAACAGTTTCAACTCAGATCGAATCCAAAGAAGTGAGCATTTGGTGTCACCTTAGGCAAACTTTTAGGATTTATAATATCAACAAAAGGTATAGAGGTCAATCCCGAAAAGGTCCAAGCAATTTTAGATATGCCACCTCCAGGAAACATTAGTCAGATGAGAAGTCTTTAGGGCTGACTCCAGTCAATTAGGAGGTTTATCTTACAGCTGGCAGATAGAGCACAACCCTTTAATAAGATGCTGCATAAGGGTGCTTCTTGTGTATGGAATGAGGATTTCCAAAAGAGCCTTGATCAAATAAAATAGTATTTAGCTAATCCTCCAATTTTGATGCCGCCTATTCTTGGGAGACCATTGATTTTATACATTTCAGCAACAGAGTCTTCCTTGGGGGCATTGTTAGCTCAATTAGATTATACTGGGAAAAAAAGGGCCATATACTATATCAGCCATACTCTAGTCTCCTATGAGATCAATTATAATAACATTGAGAAGTCTTGTCTTGCAGTGGTGTTTGCTTCTCAAAAGTTGCGACACTATATGCTTGCTCATACTATACATTTGGTTGCAAAAATTGATCCTCTTAAGTACTTGCTTAGTAAGGCTGCCCTCACGGGTAGACTTGCTAAATGGATGATGGTCTTAACTAAATTTGACATAGAGTACACTGAAAGGAAGGCCATCAAAGGGCAAGCTATTGCTGACCAATTAGCTGATTTCCCAATTAAGGATAGTATGCCTGTTCAAGTGGAATTCCCAGATGAACACATCCTGTATATGACTACTCGCACTTGGAAAATGTTCTTTGATGGTTCCCACATGCAAAATGGATCAGGTGCTAGAGTATTATTTGTCTCTCCACATGGGTACAACATTCCAAAGTCTTACAAAATTTTATTCCCATGTACGAATAATATTGCAGAATATGAAGCTTTAACCAATGGATTGAGAATGGCTATAGAATGGAACATAATAGAGTTACATGTCTTTGGGGATTCCCAGTTAATCATCAACCAAGTCAATGAGGAGTATCACACCAAGGATGATAAATTGATACCCTATAAAAAGATGGTTGACTCATTGAGACATTACTTTACATTTGTGACATTTCAACAGATCCCTAGGACATAGAACAAAGCTGCAGATGCTATGGCCATATTAGCTTCACTCCTTCAGTTGGAAATACATGAATCAAGATTTGAATTCCTAGTGGAAGAGCTACACCATCCCATCTTTGACTCATCTGAAAGCCATGTCATTTGTACCCTTGTCACACATGAGTCTTCCCGATATGGTGTTATCTATTCATATCTTCATGATGACATCATCCCTGACACATTCAACTATTTTGAATGCGAAAACCTCATCTGTAATGCCTCTCACCACACCCTTATCTCTGGTGATTTATATAGGAGGGGTTTAGATGGGACGCTCCTTAGGTGCTTGGAAAAGGAGGAATCCAACCAAGCGTTAGTTGACATCCATGAGGGCATTTGTGGTGGACATTCTAATGGTCTTGCAATGGCCCAAAGGTTGCTTAGGGTGGGGTATTATTAGCCCATGAAGTAGATAGATGCAGTAGCCTTTGCTAAGTCTTGTGAAAAATGTCAGAAACATGGAAACCTGATTCATGCTCTAGGTAGGGAGATAATTCCTTCAATTTCTCATTGGCCATTTTAGCACTGGGCCTTTGATCTAGTTGGGCAGATTCATCCCAACTCATTAGGTGGACATAAGTTCATTATTACTACCATTGACTACTTCACAAAATGGGTGGAAGCTGTGCCACTTTTTGTTGATTTAGGGAAGACTATCTCTTTGTTCATCTTGAATCATATTATTTGCCGATTTGGAGTGCCTTCTGAGATTATCACTGATAACGAAGGTCAATTCAAGAATAAGGACCTAAAGCATTTATGCAAAAAGTTTAAAATCAAGCAACATTGGTCCTCCATCTACTTTCCATAGGGAAACGGATAGGCAGAAGCCTCCAACAAAACCATTCTTAAGATCCTTCATCGGACAGTGAACAAGAATGGTAGGGATTGGCACTTGCAAATCAATCCCACACTATGGGCTTATAGAACTAGCATTCATACACCTACAGTAGCTACTCCTTTTTCTCTTACCTATGGTGTTGAAGCGGTATTGCCTTTAGAAGTCAAGATACCATCACTTAGAGTCTCACTCAAAGGATTGATAATAGATGAGGATTACCGTGCCATGAGGTTACAGGAACTAGAACTTTTAGATGAGAAGCGTAAGGCTTCCTTTGATCATATGAGAGTGTATCAGAAGTGTATGGCCAAGGCATTCAATAAGAAGGTTCACCCTAGAGAGTTTCAAATAGGTGATCTTATTTTGCGAGAGAACCCTAAGAACCAATAGAATAGAGAACAAAAGGGTAAGTTTGAACCTAACTGGCTTGGACCATATGTCATCATAGCTACTTTTGGTACAAGTGCATATTTACTGTCAGATCCAGCTGGAGAACAGCTCCCTAATCCCATCAACATTTTGCACCTCAAGAAGTTCTATCCTTGATGCCCATTTCTGTTTGGGGGCATCCTTTGTACATATTTATTGATCCTAAAAAAATACCAAAAAAATTGATATATGATGTTGAAAAGATCCTAAAAAGCATATACAGTCCTGAAAAAATATAAAAAAAAAATTCAAAAATTCAAAAAAAAAGAGAAAAAGTGCCTTGGTGAAAACCTAGAAATAGGCGCCTTGGTAGCAAAAATCCAAAAAAAAGAAAAAAGAAAAAATTGCAATAAATCCAAGTGGTGAAAACTTGGAAATGGGCGCTACTTGAGGCCTTTGCACTCCTATTTGTTTAGCATGCGTCCTTGACACTAAACCTTTCTCCATCATGTCTTGACCTTATTTGACTTAGTCTGGAATTGGTCTTTGTCTTTGTCTAGGGGGCATACCTATTAGCATAGGTCCTTTAGATGCGTTTGTCTCTTGGGGCATTTCACAACAGGTGTTTTTCAACACCACCCCAAAAAGTGTTTTTCAACACTACCCTTGCGCCGAGTGTTCCTTAACACTTATCAGATGTCTTACCCAATAGTCTAGTATGATGCGACATTGCTCATTTGCAAATGTGAAACTCAAAGTTTGACTCTATGACCAACACACACGCACTTGAACAATCAACTTGCTTGAGATATGTTGGCTTTATTTTTCTTTGTGTGCTGTCTATGAGGATTTCTTTGATGAGTGGTCTCTCCCTAAGAAGTTTTCAATGATGCATAGCTAGAAGACTGAGGGCATGAGAACATGTTTTATTTCTTTATCTACTTGTGGGTATAGTTTGTTGCTCCTAACTGTCATGAGCATTTATGCTGGTCCTACTTGACACTATGGATTGACAAGGTATTATCCTTGACTGTTTTATGCGAGTGCATGCTTCTAGCTATCCTGACTTTCATGTGTCTTGATACAAGCATAAGCTCACCATAACAAAATTAGGTAATCTCACTGCACTAGTCATCTTGACCTACATGTCTTTGGTGCCTAGGTGGGATTTCCACATTCTATCTGATATAGATCATATTCAGATTCACATAGTCATACTAGTGTGCATTGTATGATCTTATGGTGCTACCTAATGCTCGATGATGATAATTAGATGTCTATAGGCATTGTGACCTTGCAAGTCAACCACTTTCATAGTAGTTTGCATTTTTAGGTTCATGTTAGTCTAGTGTTGTATTTTGCATATGGAGAGAGTGCTCCTTTTCATCATTTACAGACTAGTCAGTCAACTGCGCTCATCTTTTTTCCTTCTTCTTGATCATGTCTTTCACTCCTTGTCTTTCACATCGCAACCTATTCTTGTTCATCACAAGGGGTTAATCATATCATCATATCCATATCTCAAAAATGTCATTTTCAGAAACATGAGTCTATATCATACGCATGAGAATCAAACACACATCTATGAGAGAGAATATACATGAGCATATACATCCACATTTTGAGCAAAATGACAAGACAATATACGTAAACTGATACATCCATCACAAGTGAGATAAATACACATGCTATATCAAAAATCTAGTAATCTCATATATAAATCAATGTCATATACAATATGGGATCCCAAACTCTGGATCAATGTCTCAAGATATGTCTAAACATCTATCAACCTAAGACCTAACCCTAGGATTCACTACCACCCTCGTAAGGAGCTTGTGGTGGTGGAGGAGGCATGGCTCTCCTATCAAGTACCACATCTGATACCCCTACCCTATGAGAATATGATGGTGCTCTCTCACCCTCTAGAATGGCCTGAAGGTAGAGTCTATGATAATATGCTGCTCTCACTGACTCCCATCGGATCTCTAGCGCATTTGCCTATGCCATTGCCTCACGGTGTGCTATCTCTACCCCAAGATCGGCTATCTACTGATCTCACTCCACTCTCAGATCTAGTAACTACTAGTCTATCACTGTTATAGTAATCCAGAGATGCTATATCTCAGCCTCGAGAGCCTGTATCCTCACTCTCAGATCATCCCCACCCATAGGTTGATCCTGCTATGCCTTTGCCTGTCAGCGAGCTAGTCTCACCTCATCCTCAGGTGTCACTGATCTCTGTCCCCATGACCATTTCTTGCCACCTAATCTAGATTCCTCCCCTCTCTCCATCCTCCTCCCTCTCCCCCTCCTGTCATCTCCTCCATCCCCTCTGTCTCTTCCATCTCCTCCGTTCCCCCATCATCACCTCTATCTCCCCCCTGTACTGGTACCTGTGCATCTGGTATAGTGAACCGAGGGAACGACACCCTCTGTTGCTCTACCCTATATGCTACATCAGCCCCTACATCTACCACATATGGGTGATACTCCTAGGGCTTGTTCCTGATACTAGCTATCTCTGTGATCACTTGCTGGTAGTCTAACATGGGTAGCCACCCATGTCCCTCCTCATCCCTAGCTTTGGCATATGTAGTAGTCTCTGTCGAGACCCACTGCTACCTCCCAAACTACCGCCATACCTGAGTGATGCAAAATCTCTCCACTATCTCTGGGTGTCGGCCTACTAACGGTCGAGTGCACAGCATATAACTCAGCTCCTCATCTGCATCACTCCATCCCTCCACATCCCTATATGGCCTCCATGTGAAAGCAGCCATCTCATCCAAGATCCTCTTGTAGTATGTCACATCCCCCGTATGAGCATATGATATGAAACCCACATATCTATATATGTATGGATATCTCCTCTCCCTCGGCTAAACCCTCAAGTGCATCATAGCAATGTGATCCCAAGCCCACACCTATGGCAGGATGGCACCACAAGCCCATGACCGGCTATCCCTATACATGATCTCATGTAGCTCATGATACATCTCCACAAGAATGGCTGGTCCCCATGCCATCTGACGAGGTCTGCCTACCAAGTCAATCAGTAGCCTGGCCCATCCGAGTGGGAATCCCTTCTGACTATGATCAGTCATCAGGATCTGAGAAATAATGGATGCCACAATACATGGCACTGGAAAATTTCTACCAAAATCCTCTAGCAGCTGCTCCCAGCTAACATGCCGATCAAGGATAGTCACATCCTAGAACATCTCCTGGATCATCCATCGCCCCTCAGTCACATCCTGATCATAGTATACCTGTGGCATCACACAAATCATGTCAGTTTTCATCCTTTGGAAACATTACATTTTACATGATTATATCTTAAAACATGATTATACTTACTGGCTCTCCATGATATGGCACTCGTAGGATCCTATAGACATCCTCCACCGTGATGGATGCCTCACCTGTGGGAAGATGGAAGGTGTTGTGCTTGCTATGCCATCTCTTGGCAAGCGCAGTCAACAACCCATGGTTAGCTCTGATGTCTAAGAATCTCAATAAATACATGAACCCCATGGTCCTAATGTCAGCATTTCTTGGATCATCTAGATCTCGGACACACCTCAGCTTGGTCACCTTCGGTGCTGTGATGATCAGCACCGAAAAAACCTCCCGCAAGCCGTTAAAACCAAACCAGTTGTTAGAACATATCATGATGGATGCCTCAAAATCAGTCTAACACATCTTTGAACACCTAAAATTGTCTAGACCCATGTCATTTTGCTTACAAAGACCTAAACTTTCAAATTTTACACTTGGGTGATATTGCTTTTTTGGAGAAGTATCATGCGATACTTCTCCCTATAGTGGTGCGATATACTTTGGGTCGTGCGATACTTCACCCGGTATCGCATGATATTTCACCCAGTATCGTGCGATACTGGTGCCTATACTCACGTGATACTTTGGGGACCCGCGAAGTATCGTACGATATTTCTCCCCAAAGGGCACGATACTTCTAAAGTATCGCGCGATATTTTGCCTAACCTAAAAATTTGAAAATTTAAAAATTTACAAACATGCTAAAAATGTATTAAATGACTCAAAAATAGTGATTTTTTCAAAACCGTACCAGGGCAGGATAGTGTGGTGGCCAGTTGTGCAACCGGGCGCGCTCGAATTGATGCCTGTGGATGGGAACTCTAGCTTGCTGGGCCATATTCTCTCTCTCAAGCTCTAAAAATTCTCAAATCACTACAAGACAAATGATTTTTGAAAATGACATTTTCACCCTTTTTATAGCATTTTGACTTTTGACCAATTTTCAAAACACCTCAGAATTGCACGAAAATTGCACCCCTAGCTAATTTTGACATCTTGGATCCATTTTTGAACTTGAAATTGAACTCCCAGGTCATCTTGATAGTCAAAATCACATTTCAAAAATTTTCCTTCTACGCAGTTGATTGACCTTTTGAGGCATACTTCTCTAATCTTTGGTGGAATTTCTTCATTTCCATGTCTTTCAACCTTCTAGTCTATCATTTGCCCTCTTTCTATTTCCTCACTGGGGCATGTTTTCATTGCCTAATGGTTATTCTATTGCCCTTTATCTTCAATTATAATTTCACTTCAATTTGATCAAATCTTTATCAATTTGCTGTCTCTCCTCTACTTGATTTCAATTTCGATTCTGAGGGGGCAGTATTTATGGGATCCTTATCCCCGACATCTTGATGCTCTTGATTCAGACATATTTTGTGAGCTTTTGCTCAAATTTAAAATTCTTATCTCTTACTTTGAATGTGATCCCGAATCGACCTCATGTTCAAAGGCCTTTGTCTATGTTTGTCCAAATGTGATCCCGAATCGACCTCACATCTGAGTTATTTTGTGATCCCAGATCGATCTCACATTTCAATTCTTCTTTAACTGCATGTGTTCCCAAATCAATCACACATTAGTCAAAGAGGGGCAAATGTATGCACCCAAAAATGGTCACCTAGACTTTGGGCCCCATTTATTTGATTTATCAACCCTGAATCATTTTGATCAATAATCAATATTTTCAACATTATCAATTTCTTGATCAAGTCTTAATTTCGATCATATATTGGATTTTTATCCTATGGGCTAATCATTTATCCTAAGTCTTTATTTGATTAAAAGGAATATTTCCTCCCCTTTGGATTAAATAAAAATCCCCACCTTTCCTCTTGTCCTAAGTTGCACAAATAAAGCATTATTCCTATTTTACAAAAAGGAAAAAAGGCACTTTTATCTCACATGGACACAAAGTCAATTCCTATTGGAGGATACTTGTGCACATGGAACACTCCTCTTTCAAGCTCCACTGTTGATTAAGACTTTTGCCTCTTAATCTCAATGGTCCATTCCTTTGCATTTCTTATAAAAGGAAAGCTCTCTCCTTCATTTGCATATCACGTTTTTATGCTAACCTTATGCTGCAGGAATCCTTGAAGACTTTGAAGCTTTTTAGAGATCATTGTTGCATCCTTCTTTAGATTTCTTCATTTGCTTCATAGTTTAGTTTACATTCTTACATAGTAGTTTCATTTTCATGACTTTCATAGCTTAGATTTCCTTTCATGCAATATCATAACTTCACATAGCTTAATAGGAGGGATTTGTAATACTTGTTCTTTCCATTTCATAGCTAGTTGCATTGCATTTTCATTTCTCTAGACTAGTTTGCATTGCATTTTCATAGTGATTCTTGAGGATATTGGCACTCTTGCCCTTGTCCTCATTTGAATCTCTCATTGTGTGGTTGACTAGCAAGGTCACAAGCTTGTAGCTCTAACTGAGAGAAAATACATCATAGTCCCTTGCAACTCCATGCATAGAGAGCTATGAGCCGCTTTGTGAGGCCTCATTCTTGAGCAACCTTGCATGTAATGGTTCATAGAAGTACACCATTTTAGTGTGTACAACCAATTTCTGAGAATATAATAAAAGAGTGATTTTGAAGTATCTTCTATGTTAATAGTTAGCAAAAGCCAACCAAGGGGGCATACTTGGGAGGTGGAGTAGATTCAGATAGAGTATATTTTCTTCCTGTATTTTCTGTGCTTTCAAGTAGAAGTCACTATTTTACTCTTGCAACATTACTACTGTGAATGTTCCTGCAACACTTGCATAGATAGGCATAGTGGGCGCTTTGAGTTGTTAAAAATGTTTAGGATAAGTTTACAAGCTTTCTGTAGTAATTTCATTAAGTAGTTAAGTGTGTTTACTTTCCTTTAGCAATAGCATAAGTTTCTTTCATGCACTTTATCTTCTTGTAGCATAGGCAGTATGACTCCTTGAGGAACTTAGTGCACAAATAGTGCTGTCCCATTTGAAGTCTACGTCCCTAGGTTGAAAATCTAAATGCATTTCATGATGGGAAAAGTAATCCTTAGTATGAATACATTATTCTTAAGAGAGAGACAATGGCATGATTATCACTACCTATTGTGAGACTATTTGTTTTTGGCACTATTTTCGAGGATGGTGTCAAACTAGGATCTTTAACGAGTCATTTATTTTTTAGATTAGTTTCCTATTTTTATTCAATAAAGAGTAGTTGTGAGCTTGCTTAACAAGTTCATCAACTCACTTGCATACATCAAAGAAGGCAAGATATTCATGGCATATTTATACCAAAAGAACCTGTTAAAATGAAAGAAGAGTTTGAAGAACTTGAGTTACCATTTCTTGACGCAAGTCCTGAGTTTTCTGCATCATCTTCAATAGAAGAAGATCCTAATGATCCATTTGACCTTTGCCCTTTTGCAGAGATATTAGCTAGTTTCCTCAATAATTCCAATCTAGGACCAGCTGTTAACCAGAATCTTTTGGTTAGTAATACTTTCCAGCTATAGTTTCATTATCCAACACCTCTAGTAATGACAGTTCCTACCTTTCCATTTCGTATTCCAAGACTTATCAAAAACCCTAATCTCAAGAACATACCTGCTTTAGCCCTACCAAAATTTTATGGCCTTATTATAGAAGATCCTAACACCTTTTTTGTTCGAGTTTGACATTTTGTGTCAAATTTTTGACTATAACACTGATAGTCATAAGCTTAAGCTATTTGCAGCAACACTAAAGGAGTTAGCTCTTAGATGGTTAATGGGCTTAGGAGAAAATGCAGTAACTGATTGGGATAGAATGAGAGATTTATTTCTAAGGAAGTATAAGGAATATTGCAAAGGTGGTGATCCAAAAGGAGATGACATCTTTCAAATGTCATAGAAGGAAGATGAGACACTGGAAGAATACATATCACATTTCTTATATAATTTGCAGAAAAATCCTCAACATGCACTATAAGAGGATTCACAGAAACTAATCTTTCTAAGAGGGGTAAATGATAACTACTTGGAAGCATTGGACCTAATGGCTGGAGTAGATATCTCTTAGTCCTCTTGGGATGATCTAAAGAGGATTTTATTGAATTATTCCAGAGCAACAGTAAAGAAAGGAAGAGGATTTCGACCAACAGTAGCAAAAGGAATTGGCTCTGGCATTTCCAAGATGGAAATCTCAAACTTGCTATCAGACTTCAAGAAAGACATCATTAATGATGTTGCTACACATCTAGTCATGATGACTACCAAGAAGAAGCATGTAGACACATAGGCACATCTAGCTAAATACTGTCCCCATTATCGCAAGCAAAAGAAGGATTGCCATTGCAAGTTAGTCGCAAACTTGAAGAATCAACATCTTCCAACTGAGTACCTAAAGATAGAAGGAGAGGATGAGCAAGTGTTCTTCATTTGTTAATGTTGTCCATGGGCCATGAGACAAGGTATGCCTCAAGATCCACTAAAAATTTCAAATCCTTATAATAGTCAGTGGAAAAATAGGAATGTTCAAATCCCTCCTCAGCATCCTCAACCTACCTGGAATAATGCTTGGCCCAATAATCAACAGAACCAATGGTTTCCAAAATAACAACCCTGGTGGCCACAACCTCCAAACCAATGGAAATCACCACCAAGGAATTGGCAGCCTACTAATCAGAGTAGAGGACCTCAACCATGGCTTAATAAGAATCCTGGATATCCATCTTTGCCACCTCCAATGAATACACCTACAATTATGCCACCACCTGCAAATACAGGTCCTTAAAAGTAGACACAGTTACATGCCCAACCACAACCAAATTAGAATATTCAACAACAACATCAAATGTATGCTACTGATGCTCAGTACGCTGCTTATGCTCTAAACATAGCTAATATACACCTAAGATTGGGTACTACCTTGCCTGCACCTGAACCACCTCTTATCACTGAAGTGCCAAACATTCCTACAATATCAGTACCACTCCTAGAGAATGCTTTTCCAAGTACAGTTTCCCCAGCTAATGTTTCCAATTCAACTAATAATCAGACATCAGTAAAACCTCCTTTTTCTTAGAGGCTCAACCTGGAAAAACCTACACCAAAATAGGATCAGCCGTTTGATATCCTTGACCAACTAAAGAACATGCATGTCCAAATTCCCTTGTTTCAAGCCATCAACGATGTTCCTATCTATGGAAAAGAAATCAAGGAAGCTTGTCTTGAAAAGCCTGGATGAAAGAAAAAATATCCTACAACAGTTCATGTTATAGGACAACTAGCTAATATTATGTTCGGAAAATTGATAATTCTTGTATGCAAATTAGTTGTACTAACTACTCTAAATGATAAATTAACTATTCTAAGATTAACAAATCAAACTAATTAACAAAAAAAATGAAGAATACATTAAAATTGAAGCTAAAAAAAGGTTTTACCTTCACTTACCATGTAGCTTGTCTCCATTGCCCTCCTATGTTCTCATTTCTTGGATGTGTTGAGCTCTCAGATTTCCAATTTGAAGCTCCTTTTCCCAAGATGATACCAAAGTGTGGAGATTGAATGATTGAATGCAAAACTAAATACTAATTATGCAAATGAGATGATGATAGTGTGGATGCTTCACAAAATGATATGAATATGCTTGATAATGAGTGCTTGGATGCTTGATTGCTTGATTGCCTATTGCTTGAATGCTTGAATGCTTGATTGCTAAAATACCTATTGGCTCACAAAGGGGAAATTAGGCTCCTTTTATAGATTTTTGGAGGATCTAGGCCTAGGTGGCACAATCTTACAGTTGAGAATGGAAGGTGGAAGATCCTAGGGATAGGATTGACTTGGTTGAAGGAGTTTGAGAGAAAGGGGGATGTAGTTGGAATGTGAGAGGAATAATAGGGATGATGTTCCTCTCACATTGACATGAAGGAGAACAAGGTGGAAGTGAAAGACACATGTCAAGTGTCTCACAAAGACCCAAGAGAGAAAGAGGGAGATACCTTTTCCTCATGAGGATTCTTTGTACAAGTGTCCCATGAGTCACCTTTGACCCTTAGAGGTGGCTTGAGAAGCCTCTTAGGAATAGGGCATGTCTCTTGACTTGGTTTAGGAAAGGACATGTGGTCATGAGACCAAGTCCTATGAGGCCACATAGCCCTTAAGAATAGGACATGTGTGGGTGAGGATAATTATCAATAAATAATTAATAATAATTATTTATTTTAGCCAAAGTGATGTGTCAGGTGACTAGGTAGGTGAGGTGGAGTAGGGGACTTAGTCATATTTAGGCGATTATGTATTTAATTAAATCACTTTAATAAGACTAATTAGAAGACTTAGGATAGAGAAATAGACTATAGTGAATTTACTAAATAAATTGAATAATCTATTTAATAAATAGAGAAAATAATTATTAATTAAATAATAACTATTTAATTAATTTATCAAGTCAATCTCAATTAAATAATAAATATTTAATTAATTAATGAAGCCATTTTTAAGTGTATACATTTTTCCCCTCTTTGAAATAATGTGTGCGTCACATTGTTTCAAAGAGAATTTCAAGTATTTTGCCCCTGCCCCAGACAATGTCTGAGATGACCTATGCATGCCCCTCGAGAGATTGATTGACAAAATTGATTATTTGAATTTTATGATTTGATTTTTGATTTTTTTTTTTTCAAGTTGTATAATCAATTTCACAAAAGAAACAAGAGAAAAAAATGGGTGAAAATGGGGTGAAACGGAAGAAAAATAGGAGATAGGGTCCACACACCAAGCACATTGGGTCCACAGGCTATAAATAGGGCAAATGGGTCCACAATAGGCTCATTGTGCACACTTGTCATTTGGAGATCAGAGCGCGAGAGAGAGAAGAGCAGAGCTGCTAGGATGCCGTTTCCATTGTTAGATCACCACTTTGAGAGGGCTAGATGCTTCCAGGGACCACCTAATTCGGGTGAGCCGGTAGGTGATTCGATCCTCTTTGTCAATTTATGATTTCTAGCATGATATAGTAGGATTTAGCATGTGTAGGATAGATCAAATCATAGGTTAGTTTTTTAGAAAATTTTTGTTCTTGGGCAGCAAACAAATGCGCCGTTGCAGCGCATGAATACACAACAACTTGCAACGTTTGCGCAGAAAAAAAAACTTCTGCGCATTCATTAAGGGCAGTTGTGCATGCATGTTAGAGGAAATGTTTTGCTGCACAAATGTTTATTAAAAGTGTGCATTGGTTCTTGCTACACATTTGTTGTGAATTATTGCGCAAATGTCCAATAAATCTATGTAGTATGAAAAATTGTGCAAATGTTAAGGGATACTGTGCATGCATTTTTCTGTGTTGTAAATTTGTTTTATGGATAGAATTTGGTCAAATTAGTAAGTCAATTAGGTCAAACTAGATGTCGATAAGCTGATTTGATCTGTCGATGGTTAAATTTGATTGATTTGGTTAAGATAGGCAACATTGTAGCATGGTTGCTAGTTAACTAGTCTTGATGCTAGATAATTGATAAAATCATTTGTTAAAACACGTGATGAACATGTTTGTAATTGATATAATAGGATAGATAGATGTTGTAGATGAGTTTATCAAAATATGATAGCTTGATTTTGGTTGACTTGGATAGGAGGATATTATTGATATTTTGATGTCACGGGAGAGATATCCCATCACACAAAATCTGAGACCAACACTGTTAGAGATTGACAAACTTTTGATTGGTGCATCTAGTTTATATCATGTGATTTACACACCTGAGATTAGGGAAAACTAGAGCATGATGATGACATTGGCAGAGTGGTTGCACTTAAAGATGAGTACCTTCCATCTTCCAATAGGGGAGATGACAATCACACTAGAGGATGTATATCGCATCCTCCAACTTCCTATCACAGGGGAGTTAGTACATTATGATCGACACAACAGAGTGATAGAGTGTAGAGCCATCTTTGGAGATGATGACATTGATGAGGAGGAGATCAACTGGGAGGACATGGTGGACCTGTATGAGCCTCTACCAGTAGTACTAGTAGGAGCGATTGGGGGTTGCCTATGCCCTGATCGGAGATCACACGGATTTGTAGTTGGATGGGGCTGCACATTATAGCAGATGTTGGATGGGACCCATTTTTCTTGGGGTGTCTACTTATTAGCACATTTATATCATGATCTTCATCAGGTTGTTACCAAAGGAGTGCATCATTATTAGCAGGCATCACACTACTCCATGTTTGGGCATGGGAGCATATTGTAGTGACACGACCAGTAGCCATTAGATTTTGTGGCACAGGACAACCGTATATCCATTTATATTCATTAGTTTTGTCTCAAGAAAAACTAGGACATTTAGAGTTCTGGTGATATACCTTTGATACACTAGATACAGTGACATGGAGGCCTTACCTAGGATGTGAGCCCTGGGATGATGAGCAAAAACTAGGATTTTTCTTTGAGTCACGATGGCTTATAGGGCAGATGCCCTTCATTCTGGAGAGATAGTTGGTCAGCCAAGTTTTGTGCCAGTTTGGTAGGATCTAGGGCATGCCTTAGGGAGTTTAGCTAAAATATAGAGTAAGAGTGGCTTGCCTAGAATTGGTGACATCAGAGTTGGAGGATTTTCCAGATATTGCTTGATTTTATTGAAAGCTTCTTCAAACTTATCATCCCATTGGAATAAGATATTTTTATGCAACAAATGTTGGAAGGGATGAATTTGATCTGCTAGTTGAGGAACAAATCTTTAGATGGATTGGAGATGTCCCTGTAAAGATCTTAACTGACTGATGTTAGTGGGGGAAGCCATCTCCATTATTGCTTTAACTTTTTCTAGATCTACTTTGATTCCTTTGGCTGAGACAATGTACCCTAACAGTTTACCAAATGTGACTCCGAATGCACATTTATTTGGATTGAGTTGAATCTAATACTTTTCCATCCAAGTGAATATTCTATCCAACACTCTCAAATGACCAGCTCTATCTTTGGATTTTGATAAATTGTCATCAACATAATCTTCCATAATGGTATGCATCATGTCATGAAAGGTTGTGGTCATAGCTCTTTGGTAAGTTGCTCTAGCATTTTTGAGGCCAAATGGCATCACATTCCAGCAGTATGTACCCTACGGACAAGTAAAAGTAGTCTTTTCTTGGTCTTCTAGTGCAATCTTGATTTGGTTATAGCCAGAAAAACCATCCATTAATGATAACATCTCATGCCCAATGGTCAGATCAACAATGATGTCAATATTTGGCAAAGGAAAGTCATCTTTTGGACAAGCTTCATTAAGATCTCAAAAATCAATACAAATCCTGATAGACTTGTCTAGTTTTGAGATGGGGACAATATTTGAAATCCACTCAGCATAATCAATAGCACAAATAAATCCAACATCTAGGAGCTTCTTCAGTTTTCCTTAACCATTAGTGCAATGTGCGGGTGCATCTTGTGAAGCTTCTGCTTAACTAGTTTTACACCTAGTTTGATAGATAAATGATGCATAATGAGATTAAGGTCCAACCCAGGCATATCAGCATAGGACCAAGCAAAGTTGATTTGTCTTTCTTTAAAATTTTTTTGCAAAAGCTTCTTTCTCTGATTCTGTCAATGATGCTGCTACTTTGAGGATGCGCAGAGACTCTTCTGTTCCAATGTTAAGAGGTATTGTTGGTTCTATAAGAATGGCATATTTCTCGCGATACAGATAATTGGGAAGAGTGTCAATCCTTCCATTGTCAGGCACCTCAGAGAGGTTTTCACCATCAGATGCATCTTTTCTTTTTACTATTTTTGGATCTAATACTGCCATTGAGTGGTTTTCACCATTAGATATGTTGATTATTTTTATATTTTTACGACTGAAAGGATTGACACTCTCACCAAAGTAGGCCATGTCATTGAGTTCTATCAAAAATCCTGACTTGTGATCCCCTGGTGGTAAATGATCCCTGATTCCAAGATAGTCAATGATTGCATCATCATTATGGAATACATCAAGTTTTGGATGATCGGGAGAATCCCAATTGATAAGCTTGAGATGTACAAGGGGCATTGGATCATTCAGGTCAGTTTCAAAGGTAGAGATGGTATTGATGGAAAAGTTTTCAAGGTTTATGATCGTATCAACGAGGTCTATTTCCATACTCTCATCTGATTCATCTATCGCAAGATAAAGATCACTTTCCTCACTATCGACAAAAGTAGTATTACATGGGACCAATCCTAGTGAGCTAGTCTTTGAACTCTCTCCCTCATGGAAATCATTATTATAGTGATGGACAACATTGACTCCTATCTCTTCAGTACAATCAAATAATGAATCCCATTCATAATCATTTGAGTCAGAATCATCATTATCCCCAAGGCTATCAATGATTCTCTATGCTATCCTTTGTTTCTCTAGATCTACATACATACCATTCTTTCTGAATTGTAAGGAAGGAGCTTTAGATATCTCATGAAAAGGTGTGATCTTTGCTTTTCCTTTTGGTTCTTTTGGCCCTTTTGCTTTGTATCCTAATCCTGTAGTGTCTCTTTGATAGTTTGGATTTTGCAAAATTGGTTTGATAACACCTCTTTGTAACGCTATAGGTCCAACACCTTGGTATCCCATCTTTTGTAGGAAAGTATACCATTGACCATAGACATCAGGTGATATATATTCATGTTTGATATCTTCCTCATTCTTCTGTGATTTAAGCAAATGATTAGCATTACGATCAGCTGCCTCTTTGGATATTGTGCCCCCACTTATAAATGTGTCATAAAAAAGTGTTGAAGGGGGTTCTGATTGTTGTTTAGTGATCAAAGATCTACCATATGATCTAGGAGATAAAGGTAACTCTATGATGCAAAGAGCTTGTCCTAAAGTGTATTCTCCCATACTTCTTTCTTTTATGTCTATCTTGATCCCATTTGATTTAGAAGTTGATGCTATATTACTAGGATCACTGGGTGTAGTTGTAGAAGATCCAATATGGTTATAAGGTATCAAATAATTAGATGTCTTTACTATGTTACAATACTAGAATGGATTAGTGTCTCCTTTGATAGTGATCTCCTGACCATTATGAGGGAATTTCAAGCATTGATGATAAGTTGATGGCACAGCTTGCATGAAATGAATCCATGGTCTTCCCAATAGAATGTTATAAGCAAGATCCATGTCAAGAACTTGGCAAGGCACATCTTTGATCATAGGACCTACTCTGATTGGTAGAACAAAAGATCCCTTGGATGACCGCTCTTCCTCATCATAAGCTTTTATCATGATTTTCTTCTTGGGATCAACAACATTTTTAGAAAATCCCAATGCAAGGACTAGTTTCAATGTACAAATATTTAAGCTAGCTCCTCCTATTAGGAACAAATGCTAAAGTCTTCAGTAGTCATTCTATAGAAGTGGTTGTTGCATTCATGACTATGATTGTCATTGATGTCAAAACAGTGATATTGTGGAGTTTAGCAGTGAAGCAGGCACAGTTTTGTTTTGCGCACATGTTATATTGTAGATTGAGTTATGCATAGTTGATGGTATGTTCTTTGGTGTGTTATTAGCCTATGGTTAAGAGTGAAAAAGGAAATTTATTTATTCATGAAATTTATAAGCATTTTGGTGGAAGTAGTATTCTGGCAGTATTCCTGAGTAGTGGTTTTTGGTAATCGGAGGATATCTCCTAACCGGGATGGAATCTGATTCTGCACAGTTAAAGGGAAGTTTGAGACCCATTGGTGGTGATGTGGTTCATAGTGAAAACTTTGAGGTCACACGATTGGAAAGTTATTGTATGTGGAAGCCGACAATTTTATGTAATTTTGATGTAGTGTGTTGAAATTATTATTTTGTATTTGCATGCCGACTCATTTGTAATTATTTGAGTGTGGTATAAAGGAAGAAATTTTTTCTTTGTTATGATGGGATTGTAATAGTTGTGATATGAAATTTTGAAATTTGTGATGCGAATGTATGCATGAAGTGAAGAAAAGAGCTAATTCAGTGATGAAGGAAGACTTGTGAAGTACAAAGATCTAGATTTGTGATCTTGTGTAGAAGAGAGTGCGGTTTTGGCATAGTGTGAAGGAGGTAAAATATTTCATATTATTCTATTGAATAATCCTAAGATCTATTGGACAATGAGTTCAGAGATCTTGCCTTGAAGCTGTTTGGGCAGTGGGTCCTTCTGTCTTCCATAACTCCTAACAGGGTTAGAATCTTTTAACAGAGATTCAAAATATCCTAATAGAGATTCATATGTATTAAATGTATTTCATAAGACTCCTAACAGAGTCCATCCTTTCACAAGGAACTTTCATATTAGTGCATCATTTTGTGGGCATCATTTCCACCGGGGTTTACTCTTTGATCAAGAGGTTCCCTAGTTAACATATCTTGTGTTATTGTGTCATTGTGTATGGTTATCTTTCTATGGTTGGTTACTGCATTGATTATATGGTTTAAAGCTTTTAAAGTTGATATTGAAGTTGATAAATGGTTTAATTATTAGATAACTGATTCAACCCCCCCCTCTGAGTTATCTTGGTGGTGTTTACTTTCTAACAATTGGTATCAGAGCGGTAGGTCCTTGAAAGAGAATTTTAACAACTTAAGGAAATCCATGGTGAATTTTAGGAAAGAAAGCCCTAAGTTTGATGGAGTAAATTTTGACAGCTAGAAAGAAAAGATGAAGACACATCTCTTGTGTTTAGGACCAGGCTATTGGTTGATTACAAAGAATGAGAAAACTATAATTGAAGAAGACAGTCTTGAAACAAGTACTAAAGATGAGGTAGATCTATTCATGTGTAACATACTTGCAAGAGAAGCACTTTTATCAGCACTTTTGGAGAATGAATACAGTTAGGTAAAAGGTTTAACTAGATCTCATGATATTTGGAAAGCTTTACATTCTACTTTTGAAGGTGATGAACATGCAAAGAAAGCTAGGTTACATAATTGGATTTGTGCATTTGAAGACATAAGAATGATGGAAGATGAATCTGTTAGAAGCTATATTGGTAGGATGTCATAAATTGTTGTAGGAATAAAGTCTTATGGAGGTGAAAAGATAGAGAATGAAGTAATATGGAAAATTTTGAGAACATTGACACCAGTATTCAGGCAGACTACACAAATGATTGAACAAGTGATACCTTGTACACCAAAATTTTCAAGAGAGACTCTTCTTGGAAGATTGGAAGCAACAGAGATGAATTTGAGATTATTAGGAGAACTACCTAGAGTGGAGACAACATTCAATGCTCTTAGCATTAGACCTACTTTGTCTAGAAGTACAAGTGTGAATGGAGAATATGCCAGCAATAGCAGATCCAAATCTGATGAAAATAAGAAGATTAAAGAAGGTATTTCCTTGCTTGTGAAAAGAGAACTAGATGGTAAGAAAATCTTTAAATGTTGGACATGTCAAGAATATGGTCATTTTTCATCTAAGTGTCCTAAGAGAGTTAAGAAGTATAGAAACAATTCTAAGCCTAGAAGATCTAAAGAATGTTATTATGCAAATGATGAAGAAATTGAAGTAGGAATTGAAAGACATTTAAGTGATAGTGTTAATGATAACTTTGATGACATAAGATTTGTAGCAATTAAGGAAGAAAATTTTAAATTTGATATAAAGAAGAAAAAGCCTTAGTTTCCCAAGTTGAAAAGAAAGCTGATTGGATTATAGATAGTGGTTGTTCACATCATATGACTGGTGATAAAGGAAAGTTCACAAAATTTAACAATTATGATGGAGGAGTTGTTAGAGTTGGTAACAATGCACCTTGTTTGATTAAAGGTATAGGATCTATTACTCTTGATAGAAAGACTAATACTAATGATGTTTACTTTGTTGATGGATTGAAACATAATCTTTTGAGTGTTGGATAGTTAGTGGATAAGGGATATCAAGTTTGGTTTACTAAGAAAACTTGTGTGATAAAGGATAAAGATGGAAATCTGATTGGAACAGGATCTAGAACTAGAGGTAATGTATTTCAGTTGAACCCTACTGAGATGACATGTTTGTTGACTAAGATTGTTGTTAGTTGGTTATGGCATAGAAGGTTCCATCATATAAACTTTGATAATATTGTGAAAGTAAGTTCTACACTTGCAGTAAGAGACTTACCTAAGATTATGAAGCCTACTAACATGATTTGCAAGGAATGTGTGATGGCTAAGAAGAAAAGGAGTTCATTTCCTACCAAGAAGTTCAAATCTATAGAAAAGTTGGAGATTGTTCATACAGACTTGAGTGGTCCTACTAGGACTAGAGGATTCTATGGAGAAAGTGAATTGTTGAGTGAAAGTCATGTTGAAGAAAACAAAGAAGAATCTAGAGAGGAATCTACAGTTGAAGAAAGATTAGTGACTATGACACCTAACAGGTATATATCAAGACATCATCCTATTGAAAAAGTGATTGGAAGTTTGGATAGAGGAGTTATGACTAGAAAGAAGGTACATTTATGTTTGATTTCTCAAATTGAACCTAAGTCTACTAATGAAGCTTGTGAAGATGAATATTGGATTAAAGCTATGAAAGAAGAATTGGATCAGATTGAAAAGAACAAGACATGGGAATTTGTCCCTAGACCTAAAGATAAAAATGTGATTGGAACTAAATGGGTATTTAGGAACAAGATGAATGAACAAGGAGAAGTAATTAGAAAAAAAGAAAGATTGGTATGTAAGGGATACTCATAGCAAGAAGGAATTGACTATGAAGAGACTTTTGCCCCTGTGGCAAGACTTGAAGTAGTAAGAATATTTTTGGCTTATGCAGCATTTAAGAAATTCAGAGTGTATCAGATGGATTTGAAGTCAGCATTTCTGAATGGTGAATTAGAAGAAGAAGTCTACATTGAGAAGCCTGAAGGTTTTCCTTTGACTCAAGAAGGAGACATGGTATGTAAACTAAAGAAAGCATTGTATGGACTAAAGCAAGCACCTAGAACTTGGTATGCTAGATTAGATAAGTATTTATTAAAATTGGGATTTACAAAAGGAACAGCTGATAGTAACTTATATACAAAAGAAATTAAGAATGGATTGTTAGTTTTGGTTATTTTTTTTGATGACATTATTTTTGGAGGAGAAGATGAAGCTAGTGACAAATTTGCTGATGAAATGAAGATAGAATTTGAAATGAGTATGATTGGAGAAATGAAATGCTTTTTGGGATTACAGATAACATAAAATAAAGATGGTATCTTTGTAAGTCAGACAAAGTACTTGAATGATTAGTTGAAAAGATTTGGTATGGAGAATTGTAAACTAGTTGGAACACATATGGTTATAAGACATAAACTATCTAGTAAAGATGAGACACCAACAGTTGAGTAAAAGAAGTACAGATCTATGATTGGTGGATTGTAGTACTTGACACACACTAGACCATATATACAACATTTAGTTGGAATGGTAGCAAGAATTCAAGCTAAACCTAGAGAATCACATTATGCAGTAGTAAAGAGGATATTGAGATATCTTAAAGGCACAATGGACTATGGATTGTGGTATGAAACTTCTGATGATTTTACCCTATGTGCATATACTAATGTTGATTGGGGAGGTAGCATTGATTATAAGAAAAGCACTAGTGGTGGAGCCTTTTTTCTTGGAGGAAGATTAGTTTCTTGGTTGAGAAAAAAGTAGAATTGTATCTCACAGAGTATAGCAGAAGCAGGATATGTAGTAGTAGCAAAAAATTATAATCAGATAATTTGGATGAAGAAGATGTTGATGGACATTGGAATCAAGTTTGATGAGCCTATTGTCATACATTGTGACAATACAAGTACAATTAGTATGTCTAAGAATCCTGTTTTACATTCTAAGACTAAGCATATAGAGATCAAGTATCATGTTGTAAGAGAGAAAGTTGCAGATAAAGAAGTCAGACTGGAGTACATAAGCACAAAGGAGAAGATAGCAGATATATTTACTAAGCCTTTTCCTAAGTATACATTTGAGTATCTGAGAGGTATGCTTGGGGTTATGCCCTAACCTACTCTTGACTAATGATGCAGTTGGTTGCATCTATCCAGTGGAATATGGCCCTATCTATTTTCTGGATTGGATATTGGTACTCCCTCTATAGGGGAGTATGTGTATCTGAGCTAAGCCATTGAGGACTCTAGTGAATATTTTTTTTAATAGTGTCTTTTGACATTGAGCTATTGTTGACATTGTGATAGAATTTATATCATTGATGTCAATGGGGGAGAGAATCATGAAAAACATTGAGGAACTACATTTGTTGAAGAGATTGAATAGGATAACGAAGCAAGATTTGATTGATGAAGAGCAACATAGCAGTTGAGCAGTAGTGATTGGATTTTTGGAACATTGGATGTTTTTCATCTATGTTTCCATCAATGCCAATGGGGGAGGTTGTTAGGAATGAACGCTGAAGCCTTTGGCAGTCATTCTGTAGCAGTGGTTGTTGCATTCATGACTATGATTGTCATTGATGTCAACACAGTGATATTCTAGAGTTTAGTAGTGAAGCATGCATAATTTTGTTTTGCGCACATGTTATATTGTAGATTGAGTTATGCACAGTTGATGGTATGTTCTTTGGTATTTTATTAGCCTATGGTTAAGAGTGCAAAATGAAATTCATTTATTCATGAAAGTTATAAGCATTTTGGTGGAAGCAGTATTCTGGTAGTAATCTTGAGTAGCGGTTTTTGGTAATCGGAGGATATCTCCTAACCGGGATGGAATCTGATTCTACACAGTTAAAGGGAAGTTTGAGACTCATTGGTGGTGATGTGGTTCATAGTGAAAACTTCAAGTCAAATGATTGGAAAGTTATTGTATCTAGAAGCTGACAGTTTTATGTAATTTTGATGTAGCATGTTGAAATTATTATTTTGTATTTGCATGCCAACTCATTTGTAATTATTTGAGTGTGCTATAAAGGAAGGAATGTTTTCCTTGTTATGATGGGATTGTAATAGTTGTGATATGAAATTGTGAAATTTGTGATGCGAATGTATGCATGAAGTGAATAAAAGAGCTAATTCAGTGATGAAGGAAGACTTGTGAAGTACAAAGATTTGGATTTGTGATCTTGTGTAGTGAAGAGTGACATTTTGGTATAGTGTGAAGGAGATAACATATTTCATATTATTCTATTGAATAATCCTAAGATCTATTGGACAGTGAGTTTAGAGATCTTGCCTTGAAGCTATTTGGGCAGTGGGTCCTTCTGTCTTCCATAACTCCTAACAGGGTTAGAATATTTTAATAGAGATTCAAAATCTCCTAATAGAGATTCATATCTACTGAATGTATTTCATAAGACTCATAACAGGGTCCATCCTTTCACAAGGAATTTTCATATTAGTGCATCATTCCCACCGGGGTTTACTCTTTGATCAAGAGGTTCCCTAGTTAACATATCTTGTGTTATTGTGTCATTGTGTATGATTATCTTTCTATGGTTGGTTACTGCATTGATTATATGGTTTAAAGCTATTGAAGTTGATATTGAAGTTGATAAATGGTTTAATTATCAGATAACTAATTCACCCCCCTCCTCTCAGTTATCTTGGTGGTCTTTACTTTCTAACACCTCCATCTATTAGTACTCATTTGATTTTGTAACTCTGGACAAGAACTTCGATATGTAGGAGAGCATTATGAGGTTGGGTAATAGTTAAGTCATCATTTTTAGTGAAGGATAGGTAATGTGGGGTTGTTAAATGGCCTACCATAGCTTGAAATTTATCATGATCTAGATTTGTGGGGACCTAGTTCTCTAAAAGAGCTTTTTCAAGGATATCTTTGTGAGATGGGGATAGATGCAAAAGCTCTAAGATGGATATCTAGGTAGGTGTATTCTTGAGTTGTTCCAAAAGATTGTACTGGTTGGAAATATTTGGTGTAGACTTTGGGACATAAATCGGCTTGTTTTGAGATGTGCTTGGTTTAGACGGGACTCCTTCGAGAGTAACTTTGGATTGAGCCCGAGTAGTAACATGGACTAGTTGACTCTCTAATTTTCCTTTGATGGTAATGACAGTAGCATAATACTTAGAAGGATGACATTCAGAAATGTTACCAACATATCAATAGGGTGTAGAATTATAATTGGCTTGATTGTCACTCTTAGTGTTGGAAGAACCTCCTTTTTCATGCTTAGGAAGTGGATCTTTGAAAGTCGTATGTGATTCATTTGAGGTATTTCTGTCAACACCAATTTCACTACTTTCCATTAAGTCTTGAACTACATTTTTGAGTCTTAGGTAGTCATTGGTTTTATGTCCTTTTCCTCTGTGAAACTCATAATAATCATTCGCATTCTAGCAAGAAGGTTTTACTCTAGGTTCAAAGTCTTTCATTTTAGGAAGGGTAATGAGTTTCTTTGTGATTAACTTCTATAATGCTGATTCGAGGGATTCCCCTAAAGGAGTAAAATTTCTTCGAGGTGACATAAAAGGCAATCTTGGTTTAGATGAATCTTTGTTGGTGTTTTGATTTGCTGATTGATTGTTGTAGGTACCTTGAGTAGCATTGGCCTGACTTGTGAGATTGAGAAGGGGTTGTGTTGGTTTGACATTACAATTATCAAAAATCCCATCATTGACAATATTTTTGTTTTTAGTCCAGAATTTCAATTTGTCATTGTTATAGTTGTTTGAATTGGAATTTGAGGACCCAACATTGTCTTTGGAATAAAGTTTTATCTCACCTTTTCGGACCATGGCTTCCTCAATCTTGATACCATTTTCTATGAGCTTATTGAAGTTTGGTGGACATTGCAATTGTAACCTATAACTCATTTTTGGTGTAAGGTTATGCACAAAGATATCCATCTTTTCTTGTTCAGGAATCGTTCATGGATATTTGGCAAACAATTGACACCATCTTTGCAAAAAAGTAAGGAAAGGTTCTCCATTCTTTTGATGTGCATTGCAAAGATCAAGCATAGTGACTTCATGTTTGATGTTATATGAATAATGAGTCACAAATTTTTCAAGAAGCTCATTGAAAGATTTGATGCTTGGGGGTAGTTTGGAGAACCATTCCATGGCTTGTCCTCCTAAACTTCATGGAAATAGTCACATAAGATAAGTGTCATTGTGAGCGACTTCAATACAAGTAGCACAAAACTCACGAATGTGGTCTTGTGGATCTGAATTCCCTTTGTATTTGTCAAATTTTGGTACCTCAAAATGAGGAGGGAATGGAATCATTGCTAAATTCTTATCAAAAGGATAAGGACATATATCATCCAAGGAATACTTCTTAGTTGATGATCCAGTTTGGATGTCACGGATTTGTTGTTGAAGCATCTAGATTTGTTGTAGAATGGGATCCAAAGATAACATGTTTCTTTGAGTGTTTTGGGAAACATTGTTGTGGGAAGCATTGTTTTGGGAAGCATGGTTCTGTTGATCATTTTGAGAAGCATCAGATGGCTGCTTGGTTTCTTTTGCTCCATGAGTATCTTGAAAACTACTAGGAATTTCTTGATTGGTTACAATAGTCAGTTCTCTAAGAAGAGAAATATCAAAATCACTTTGTAGTTTGGCTCCTTGTTGAGCAAGGATGAGGAAATACATCTCTCTATCTAGGTCTAGGAGTCTTTCCATGACATGATAAAATCTAGGATCTTATGTAGCATCCCTAAGTTCTTGATCTGTGGGTTCATCTTCAGATGTAAAAAGTGAAGTTTTCTTAGGAGCTTCAGGCCAAGGATTCTCATCTTTACTTTTTTTTCCTTCCATTCTGTCTAGGGATTCTAAATCAACAGGTTGTTTTAGTTTCTGAGATTGAGTTTGAACCATAAAAATGGGAAAATTGATTTGTGGGATGAAAGATGTTTGATGAAAAGATATGGAAAGAGTGGTTGATAGAAAAGATAGTGAAAAAGTGTTGAAAAGTGATGAGCCAACTTGATAAAATCTAAGTAAATAGGAAGTATAAATTTCACTATGATATGACAAAGAAAATCAAGAGATAGTAACCTAGGTAAGTTTGATTGAGGATGATAGATCCTAATAGGATAAACTCACAAAGATCAAAATCTGATAGATAGAGTAATGTTTCAACACTAGATTTGGAATTTCAGAAGATTAGAAGAAATGATTTGATGATTTTTGGTGAAGAAAGGTTGATAAAAATTGATGGAGAGTGATGAAAATGGTCAAACTAAAGATTAGAGGTCTGTGTAGCTCAAATGTTTTTCCAGAATCTTACGAAGGATGAAAATGGGTATCTGAAAAAGTGATTTTGAAAATTTCAAAGTTTGTGGAAATGCTCACTGTTGTAAATGTGCAGCAACAAATGTGCAGGACAAATTGATAAATGCGCAACAAAATGAAACAAACGCACAACAAGTTGTAACCGATGCATGGAAAAAGTATCAAATGTGTAGAATAGTTGAATGAATGCGCAACAAATTAGTATGAATGTGCAGGTTTTTATTTTTGATTGATTTGAATTGCAAGATTTTGAATTTTGTCTGATTTTCTGATGTTTTTTGGTTTTTGGCAAATGAAAAATGCATAAACACACACACACACATAAGACATAAATGATTTTAATCTAATTCTTCTAGTATGAATGCACAAACACGCTTACAATCCTAAGGTTGGCAAGGACAATATTTGCTGAATCTCCACTATGATAATAAAATCCAGCCACACAAATCCACATCGAATAGCCTAGGAACTTGGAGGCACGGGCTCCTCCTTACAATGCACTCACTTCTTAGGCACACCAAGTTCCAAATTCAATGGGTCATTACTTCCCAAAGAACTACTATCTCTACTATGAACCGTGAGTAATGTGGGGTGCCTTCACGGGCTTAGGTGACCCCTTGAGCCAGCAAATAGAAGGTTTTTGGCCACTAAACAAAAGTATTTAATAAGGACATCTGTTCAAGTAGTTGTGATCAACTCATTTTCCCAATTAAGGGGGATCTTTTTGATATCATGATATATTGGACTTTATTCTTTTGATGATCTATACATGCAGATGCAGTTGCGGTTCTTATGTTCCTATCTATCTGCTTGTTTTTGTATTTTCCTATGCAGATGAAAAGTATGCATTTACTTTAAATTAGATCATTAGATGAATGCCTAGATGAATGCACTAATGCTCATGAATGTAATCTATAGATATAATGATTTTACATGATTTCTATGTATATGATGATGTATCATTTTATGTACATGTGATGCAATTAATGATTTTAATTTTTAATGAAATGCAACTATATGTTTATGAAATAATGAAATGATACATATAATTGGTAATGAAACTAATTGATTGAAATGAACCTTAATATGATGCAATTAATGAGATGTTTATATGAAATTAATCTAAATGATCTAATTGATATGACATGATTCTAATATGTTGTGAAATGAAATGATAATGATGTGCACCTAAATGACCTCAAATGACGTGTATGATTAATGAATAATAATTACTAATTGATGAGATAATTTATTGTCTCTATTTTTTTATAATCTTTATACTTTGTTGACACTCTTTATGCTCTGATAAGACATTTCCAAAACATTTATGAACCTATACCTATGTGAATTTGTGATAAGTACAACTAGGACCACAAAGATTATGGGTAGGTAGAATGACATGTTTTGCTGATATATATATATATATATATATATATATATATATATATATATATATATATATATATATATATATATATATATATATATATATATATATATATATATATATATATATATATATATATATATATATATATATATATATATATATATATATTGCAGTACTTCATATAGCTACTTTAATCTATGTTCTAATATTTGGGTAGGAGTTGAATTGTTGACTTGCGTATATACTGAATGCTACTAACCTGCTAGGAAAAGGAGCAGTTCGAGAGTGGTGCAACCACATTAAAGAAGGAGCATTAGGAATCTAGCCATTACGGAAGGAGCCAACACAAATCCTAGGATCATGCCACTATTGAGAAGGAGCTTGCATTCTAGAGAATATAGGAAATAGTTCTGCTATATTTCCTCACTATTGTTATTTTGTTATCTCCACTTATTATAAAATGTCGTGGTTGTTATACTTCATCTTTCTGTGGTGAGATTTAGTTAGTCTTTACTTTCATGCTTCCAATAAGCGTCAACCCTCTATATAAAAGGGATTTGATTGGTTTAGTTAGTAATAAGAAATATATATTCAAATGTTGTGTTTAGCATAACAGAGTTACTCTTTTTCATTCTTCATGTATTGTTCCATTACCATGTAACCAGTTTATCAGAATATAATAAAAGAGTGATTTGAAGTATCTTCTATGTTAATAGTTAGCAGAAGCCAACCAAGGGGGCCTACTTGGGAGGTAGAGTAGCTTAGGATAGATTAGATTTTCTTCCTGCATTTTCTGTGCTTTCAAGTAGAAGTCACTATTTTACTCCTGCAACATTAATACTGTGAATGTTCCTGCAACACTTGTAGAGATAGGCATAGTGGGCGCTTTGAGTTGTTAAACATGTTTAGGATAAGTTTACAAGCTTTCTATAGTAATTTCATTAAGTAGTTAAGTGTGTTTACTTTCCTTCAGTAATAGCATAAGTTTCTTTCATGCACTTTATCTTCTTGCAACATAGGTAGTATGACTCCTTGAGGAACTTAGTGCACAAACAGTGCTGTCCTGTTTCAAGTCTACGTCCTTGGGTTGACAATATAAATGCATTTCATGATGGGAAAAGTAATCCTCAGTATGAA
The DNA here is from genome assembly GCA_027943335.1 of Chamaecyparis obtusa. Taxonomy (NCBI): domain Eukaryota; kingdom Viridiplantae; phylum Streptophyta; class Pinopsida; order Cupressales; family Cupressaceae; genus Chamaecyparis; species Chamaecyparis obtusa. The sequence continues at coordinate 432,190 of BSBK01001424.1, read as the reverse complement.
TACATTATTCTTAAGAGAGATACAATGGCATGATTATCACTACCTATTGTGAGACTTTGTTTTTTGCACTGTTTCTGGGGATGGCGTCAAACTATGATCCTTAACGAGTCATTTATTTTTTAGATTAGTTTCCTATTTTTAGTCAATAGAGAGTTGCTGTGAGCTTTCTTCACAAGTTCATCAACTCACTTGCATACATCGAAGAAGGCAAGAATTTCATGGCATATTTATACCAAAAGAACCTATTAAATTGAAAGAAGAGTTTGAAGAACTTGAGTTACCATTTCTTGATGCAAGTCTTGAGTTTGCTACATCATCTTCAACATAAGAAGATCCTCATGATCCATTTGACCTTCACCCTTTTGCAGAGATATTGGCCAATTTCCTCAATAATTCCAATCTAGGACCACCTGTTGACCAGAATCTTTTGGTTAGTAATACTTTCCAGCCATAGTTTCATTATCCAACACCTCTAGTAATGACAGTTCCTACCTTTCCATTTCATATTCCAAGACTTATCAAAAACCCTAATCTCAAGAACATACCTGCTTTAGCCCTACTAAAATTCTATGACCTTATTATAGAAGATCCTAACACCTTTTTGTTTGAGTTTGACATTTTGTGTTGAAGTTTTGACTATAACACTAATAGTCATAAGCTTAAGTTATTTCCAACAACACTGAAGGAGTCAGCTCTCAGATGGTTTATGGGCTTAGGAGCAAATGCAGTAACTGATTGGGACAGAATGAGAGATTTATTTCTAAGGAAGTATAAGGAATATTGCAAAGGTGGTGATGCAAAAGGAGATGATATCTTTCGAATGTCATAGAAGGAAGATGAGACTCTGGAGGAATACATATCACATTTCTTATATAATTTGCAGAAAAATCCTCAACATGCACTATAAGAGGATTCACAGAAACTAATCTTTCTGAGAGGGGTAAATGATAACTGCCTGGAAGGATTGGACCTAATGGCTAGAGGAGATATCTCTCAGTCCTCTTGGGATGATATAAAGAGGATTTTCTTGAATTATTCTAGAGCAGCAATAAAGAAAGGAAGAGGATTTTGACCAACAGTAGAAAAAGGAATTGGCTCTAGCATTTCCAAGATGGAAATCTCAAACCTGCTATCAGACTTCAAGAAAGACATCATTAATGATGTTGCTACACATCTGGACACAATGAATACCAAGAAGAAGCACGCAGACACATCAGCACATCTAGCTGAATACTATCCCCATTGTTGCAAGAAAAATAAGGATTGTCATTGCAAGTTAGTCGCGAACCTAGAGAATCAAAATCTTCCAACTAAGTACCTAAAAATAGAAGGAGAGGATGAACAAGTGTTCTTCATTTCTTAATGTTGTCCATGGGCCATGAGACAAGGTATGCGTCAAGACCCACTACAAATTTCAAATCCTTATAATAGTCAATGGCAAAATAGGAGCATTCAAATCCCTCCTTAGTATACTCAACCTACTTGGAATAATGCTTGGCCCAATAATCAACAGAACCAATGGTTTCCAAAATAACAACCCTGGTGGCCACAACCTCCAAACCAATGGAAATCACCACCAAGGAACTGGCAGCCTACTAATTAGTGGAGAGGACCTCAACCATGGCTTAATAAGAATCCTGGATATCCATCTTTGCCACCTCCAATAAATACACCTGCAATTATGCCACCACCTAAGAATATAGGTCCTTAAAAGTAGACACAGTTGCCTACTCAACCACAACTGAATCCCAATATTCAACAACAAAAGAAAAAAATGTATGCTACTGATGCTCATTAGTACCCTACTTATGCTCTAAACATAGCCGATATACACCTAAGATTGGGTACTACCTTGCCTGCACCTGAACCACCTCTTATCACTGAAGTGCCAGAACTTCTTGTAGTATCAGTACCACTCCTAGAGAATGCTTTTCCAAGTACAATTGCCCTGGCTAATGTTTCCAATTCAAATAATAATCAGACATTAGTAAAACCTCCTTTTTCTCAGAGGCTCAGCCTGGAAAAACCTACACCAAAAGATGATCAACCGTTTGATATCCTTGACCAACTAAAGAACATGCATGTCCAAATTCCCCTATTTCAAGCCATCCAGGATGTTCCTATCTATGGAAAAGAAATCAAGGAAGCTTGTCTCGAAAAGCCTGGAGGAAAGAAAAAATATTATACAACAGTTCACGTTATAGGACAACTAGCTAATATTATGTTGGGAAAACTAATAATTCCTGTATGCAAATTAGTTGTACTAACTACTCTAAATGATAAATTAACTATTCTAAGATTAACAAATCAAACTAATTAACAACAAAAATGAAGAATACATTAAAATTGAAGCTAAAACGGTTTTACCTTCACTTACCATATAACTTGTCTCCATTGCCCTCCTATGCTCTGATTTTTTGGATGTGTTGAGCTCTCAGATTTCCAATTTGAAGCTCCTTTTCCCAAGATGATACCAAAGTGTGGAGATTGAATGATTGAATGTAGAACTAAATCCTAATTATGCAAATGAGATGATGATAGTGTGGATGCTTCATAAAATGATATGAATATGCTTGATAATGAGTGCTTGGATGCTTGATTGCTTGATTGCCTATTGCTTGAATGCTTGAATGCTTGATTGCTAAAATACCTATTGGCTCACAAAGGGGAAATTAGGCTCCTTTTATAGATTTTTGGAGGATCTAGGCCTAGGTGGCACAATCCTATGGTTGAGAATGAAAGGTGGAAGATCCTAGGGCTAGGATTGACCTAGTTGAAGGAGTTTGAGAGAAAGGGGGATGGAGTTAGAATGTGAGAGGAAGAATAGGGATGATATTCCTCTCACATTGACATGAAGGAGAACAAGGTGGAAGGGAAAGGCACATGTCAAGTGTCTCACAAAGACCCAAGAGAGAAAGAGGGAGATACCTTATCCTCATGAGGACTCTTTGTACAAGTGTCCCATGAGTCACCTTTGACCCTTAGAGGTGGCTTGAGAAGCCCTTAGGAATAGGGCATGTCTCTTGACTTGGTTTAGGAAAGGACATGTGATGCAGTGCAAGGCAGGAGAATCCCCGATGGAGATGTCCTAGCCCCCAGAAAATAACCACACAATAGAATATAATAACAATACAGAGATATAGATCCACACAATGCCAATACTCATAATAGAATCATCATATTTTCATCCAACATGCCCGGCTGTAAGGCCTTCCGAGTTACGGCCAAATAAAATGAAATTACAATAGAAAATCCATAAGATCTCACAAGATCCAAACCAAAACCCTAGCTAGCCCAGATCCACACACTGGTAGGAACCCCCAAGGAAGATCTAAACTTGTGCTCGCAAGCCCACCAAGCAATCTCCTTGTTTCCCAAGCCGCAGCTACTAGCTCTCCTCAAAACTCACTCCACATCCACCTCCTCTTCTCCCAAGTGGATGAATAATTCCCTAAAGACTTCCCCCACAACCTCTACTTATACCAATCTAAGCCACAGGTCGGCCCTGAACATAAATTAAATACAAATACCGAAATTAAATGCCACAAGTCGGCCAACAACAACAATTAAATTCCCAAAATAGATGTCTTAGTAAAATCACGATATCTCCTAGCTCCAGATGAATTAGAACTTGTGCTTTGAACCGTAGGAAGAAATATAGGTCCTCTTCAATCCATGAAATTTTTAGCCTCTAAATCTCTATGGAAAATTACTTATATAGCCTGAAATAGGCACAAAATTCCTAAGCAAGGCGGAGCTCCCCAAGGCCATGCTGAGCAACCAAGACCATGCCAAGTTCCATTAAATACATCAAATCTAATTACCGAAGACCCAAGTAGGTTTATCCAATTCTACCAAACCCCTCACACATGAAAATAAGTCCACACAACTCCATCAAATCTCCCAAACATGCAGGATAGCCAACTACCCTAGGATGCTCCTGCATCAACATGTGTCATGAGACCAAGTCCTATGAGGCCACATAGCCCTTAAGAATAGGACATGTGTGGGTGAGGATAATTATCAATAAATAATTAATAATAATTATTTATTTTAGCCAAAGTGATGTGTCAGGTGACTTGGTAGGTGAGGTGGACTAGGGGACTTAGTCATATTTAGGCGATTATGTATTTAATTAAATCACTTTAATAAGACTAATTAGAAGACTTAGGATAGAGGAATATACTATAGTGAATTTAATAAATAAATTGAATAATCTATTTAATAAATAGAGGAAATAATAATTAATTAAATAATAACTATTTAATTAATTTATCAAGTCAATATCAATTAAATAATAAATATTTAATTAATTAATGAAGCCATTTTTAAGTGTATACAATTCCAAAATATTCTTATCCAGGGAGTCCAGTTGTTAATATCATCATTAATGGTCAATTAGTAAAAAATGCTCTCATAGACTTAGGTACTACCATTAATGTAATGGCTAAGGATACCATGAATAAATTGAGCATAGAAGTATTACGAGCTACCCCAAAAATCTTGTAATTAGTAGATAGCTCTACTATCACCCCTGATGGGTGATAGAAGACATAATAGTAGCCCTAGATTCATGGGAATACCCTGCTGATTTCATGATTCTATCACCAAAGGTCAATCTTTATGGTTACCCTATTATTATAAGACATCCATGGTTAGCAAAAATTGATGCAAGCATTAGTTGTAGATTAGGGAACATGACAATATCAGATGGGCAAGAAACTAATAAACTAGCATTGTAACCTCCAGCTCAACCCCAATCAGATTTAAGAACACCTATATGGCCATATTTAGGAGATGGGGAAGAAGAGTTGAACTCTATGGTTTAGCTCATGATGTTACATATGAAATCCTTTCTAAAGTTGCAAGAGGAAGATGAAGTAATTAGGAGCATTCTTAATAATGACTGTGTTGTGATCAAAGATATATCTGAGAGTTCTATGTTGGAGTTAACTACATACGAGGACCATATTGAGAACTATGTTTTACCTTCAAAACACAATATTATCCATCAGCTACTACCTTGTGAAGTAGATACAAGTTCTATCTCTGAAGTATCCATGCTAGACCTTACAACTACTGTTGAAATTTCCAAGGGACACAATCTCCATATAAATAAAAAGCTACCTTCACGAGAGATGGAGCAATTAATTAAGCTTCTACAAAAACATGAAAAATCCTTTACATGAAATTATGGGGATATGAAGGGACTAAGCCCCACACTCTATACTCACAAGATATATATCAATGAAGGAAGTCTACCACTCTGCCAACCTCAGAGGAGGATTAACCCAACATTAAGAGAGATAATCAAAATAGAATTACAAAAGTTGCTAGATGCTGGCTTTATATATCCTATATCTGATAGTAAATGGGTGTCACCTTTGGTTATAGTGCCCAAAAAGGGGGGTAAATGGAGAATCTATGTAGATTATAGAGAGTTAAACAAAGCTACAAAAAAATATCATTTCCCATTACCATTCATTAATCAAGTACTTGATACTTTAGCTAGTAAAAAGTATTTTTCCTTTCTTGATGGATATAGTGGATACAATCAGATTAGTATTGCTCCAGAGGACTAGGAAAAGACTACATTCACATGTCCATGGGGGAAATATGTATATTTTGTCCTACCATTTGGGTTGTGTAATGCTCCAGCAAAATTCTAGAGAGCTGTAATTAGTAGTTTTGCTAACATTTCACATGATTGCATGGAGATATACATGGATGATTTTACAGCATTTGGGGTGACATTTGAAGAGGCTCTGCAAAATCTTGAAAAGTGCTGATAAGATGCAAGGAACACAATCTCTCCCTCAATAGTGAGAAATGCTTTATGCTAATGGAGGAAGGTGTTGTACTTGGCCATTTTATTTCAGCAGTAGGAATACAAGTAGACCCAGCCAAGATTGACGTAATACTCATGTTACCCACACCTACTAAACAAAAAGATGTAAGATCTTTCTTAGGAAATGTTGGCTACTATAGGTGCTTTATTCAAAATTTTAGTCAAATAGCTAGTCCTCTATACACATTGCTTACCAAAGAGGCTGAGTTTATATGGAAACAAGCTTGTGATGAGTCCTTCCTATAGCTCAAGTCACTCTTAACAACTGCACTAGTCCTCAAAGGACTTGATTGGTCTATCCCATTTCACATCCATACAGATGCATCAGATTATGCCATAGGTGCCATGCTAGGACAAAAGCCAAGTAACCTTTAGAATGCAATTTACTATATCAGTAAGATCCTCCATGGACCTGGATTAAACTACACAGTTATTGAAAAGGAAGTACTAGCTGTAGTTTATGCATTGAACAAATTCCACCATTATGTAACAGGCTATCCCATCTTTGTTCACACTAATCACTCAACAATTAAATATCTAATGAACAAACCTACTATTGTAGGCATGTTAGAAAGATGGCTTCTTCTATTGTAGGAATTTGACATAACAATTATTGATCAGCTAGGGAAGGCAAACATAGTGGCTGATTATTTGTCTAGACTTCAAAATGTTGATGCAGACACTACTTGGTTGAAGATACATTCCCTGATGAGTGCCTATTCCATATTGCGGTAAAAAACCCATGGTATGCTGACATAGCCAATTATCTTGTAGCTAGAAAAATGCCACCACATTTATCTCCAAAGGACAAAAGAATGCTTGTAGAGAAAAGTTTCCAATTCTCAAGGATTGATAACAATATATTTTATACTAGTCCAAACCAAATCATGAGAAGGTGTGTGAGAGAAGATGAAATGTATGATATACTCCATGCCTGCCATGATGAGCCATGTGGAGGTCACTTTTCTGCAAAGAGAACAACTCTGAAAATCTTAATAACTAGTTACTACTGGTCAACACTTCACAAGGATGCAACCCACTATACAATGAAATATGATAAATTTCAGAGGATGGGTCGCCCAACCAAATTTGATGAAATGCCCCTCAATCCACAAGTGGTGGTAATGCCATTTGATAAATGGGGCATGGACATTATAGGTCCAATAGATCCTCCTTCAAATGGGAAATCTTACATCCTGGTATGGACAGATTATCTAACCAAGTGGGTGGATGTGAAAGCCATGTAGCATGCTAGAGATCAAAAAGTAGCAAAATTCTTGTATGAGGATATTTTCACTCATTATGGCATGCCAAGAGAACTCATGACAGACCAAGGAGCATAGTTTACTTCAAATCTGATCAATGAATTAATGAAGGAATACAACATCAGGTATAGGAAGTCCAGCCCTTACCATCCATAGGAAAATGGATAGGTAGAGGTCACAAATAGAGAAATTGAGGCCATCTTAACAAAGATAGTTCAATTGCATCGTAGGGATTGGAGTAGCAGATTAATTGAACTAGTTTGGGCCTATCACACAACCTGGAAAATAACCATAGGATTCACACCATTTGAATTAGTCTATGGGAAGGCAACAATGTTACCAATAGAATTTGAACACAAAACATTGCGCACAACTCTGGAATTAAATATCAATCTTCCTGTAGCATAAACCAAATGCCTTCTCCACCTCAATTCCTTAGATGAGATGCATAAATCTACATTGGAGTGAATGGAGCTAATCTAGAACCAATGAAAGAGGTGGCACGACTCTCATATCAAGAATAAGAACTTTCAAGTTGGTGATTGGGCTTTACTATATGATTTTAGATTCAAGGAGATTCCAAGAAAGCTGCAGACCAGACGGCTAGGACCATATGAAATTGAACATGTCTATAACAATGGAGTGGTCTAGTTGACTACATTAGATCCAATCCAATTCAAACTACTTGTCAATGGACACCGCTTGCACCTCTATCACAATCCCTAAACAAAAGCTGACTTCCTGTAGTAGTTCAGTACAAATACTTCAACAACACCACAAGTAATACTTCCTGCAGCAGAAGGTGAAAGCCTTCTTCCTACAGCTTCAACATAACATGCCTTTAGAAACCAAACATAATAAAAAATTCATTTAATATGACGTACATTTCTTCATTCACTTTTATTTATTCTTCTATCCAACTCATCTCATTTCTCTTTCTTCCATGCATTCACAACCCACGTCACCCATAATTTCTATTTTCAATGCTTTCAATAAAAGACACGTCAACAATCTCATGCGGTTGTCAGAATCATCACAATCTCACAACCTTTTCATCGCCCATATGGTAAATCAATGCCAGGTACAACTCTCTCAATCCTTACTCACTTTTAGCACACAAATTTTAGTAATTATATCTAGTAATGCACTAAATATATAATTTAGGTGTTACACTAGTTTCCCATTCTCGTGCTAAATATGTCAATTTAGGACACTTGTAAATGTTTTGTAGGGGGTAGGGGAAGTGTAATAAATTCCAAATGTCATTGCTAATCTATCCTAGTCACATCCTTGTCACTTCAATGTTGTACTTAGGCCTTGTTCCATTAATTTCCTTTATTCCCACACATTTGTCGTACTTGCAAAATTCTAATTTTCTAAAGTTGATATGACTTGAAAGGACTATAATTAAGTTGTGTGGTAACTTGCAATTAAAGATGTGATGTCCTCTGATTAAAACTTCATTATTATTATTTATGTTAGCATAATGGGGGGTATTAAACAAAGAAGAAGTTGGTATTTTCAAGAAATTCATTTGAATTTCAAGAAGGAAAGAAGGTATTTGTAGAGCACGAGAGACTGAAAGGTTAAGAATGAAATTGGTGAGCAGAAAATTGAAGGCTGGGTATTAAAAACAAATGGGTGGACAAATACAAAGGCACGAGCCAATGCACCATGACATTTTACTGGCAGATGTCAAGGTACTTTAGAGATTTAACACGTGTGGTTGGTTGGGGTATTTTCTTCAATTATCAGAGTTTAATGAGGAAGTAGTAGCTAAATTTATGAGTACCTTTGAAGAATTACAAGCAACTATGTGGGGTTTAACAGTTTTTTCCACTGAGAAAAGAATTATAGAGGTCACTGGGTTTCCAGTCATTGGGGAGCACTACCCTAATGAGCATGATGTAGTTCATCTCGAGCTCAATTCTCCTGACCAATTGACCCTCTTGAAATTACCAGACAAGTTTGCAAGAGACTATCTCTTCCTCCACCATTTCTAGAATTGGTGACACACATTATCAAGTACTTAACTTGCGAAGGGAGATTCTCAAACTTGCATGCCCATCATTTCAAATTACTTATTTGCATAAGGCATAATGTCCAAGTTAATGTCCCTAATTTCCTGTACAATATGTTGAGCATTAGTGTTGAGGAGACACAAAAGGGTAATGCAAATTTTGTAAGCCACCATGCCCTAATAAAAATGCTAGTTGAAAAATCCCTTAGGGATGTCTCACCCCTAGCATGGACAAAATTTGTTCAATCTAAAACTCTGCAACCCCAAGTTAATCATGTTGAGCAACCTCTAGGAAATGAAGTAGAGTCTTCAGAGCCTGCTATTGAAATAGATGTTAAAAAAAAAGAGCCAGAGGTAGTCCAAGAAAATAAGTCTTTTAAGCCCACTCCAGAAACTAATATTCCTACTTCTTCCATAAAGAAAGGCAAATAAAAAGTTGAAAAAGAAACCCCTGACCTAGAAAGTGAAATACAAAACCCCGTAGTTCAAATAAATAAAAGAAAAAGGTCAAGGCCTGCAAAATCTATTCCTACAGTGCTTGCTCCTATAACACAAAGGCCAAAAAGATCCCGCCAAAAGAAAACTACAATGGTTGAGGAAAAAATAGTACCAAGAAGTCCTCACATGCGAGGGCAAGTGTCTCCACCTTCCCCTTGAAATCCAAATGTTTCAACACCAAAATTGACCCCATAACCTTCTGTTGAGTACATTCTTAATGATTACCCCAAGTAGGTAGAAATTTTCTCATCTCCCAAAAATATGGAAAAGTCCCAAAATTTGCAAGAGCTTGGTGATAACATACCACTTGATGAGCATGGTATATCTAACCAAAGCCCTAATATGGCACAAGAGGGCATTCCTAAGGATGTTCAGATGACTCCTCCATAGAACCTTGTTTACTCCAATATGTCTCTTATGCCCTATAAATCAACATGGTTCACAGATTATTCTTAGTAAGTTTCCAAAGAAAAGAAAAAGAAAGCCCAGCAACAAGAATTTGGCCACCTACAATACAATCTATACTCTTTAATTTATACAATCAATTTGTTTTCCAAAAGACTTGATGGAAACAAGAACGAAATAGATTGCAAAAAAAAATAAATGACAAGGAAGAAGAAATTGAAGCTCTTAAAGAGAAGCTAAAGAAATAGAAATAACAAATGGACCAAGCTCTTAAGTTAGCAGATTAGGTCATAGCCTATAGACCACCACCCAGGGTGTATGCCATTTGTTTGAAAGAACAATTCCTCTTATTTCAGTTTGTGATGACTATGAAGGGTATAGATTGTGAATTAAAGTCAGCCCATGAATTCTATGGTTTGTACCAGACTTTACCTCCATAGCAACAAAATTTACTATGTGAGCTCTATTTGCATAACTTTATCATTCTACATGAAAAATAATGGAATCCTTTGCTCTATATAGGGGATATCCATTTGAGAGCTCTGATGTCATGGATGTACAATGAAGGGAATTATGATAGGTATCTAAATAATTAAAGAGACTTAGATAAATATGAACCTTTACCCTTGAGGCCTGAATCACACAAACCTAGTGTCCTCTTATGAGATTGGCTCAATCTAACTTATGGAAAAAGAAACTTGAGATCAGGGAGAAAGTATTTGCATTGAGAGACAGGGTCTATAGAGAATATTAGGGATTTCCCTACTTTTCATTTCAAAGAGCTCTTGTAGGAGTAAGAAGCTGGTGGAATAGGTTACCAAAGGCCTTCAAGAAAATAGAGCCACACAGCCCGATCAAATTCGAAGCAGCTACAAATAGAGAAATTAAATATATGCAGTTGGGGCATTAGATCAAAAGATAATTATGGTTTCCCTTGTCTTTCCAACCACCTACACTCTTATGGCCTCTATATGATATCAATGCCACTAGATTGGACCTTTTATAGGAGGAGAACCAGGAAGATTACTTGGCTAGAATGAGAGGATTCTATTACACTTTCAAGAGTGGGAAGAAGGGAAAGACAACTGTCAGTGATTTTAGAAAAACAACTAAGAAATGTAATGCTTCAGGACAAGAATTTTGTTTAGTAGGGGGAAGATGATGAGACAATTTATTGTCTCTATTTTGTTATAATATTTATACTTTGTTGACACTCTTTATGCTCTGATAAGACATTTCCAAAACATTTATGAACCTATACCTATGTGAATTTGTGATAAGTACAGGTAGGACCACAAATATTATGTGTAGTTAGAATGACATGCTTTGCTAGATATTCTATATATATATATATATATATTGTAGTACTTCATATAGCTACTTTAATCTATGTTCTAATATTTGGGTAGGAGTTGAATTGTTGACTTTCATATATATATCGAAGCTACTAACCTGCCAAGAAAAGGAGCAGTTCAAGAGTGGTGCAACAACATTAAAGGAGCATTAGGAATCTAGCCATTATGGAATGATCCAACATGATTCCTAGGATTATGCCACTACTGAGAAGGAGCTTGCATTCTAGAGAATATAGGAAATAGTTCTACTATATTTCCTTAGTGTTGTTATTCTATGTATCATCTTAAAATGGAAGCACTTCCATGGTAAGAGTGTTTAGCCCTTAGAGTAAGTGGTTTGGGGTCATGTTGAACACCTTGAATGGATATTTGACTTGGATCTGGCTTTTCCCCCTATTCTACCCCATTTTCCACTTCTTCCTAGCATTTCCCTAGCATTCTGGACCATGAACATGAGGTTTTTGACCCTAAGGTCAAAGTTGACCTTATGGGGTCAAAGTTGATCTCGATCCTGACTAGGTCAAGATTGACCTCGACCCTGACCTAGTGAAGTTTGAGGTTGACCTTGACCCTAGGTTCGGGGATCTTTGGGGTTTTCTTCTGGTTTTGAGATTTCATCAAAATCTTGCATTTTCCTCTTCGGGGTCACTATTTCTTGGATTAAGTGTCAAATTCTCAAATTAATATTTGAGGTGGACCTTTCTTGATATTTGTATAGGATTCCTAATTAATTATTGGAGATTATCCTTTCTTGAGTTTTGTGCTTAATACTCAAATTAATTTTGGGGTTGGCCTTACCTTAAATTTTGTAACAAGGCTCTTAAATAATTATTTTATTTCTATATTAAGGGTGGTCCCCTCCTAGAGTTTTGTGTCAAGACTTTAATTTAATTTCCTCTCCATGTGTACCTCTCTAGATTTTTTTGCCATGGGCCCTTAATTATTCTTTTCTACGAGGCCCCTCTTGTGCCCTAAATCACTATAAAAGGGAGCCTTCCTCTCTCATTTTCTCCATCAAGTTTTATCAAAGATCTCATTCTCACCAAGCAATCTCTCAAGATCTCAAGTGCAAGCAAGCAAGAAGATCAAGCATTCAAGCCTTAAAGCCTTCAAGCATCCAATTCATCAAGGAGATCCATTAGAAGCCATTAAAGGATTCAAGCTCTATGGAGCTCTCTTGTTGAATATTCCTCCATTTCCATTCAAGCCTCTTCCAAGTTCAAGATCCATTCAAGATTGGTGTTGAAGATCTAAAGATAATAGATTGGAGACATCCTACATTTGATTCTACATTCATCCATTCTTGTGAATATAAGGATTCAAATCCTCCACAAGGGTTTCAACTCAAGCAAGGTGAATTGTTCCATTTACTTTGTTTACTCTAGCAATTTCAATTCAATTTCAAGGTTAATTCCTAAATTGGGGTTTGACTGAGGTAAACCCCCCAAACAAACAACCAAAAACCCTCTTTTTCTTGTAGGTACAGGTGTGGAACTTCGGATTTGAGAGTAGATTTGGATACCCTTTTCGTCGAACTTTCGAGATCTGCGAACAAAGTCAAATTTGACCTTCATTTTCTTGAGGTCATCGTTGACCTTTTATGAGGGTCAAGGTCAACTTGATCTCATCTCAAAAAAAGATTTCTAGGTTTTGTAGATCTCACAGTTTCAAAAAAATATTGAAGGAATCAATAGTTTTTGAGATCATTTGACAGGGTTTTTAGTCGATTCTTTTTTGGAGGTAAGTACCTTTATTTCTTAATTTCAATATTAATCATCTACATTTACTTTCCATATCAATATAATTTCATGTAAGTGTAAAATATTGGCTTTGGGGTCTCTTTTATGTGCAAGCCATTGCCCTAGGACCCCATACACTATTTTATCCATTACATTTTGGTGAACTTGACACACTTACCCTCCTTTCTTTTGTGGATTTAGATGCTCTATTGTGTTAGATGTTCCTTTGTATTCCCTTGTGTGTTCACCTTCACTTTACATTTTGGTGAACTTGACATACTTACTCTCTTTCTTTTTGGTGTTAGATCATTTGTTTTCTTGCCTTAAGATTAGATTTCTTTTATGCTCTTGCATTTACATTTCAAAAACACAAAAAAATTGCAAAATTTCTTTAAAAATACAAAAACATTTACATTGCTTTGTGGAAGTAGATTCTCTATTGTGTTTGATTTCCTTTTCATGTTTAGAAATTTCATTTGAATACATTTTGATATATCTAGATCTATTTGTTATCATTTTGCACAAGTTGTTTCAAATGTTTTCCAAAACTTTTGGGATTACACAACATCCTCTTCTTACCTTACCATTGGATGGCGTTACACCTAGCAAGACTTCATCTAGTGCATATGATGTTGCTATACCTTATAAAGATATATTAGAGAATGAAGATGACCTTAGGCTATATCTCCATCACATTTCTCTTTATGGAGATGAGTTAAGGATTGATGTTAATTCTTCTCCTAATAGATTTCCTTCTTCCCCCTCTAGGGATCAAGCTTTAGTGAATTATGGAGACCCTACAATGTGCTTTATTGGTAGGGATGATAATCCTCCTATTTGTAATGAACCCTTGGATAAAGACATTGATTTATCCCCTCCTCATGAAGAATCTTTGATACAAGAGGGTGATTTATTAATGGATGACATATTCATACATGATGATACCTCTTTTTCTGAAACACACTCACCTTATGTGGACATTTTAGTGAAAGAATATGACATTATAGATGCTTTACCTCCATTTGAGATTCCTTCTAGTGATGAGGCATTAGTGGAGAATGATATGAATTCCCTTAATGCTCTCCCTTTTAGTGATGATCCTATGGAGAATCAAGATCTTACCTCATCTCCTCCTAGGATGTCCTCTCTTCTTCCTTCTTGTGAATCTATTTGTAGTGTTGAGACAACTAAAATGGTTTATCCTAAACCCTTGTTAACTGTCAAAGGTTGTCCTCGCATTACTATCAAAGGTAAACCTATGGAGTCTTTAGAGTCTTTCAATGAGCATGATTCTATTAGGAATGAATGCTAAAGTGTTTGGCACCCATTCTATAGCAGTTGTTGTTACATTCATGACTATGATTGTCATTGATGTCAACATAGTGTTTTACTGAAGACTTGCAGAGAAGCAGATAGTGTTTTGATTAGCGCACATGGGATATTGTAGTTGGAGCTATGCGATGTTGATGATATACTCTTTGATATGTTATATGTCTATGGTTAAGAGCACAGATAGTAATTCTTTTATTCATGAAAGTTATGATCATTTTGGTGGAAGCAGTATTCAGGCAGTGTTCCTGAGTAGCGGTTTTTGTCAATTGGATGATATCTCCTAATGGGTATGGAATCTGGCTTTGTGTAGTTAAAGGGAAGTTAGAGACACATTGATAGTGATGTGGATGATAGCAAAAACTTTGAAGTCACATGAGTGAAGATTTATTATATTTGGAAGCTGACAGTTTTATGTAATTTTGGTGTAGCATGTGAAATATTTTATTTTGTAATTGTGTGCCAACTCATTTGTAATTATTTGAGTGTGGTATAAAGGAAGGAATGTTTTCCTTATTGTGTAATAGATAGAGAGTGAGAGTGGTTGATTATGAAGTTGTGAAAGTGAATTGTGAAGGAAGACATGCCAAGTACAAAGATCTGAGATTGAGATCTGATGTAGCAGTGAGTGCGGTTTGCATAGTCAGAGAAAAGGTATCATATTATTATGTTGAATAATGAAAAGATTATTTGGACAGTGAGTTTAGTGATCTTACCCTGAAGCTTTTTAGGTAGTGTGTCCTTCTGTCTTCTATAACTCTTAACAGGGTTAGAATCTTTTAACAGGGATTCAAAATCTCCTAACAGAGATTTATATGTATTGAATGTATTTCATAAGACTCCTAATAGAGTCCATCCTTTCACAAGGAATATTCATATTAGTGCATCTTTTTTGGCATCATTCCCACCGGGGTTTACTCTTTGATCAAGAGGTTCTCTAGTCAACATATATTGTGTTATTGTGTAATTGTGTATGAATATCTTTCTATGGTTGGTAATTATATTGCTTATATGGTTTAATGCTGTTGAAGATGATAAAAGTTATAATTATATGATAATTGATTCACCCCCCCCTCTTAGTTATCTTGGTGGACTTTACTTTCTAACAATTGGTATTAGAGCAGTAGGTTCTTGAAAGAGAAGTTTAACAACTTAAGGAGATCCATGGTGAATTTCAAGAAAGAAAGCCCTAAGTTGATGAAGTAAATTTTGATAGCTGGAAAGAAAAGATGAAGACACATCTACTATGTTTAAGACTAGGTTATTGGTTGACTACAAAGAATGATAAGACTATCATTGAAGAAGATGATCTTGAAACATGCTCTAATGATGAGAGAGATATATTCATGTGTAACATACTTGCAAGAGAAGCACTTTTGACAGCAATTTTAGAGAATGAATATAGTCAGGTAAAATGTTTGAAAAAGTCTCATGAAATTTGGAAAGCTTTGCACTCTACTTTTAAAGGTGATGAACATGCAAAAAGAGTTAGATTACATAATTGGATATGTGCATTTGAAGATATAAGAATGTTGGAAGATGAATCCGTTAGAAGCTATATTGGTAGAATGTCAAAAATTGTTGCAGAGATAAAATCTTGTGGAGGAACAAACACAGAGAATCAAGTGATATGGAAAATTCTAAGGACATTGAATCCTATTTTTAAGTAGACAACATAGATGATTGAACAAGTTATACGTTGTACTATGAACTTTACAAGAGAGACTCTTCTTGGAAGATTGGAAGCAGTAGAGATGAACCTGAGGTTATCAGGAGACTTACCTAGAATGGATACAACATTTAGTGCTCTTAGTGTTCACCCTACTTTATCAAGAAGCATCAATGTGAGTAGAGATTATGCTAGCAGTAGTAGATCTAGAAATGAAGAAGACAAGAAGATTGAAGAAGGTATTGCCTTGCTTGTGAAAAGAGAACCAAACGGTAAGAAAATTTTTAAATGTTGGACTTGTCAAGAATATGGTCATTTTGCATCTAAATGTCCTAAGAGAGTTAATAAGTACAGAAATAATTTCAAGCCTAGAAGATCTAAGGAATGTTATTATGCTAATGATGAAGACCTTGAAGCTAGTATTGAAAGAACTTTAAGTGAAAGTGATACTGAGAATAATGATGAAATAGGATTTGTAGCAATTAAAGAAGAAAATTCTAAAACTAATGTTAAGGAAGAAAAAGCCTTAGTTTCCCAAGTTGAAAAGAAAGTTGACTGGATTATAGACAACAATTGTTCACATCATATGATTGGAGATATGAATAAGTTCATAAAGTTTAACAATTATGATGGAGGAGTTGTTAGAGTTGGTATCAATGCACCTTGTTTGATTAAGGTATAGGATCTATTACTCTTGATGGAAAGACTAATACTGATGATGTTTACTTTGTGGATGGATTGAAACATAATCTTGTGAGTGTTGGACAGTTAGTTGATAAGGGATATCAAGTTTGGTTTATTGAGAAAACTTGTGTGATAAAGGATAAAGATAGAAATCTGATTGAAACTAGATCTAGAACTAGAGGTAATGTATTTCAGTTGAATCCTACTGAGATGACATGTTTGATTACTAAGATTGATGACAGTTCGTTATGGCATAGAAGATTTTATCATATAAATTTTGATAATATTGTGAAAGTAAGTACTGCACTTGCAGTAAGGGATTTGCCTAAAATTATGAAGCCTACTAAAATGATTTGCAAAGAATGTGTGATGGCTAAGCAGAAGAGAAGTTCATTTTCTAGTAAGAAGTTCACATCAGTAGAGAAGTTGGAGATTGTTCATACAGACTTGAGCGGTCCTACCAGGACTAGAGGATTCTATGGATAAAGGTAATTTATGATTCTTATTGATGATTTTACAAGAATGATGTGGATTGCATTTCTGAAAGAAAAATCTAAAGCATTTGATAAGTTTAAGATCATTAAGAACAAAGTTCAGAATGAATTTGGAATGAAAATTAAATGTTTGAGATCTGATAGAGGTGGTGAATTTACTTCTAGAGAGTTTAACACTTTTTGTGAAGTGAATGGTATTAAGAGATAGTTTTCATCCCCTAGAACACCTGAAAAAAATGGTATTGCAGAAAGAAGAAATAGATCAGTGACTGAAGTAGCAAGAGCCATGTTATTTGAGAATGAATTAGTGAAGACATTTTGGAGAGAAGCAGTGAATACAACAGTCTATACAATGAACAGAGTACAAATCAGAGCAGACATAGACAAGACACCTTATGAATTATGGTTTGGACATGCACCCTCAGTTAAGTATTTTAGAATTTTTGGAAGCAAATGTTATATAAAGAGAGATGATGATATTGGAAAGTTTGACCCTAGAAATGATGAAGGTATTTTTCTTGGATATTCTTTGAAGAGAAAAGCATATAGATGTTACAATAAGAGAACTAAAACTATTGTTGAGAGAGCAAATGTTAAAGTTGATGAAAAGTTCAAAATTCAGGAAAGAATGCTTGATTATGAATCTGATGAAGAAGCTCATCCTAAGCCTAACGCTGAAAGTACTGAATTATTCTATGAAACTGATAGTGAATTGTTGAATGAAAGTCATGCTAAAGAAACTAGAGAGGAATTTAGAGAAGAATCTACAGTTGAAGCAAGATTTGAGACTATGACACCAAATAGGTATTTATCAAGACATCATCCTGTTGAACAAGTTATTGGAAGTTTGGACAAAGGAGTTTTGACTCGGAATAAGGTACATTTATGTTTGATTTCTGAAATTGAACCTAAATCTACTAGTGAAGCTTGTGAAGATGAACATTGGATTAATGCTATGAGAGAAGAACTAGATCAGATAGAAAAGAACAAGACATGGGAATTGTTCCCTAGACCTAAAGACAAGAATGTGATTGGAACCAAATGGGTATTCAAAAACAAGATGAATGAACAAGAAGAAGTTGTAAGAAACAAAGCAAGATTGGTATGTAAGGGATACTCACAACAAGAAGGAATTGACTATGAAGAAACTTTTTCACCAGTAGCAAGAATTGAAGCAGTAAGAATGTTTTTGGCCTATGCAGCTTTTAAAAAATTTAAAGTGTATTAGATGGATGTGAAGTCAGCATTTCTGAGTGGAGAATTGGAAGAAGTCTACATTGAGTAGCCTGAAGGTTTTCCTTTGAGTCAAGAAGGAGACATGGTATGTAAAATGAAAAAAGCATTATATGGACTAAAGCAAGCACCTAGAACTTGGTATGGAAGACTGGATAAGTATTTGTTAAAGTTGGGATTTGCTAAAGGAATAGTTGATAGAAATCTATACACAAAAGAAATTGAAAATGGTTTGTTGATTATAGTTATTTTTGTTGATGACATTATTTTTGGAGGAGAAGATGAGGCTAGTGACAAATTTGCCGATGAAATGAAGACTGAATTTGAAATGAGTATGATTGGTGAGATGAAATATGTTTTGGGATTATAGATAACACAAAACAATGATGGTATCTTTGTAAGTCAGACAAACTACTTGAATGATTTGCTGAAAAGATTTGGAATGGAGGATTGTAAACCAGTTGGAACACCTATGGTAACTGGACATAAGTTATCTAGCATAGATGAAACACCGGTAGTTGAGCAGAAGAAATACAGATCCATGATTGGAGGATTGCAATATTTGACACACACAAGACCAGATATAACACATTCAATTGGAATTGTAGCAAGATTTCAAGCTGAACCTAGAGAATCACATTATGCAACAGTAAAGAGGATACTGAGATATTTAGGAGGCACAATGGAGTATGGATTGTGGTATGAAAAATTTGATGATTTTACCCTATGTGCATATACAGATGTTGATTGGGGAGGCAGTGTTGATGATAAGAAAAGCACCAGTGGAGGAGCATTTTTTCTTGGACGAAGATTAGTTTCTTGGCTAATCAAGAAGCAGAGTATGTAGCAGTAGCAAACAATTGTAACCAAATAATTTGGATGAAGTAGATGCTAAAGGATATTGGAATTAAATTTTTTGAACCTATTGTTATACATTGTACAACACCAGTACAGTCAATATGTCTAAGAATCCTATACTACATTCTAGGACAAAACATATAGAGATCAAGTATCATGTTGTAAGAGAGAAAGTTTCTGAGAAAGAAGTCAGATTGGACTACATAAGCACAAAGGAATAGATAGTAGACATATTTACAAAGCCTTTGCCTAAGGATACATTTGAGTATCTGAGAGGTATGCTTGGGGTTATGCCCCAGCCTACTTTTGAGTAATGATGTAGTTGGTTGAATCCATCCAGTAATAAATGAGCCCTATCTTTCTTCTGGATTGGATGTTGGTACTTCCTCAATGGGGGAGTATGTGTATCTAAGCTGAGTCATGAGGACTCTAGTAAATGTATTTTCTAAATAGTGTCTTCTAACATTGAGTTGTTGTTGACATAGTGATGAAATTTTTGTCATTGATGTCAATGGGGGAGAAGTATGCTTGAAAAACAATATGAGAGAATTGAACTGGATAACAAAGCAAGATTTGATTGATGAAGAGGAATTGCAGAAGCAGTGTTGCAGTATTGGATTTTTTGAACATTGGATGTTTTTCATCTATGTTGCCATCAATTCCAATGGGGGAGATTGTTAGGAATGAATGCTAAAGTGTTTGGCACCCATTCTGTAGCAGTTGTTGTTGCATTCATGACTATGATTGTCATTGATGTCAACATAGTGTTTTACCAAAGACTTGCAGAGAAGCAGACAGTATTTTGATTAGCACACATGGGATATTGTAGTTGGAGCTATACAACATTGAGGATATACTCTTTTTTATGTTGTATGTCTATGGTTAAGAGCACAGACAATAATTATTTTATTCATGAAAGTTATGATCATTTTGGTGGAAGTAGTATTCAGGCAGTTTTCTTGAGTAGCGATTTTTGGCAATCGGATGATATATCCTAATCGGGATGGAATCTGGCTTTGCACACTTAAAGGGAAGTTAGAAACACATTGATAGTGACATGGATGATAGCACAAAATTTGAAGTCACATGAGTGAAGATTTATTATATTTGGAAGCTGACAGTTTTATGTAATTTTGGTGTAGCGTGTGAAATATTTTATTTTGTAATTGTGTGCTGACTCATTTGTAATTATTTTAGTGTGGTATAAAGGAAGGAATTTTTTCCTTGTTGTGTAATAGATAGAGAGTGAGAGTGGTTGATTATGAAGTTATGAAAGTGAATTGTGAAGGAAGACATGCGAAGTACAAAGATCTGAGATTGAGATTTGATGTAGCAGTGAGTGCGGTTTAGCACAGTCAGAGAAAAAGTATCATATTATTCTGTTGAATAATGCAAAGATTATTTGGACAATGAGTTCAGTGATCTTACCCTGAAGCTATTTGGGTAGTGGGTCCTTCTGTCTTCTATAACTCTTAACAGGGTTAGAATATTTTAACAGGGATTCAAAATCTCCTAACATGGATTTATATGTACTGAATGTATTTCATAAGAATCCTAACAGATTCCATCCTTTCACAAGGAATATTCATATTAGTGCATCTTTTGTGGGAATCATTCCCACTGAGGTTTAATCTTTGATCAAGAGGTTCCCTAGTCAACATATCTTATGTTATTGTGTATGAATATCTTTCTATGGTTGGTAATTATATTGCTTATATGTTTTAATGCTGTTGAAGATGATAAAAGTTATAATTATCTAATAACTAATTCACCCCCCCCCTCTTAGTTATCTTGGTGGACTTTACTTTCTAATAGATTCGATAGCTCACACATATCGTACAAGGAATAACCCTCAAGCTAATCCGGTGGTTTCTACTTTTTTTCCACCTTCTCAACCTATTCTTCCTCCTCCACCCCATCTTCCTAGCAAGGAGTATGATTTGATAACTCAATTTCAAAATACTCCTGCCAAAATTTCTTTATGGGAGCTTCTTCAAACTTCACCTACCTACTATGAAGCCTTGCAAAAAGCTCTAGCAACTCTTCCTACTCCACCTCCTAATCAAGAGAACATTAATAACTTCTTACAATGCATGCATGCTACCCCAGGTCCTCCTGACATTGTTTTTAATCAAAAGGATTTACCTTCTAAAGAAGTTCATAATCAGTATGATGCTCTTATGGTTGCTATTTCTATCAATAAAAGTATCATTCATAGGACCTTGATTGATAATGGATCTGGGCTTAATATTTGTAGCATGGACATGCTCAAAGAGATTAACTCCAATCTTTCAACTATTCAACTTGAAAATGTTCCTATATGTGGCTTTGATAACATTGCTAAGAACACTTTAAGAATCATTACCTTACCTATCAAAGTAGGACCGGTTATCCTAAATACACCTATTCATGTTATGCCTGGACCTCTCAATTATAAGCTTCTTTTGGTTAGACCTTGGTTGCATGAGATGCATGTCGTTTCTTCCACCCTTCACCGTAAAGTCAAGTTTATATATAACAATGAGATGTATACACTTCATGCGGATGATGCACCTAATCCTTGTCTTAATATTCAAACTCACACTACTCCTATTTCTAATAGTAATCCTCCTTCCTTTAATGCTCTTCCTGGTGAAGATTGGGGAACCTTGGATTTTACTCCTACCTTTATTGGAGAGTATAATATTAATGATCTTGATTTTATGAAGAAACAAAGAGAGTTTGAACAAAAAGTTTTTACATCTAAACCCATTTGTAATAACTTTGTCGCTACTTCCACCCACAATGAACCTGTCAAACCTATTAATGATGATATAGTGACTAGTGAAGTTCCATTGACTTCTTCTGATATGGCTTCTTGTTATGGTCCTGGTTATCACTTCCTAGTTAAACAAGGATTTAATGCTCAAGGATGTGGTAAACATAAACAAGGAATTAAAATGCCCTTACACACTGGGGGGCATGAGCATTCTTATGGATTAGGATTTAATCCTCAACAACAAATCAATGTTAACAACATCTCAAATAACACTTTAAAACATGATGAAACTATGAAGGAATTTGACCAAGAAGTTCTTTTGCCTAAACTCCTTCATGCTAAGATGATTACTAGACCTAAACGCAAAAAGAAATGTAGTCCACACTTGAAGACTCTTCCTTTTTGTTTATATCATAGATTTCATGATCACTCTACTAATGAATGTCAAGCTTTACATTATAAGATTAGATAGCTCATTGATAGTAATGTTATTTATATATCATGTGGCAATGAGTTGTATTTCAATCCTATTTTCTCTAAATAACATCTATGTTCCTATTATAGAGCTCCACATTATGTAAACAATGCTAGCCTAATACTTGGGGGCTCATTGTCTTGCATAGTGTTGCGAGTGATATAATAGGTCTCCTTCCATCCTTGTATATACACTTGGGGGGCAAGGATGTCATTTCCTTCTTTTCTATCTTTTTAGGATTCACCTCTTTCCTTGGTTAAGTAGTATCTATCTATTATGTGATATCCAATCATACATGAAAATTTTGGTTTGCATTGAGGATCTTTGTCCTTAATCACAACCTATTTCATTGTTTGACATTGGGTTTCCATGGTTGATATATATCTCACCTTGGAAACTAAATAGTGTGCTATCCCTCACAAGGGTTACTTTTTCACTTCTTGCATGATATCTCTTTGCATTCATCATTTCCATGGCCTCATAGGAGCTGTGACCTTCTTGGCTTGGACTGGGTGTTGTCTAAGGATATTGTCTTGATGTTGAAGAGGGCTTTATCCTTGTTCTTTTCTTTCCTTAACATGTCAAAATAGTATGTTTTTTCCATATTAAGGAGGGGGGCATATATATGGCCTCCCTTGCTCTATATTATGTATTTTTGTTCTAACCTTTTGTTTTGCAACATGCTAAATCTCAGAAGGTAATGCACATAAGTTGCTAAATCCTGAAGGGACATGCATTTCCAATTTCAAATATGCTACAACTTCCAAAGGTAACGCACATAAGTTGCTAAATCCTGAGGAGACACACATTTTTCAAAATTTTGAATATGCTAAATCTTCCGAGGGTAATGCACATAAGTTGCTAAATCCCGAGGAGACACATTTCATATTCATGGTGATACAAGAAGGTTGATCCATGGGTACTTTATAAAAGCCATCAGAAGATGCACTACATACATGCATAAAGCCACTATAAGGCACACAAAATTATGGGGTGACTATCAAGTGTTTTCTTGGTAGGCCATCCTATCCTTTTGTGGTTCACAGTGAGATACACACATATTACTGGGTGAGCTAACCACTCCTCTCTCTCTCCTTTTCTCTCTCTTCTTCTAGTGATGTCTCTCTTATTAAAATCTTAGAGTTGACAAAGACTTGAGTCCCTAGGGGCTTGAGGATTCCTTTGTCCCTTTGATTTCAATAAGATTATCTTTTTCTTTATGATCTCCTTTACCTAGAGTTTGCATTGAGTCCATACTCTTGCTAAAGTGGGGGCTTAATGTATCATCTTAAAATGGAAGCACTTCCATGGTAAGAGTGTTTAGCCCTCTGAGTAAGTGGTTTGGGGTCATGTCAAATGCCTTGAATGGATATTCAACTTGGATCTAGCTTTTCCCCCTGTTCTACCCCATTTTCCACTTCTTCCTAGCATTCTGGACCATGAACCTAAGGTTTTTGACCCTAAGGTCAAAGTCAACCTTACGGGGTCAAAGTTGACCTTGATCCTGACTAGGTTAGGATTGACCTTGACCCTGACCTAGTCAGGTTCGAGGTTGACCTTGACCCTAGGTTTGGGGATCTTCAGGGTTTTCTTCCGGTTTCAAGATTTCATCAAAATCTTGCATTTTCCTCTTCAGGGCCACTATTTCTCAGATTAAGTGTCAAATTATCAAATTAATATTTGAGGTGGACCTTTCTTGATATTTGTATAGGATTCCTAATTTATTATTTGAGATTATCCTTTCTCGAGTTTTGTGCTTAATACTCAAATTAACTTTGAGGTTGGCCTTACCTCAAATTTTGTAACAAGGCTCTTAAATAGTTATTTTATTTCTATATTAAGGGTGGTCCCCTCCTAGAGTTTTGTGTCAAGACTTTAATTTAATTTCCTCTCCATGTGCACCTCTCTAGAGTTTTGTGGCATGGGCCCTTCATTATTGTTTTCTATGAAGCCCCTCTTGTGCCCTAAATCACTATAAAAGGGAGCCTTCCTCTCTCATTTTCTCCATCAAGTTTTGCAATCAAAGATCTCATTCTAACCAAGCAATCTCTCAAGATCTCAAGTGCAAGCAAGAAAGAAGATCAAGCATTCAAGCCTTCAAGAATTCAAGCATCCAATTCATCAAGGAGATCCATTAGAAGCCATTGAAGGATTCAAGCTCTACGGAGCTCTCTTGTTGAATATTCCTCCATTTCCATTCAAGCCTCTTCCAAGTTCAAGATCCATTCAAGATTGGTATTGAAGATCTAAAGATAATAAATTGGAGACATCCTACATTTGATTATACATTCATCCATTCTTGAGGATTCAAGGATTCAAATCCTCCACAAGGGTTTCAACTCAAGCAAGGTGAATTGTTCCATTTACTTTGTTTACTCCAGCAATTTCAATTTAATTTCAAGGTTATTTCCTAAATTGGGGTTTGACTGAGGCAAACCCCCCGAAAAAACAACCAAAAACCCTCTTTTTCTTGTAGGTATAGGTGTGGAACTTTGGATTTGAGAGTAGATTTGGATACCCTTTTCGCCGAACTTCCAAGATCCATGAACAAAGTCAAATTCAACCTTCATTTTCTTGAGGTCATCCTTGACTTTTTATGAGGGTCAAGGTCGACGTGATCTCATCTCGGAAAAATATTTTTGGGTTTTGTATATCTCACAATCTCAGTTGAATGTAAGGGAATCAACAATTTTTGATATCATTTGATAGGGTTTTTAGCTGATTCTTTTTTGGAGGTAAGTACCTTTATTTCTTAATTTCAATATTAATCATCTACATTTACTTTCCATATCAATATAATTTCATGTAAGTGTAAAATATTGGCTTTGGGGTCTCTTTTATGTGCAAGCCATTGCCCTAGGATCCCATACACTATTTTATCCATTACATTCTATTATCTACACTTATTGTAAAATGTCATGGTTGTTATACTTCCTCTTTCTGTGGCGAGATTCAGTTAGTCTTTACTTTCATGCTTTCAATAAGTGTCAACCCTCTATACAAAGGGATTTGATTGGTTTAGTTAGTAATGAGAAATATATTCAAATGTTATGTTCAGCATAACAGAGTTACTCTTTTCTATTCTTTACATATTGTTCCATTATCATGTAACTAGTTTATGAGAATATAATGAAAGAGTGATTTTGAAGTATCTTATGTGTTAATAGTTAACATAAGCCAACCAAGGGGGCCCACTTGGGAGGTGGAGTAGATTATGATAGAGTGGATATTCCTGCAGCATTACTACTATGGCTATTCCTGCAGCACTTGTAGAGATAGGCATAGTGGGCGCTTTGAGTTGTTAAACAGGTTTAGGATAAGTTTACAAGTTTTCTATAGTAATTTCATTAAGTAGTTAAGTGTGTTTACTTTCCTGTAGTAATAACATAAGTTTCTTTCATGCACTTTATCTTCCCACAGCATAGGTAGTATGACTCCTTGAGGAAATTAGTGCATAAACTATGCTATCCCATTTCAAGTCTACATCCCTGGGTTGACAATCTAAATGCATTTCATGATGGCAAAATTAATCCTTAGTATGAATACATTATTCTTAAGAGAGAGACAATGGCATGATTATCACTACCTATTGTGAGATTGTTCATTAATGATGATCCTAAATGTCATAATAATGTTATAATGAATGTAAATGAAATAAAATGAACCTAATGTGATCAATGATTAATGATTAATGAATGACCGTAAATGCAAATGCAATCTAATGAATGTAATAATTAATGACAATGAAGCTTAATGAAATTAATGAAGATGATATACAATTACCTAGATGACAATGCATTATTTTTGTTAAAGTCCAATATATTCCACCTATAGGAGAAATTTGATGATTTGACCTCCAACCCTCCAACCCTCCTCTGCCAACATCACCTGTTCCCATGAACACTTTGTAATTGATATAATCATTATGGGATACTCTACTATGAAAGAGGCCAAAATGTGAAGCTGGCTCTTTCTACCTATACGAATGCTATTGGTCAACTCATCAATTGGAACAAAAGATCTATCTGTAATCACCTGAAAATGGACAAGATTAAGTCAAGTGAGCCACTAAGGAAAAATTGAGGCAATAAATAAAATCAAGCTAAAATCAAAGAAAAATTGCAATCAAGCCATTATCCAAATTTAATTGAAAATCCAAAGCCATCAAATCAATTTAAAATAAATAAATAATGATAAATCAATAAATTGTGTAATTAATCTAATTAATTGTATAGTTCAATTTAAATCAAATCAACCCATTTAAGGGGTACACTTGGCCAAAAAAATTAAATATTTTCAATTATTAAATCCTAATTTTCCCTCAACCACCAAATGAGAGGAAAATGCATTGACCAATAGGATTTAAGGATCAAGCTCACATGGATCAAGCTCAAAATGAATCTCCATCACACATAAAGTGAGAGCATCTTGTCCACCCATTTTGTCTCTTTTTTCCAAGCTTTGAGGACAATCCATTTAAATTGTCCCCAAAGGTAAAACCATGGACCTTAACCTCAACTCAACTATGATCAACTCAACTCCACCCCCTACCCTTTCCAAAATCTATAAAAGCAAGGCATATATCCATCAATTATCATCCATAAAATCTGAGAATAGCATCAAACCTCTTTCAATTTCGAGCTAGAAAGGTAAATATAGAGTTAACTAGGCTTAATTTCAATTTGGAATTGAATGCTTATTTTTCTTATCATTTAATTCTCATTTTAGAGTTGTCACTAATGGAAGCTTGCTGAGAGCTTTGCATTAGAAAATCTAAATAGAGGTTCATAGAGTGCTTAATTATCATTTATTTGCTTAAATAGCTTACTCTTTGTGGCTATTTAGTAATTATTTTCATTTATTTGCAATACTAACCCTATGAAGGTGATTGTTTTTGTTGTTATCATTGTTGTTGGTGTTGTTATTATAAGGAGTTTTGGTCATTTGGTTGACATTATACATCGAGTTTGACCTGCTTGATAAATTAAAGGGAGTAGCTTTCAAGTTGTGTGCTTCCACAACTCCATAATTCACAAGATTTTTATTGGTGTTTTTAAACCATAGTCTTGGTTTATCATTGTGATTTTTGGCTCCTTTATTATTGTTATAATTAGATAAGTTATGATTGTTATTGGTGTTGGTATAGGGTTTATTATCTTTGAATAACTTGATTTCCCCTCTTTTAACCATCACTTCTTCAATTTTGGTCCCATTTTTGATGATATTTTAAAATGTAGGGGGACATTGAAGTTGGAGCCTATAGTTCATCTCCATATTTAGATAATTCATAAATATTTCCATCTTTTCTTTCTTGGGTATGCTTCATGGATATCATGCGAAGACTGTTCTCCACCTTTGGAGAAACCCTAGAAAAGACTCACCATCTCTTTGTTTAGTATCGCATAGATTAAGCATGGTGATTTTGTGCTTGATGTTATTGTTAGGAATTAATTATAAATATATCCTATGGGGGAGTATTCACATCCATTCTGTAGTAGTTTTTTTTGCATTCCTGACTGTGATTGTCATTGATGTCAACACAGTGATCTACTAAAGATTTGCAGAGAAGCAAGTAGTGTTTGAGTTAGCGCACTTGGGATATTGAAGATGAAGCTATGTGGAGTTGAGGAATCACTCTATGATGTTATATAAGATCATGGTTAAGAGAAAATATGGTAATTCATTTATTCATGACAATTATGAGGAAATTAGTGGAAGCAGTATTCAGGCAGTGTTCCTGAGTAGTGGTTTGTGAAAATCAGATGATATATCATAATCAGGATTGAATCTAGTCATGCATAGTTATGAGGTAGTTGAAGACATGATGTTAGTGACATGGACATGAGTGCAAGATCTGAGGTTCCACGAGTGAATAATTATCTTAATTGGAAGCTGACAGTTTTGTGTAATTTTTATGTAACGTGTGGAAACTTTTATTTTGTAATTTGTATGCCAACTCATTTGTAATTACTTGAGTGTGGTATAAAGGAAGGAATTTTTTCCTTTTTGTAGTATGTAGTTGTGAATTGTATTTGAAAGTGAATTGTGGAATTGTGCAATACTTGTTGGAAGAGGATATGCGAAGTATAGAGATCTGGTATTGAGATCTAAAGAAGCAGTTGGTGCGGTTTGGCACAGTCAGAGAAGGAGTATTGAATTGTTGAGATCAGTAACCTTTTGGTATTATTCTATTGTGTAATACAAAGATCAATTGGACAGTGTGTTCAATGATCTTACACTTGAAGCTATTTGGGTAGTGGGTCCTTTTGTCTTCTATAACTCCTAACAGAGTTAGAATCTTTTAGCAGGGATTCAAAGTATCCTAATAGGGACTCATATGTACTGAATGTATTTCATAAGACTCCTAATAGAGTCCATCCTCTCACAAGGAACTTTCATATTAGTGCATCTTTTGTGGGCATCATTCCCACCGGGGTTTACTCTTTGATCAAGAGGTTCCCTTGTCAACATATCTTGTGTCATTGTGTTATTGTGCATGTATATCTTTCTATGGTTGTTGATTACATTGCTTACATGGTTAAAATCTATTGAAGTTGATAAAATTTGTATTTATCTGATAACTAATTCACCCCCCCTCTCAGTTATCTTGGTGGACTTTAATTTCTAACAATTGGTATCAGAGTGGTAGGTCATTGAAGGAAAAGTTTAATAGCTTAAGGAGATCCATGGCGAATCATTTTAGGAAAGAAAGCCCTAATTTTGATGGAGTGAATTTTGGTAGCTGGAAAGAAAAGATGAAGATGCATTTACTTTGTTTAGGACCAGGTTATTGGTTAATCACAAAGAATCAGAAGACTATCATTGATGAGGATAAGATTTAAGAATGTACTAATGAGGAAAGAGATCTATTCATGTGTAACATACTTGCTAGGGAAGCACTCTTGTCAACCCTTCTAGAAAATGAGTACAGCTAGGTAAAATATCTAAAAACATCTCATGAAATTTGCTTAGCTTTACAATCTACTTTTGAAGGTGATGAACATGAAAAGAAAGTCAGATTTCATAATTGGATATGTGCATTTGAAGATATAAGAATGATGGAAGATGAATCTATTAGAAGCTATATTGGTAGAATGTCAGAGATTATTGCAAGTATAAAATCTTGTGGAGGAACCAAGACAAAGAATGAAGTGATATGGAAAATTATGAGAACATTGAATCCTGCATTTAAGTAGACAATACAGATGATTGAACAAGTTATACCGTGTACTATGAACTTTACCAGAGAAACTCTTCTTGGAAGATTGGAAATAGTAGAGATGAACTTGAGACTATTTGGAGACTTACCTAGAATGGAGACAACATTCAGTGCACTTAGTGTTCACCCTACTTTGTCAAGAAGCATCAGTGTAGGATAAGATTATGCTAGCACCAACAGAACTAGAAATGAAGAAGATAGGAAGATTGAAGAAGGTATTTCCTTGCTTGTGAAAAGAGAACCAGACAGGAAGAAAATTTTTAAATGTTGGACTTGTCAAGAATTTGGTTATTTTGCATCTAAATGTCCTAAGAGAGTTAAGAAGTATAGAAAGAACTTTAATCCTAGAAGATATAAATAATTTTATTATGAAAATGATGAAGAACTTGAAGGTAGTTTGGAGAAATCTTTGAGTGAAAGTGATACTGAGAATGATGATATAGGATTTGTAGCAATTAAAGAATAAAATATTGAAACAAAAATTAAGGAAGAAAATGCTTTAGTTTCTAAAGTAGAAAAGAAAACTAATTGGATTATAGACAGTGGTTGTTCACATCATATGATTGGAGACATGAAGAAATTCATAAAGTTTAACAATTATGATGGAGGCGTTGTTAGAGTTGGAAACAATGCACCTTGTTTGATTAAAGGTATAGGATCTATTTGTTGGAGATTTGCCAGCAAGCTAGTGCTGACTGTATATTTGTCATTGATGACAACATATGGTAAGTAGCATGCATTAAAGAATTATGCAATAACCTTTGAGTATATATTGTATGGACATGTTATCAGCATGATATCATGGATGTAGAGGTTAACTGTTAGTACAAATAGTTATATAGAAGCTTATGTCAGGAGTGTTCCTGACAGAGTTACAGGTAGTGTTTTGTGAGTGATTGTCCGTACAATCATCATGGAGCCTTGCACCTTTGGATATGTGATGAAGACATGTTAGTTATGTTACATTCATGGATGTAGAGTCTGATTATCAGTAGAGATGAAGTTATGTAGTCAGCATTCACCAGTAGCAGTTTCCTGTGTTTATTCAGAAGAGCCGACAGAGATTATATTGGTTTTGGAGTTGCACCTATCATTTTGGTATGCACCCTTGGATTAGTGCTTGGAGAGGAGTTGGTAATGTTTAGTTAAGAGTGCATGATTTAATTCATCTTGAGGAGAAAGTTTCAGTCACTTTGGTAGAGATGATAGTGTGTAGCGCGCGTCTATAATTATTAATATTGGACAGGTCCCAGAATGTGTTGCGTGCTTAGTAGAGATGACATAATTATTAATGGAGTATGTTATGGTTTCTCTAATATGATTTCAAGGTGGTTCTAATAGGCTGACTTGATTATATCATTTAGTGAAGATATATTTATAGGTAGTCATTTGTGATTACTAAGAATGGTTCAGAGTGGATGGTGAAGAGTAGAGCAGAGTGTGCGAAGTGTTGAGCCATTAAAAAAAGGTCTATATGACCAAGTAAAGTGTTTGTGCTATACATTAGAATTGATCTAGACAACAGGTCAAAGCTCAATTCACCAAGTTCTAGATATAGTGTGTATCTGTTATTCAAAAGGTTGTAGCCTTCACCCCTTTGAGCAGTGTGATCTTAGACAATACATCCTCATCCCTAACAGGGTTAATTGTAAAAGAATCCTAATAGGGTTCGATGCTTGACCAGGTCACTGTACTAAATAAATTGTAAATAAACTCCTAACAGTGTTAAGGATCTTCTAACAAGGATCATAAAATACTAGTGCAAATTATTAGTGGGTGTCAATTCCCACCGGGGTTTTTACCTATTTGGGTTTCCCCGCAACCAAAATATTGGTGTTGTGTTCAAGTGTTCTTTCATTGTGTTTATGATTTATGTTTAAGTATAATTAATTGGATAAAGAATTGAAACTTGTAGATAAATAATTCACCCTCCCCTCAGTTATCTCTTGGGACTATTCCTAATAATTGGTATTAGAGCCAAGTGCCTTGGAGAGAAAGTTTATCAACTTGAGGTTGATAAGATGGCATTATTTAGAAAAGACAATCCTAAGTTTTATGTAGAGAATTATTTTGATTGGAAGAACAAGATGATGACACATTTGCAGTGCATTTATTTTGAAGTTTTTGAAGTGGCTATCAAGGAAGTTGAGATCCCCTCTCTAGCAGATCTTGCAAAGGATGATGCTACTAGCAAGTAGAAGGATTTTTTCCATTAGAATGCAATAGAAAAAGAAGCCCTTATCAACGCCCTATCTGATAGTGAGTTTTTAGAGATAAAGAAAGTAGACACAACCTACAAGATATGGAAACACCTAGAAGACATGTTTGAAAGAGATAAGAAAGAAAAGAATGTGCACAGAAAGACATGGAAGAAAAAGTATAATACTTTGGAGATGCTACCTAAAGAGAACATAAGAGCCTACAACCAAAGGATCAATGAAGTAGTTGCTGGAATTAGAAACAGTGGTGGTGAAATCTCATAAGAAGACATCATGGATAAAGTGATGACTACCTTGACTCCAGAATATTAGAACAAGATAAACATCCTTGATGAGACTATGAAATTTTTAGAAAATTTCAAAAGAGAGACCTTAATCAGCAAGATTGCTGCATTTGAGATATCAAGTTTGAAGATAGATCCTAAAAGTGAGACAACCTTCAAAGCTTCGGTCCATAGTAAGAAATCATTGAACACCTTTGGTAAGTTTGATGATGATGATGAATAAGAAGCCCTAGATAATTTCATTTTTATGATTGCTAAAAGAGAAAAGAAAGGGAACAAAAAATATGAAGGTCAATTACCATTCAAATGCTTTTCATGTAATAAGATTGGTTACTTTGCATCTAAGTGTCCTAAAAGAGTAAAAAAGTTCAAGAATAACTATAAGCCTAAGTATACAAAGGAATGCTACTATGTTGGAGATGGAGTATCAAATGAAGAATTAGGAGAAGAAGAGATAGGATTCATTTCTCTTGAAGGTGAAAAGAATTCACAAGATTTAGCACTAATTTCACAAGAAGACATCATGATAGACTGGATCATTGACAGTGGTTTCTCACATCACATGATAGGTGACAAAGATAGATTTGTTCATTTGGATAGATACAAAGGAGGCATGGTCAGATTTGGATATAACACTCCTAAGCCTATCATTGGTAGAGGAGCCATCACCCTAGATGGAAAGAATAACATTGATGATGTTCTTTATGTTGATGGTTTGAAACATAACCTACTGAGTGTTGGGCAGTTTCTTGAAAAAGGATATAGATTGGAGCTCAATGAAAACAAGTGTATCATTAACAACAAGGAAGGAGAAATAATTGCATCAAGATCAAAGACTAAAGGTAATGTTTTTCAACTTAATCTAGAAGCAAGTTGTTTTGTTGCTAAAGTAGATGACAGTTGGCTATGGCACAAAAGACTATGTCATATCAATTTTGATAACATAGTTAAGATCAGTATTGTTAAGGCAGTCAGAGACCTACCTTGCATAGAAAAGCTAGTTGATACTATATGCAGGGAATGTGTAATGGGAAAGCATGTGAGGAATTCATTTAGGTGAAAGCATAATTCAGTAGAGAACAAGCTAGATTTGATTCATATAGACCTATGTGGACCAAATCAAACAAGATCATACTATGGTGAAAGGTATTTCATTTTGTTTGTAGATGACTATTCTAGAATGATGTGGGTTGCATTCTTGAAAGATAATTCAGAAGAATTTGAGAAGTTCAAAATATTCAAAGCTAAGGTTGAGAATGAATTTGGACTTAAGATAAAATGTCTAAGGTTGGATAGAGGAGGAGAAATCACCTCTGATAGATTCTATGAATACTGTGAAGAACATGGCTTAAAGAGATAGTTGAGTGCACCTAGAACCCCTTAGCAGAATGGGATTATAGAGAGAAGGAATAGGATCATCCTTGATACAGCGCACACCATCATGATTGAAGGAAAAGTTGCACACACCTATTGGAGAGATATAGTGAATACAACAGTCTATACAATCAATAGAATATAATTAAGGCCTGGCAAAGACAAGACACCTTATGAGCTATGGTTTAGTAATGTTCCTATAGTGAAATACTTTAGAATATTTGGAAGCAAGTGCTACATCAAGAGGGATGAAGCAGTAGGCAAGTTTGATGCAAGAAGTGATGAAGGTATTTTTCTTGGTTACTCTACTAAAAGTAAAGCTTATAGATGTTTTAATTTAAGATTGAAGAAGATCATTGAAATTTCTCATGTTAAGATTGATTAGAAGTTTATGGTTCAAGAAAGATATCATGATTACTCACCTATGATTGAAGAAGAACCTAGACCCTCCACTAGTGAGATAGTTGTTGAAGAGATGTTTGACAGTATCATTGTATTGTTTAATGACCTTGAAACAAGTGAAGAAGAAACTCAGAAGGAAGATGAGACAATATCACCTAAATTTCCAAATTTTACATGTAGAAACCATTCCAAGAATGACATCATTGGAGATCAGAGAGGATAAATCTTAACAAGATCACAAACAAATAATTAAGCTAACAATGAGGTGGTATGTTTACTATCTCAGATTGAACCTTTAAGTGTTGAAGATGCATGTAATGATTTAGATTGGCATGATGCTATGAAAGAAGAACTAGATCAAATTATCAAGAATGATACTTGGGAAATGGTCCCAAGACCTAGTGATAAGAATGTGATTGGAACAAAGTGGATATTCAGAAATAAGATGAATGAAGATGGCACCGTAGTAAGGAACAAAGAAAGGTTAGTATGTAAGGGATATGCGCAAAGAGAAGGCATTGATTATTTAGACACATTTGCACTTGTGAGTAGATTAGAAGCTATTAAGTTGTTTCTAGCTTATGCAATAGTCAAAAAATTCAAAATCTATTAGATGGATGTCAAGTTAGCATTCTTGAATGGAGAGTTGAAAGAAGTATACATTGAGTAGCCAGAAAGATTCACCTTATCAAACAGACCTGATATGGTATGTAGATTGAAGAAGGCCCTCTATGGACTTAAGCAAGCCCCTAGAGCATGGTATGAGAGACTTGATGGATATCTAACTAAAATTGGATTCAAGAAAGGAGCAGAAAATTGTAATCTATTCATAAGAGAGACATCTGAAGGTCTACTACTTGTAGCTATATTCATTGATGACATTATCTTTGGAGATAATGATAAACTTAGTGCTGAATTTTCTAAAGAGATGCAGAGTGAATTTGAGATGAGCATGATTGGACCTATCAATCACTTTTTGGGATTGAATGTGTAGCAGACAGAGAAAGGTATTTTCATTAATTAGTCCAAGTATGTGAAAGAGATATTAAAGAAATTCAAGATGGATGATTGCAAACTAGTGGGTACACCTATGATAACAGGATGCAAACTTACAAAAGAAGATTATTCATCAGTAGTAGATACAACATTGTACAAGTCTATGATTGGAAAACTTATTTATCTTACTCAGACTAGACTAGATATTTTCAATGCAGTTGGCATTGTTGGAAGATTTGTAGCAAAGCCTAAACAAAGTTACCTCATGGTAGTAAAGAGAATCTTCAGATACCTACAAGGTACTATAGACTACGGTCAATGGTATCCTAATTCAAAAAATGTTGAGCTTCATGTATATACTGATGCAGATTGGGTAGGATGTGTTGATGATAGAAAGATTACATTAGGAGCAGTGTTTCTTAGTGACAGACTTGTCACTTGGACAAGAAAGAAGCAAAATTGTATCTCTCAGTCTACAACAAAATCAGAGTATGTTGCAGTAACCCTGAATTGTTCTACAATTGTTTGGATCAAGTAAATGATAAAGGATTTTGGAATTTAGATTGACTATCCTATTGTTATTCATTGTGATAACACTAGCACTATCAATATGTCAAAGAACCCTGTGATACATGCAAAGACAAAACACATTGAGATCAAGTATCACTTCCTAAGAGAGAAAGTGGTAGAGAAAGAAGTCAAGTTGGACTATGTGAGTACTAAAGATTAGTTAGAAGATATAATCACAAAGCCCTTGCCGAAAGATACTTTTGAGTATCTCAGGGAGAAGTTGGGTGTAATTCCCTTCCTTGATTCTACTTAGAAGAAAGAAGACAGAGCATCAATCCTCTGGGATTGATGGATGGTTGACTACTCTACTTCTGGAGTAGTATCGGTGCTTAAAAGAGTTGACACCCTTTTCCATTGATGTCAAAGGGGGAGTAATATATAGAGTGATGAAAAATAAAATCAAAGGAGTAGTGTACTAAGGGGGAGTAGTAATCAGTCATGGAAGTAGTTCAATTAAGGAAATGGAGAATATTGAAGAATAGTACAGTAGATGGAGAACTCATCCTTGGGGGAGCTTTGATGAGGAAATGGAGAATTTTATAAAAGAATATCTCATTTGGGTTGGTGGTGTTTTTCATTCCATGTGTTGCTATCAATGCCAAAGGGGGAGATTGTTGGAGATTTGCCAGCAAGCCAATGCTAACTGTATGTTTTTCATTAATGACAACATATGGTAAGTAGCATGCATTGAAGACTTAAGTAGTAAGCTTTGAGTATATATTTCATGGACATGTTATCAGCATGATATCATGGATGCAGAGGTTAACTATTAGTACAGATAGTTATATAGCAGCTTGTGTCAGCAGTGTTCCTGACAGAGTTATAGACAGTGTCCTATGAGTGATTGTCCGTATAGTCATCATGGAACCTTGCACCTTTGGATATGTGATGAAGACATGTTAGTGATGTTACATTCATGTATGAAGAGTTTAATGATTAGTAGAGATGAAGTTATGCAATCACTATTCACTAGCAGTAGTTTCCTATGTTTATTCAGAAGAGCCGACAGAGATTATATTGGTTCTGGAGTTGCACCTATCATTTCGGTATGCGCCCTTGGATTATTTCTTGGAGAAGAGTTAGTAATGTTTGGTTAAGAGTGCATGATGTAATTCATCTTGAGGAGAAAGTTTCAGTCACTTTGGTAGAGCCGACAGTGTGTAGCGCGCATCTACAATTATTAATATTGGACAGGTCCTAGAGTGTGTTGCGTGCTTAGTAGAGCTGACATAATTATTATTGGAGTATGTTATGGTTTCTCTAATATGATTTCAAGGTGGTTCTAATAGGCTGACTTGATTATATCATTTAGTGAAGAGATATTTATAGACAGTCATTTGTGATTACTAAGAATCATTCAGAGTGGATGGTGAAGAGAAGAGAAGAGTGTACAAAGTGTTGAGCTATCAGTAGAAGGTCTATGTGACCAAGTAAAGTGTTTGTGCTATACATTGGAACTGATCTAGATACCAAGTCAAATAATAGTTCACCAAGATCTAGATATAGTGTGTATATGTTATTTAGAAGGTTGTAGCCTTCGCCCCTTTGAGTAGTGTGCTCTTAGACAGTGTGTTCTCACTCCTAACAGGGTTAATTGTAAAAGACTCCTAACAAGGTCTAACCCTTGACCAGGTCACTATACTAAATATATTGTAATGAAACTCCTAACAGGGTTAAGGATCTTCTAACAAGGATCATAAAACACTAGTGCAGATTATTAGTGGGTGTCAATTCCCACCGGGGTTTTTACCTATTTGGGTTTACCCGTAACCAAAATATTGGTGTTGTGTTCAAGTGTTCTTTCATCATGTTTATGCTTTATGTTTAAGTATACTTAATTGGATAAATAATTGAAACTTGTAGATAACTGATTCATCCCCCCCTCTCAGTTATCTCTTGGGACTATTCCTAACATATTACTCTTGATGGAAAGACTAATACTGATGATGTTTACTTTGTGGATCATTTGAAACATAATATTTTGAGTGTTGGACAGCTAGTTGATAAGGGATATCAAGTTTGGTTTACTGAGAAAACTCATGTAATCAAAGACAAGGATGGAAATTTGATTGGTACTAGATCTAGAACCAAAGGTAATGTATTTTAGTTGAATCCTACCGAGATGCCATGCTTGATTACTAAGATTGATGATAGTTGGTTATGGCACATAAGGTTTTGTCATATAAACTTTGATAACATTGTGAAAGTAAGTACTACACTTGCAGTAAGAGATTTGCCTAAAATTATGAAGCCTACTAACATGATTTGCAAGGAATATGTGGTGGCTAAACAAAAGAGAATCTCATTTCCTAGCAAGAAGTTTACAACAACAGAGAAGTTAGAAATTGTTCATACAGATTTGAGTGGTCCCCTAAGGACTAGAGGATTCTATGGAGAAAGGTATTTTATGATTCTTGTTGATGATTTTAAAATAATGATGTGGATTGCATTTCTTAAAAAAAATTATGAAGCATTTGATACTTTTAAGATTATTAAGAACAAAGTTGAGAATGAGTCTAGAATGAAGATTAAATGTTTGAGATTAGATAGAGGTGGAGAATTTACTTCAAAAGAATTTAAGATTTTTTGTGAAGTGAATGGTATGAAGAGATAGTTTTCAGCCCCTAGGACACTTGAACAAAATGGTATTGCAGAAAGAAGAAACAAATCAGTGACTAAAGCAACAAGAGCTATGTAATTTGAGAATGACTTAGTGAAGATATTCTGGAGAGAAGTAGTGAACACAAAAGTGTATACAATGAACATAGTACAATTAGAGTAGACATAGACATGACACCCTATGAGCTATGGTTTGGACATGCACCATCAGTTAAGTATTTTAGAATTTTTGGAAGAAAATGTTATATTAAGAGAGATGATGACATTGGAAAGTTTGGTCCTAGAAGTGATGAAGGTATATTTCTATGATATTCATTGAAGAGAAAAGCCTATAGATGTTACAATAAAAGAACTAAGACTATTTTTGAGACCGCAAATGTAAAAGTTGATGAAAAATTCAAAATTTAGGAAAGAATGCTTGATTATGAATTAGATGAAGGAAATCATCCTAGAACTAATCCAGAGACTATTGAATTATTCTATGAAACTGATAGTGATTTGTTGAATGAAAGATAAAGTGAAGAAATCATTGAAGAACCTACAAAAGAAACAAAAATTGAGATAGTGACACATAACAAGAATCTATCAAGGAATCATCCCGTTGAGAAAATTATTGGAAGCATAGACAAAGGAGTTCTAACACAAAATAAGGTACAAGAACAATTTTGTTTGATTTCTCAAATTGAACCTAAATCTACTAGTGAAGCCTGTGAAGATGAACATTGGATTAAAGCTATGAAAGAATAACTAGATCATATAGAAAAGAACAAGACATGGGAATTGGTCCCTAGACCCAAAGATAAGAATGTTATAGGAAAAAAATGGGTATTCAAAAACAAGATGAATGAACAAGAAGTATTAAGGAACAAAGCAAGATTGGTATGTAAAGGATACTCATAGCAAGAAGGAATTGACTATGAAGAAATTTTTGCACTAGTAGCAAGAATTGAAGCAGTAAGAATGTTTTTGGCTTATGCAGCTTACAAGAAATTCAAAGTGTATCAGATGGATGTGAAGTCAGCATTTCTGAATGGGTAATTGGAAGAAGTCTACATTGAGTAGCCTGCAGGTTTGCCTTTAACTCAAGAAGGAGATATGGTATGTAAACTAAAGAAAGCTTTATATGGAATGAAGAAAGCACCTAGAACTTGGTATGAAAGATTGGATAAGTATTTGATAAAGTTAGGATTTAAAAAAGGCATAGCTGATAGCAACCTATACACAAAGGAAATTGAAAATGGTTTGTTGGTTGTTATTTTTGTTGATGATATTATCTTTGGAGGAGAAGATGAAGCCAGTGATAAATTTGCAGATGAAATGAAGACTGAATTTGAAATGAGTATGATTGGTGAAATGAAATATTTTTTAGGATTGTAGATAACACATAACATTGATGGTATCTTTGTAAGTCAGACAAAGTACTTGAATTATTTATTGAAGAGATTAATTGTAAACCAGTTGGAACACCTATGCTAACAGGACACAAGTTATCTAGCACAGATGAGACTCCTACAATGGAACAGAAAAAGTACAGATCTATGATTGGAGGATTGTAATATTTGACTCATACAAGACCTGATATATCACATGCAGTTGGAATTGTAGCAAGATTTCAAGCTAAACCCAGAGAATCACATTATGCAGTAGTAAAGAGGATATTGAGATACTTAATAGGCACAATTGAGTATGGATTGTGGTATGAAAAATTTGATGATTTTACCCTATGTGCATATACAGATGCTGATTGGGGAGGTAGTGTTGATGACAAAAAGAGCACTAGTGGTGGAGCATTTTTCCTTGGAGGAAGATTAGTTTCTTGGCTAAGAAAGAAGTAGAACTGTATTTCACAGAGCACATCAAAATCAGAGTATGTGGAAGAAACAAACAATTGTAATCAAATAATTTGGATGAAGCAAATGCTGAAGGATATTGGATAAAAATTTGTTGACCCTGTTGTTATACATTGTGATAACACCAACATAGTTAGTATGTCTAAGAACCTTGTGTTACAATCTAAGACAAAGCATATAGAGATAAAGTATCATGTAGTGAGAGAGAAAGTGGTAGAGAAAGAAGTTAGACTTGAGTATATAAGCACAAAGGAGGAGATTGCAGATATATTTACAAAACCTTTGCCTAAGGATACATTTGAGTATCTGAGAGGTATGCTTGGGGTTATGTCCCAGCCTACTCTTGAGAAGTGATGTAGATTGTTGCATCCGTCCAGTGGTATATGAGCCCTATATTTCTTCTGGACTAGATGGTGGTACTTCCTCTATGAGGGAGTATGTTTATCTAAGATGAGTCATGAGGACTCTAGTGAATGTATTTTTTGAAAAAGTGTCTTTTGACATTGAAGTTGTTGTTGACATAATGATGAAACATCTGTCATTGATGTCAATGGGGGAGAAGTATTCATGAAAAATCATCTATTGGAGAGAATTGAATATGAAGATGAAGCAAGATTTGATTGATGAAGAGGATTTGAAAGCATTTTCAGAGCAATAGTGTTGCAGTGTTTGTATTCATGGAACTTGGATGTTTTTTCATCTATGTTGCCATCAATGTCAATGTGGGAGATTGTTAGGAATTAATACTAAATATATCCTATGGGGGGGTATTCACAACTATTCTGTAGCATTTTTTGTTGCATTCATGACTGTGATTGTCATTGATGTCAACACAGTGATCTACTGAAGATTTTTAGAGAAGCAGACAGTGTTTGAGTTAGCGCACTCAGGATATTGAAGATGAAGCTATGCAGAGCTGAGGAATCACTCTATGATGCTCTATAAGATCATGGTTAAGAGTGCATATGGTAATTCATTTACTCATGACAATTATGAGGAAATCAGTGGAAGTAGTATTCAGGCAGTGTTCTTGAGTAGCAGTTTGTGGAAATCAGATGATATCTCCTAATCGGGATTGAATTTGATCATGTGAAATTATGAGGTAGTTGAATACATGATGTTAGTGATGTGGACGTGAGTGCAAGATTTGAGGTTGCACGAGTGAAGAATTATCTTAATTGGAAGCTGACAATTTTGTGTAATTTTTATGTAATGTGTGGAAACTTTTATTTTGTAATTTAAATGCCGACTCATTTGTAATTACTTGAGTGTGGTATAAAGGAAGGAATTTTTTCCTTGTTGTATTATGTAGTTGTGAATTGTATTTGAAAGTGAATTGCGGAATTGTGCAATACTTGTTGGAGGAGGATATGCGAAGTATAGAGATCTAGTATTGAGATCTGAAGAAGCAGTTGGTGTAGTTTGGCATAGTCAGAGAAGGAGTATTGAATTGTTGAGATTAGTAACCTTTTGGTATTATTTTTTTGAGTAATACAAAGATTAGTTGGATAGTGTGTTCAGTGATCTTACACCTGAAGTTGTTTGGGCAGTGGGTCCTTCTATCTTCCATAACTCCTAACAGAGTTAGAATATTTTAGTAGGGATTCAAAGTCTCCTAATAAGGACTCATATGTAATGAATGTATTTCATAAGACTCCTAACAAAGTCCATCATCTCATAAGGAGCTTTCATATTAGTGCATCTTTTGTGGGCATCATTCCCATCGGGGTTTACTCTTTGATCAAGAGGTTCCCTAGTCAACATATCTTGTGTCATTGTGTTATTGTGCATGTATTGTTGGTGCCCAAAAATAATGGATTCACTTTTGGCCAACTAACAGGTTCACATTGATACCTCTACAATTCTAGCTTAATCTAGCCAAGGCTGGTAGGCCTAATTTCACTTTGAACTATTTAATTCTCTATGTTGCACAACTGCATACATAACAAACAAAGTTCCTCCAAAGGCGGTGAATGATCCTTTGAGGAAAGAAATTAATCTTCTAAAAAGCTATGTTCTATAATACTTGACTAAATTGATTATACCAAATAATTAAAAGTAATGCTTTTGAAATAATGATTTAATGATCTATAAATGACAAATTTATGAACTTGTGTGTGTGTGAAAAATGTACCTGGTTTGTAGACACAACACTTCAGTAAAACATTAGAGGTTAGCAAAAATGAAAATTGCAATGAATTGAAAGCTAAACTAATGAGGTGATTTACTGCCTTCTAATAGGTGCGAGTATGATGTTCACAGATTGTTATTGAGATCAGTGACCTTGACAAAACCTAAATGAAGGATTTGAATGCAAAACTGATATGAAATATGAATGCAATTAATCTATTTTTTTAAAATTTTCTATGCAATGATATGATAAAAACTTGATATGAATCTAATCTAGAATGAACTGATATGAAATTGATCCAACAATGATATGAAAATGAATCTAAATGAATGTAAAAACCAAATTGATCTCACAATAGCCTTGATTTGCAATAAGCTTTGATTCTCCAAATTCCAATTCTTCAAAATAGTTGTGCAATTCATAGATGATTTTGGCAGAGTAAGCTCGCAAAACTATGAGATGATTTGAGATGAGCCGAAGCCTTAATTTATAGAAATCTAGGGCTTTGAGGATGCATGGAAGAAAGCCATAAATCACTCAAATAACTCAGGTTGATTTTTGAGTTATTTTTAAATAAAAGATAATTAACTCACAAAAACATGCAAAAGCAAAGATCAACTCAAAATAGAGTTTAGCTTTAATTGATAATTGATAGTTGTCTGCTTTTCTTGATTGTGCATGTTTTATTTATGAATTAATTTAATAATAAAGTGATTTATTTCCAACTTAACTGATTTTGAAAAATAAAACAATTGATTTATGGGTTAATCAATCATTTTTCAAAATTTTATTCAAAAACAATATTATTAAAAATTGACAACTTGCTTTAATTAATTAAATAAGAATTTAATCAATTATTCATAGGATTTTGGATTTATTGTCAAAATTAAATAATACAATTTAGGAATAAATATAATTAACTTCAATTAAATAATTAAGTGGTAGAATTAAATCTAATTAATTAAATATTGAGAATATTCAATTAATTAAACTTTAGGATAAATAGGATTTATCACCAAATAATCACTAAATTAAAGATACTTATAATAAATAGGAATATTGCTAGGAATATTCCCCGATGTAGAATTTATGATAATCAATTAGGATTCGATGATATTCAGATGTACCTTAGGTTAGGACTTCGATGTAGGAGGTTAATAAACCTATAGCCCATTTTTGGGGTATTACATTTTGCCCCTCTTTGAATTGTTGTGTGAAGCGCAGTGGTTCAAAGATAGTCTATGTATGATATTGAAACTGATGTTTGAAATTGATATTGATATGAGACCGAAACTGATTGAAGTTTGATATGAAGATAATAGGTCCTGAATGACGAGGATAATGTTAACTATAAAAGCAAATGAATCGATGATTGTGAAAAAGTGTCAAAATGCCTGATTTCGAACCTTATGATTGCAAAGAAGTGAGTGATCATTTCCAGACCTGATTATCCTTATATTGAATCACATTGGTATCACATCCGAACCCTTCAGTTTCTGAAGAACCAAGGAAATAACACAATTGAACCAATAGTTGCAAAAACTTATACAATTTACAAGATTAAGAGAATACCAAATTGATATGGATCTCGATGAATTTGATATGCCCTAAGTGATGATTGATTTGCCATGAGCGATGAGGTCTTTTGATGAATCAGCAACTAGACATGGTTGTTGTCTTGATTATTGAGGAAAAATATGATTTCAGCTTTAGATTATAGACTTTGAATGATGTGCAATACCATGCCCCCTTCGGGATTAAAATTGAAATTTGACAAAAAAAGTCAGGGTTGATAGTTTGGAAGCATGTTAATTGATTTAAGAAGTGGTTAATCACGTTTGAGAACGCATTCTGCATCATTTGGAGGGTCCA
This sequence comes from Chamaecyparis obtusa, assembly GCA_027943335.1. NCBI lineage: Eukaryota > Viridiplantae > Streptophyta > Pinopsida > Cupressales > Cupressaceae > Chamaecyparis > Chamaecyparis obtusa. Next base: position 388,024 of record BSBK01001424.1, on the reverse strand, counting down.
AAAGACCAAGTTTGACTAGGTTAAACCATGAGTTGACCATAGTTGACTAAGTTGAAATTTTGATAGTTTGACATAAGATAATTAGTTAAGTTGAATTCTGGATTTCTTTGATGATTGAAGGTTGATTATGCAAGTAGTTAATAATATGAATGATCTCAGGTTTTGATTGTGATCCCGAAAAAGGATTCTACTTGTTGTTTTGTTGGAGGAACCTTCATGTAAGATTAAGCTCTTGTTAGATTTGAATAGGCAAGTGGATAATTGTTTAAGCATTGAAGTTTAGCCGACCATTGTGAGATCATGCAAAGTGAAAAATCCAAAAATGACATGCAGAATGATATGGAACCTAAGACCTAGGACCTAGTCACTGATCATGTGTCGATTTGTTATCATCATTGAACTTTTAGGTAACCGGATAAATCAATACAATGCCCACTAGCTATGAAACCATAGACATATGAATATTGATTTGTATGTGCAAGAATCAATACAACATCCACTGGTCAACAACCATGGATATATGAATATTGATTTTGTTTTCAGAATGTCAGATTAGATATAAGCACCAAGGCACAAGCGCTAGGATGACTTGAATATCATGTCCATTTTGATATAGCAATTTGTATAAGCATCAAAACATAAACATCATGATGACTTGAATACGCCTTGCATTACAAACACATCAAGCAGTTAATAGATAATTCTAAATCCAATGTGAATTACTCGTAGTGACCCTTTATCATTCACATCCTTAGGTAAGATCATAGTTCACAATAGAAGAAAGAATTCACTCAAAAGATAATAGTTAGATCAAACTTCCTTGAATTTTTTGGGTATTAATGCTCGAGGTACGCATGGCCATCCAATTCAAGATAGAGGCTCTTATAGTCGGACACCATTTCAATCCAGAATTTCCAAAGTTGTTAGATTTTCACATACAAGCAGAAGACAAAGAAAAGATTATGCCCCTAGTCATGACTCTCTAAATCCTATAAAGGACATCATCAAAGAGCTCAAAGAGACACAATATGCAAAAATCTCAAGGTGAATCAGTAAGCATACAAGGAGATAAAAGCATGTAAAAAGAATAGATTGTTTTCAGTTTTCAGTTTTCAGTTTGATGTTGATGCAAAATCCTTTCTGGAGATGAGACTGACTAACTGACTAAAATGAAGCTTCAAAGGACTTTGACTAGATATGACTCATCTAAGATGTACTGGAGACCATAGGATATGACATTGATTTCCCCCAAGTTTGAACATTGATAGGATATAGATGCTTGAGTAGATTGGCGTACAGACTAACTTATTGAAAATAGACTGGGAGATATGTACAAACTAAAGCAAGATTGAAAGTTGAGAAAGACCAAGATTACACTGATAGATGGAGCATTTTGAAACAAGTGGCACCTTTTTACCGGGTTTTCACCATCTTGGCAGAGATTCTATTTTTGCTACCAAGGCTCCTGTTTCCAAGTTTTCACCAAGGCACTTTTTCTTTTTCTCATTTTTTTGTGTTTTTCATTTTTTTCAATTTTTTTTTGCACTTTTGATATTTTTGAATTTTTTTTACTTTTTTTGTGAATCATCAAGGTGCCTATTGCTAGGTTTTCACCAAGATGTTCATTTTTTAGGACTTTTTCAAATTTTATAGATTTTTTAAGACATTTCACCATACACTGAATGTCTCAGGTGTAGAATTTCTTCAGATTAAGAATGTTGATTGGTTCTCAGAGCTGTTCTCCTTCAGTCATTGAGAGTTGATAGGCACCAGAGCCAAAAGTAGTAGTGATTACAAAGGGACCTAGCCAGTTGGGTTCAAACTTCCCCTTGCATTCTCGATGTGATTGATTTTTAGGATTCTCTCTCAAGACTAGTTCACCAACCTGAAATTCTCTGTGTCTGACTTTCTTGTTGTAGCCTCTAGACATTCTTTTCTAATATACTCTGAGATGATCATACGCTTCTTCTCTGTTCTCATCTAGTAGTTCAAGTTCTTGCAACCTAGACACTCTGTAGTCATCATCAGTTACTAGACCATGCATTCTGATCCTTAGTGATGAGATTTCAACCTCAATAGGTAATACCGCTTTAGACCCATAAAATAAAGTGAAAGGTGTAGCCCCAGTAGGTGTTCTGATACTTGTTCTATAGGCCCAGAGAGCTGGATTGATTATGAGATGCCAATCTCTTCCTATTTTATTAATTGTGTGTTGCAAGATTTTCAATAGATTCTTATTAGAAGCCTTTGCTTGTCCATTCCCTTGAGGATAGTATATAGATGACCAATGTTGAGTAATCTTGAATTTGGCACATAGATCATCTAGGTCTTTGTTCTTGAATTTCCCACCATTATCTACGATTATGGAATGAGGTATCCCATATCTGCATATGATATAGTTCAATATGAACATAGATATTTGCTTTCTAGTTGCTTGTGTCAAAGGGACTACTTCTACCCATTTTGTAAAACAATCTGTAGCTGTGATTATATGGGTATGTCCATTAGAAGAATGAGGATGTATGGATCTTATAAGATCAAATTCCCATTGGTGAAAAGGCCATTGTTTAGTAAAGGGAATTAGATCTCTCCCTAGAGCATGAATTAAGTTGCCATGCACTTGACACTTTTGACAATTATTAGCAAATCTGATAGCCTCTTTCTCCATCTCAGGCCAATAGTACCCAGCCCTAATAAGTTTTTGAGCTAGTGTTAAACCGTTTGAGTGTGACCCTCAAATACCATCATGGACTTCCTCTAATGCACGTTGAGACTCTTCCCGTTCTAAACATCTAAGTAGCATACCATCTAGACCTTGTTTGTATAGATCATGACCAATGATGACATATCGGGAGGCATTATGAATAAGGTATATCTTCTCATGGTGGTTGAAGGTATCAGGAATGATTTAGTCTTGGAGATAGGAGAATAGGTTTTTGTATCTGGATGAATCAGGACCAACAATAGTGCAGATCATGCAGGTTTCAGGGGAATCATATGCAGGATAAGATAGTGCTTCCACCAGGAACTTGTAGCATAGCTCATGTTCAGGTTGCTATAATAAAGTAGATGGTGTTGCCATTGCATCGGCAACCTTGTTCTCCATTCTAGGAATTTGATCAAATGTGATAGCTATGAAATACTTCTTTAAATCATCTACCATTCTCTTGTAAGGAATGAGATTTTCATCTTTAGTTTGGTACACATCATTGACTTGATGGATAACAAGTTGAGAGTCTCCATGAATGTGTAGCTTTGTTACTCTCCATTCAATTGCTATTTTCATATCATTCAAAAGGGCTTCATATTCTACAATATTATTTGTGCAAGGAAACTTTAATCTGAATGCTTTTGGGATTGAGTATCCTTGAGGAGTTATGAACAATATGCCTGCTCCAGATCCATTTTGTGTATAGGAGCCATCAAAGAATAACTGCCATTTTCTAGAAGAAAGAGTCATGATAGAGGAATTTGGAAATTCCATTTGCATTGGTGTATCATCAATCATAGGTGCATCTGCTAATTGATTAGCAATAACCTATCCTTTGATATCTTTTCATTCCACATATTCAATGTCAAATTCACTTAAGAGCATGACCCATTTAGCTAATCTACATGTGAGGGCAGCTTTGCTTAGTAGGTACTTGAGTGGATCAATTTTAGCTACCAATTGTGTGGTATGAGCTAACATGTAGTGTCTCAATTTTTGTGATGCAAAGATCACAGCTAGACAAGATTTCTCAATCATTGAATAGTTCTTCTCATATGCAACCAATGTCCTACTAATATAGTATATAGCTCTTTCCTTTTTGTTCTCATCATGTTGTGCTAGCAATGCCCCCAGTGATGTATCTGTTGCGGAGACATATAAGATCAATGGCTTCCCATGAATAGGAGGCATCAAGATAGGAGGATTTGATAGATATTTCTTGATATGGTCAAAGTTCTTTTCACATTCTTCATTCCATGCAAAGGTCACACCTTTATGTAATTTTTTTGTAAAAGGTTGTGATATATCAACAAGCTATGATATAAATCTTCTTATAGATTGTACTCTCCCTTGTAAGGTTCTCATTTGACTGATATTCTTGGGAGGTTGCATCTCTATTATAGCCTTGACTTTAGCTGGATCAACTTCAATGCCCTTCTTTGAAACTATGTATCCTAAGAGCTTTCTAGAAGTGACACCAAAAGCACACTTCTTAGGATTTAGTTGGAGACTAAAATTTTCCATTCTATCTAGGATCATGCTCAAGTCCTTTAGATGTTCAGTTCTAATCATAGATTTTTCTAAAGTACCATCAACATAAGCTTCCATAGTTTGATGCATCATGTCATGGAAAATAGATGTCATTGCTCGTTGATATGTAGCACCAACATTTTAAAGCTCAAATGGCATGACATTCCAATAGAAGGTACCCCATGCACATGTGAAAGCAAGTTTCTCTTGATCCTCTGGAGCAATTTTTATTTGGTTATATCTAGAGAAACCATCCATTAAGGAATACATCTCGAAACCCGCAGTCATGTCCACTATAATATCAATGTTAGGTAGTGGAAAATCATCCTTAGGGCATGCTCTATTCACATCTCTAAAGTCTGTGCACACTTTGATTGAACCATCTGGTTTAGAAATAGGTACAATATTGGAGATCCACTTTGCATAGTCAATAACTCAGATGAATCCAGCTTTTAGGAGCTTCTCTAATTCAGCTTTTACCAAGAGTGCAACATGAGGATGCATCTTTCTCAACTTTTGTTTAACAGGTTTGACATTTGGAGCTATAGATAAATGATGCATTATAAGATTAGGATCCAATCCTAGCATATCTAAATATTTCCATGCAAAGTTGATCTTCTTCTTTGTTAGGAATGTTGTAAATTTTTTCTTCTCTTCTTTTGATAAAGATTGTGCTACATGTACCAATTATGGTTCCTCTATTGTACCCAAGTTGATAGATTGAGTGGGCTCAATTAGAACTGGAGATCTGTCCTATAAATGACTCAGAAGGACATCAAATATCTCATACTTAGCCACCTCAAAGAGGTTTTCACCTTTGAATATGTCTTTTATTTTTACTTTTGTAGGTTCTGAGACTACCACAAAGTGATTTTCAGCCTCAGAACTCTTTTTCTTTTTCTTTTTATACTTATTTTTCTGACTAAGATATTTGATGTCTGACTCTGTCATGCTAACGCTTGGTTCACTAATGGAAGTACTCATAGGCTCAACTACATTGAGGTAGCAAGCAAGGGCATAGTCATTTGGGAAGGTATAAATACCATGGCTCAGATTTGTGGAGGTTTGATTAATAAGTTCTAGATATTGGATAGTCAAGGTGGGGAAAGATTGGGAAATGGTGTTTACGGATATGGATCTATCATCATTGGTCCTAACCCAATGCTTGAGTTCAAAGGTGATATTTCAACTTAAGACATTCAATTCATGAATAGGCTCAATGTCATTATGGGAGTCCAATTCCACCATAGGTGGATCAGACTCGATAGGTTCATCATTTCACTATAGACTTATGTTGGGTTCAGGTGCATATTGGTGAATAACATCAACATGTTTCTCTATAATAAGCTCATCTGGTTCTAGAATGGCTCCCCATTCATAGTCATTTGATTTAGCTTCTAATTCAGGATCTCTAGGAAATCTTAGAACATGAGTAAAGTTAGGGTGAATACCCCAAGAAGGGTTACCCTCAGATTTTGATTTGAATTCATACTCATGGGAATTTGTCTCAGAATCACTACCACCTTCTTCTTGATTGTTTTTGAGATTAGCTAGTTCTTGTGTTGCAACTATCTCTTGATTGATAGTAGGTTCTTGTGTTTCTACTACATTAATTATTTTGATTGGATCATCTTTATCATCAAGAAGGTCTTTGATCTCCTTAGGCAATTTTTCATAAGGGATGAGTTCTGAGCTATCTAAATCACTATCTAATGGTTCTGTTTCTTCTTTCTTAAGAAGAGGTTCTCCTAGTGTGATTTGCTCTATGACATGAGAACAATTACCTTTGAGGTGGAAGGGTTTCTTTTTAAAGCCTAAGCTAACTTTGTCTTTATTTTCTCTACCAGTATGTGGGAGAGGTGCCTCAAGACCTTTTCCTCTAACTCCTAGAGGTCCTTGACTTGGATATCCCATCTTAGCTATCAATTTATTTCTTGGACCATATGACTTAGAAGGGATTTGTGGTGCTATAGAGTCACTAGTTTGAACATTGTGGGATTCAGGTTCATCTTTGTATAGCCATGATAACACAACTTCATCCTCTTCAAACTCTTGCTTGGATACTTGTTTTGCCACAAAATTCTTTTTATATGCTTCAAGAGGTTCCTTAGGTTCAGGCTTGGACTGTTTCAAAGATTTTCCATAAGACTTAGGTGAGATAAGGAGAGATTTCAAAGATAAGACTGGCTCTATAATATAATCTCCCATCCCATTTTCTTTGATATTGCCCTCTTTAGAAATGTCTTCCATTTTGGATGTTGAAGCAACATTTAGTTGTCTAGTAGAAGATTCTCTATTATTGGGAACAAGCTTATTAGCACTTTCCTTCAATGTATTGCAAGTTGTATTCAGATCTATGGGGATAGTAACCTCTACTCCTTCATAAGGAAACTTCAAACATTGATGGTATGTAGAAGGAATAGCTTGCATTTCATGTATCCATGGTCTCCCTAGAAGAATGTTGTAGGCCAAAGGTAGATAGAGAACTTGACAAATGGTATCATTGATAACTGGACCCACTCAGATGGGTAAGACAATGGTTCCTTTAGAAGATCTTTCTTGTTCATCATAGGATTTTATGGTTATCTTCTTTCGAGGATCAATAGCTAATTCTAAAAATCCCAATTGTGCGATCAAGGTGTAAGAACAAATGTTTAGGCCAGCACCCCCATCTATCAACACATGTTTGACTCTACTTTTCTAGATCAAGACCTCTATATGAAAGGGCTGGTTATGTGGGTGAATCAAGGAGTTGTCATCTTCCTCTAAAAAGGAGATATATTGTGGAGATGTAAGATGTCCAACCATAGTCTAGAACCTGTCTAAATCAAGGTCATCAAGAACATTGGATCTGAGAAAAGCTTTATCTAGAACAACTCTATGAGCTGGAGATATCCGAAGCAACTCAAACATGGAGATTTTGGCATTAGTGTGCTAGAGTTGTTGAACAATGCTATAAGATGTAGGCCTTGTATCCTTTGGATTGGAAGATTTGGAAGCAACCTTCTATTTGGAAGCAGATGAAAGATTGAAGGGTATCTTAGGGACATTAGATGAATCTAGGATTTGTCCTTTTAGATGTGTTTGAGCTTGTGATCTAGTAATTTCATTAGCTAAGGAATTATCTCTTTCTCTTTGTACAATTGTGATGACATTGCGACTTTCAGAGAGACATGGCTCAACCATATTGATGACAACATTATTTCCAAGGTAGGCATAATTGACTTTTGCCCCCCTATTAGGCTGAGAAGTTGAAACTCCTTGACCATGTTGTGGAAATGGTTCTGTAAATGCCATATGATCATTATTTCTCTTAGGATTGTCAACTATGATGTCTCCACTATCGACCAGATCTTGAATGGTGTGTTTCAATCATAAGAAGTTATTAGTTTAGTGACCTTTACCTCGATGGAAATCACATAATTCATTTTCTTTCCACCAATGTGGCTTAGGGTTTGGATCAAATTTTTGGATTGCTGGAAAAGAGATGATGTTATTAGCTAGTAGAGTTCTCATAGCTAATTCTAAAGATTCTCCAAGAGGAGTGAACTTTCACTTTTTATCCCAAGGTTTGTATTCTGGCTTCTTTTGGAATGGTTCAGATGACTTTTGTTCTGAAGATTTAATGGCTTGGGAACCAAGAGTTAGGTTGTAGGCTAGTGCCTTTGATGGGGCATGGATAGTGTCCACAATGCCATCTATGACAATGCCTTTGTTCCTATTCCAATTTTTGTTCTTATCTTTAGAACTAGATCTTGATTCGTACTTGTCTTTTTGAAGTGTGATTTCTCCTTTTTTCACAAGCACTTTTTTGATTTTGATAGCATTGTCCACCATCTTATCAAAAGATGTATGATCTTACATTTGTAGAGGATAATTGATTTCTGGAACAAGGTTATTGATGAAGATTTCCAGTTTTTCTATTTTTGGAATAGGTCTGGCATATAGAGAGAACTTTTTCCTCCATCTCTTGAGAAATGTTAGGATTGGTTCCCATGGATATTGCTTGAGATTATAGATATCAATCATGGTGACTAGATGTTGAATATTGTAGGAGTATTGCTGATAAAACAATTTGATCAACTCCTCAAAAGTTTTGATAGTAGAAGGCAATCTAGAGAACCAGTGGATGGCTACTCCCCCTAGAGATCAAGGGAAGAGACGCATCAGATATGTTGGTTCATGCATGAACTCCATAGATTGTGTACAAAATTCTCTGACATGATCTTGAGGATCTGAGTGTCCACCATACTTATCATACTTAGGCATCTCCACTCTTTTTGGGAATGGTGGCATGTACAAGTCTTTGTCGAATGGAAAAGGACATAGGGCCTCCATGGAGAACTCCTTGGGTTCCTTTTCTTTTTCAAGGTTGTTAAGTTTGACTTGCATGGAATGCATTTGTTTCATCATAGCTGTGAGTGGAGTTTCTTCCTCATGCATAATGATATCTTCAACATTAAAGTTGGGAGGAAGTTTATCTCCTTGATGAGCTAATTGTAAAAAGTATGCCTCTCTATCTTCTTTCAAGAAATGCTTCATCATTCGTTTGAAGTTATCATCATTTTGATATTGAGCAATTTCTTCAGGTGTGGGTTCCTGATCTGGACCATGTTGACATTGAACTCTTTGAGAGCCAAAGTTTATCCTTTCTTGAGACATGGTAGGAGTTTGTGGATTCCTTGGAATAGATTGATGTGGAGTTTGTTGGGTACTTCTGTGAGTTGATGAAGGAATGTAACCAGTTTTTAATCAAAGGTTGCCAGTACCATCATCTTCGTAAAGACCAGAATCGTGGAGTTGCTCAAAAGTTGGACCTATGTGAGTCAAAGGTAAAGTATGAGATAATTCACTAGATTTCTTGTGAGAGGAAGCTCTAGTTTCCACCATTAACCTTGGGTGAAGTAAAAGAATAAGACGAAGACAACTAAAGAATGAATTGAATCAAGATGATCAGATGACACAACCTTGTCAAGGTTTGATTGATTGAAGCATAGATTAGACATAGATGAGGGATACTATGCCTTGGATGTATGGGTAGACTCCCAAAAGATAGCAGACATGAGTTCACAACACTTAGTCATTTTGATGATAGATTGAAGATTGATAGTTATGACAAGGTTTTGACACAAGATGACAATGACTCAAATCGATTAAATAGAAGGATAAATTAGATTCAAAAGGCCACTTTAGGAAAATGATTGAATTCTTAGTATTTGCTGCTCTGTTCCTGACACAGTGATTTGTTTGACAGATTCTAGAAATAGGTTGGAAAAGCTAAGTATTTGGCAATTCTGACAATTTTCTGACAACTTTCAAAATTTTCTCAAATGGCACTCTGTAGACTCATATGATAGTGGGTATGCTATGAAATGATAGTTGAAAAGCTCGTATGATAGTTGCAAAACTCACATGATTATTGCTAGTAGGATTTGACTTTTTGAATTTGACTGGCAGGAAGACTCGTATGACACTGGGTTCTTTACCATACGACAGTTGGGTAGTAATGAAATGACATTTGATAGAAACTCGTATGACTTTCTGACCTCCTGAGATGACTTTTGACTCCAGAAAGGAATTTCACTTCAAATTTTGCAAATTTAGGGTTTTCAATTTTAGATTGTTTGCAAATTTCAATGTCTAAATTAGAGTATTGTAACAGATTTGTTCATTTTTAGTAACCAGATAGATAAATAAGCATGCAAAATAGCAAGCAAGTGATTTCAAGCATGTCTAAAAATAATGAACAAGGGAAAAAGCAACCTTGCGCATGAATAATCAAGTGACTTATTTGTGCTAATCCTTAGAAGTGCTAATTGTGTATGTTCCAAAAAGTTTTGCATTAATGCACATATTCCTAGAAAATGAAAATTTGGCCTCACTAGGGTTTTTAGTAATGGTTTGACTCTGCAACTTCTATGATCCAAGAGGGTGAACTCCAATCCAGGCACACTGGGGTTTTGACATAGTCTGAGAACTTAATCTTGAAGATCTGCTAGGGAGATCTGACAGCCCAACCAGAGACCACACCTGTGGAGATTTCTTCCAACAGGACATTTATATAGCGGTTGTCACTACCATGGTGAAAATGGCTATTACCGCTTGAGGTTTCGTGAATGTGGTTGACCCAATTAAGGGAATGTCCACTATGGTTAACCCTCTCTAAAGGTGACTCACAAGATATACCACATGGAGACTAGTTCCAAATTCAAGGATTTGGGTTTCTATTACTATCCAAAAAGGAAGTAGAGCATAATCCCCTAGCCTCTTCACTTCACCAAAAAAAAGAAAATAGATTAATCTGACATGCTAAGACCAAGATTATCTCACAAAGATCTATGATGTCAACCACTCATGATCTATCAACCTCTCTGAAGAGAGAATGCATTGATCAAAAGTTGAAGACACACAGATCTAGTAAAATGTGAGACTCTCTCAATAACCTCCCTACCTACAAGGATTCCTTCATTGAGAAGAGTTTTGTTGGAAACCCACTCTCTCAAGAACCACAAATAGTGTTCATAGGGCCTAATTACTATGTGTAACAAAGATGCTGAAAAGCAAATCTATGTTCATTTTTATAGCCCAAATGAAATATGTGATATGAAAGCAGTAAAGGTCACACAAGCTTGACATGCAAGATGTTATTTTTAATCCAAATTGAAATGTTATCAGCTAAGAAGATTACCTGAATTCCTTGCAATGCGGTTAGTAGATTCTTACCTATTTTTTAGCAATTATCATACTTTTTCCAATCCAAATCAGCAAAAATCAATCAGAAATAAAAAATTTCAATCGTTAATGTTAGCTGTTAGTCCAAATCTGAAAAGCAAATCTAGAAAATTGGCTAAAAAAGTGAAATGATAATCAAAACCTGGTATGGAAACTCATACAACAGTGGGTTACCTCCCAGATGATAGTCCAAAAACTCATACGATAGTGGGTTACCTCCCAGACGATAGTCAAAAAATCATACAATAGTGGGTTACCTCCCAGATGATAGTCTAGAAACTCATACAACACTGGGTTACCTCCCAAATGATAGTGTAGAAACTCGTACAACACTGGGTATCAGATCATACGACAATCGGGCTTTTAAACAATAATTTTTTTCTGATGATATGAGCCTTAATCAAATCAACTATCATACAATAGTGGGTATCTCCTGATACGATTTTTTGATAAAAGTCATATGACAACTGTACAAATAGAAATTAAAAATTGCAGTGTACGGATAGTATGATAGAACCCTTGAAACCCTTAACCTCAAAAGATAGAAAATTGATAGAAATGAAGGGAAACCCATTTCAGGGCCCCACGGTGGGTGCCAGAAATGTGTGTGTGAAAATTGTACCTGATCTGTAGACACAACACTTCAGTAAAACATTAGAGGTTAGCAAAAATGAAAACTGTAATGAATTGAAAGCTAAACTAACCAGGCAATTTACTGCCTTCTAATAGGTGCAAGTATGATGTTCTCAGATTGTTATCGAGATCAGTGACCTTGACGATACCTAAATGAAGGATTTGAATGCAAAATTGATATGAAATATGAATACAATTAATCTATTTTTTTTTAATTTTCTATGCAATGATATGATGAAAACTTGATATGAATCTAATCTAGAATGAACTGATATGAAATTGATCCAACAATGATATGAAAATGAATCTAAATGAATGTAAAAACCAAATTGATCTCACAATAGCCTTGATTCGCAATAAGCTTTGATTCTCCAAATTCCAATTCTTCAAAATAGTTGTGCAATTCGTAGACGATTTTGGCAGAGTAAGCTCGCAAAATTATGAGATGATTTGAGATGAGCCGAAGCCTTAATTTATAGAAATCTAGGGCTTTGAGGATGCATGGAAGAAAGCCATAAATCACTCAAATAACTCAGGTTGATTTTTGAGTTATTTTTAAATAAAAGATAATTAACTCACAAAAATATGCAAAAGCAGAGATCAACTCAAAATAGAGTTTAGCTTTAATTGATAATTGATAGTTGTCTGCTTTTCTTGATTGTGCATGTTTTATTTATGAATTAATTTAATAATAAAGTGATTTATTTCCAACTTAACTGATTTTGAAAAATAAAACAATTGATTTATGGGTTAATCAATCATTTTTCAAACTTTTATTCAAAAATAATATTATTAAAAATTGACAACTTGCTTTAATTAATTAAATAAGAATTTAATCAATTATTCATAGAATTTTGGATTTATTGTCAAAATTAAATAATACAATTTAGGAATAAATATAATTAACTTCAATTAAATAATTAAGTGGCAGAATTAAATCTAATTAATTAAATATTGAGAATATTCAATTAATCAAACTTTAGGATAAATAGGATTTATCACCAAATAATCACTAAATTAAAGATAATTTTGATAAATAGGAATATTGCTAGGAATATTCCCCGATGTAGAATTTATGATAATCAATTAGGATTCGATGATGTTCAGATGTGCCTTAGGTTAGGACTTCGATGTCGATTTCATTTGAATTGAAGATGTAGGAGGTTAATGAACCCATAGCCCATTTTTGGGGTATTACAAAACCAAATGACAATTTCCAAATAATAGTTAGATCAGTGCCTTCTAAATACTTGGGCTATAGAGTCATAAAAATTTCAATCCTATATACAATTAGTCCTATGGATTTTAACCCAACTTAAGACCCCGAAAGGAACAATAACAGGTTCTCAGATCATGCAACTGCTATTCAAATTGTATAAATTAAATTAAACAAATGAATAAATGAAAGAACACAGTAGGATACCCTGGTTCACATAGTAATCTGAAAGACTAATTAAAAACATATAACTTATAACCACAAATAAAAAGAAGAGCACTTATCTTTATTGAAGTTGAAAAAATAGTACATTAGAGTTCATATTGCAGTTGTGATCAAATTCTATTCTATGAAAATCTTCATTGTATTGTCTTGTCTCTTTACATTTTACATTATGTATATATACATGTTTGAGTGGCTTTCACACCTCTTTAGGTTGAAAACACACACCCTTATTACAAATTGTTTTGAAAAAATAATAAACTAACTAAAAAATAACTACCTATATTTCGGATTTGGGTCTGGTTGAAAAACCAAAACACCTCGTGGAAAGCTAATATTTATATTGGAAATAGGAAATTTGATTTCCCGAATGGGGTCATTTTTAGATTTTTAAAATTCGACCATGTCCATCCTTTGTCGGCATCATCTTTGCAGTAGGTCAAAATTCCAGAATTTTCTGAAGGCTTTGATCATATAATTTTGATTGTTCTTGTCACATAGCTTCCTTCCATAATATCTCAACTTTTTAATTGAAAATTAATGTAATATTTTATCCCATTTCATGTACTCCATCATTAATTATTTTGCATGGAAACTAAGAGACCATTTTTTAGAGTTTTATCACTATATAGGACTCTAAATTTTGCCCAAAATTTAGAGCTCCAACATGTATATCTTTCTACGGTTGTTGATTACATTTCTTACTTGGTTAAAATCTATTGAAGTTGATAAAAGTTGTATTTATCTGATAACTGATTCACCCCCCCCCTCCTCTCAGTTATCTTGGTGGACTTTACTTTCTAACAGTTATAGGAATAATGAGTCACAAATTTTGAAGCTAATTCCTCAAATGTTTTGATCTCTTGTGGAAGTTTTGAGAATCATTCCATGGCTTGGCCTCCTAAAATTCTCAAAAAAAGCATCATTAAATAGGTTGTGTCATACATGAATTTGATACTTAGAGCACAAAAATCTCTAAGATGGTCTTGTGGGTCTGATTTACCCATGTATTTATCATATTTTGGGAAGACCACATTTAGCAACAAAGGTGCCATAACCAAGCTCTTATCAAAGGGAAATGGGCACAAAGCCTCGATAGAAAATGGCTTAGGTTTGACTGCTTTCTTCATTATATCAATTTGTGCTTGAAATTTTCAATTGTTTATTCATAGAACCTATAGGATTATCCTCTTCCTCATCTTTCTTAAGTGTGGAAATGTCATATTCATGAGGAAGTTTTACCCCTACTTGGGCTAAATTTCTCTCTATAAGTTTATCCATAACTTCAAGGAACTTGAGATCTTGGGTCTCCCTATTGGCTTTGTCTTCGATTGATTCTTTGGGCCCTTGATTTGATTGGTTAATGTTTTCATGATTTTTTTCCCTTGCTCTTCATGGTTTCCCCCATGAAGGTAATCATGATATGTTGTGTTTCTATCCATTGGGTCAACTCTCTTTTAAAAAAGGTTTGGGAGACTATCCCCTAGGTTGTGATTTATGAAAGAAGTTTGAGATTCAAATTTGGGGACCTCTCTTTCTATGCAAGTGTCGTATTCTTGTAAATATAGTTTAAGTTAATGAGATTGTTTAGAAACTGACATCAACAAAGGTTTGATTTGAAATTATTTTCCCCAAACTTGGTGATTGTTATTTTTATAAAGATATTAAAAGTATAAGATGATTTTGCAAAATGGATGTTTCTTACTTGTTCTATATATCTTGAAACAAAGAAAACCACAAATACACTTGTTATTTTTAAACTCTCTACACAAAAGTGTTTCAATATGTAAGAACGTTATCGCAGGTTTTTCACAAAAAGTAACTCCAAGAAATCTACCTAGTTGATAATTGGTTCGTAAACATGGCTTTGTAAGGTAGGATTTATAAGTTAACAAGGTATTTAATCGAGACTTCTTTCAAAATGGACATTAAGTTTCATCCCCCCCAAATTAGGAGGCTTCCCACCATCGGTATATCAGAATTTTGTGTAATCCCTAAGGACTACTCGAGGAAATTCGAAGCTTAGTATCCTTTTGTCATCCACCCCATTAGGGATGAATGCATTTCTTTTTATAGTGGGTCAAATTATTGTGGCAAAGACAATTGTATCCCACTTTGGGTTGTCCCTCTCATCGGCCTCATTAAGACAAATCTCAGGAGGTGAGCCCACTAAAGATCTAGCATGTTCATTTGTAAAACAATAAATGGATTTAAGAAATAGGTTTTAGGAGTTTGATTCACCAAAAGGTGAAGAGCATATCCCTATCTATTCTTTCCTCCCAAGCATAATTAACAATGTTCAATTATCCAAACCCACTAACTAATGGGAATTGAGTAAATCTACTCTCCTCCACAAACAAAGGGGTTATTGATTAAATGCTTGATTTATCCTTTATGCTAATTTAATTACTAGATTTTAACAAAAATCACAAGGCCACAATTTAAGTAAAAATTGACCAAGTTTAGGCTTACCTAATTTGAAGCTAGCAAAGGCTAGGGGCATTTTTAATAGATTTTTCATGATTTTGACTCACCTAGTGGGTATCATTCCCTCTTCTTTTCCTCTTCTTTGAAAAGTTAGTAAACACAAATAAGCAAAAATGAAGAAAACAAGAAGAAATTGAAATCTAAGCCTTATTTTCCAAATTTGAAAAAAATTGATTAAGGCATGTAAATCCAATTTAAGGAAACAAATTTCAATTTGTAAGCTTCTACAACTTTCAAATATCATTCGTATACCTCACATTCTTGCTGCGAATTCTCCAAAATGAGTTTGATATTTTTTATATTCTCACTTTTGATTTGTTTAGCCAAAGCTTTGTCCTCACTGTTATAACTGGTCTCTGGATTTTTAATCCTTTTATGACCTGTCATCCTGAAACCATAGACAATTCATTTTCTGACAGTTAGATTCTACAAAATTTAAATTTTATCAAAAGTGCTGCAGAACTAATTAAAAGCACTGTTAAATTTATTGAAAGCGCTACAGAATAAATTGAAAGCACAAAAACAAAAATTAAAAGTGTTGTTTTAATGAGAAAATACACTTAAAGAAAACATTAAAATCACAGTAGAAAGTATCATACGCGCTACAACAAAGTGTACGCATTATAGAGCTTAGTACACATTGCAGGAAACCTATGTACGCGCTACTAAAAATCTTAAAAGCGCAATCAATTGTGAAAGCGTTGCAGAAAAGGGAAAATGTGAAACATGCCCTAGCTTTAGCATTTGTAAGCTCTACTAAAAGGTTTATACACGCTGTGAAAAATTGTAGATGCACAATAGGATGGGTGTACATACTGTTAAAAGGATTGTACACGCTGCTAAAATTAAAAAATTGGAAAAATAGGATTTTTACTTGAAAAATCCAAAAATTTCAATTTTAAATGCATAAACCAGACAAAATAAGTTATCAGGGTACATACCGAAGTTCTGTAGCCAGGTGAACACTAATATCAGTGGCTTGCTCAAACCTATGCTCTCTGATCGAGATCACCATCATGAAATAACTCAATAGGGTTAGAGTGAAAAGTCAAAAGAGAAGGTGAAAATGAATAGTAAAAATGACCATTTTACCCCTATGTATAGCCCATTTTGACCTAAAAGGGGCATTTTTTACCAGAAAATGACTACGGACCCAAATTTTATACCTATCTAGCCAAATCAGGGGCATTTTTCATCACAACATCGTGAATACATTATCAGAAATGAAATTAAAATTCATTATTAATTAAACTTATTCACCGCAAATTGATAAAAAATGCAATATCCTTCACCTGGATCAAATTTCATTTCATTTATGAGGGGGCATACAATTAGACAATCAGGACCGACATCGTGATCATCAATCAGGAGCATGACATCAAATCAAAGCTTAATCTTTCATCAAATTTTTTTTCTCTTATCAATCAAGTGGGGCATCAAACATCAAATCAGACATCATATCGGTGACCTATTATCATATCGACCATTAAGGACTTCCAATCAATCAGAACTGCATCAATCCTATCATCAAAATCTGTATATTCTATCAACATCAAATTGGACATCAATCTAAATCAGGACTCTGCATTGAAACCATCAGGCCATTCTTTGAACAATACGCTTCATGCATCGATTCAAAGAGGGACATTTGTAATCACCTGAAAATGGATAAGATTAATTCAAGTGAGAAACTAAGGCAAAATCGAGGCAACAAATCAAATCAAGCTAAAATCAAAGAAAAATTGCAATCAAGCCATAAACCAAATTTAATTGAAAATCCAAAGCCATCAAATCCATTTAAAATAAATAAATCATCATAAATCAATAAATTGTACAATTAATCTAATTAATTGTATAGTTCAATTTAAATCAAATCAACTCATTTAAGGGGTACACATGGCTAAACCAATTAAATATTTTCAATTATTAAATCCTAATTTTCCCTCAACCACCAAATGGGAGGAAAATGCATCGACCAATTGGATTTAAGGATCAAGCTCACATGGATCAAGCTCAAAATGAATCTTCATCACACATAAGGTGAGAGCATCTTGTCCACCCATTTTTTCTCTTTGTCCCAAGCTTTGAGGATAATCTATTTAAATTGTCCTCAAAGGTGGAACCATGAACCTTAACCTCAACTCAACTATGATCAGCTCAACTCCACCCCCTACCCTTGTGAAAATATATAAAAGAAAGGCATAAATCCATCAATTATCATCCACAAAATCTAAGAATAACATCAAACCTCTTGCAATTTTGAGCTAGAAAGGAAAATTTAGAGTTAACTAGGCTTAATTTCAATTTGGAATTGAATGTTTAGTTTTCTTATCATTTAATTCTCATTTTAGAGCTATCACTAATGGAAGCTTGCTGAGAGATTTACATTAGAAAATCTAAATAGAGGTCCATAGAGTTCTTAATTGTCATTTATTTGATTAAATAGCTTACTCTTTGTGGTAATTTAGTTATTATTTTGATTTATTTGCAATACTAACCCTATGAAGGTGCTTTTCATAGCACACACTATCTTTTCTATTAACACTCTAGATGATATACAATACAAAATTTCATCTATTTTAGGATGCAATATTTCTAATCTCCCCTCACCCTATCTGGGTCTTCCTCTGGGAACCAAACCTCCTGATTCCTTCTAGAATTATCTTATTGATAAATTTAACACAAAGATGGCACGATGGAAAGGTTCTTCATTGAGTCAAGATGGAAAAGTCTAGCTTATGAAGTCAACCCTTCAAAATATGCTTGTGCATGTTTTGATTCTCTTTAGAATCCCTACAAAATTTTCTAAAATGATTGAAAGAATCCAAAAGAGATTTCTTTGGTTGGGAGTGGAAGAGAAGAATAATCTACCCTTGGTGTCCTATTATAATATTTGTAAACCTAAAGGGTACGGTGGTGTTGGGATAAGAGCTATAAGAATGGTCAATATAGCTCTATTGGCTAAACAAATATGGTGAATCTTTGGTGAAGATAAGGAATGGAACCTGATAATTAGAAGGAAATACCTTTATGGTACTCTTACGCTAGAAGATTTTTTATCTTCTACTCATTAGATAAATGATTCACATTTGGAATAGTATTCAAAATTATAAGGCTCTTTCTACTCAAGGTAAAAGGTGGAAAATGGGTGATGACATGAAGATAAAGTTATGGGATGACTACTACATACTAGGTAAACCATTGTCTGGCCTCTTGAATATTAGTCATTTAGTTTATAATTTTAAAGCCTCAATGGGGAATTTGGTGAGTGATTACCAAAGAAACCATTCATGGATTAATCTCAAGGATCTGAACCCTGATCTTGAACCTATCAATCTAGCTCTAAAGGCATGGCTCATTAGCTCTAATATCTCATACCAATTGGTTTGGGCCCATAACCCTGATAGAAGGTATTTTGTTTCTTCTTCTTTATCTATTATTTACAAAGGATGTGAAATCCTCTTCTGGAATAATGCATGGGTGAAGTCCCGCATCCTTAAGATTAATATGTTCTATTGGTTATTTTTGTAAAACAAGATTTTGACTACTAATAATTTATGTAAAAGAGGATTTTGTCTTCTCAATAGATGCTATTATTGTCTTAATGAAGATGAATATACTTCACATCTCCTTATTCATTGCTTCTACTCTCTTGAGTTCTAAGCTAATCTATTTCAAAGGTGGAATGTCTACTGGACATTACCCAATTCTTTACAGGAATTATTTCTTCAATGGAGTTTCCCAATTTTACACAATGTTGCTAGGATGATGTGGACTCTTATTATTCCTCATCTGATCTGGAATATTTGGAAAGAACATAATATTATATATTTAGGAACTTGAACTCTCCTCCTAGTGTGATTGAGGAGAAAGTCTTCAGAAATGTGATAAAAATCTCCAATTATCCTTTAAAGACTCCATGTTATTGGTTTCTACCATTGAGGACCTAAGATTGATTAAGAACTGGAACATTGCTAGTCTAAAATGTGATAAGAATAACAAGAGGGAAAGTTTGGTCTATTCTTGTCCTCCTTAGAGATGGGTCAAATCTAAATTTAACAGAGCTTCCAAAGGGATTTAGAGCTAGGCTAGATGTAGTGGCATTCTTAGGGATAATTATGACAATTGTATTGGGGTTGTTGCGATACCTTTGGGAGTTCAGACTATCATGTGGTGAAAGTTATGATAGCTCTACATACCATGTTGCTTGCTAGAAATCTTGGATGTGGGAAGGTCTAGTTGGAAAGATATTTAAATAATATAATAAGATGTATTAGAGGAGATAATAAAGCTTCATGGTCTATACATCATATTAATGAGGAGATAAAAAGTACTATTCAAAGTTTTGATAATTTTTATTTACCTAATGAATATCATGAAACTAATAAGGGTGTTGATGAAATTGATAATTATGGTTTTAAAAGGGATAACATCATCAAGTGGAGAGGTGAAAAGGAAATGAATGAGGAAATAATTAATCTCATTAGATAAAATAACATTAACAATAAAGTTGGGGTGATTCTGAGTAATGATGGAAAATACATTTAGCATCCTCAATCATGGTACAAGGACATAAAATAATCTGAGAGATAGAGAGTAATTAAGAAGGTTAATTTAACACATGTTTTTTAGGTGTTAAGTTTCATTTCTACCTCTATTGTTAGTTACAACAATTGCATTAAGAGTTCTCTGACTGTAAATATCAAGATGGGAGGTGAGTTGAAAATAGAAGAGTCCATCACCTGTGCATGAAAAAAGGAGGAGAAGGTCTAGCAAAATCTAAGGAAATGAGGGGTCACACCCTACTTGGAGAAGTTGAACATCTAAAACAAAGAAAATACTAAAAAAATTGCAAAAGGGTGGAATAATGGCACCGTTACTCTTTGTAGTAAGAAGCTTTTACTCTCTGTTGATGTGATTGCTGAGATAACTAGCCTATCTCTATTTGGTATGAAATTTTTTGAGAGGAAAGTTTCTAACAAGGCCATTAAGATATTTTTGAAAACTAATGAAGAAAGGGAAATAATGGTGAAAGGTAAGTCATATTTCTATGAGATAAGTCAGATTAAACCCATTTTGGCTAAAAATTTTAAAGGTTATCATGGAATACTTCACTGTTGATGGTCGATCTATGAGGGTTCATGATTTTCATTTTGTGCTACTAAATCACTTTAGACACAAAATCAGGGGTTTTTTCCCTTTCTTTCTACTTAGAACTTTAAACAACAACAACACAGAAAAATGGAAGAATTCTAGTAAACCGATTTTTCACTATGGGATCATTTATTTGGTTTATGAGTATTATAGAGACAAAATTATAGAGGAAGGGCAGAAACCCATTGAGCCCAAAGAAGAGAAAGGTAAGAAAAAAATGAGTGATTCTAATTAAGAGAGCTCTAGAAGGAGTATGCTTCCCTCTGTGAAAAAACCTAAATTTGAGCCTAGTACCCCGATGCTCAAATTTGATGAGGAAAAAGGCATGGAGATAGATGATGATGAAGAAGATTTCAATGCAGATGATTTTTCCCCTATGGATAACAAGCTAAAATATGAGACTATGGAGGTTGAAGGTGGAGACACAGAAGATGAAGATAATGAGGTTAAAATTTCCTCTATTGTTGAGAAAAATGTTGAAAATGTGGAATCTGATGAAGGTATGGAGACCGAGGACTCTAATGATGAGGATGAGATCCATATCCCTAATGAGAAGGTTATTGATTCTACTAATAAATATAAGGAAAGGGTAAGCATTGAGAAAGAGGAGGTCAATCTAGAGGAGTGACAAGGTGAGGAGCGATAGGAAGAGGTGAATGTGACTCACCAAGATGATAGTGAGAAGAAATTGGACATAGAAATAAAAAGACAAGAGGAAAAAGGTAAGGTTCTTATCTTGGTTGATTATGAAGAATTTGTTAATCATGATGTGCCTATTTACCCCTTTGTGTCAGTGAATGGTGAAGAGGGCCCTAAGGAGAATCATCCCGCTCAAGAAGAGGTGTTTAAGGAAGCCTCCATTTACCTAAATTTGGAGGACTTTAATAATTAAAGGGAATTACTAAAGGTATCCTCCAAATGGAGAAAGATAGGCCCATTTATTGATTTAGGATGGATAAATGGACATTCAATGAAATAAAGGAGCTCCACCTTAAACATCAAGCTCTTACTACCAAATTTGAGAACATTCTGCAAAATATGGAAGATAAAAAAGGTGAGAAGATGGAGGTGGGTGAAAATACTGAGGATAAGGAAAATGTGATTTAGGGGTTGGACAATAATGAGATGAATAATAAAGTTAGGGATATGTTGGATGAAAAAGTGAAAATTCTAACTGTTAAGGTGGATAGAAATGAGGAAATGCTTAAGAGGATCTTTCATCATAGTCATGAAGGTATGAAGGCTTCAGCTAAAAACCATAAAGAGTTATAGGCTATGTTGGATGGTCTCAATCAGGAAAAGGCAACCATAAGTGTGGAGAAGGAGAATACTATTTCTATTCTTCAATTTCTTGGCCCATGAAAGTGTACTAGGAAAAGTCTAAAGAAAAAAGTTGTCATAGTGCCAAATGAACTAGTGAATCTTGTTAGAGATTTTTCTTATAGGACCAAACTTGATAAATAGGTATACTTGATTCTCAGTTTTATGGGCTCTCAAGTTTGACAAGAAATAGTCTAATTGATGAGGATTGGATAAGATCCTCCTTCTACTTCAAGCTCCATAGGACTCAGGTGGGTATTTCCTATGATGATTTAATATCTTGCAAGTAAAATTAAATAGTGGATCAATTTCTTCACTGATATGCTATTTATGCTTTTAAAATACTTCAATTAAAGATCACTCTGTAGAAAGCTGAGAATATCTTGATACAAAGAATAAAAAAAAAAACTATGAATGTAATAGCATACACCAGTGGTATAAGGACATTCATCCTTCTTCTTTTTCTGAGTTCAACTCAAGGAAGGATAACCTTTTGATTCTCTCTTGAAGGAATAACCAATATGAACTATACCACCTGGATATAGTTCCTTCAAAACATATAGAAAACTCTTAAAAGTAAAAATACTAGTAATGAAATGAATTTTAGTATTTTAAAGACTTTGAAAGATAACTTGCAAGAACAAATACTAAACCAGTGCCTAATCCTTTGGGCAACAAGAGTCTGAATGTAAATCCACAAGGCTATCTTAAAAGAAGTATAAATAGAATGCCTTACAAACTATATGCAATCTGAATAGATTGCCTTGCAAACTATCCCATCAATCCAATATTACTATCACCAAAATCTCCACAAATATATTTACTCTCTAAAATTGATAATGAGGATTTTAATTATTTCCTTGAAAGAAACTCACAATCAATTAAACAAGTTTCTTGACAACTGGTATATTTTAGACGCTTTACAAATAAAACATGCAAGAGTAAAACATAAAAAGCAAAGAGACAACAATAATATAAGACAAAAATTGCAGTGTATTTGTATTAAAATAGGCCTATCAATTAAATACAAAATCTCATGCTCAGAAGCTTAGACACCAAATTAAGAAGTTTTCTCTATAGCCATTGTATTCACTTTTTTCTATTATCTTTCAACGAGAGTCCCTCAAAATGAGGTTACAACTTGTATATATAGTCCAACCATCTTGGAATTCTCTTATGAATGAGAAGGCAACAAGATTCAGATGGTTCAAGCCCTAAACCTAGAAAGCATAAAAGACAAATTATAAGAAAAGACTTCAAACGGTGGAGAGGCAAAAAACTTTTGGACTGTTCTGCTCCTTGCTTGTTGATAACTGACACCCTTGTCTGTAGGTATTCATGATAGCTTCATTGAGTTATTGCAAGATATGGTGACTGCCATTTCAGCTAACTTACACCATTCTTAATAGATATCTTATCATCCTTGTTCTCTAAGGTCAGGTGTCAGGTGTCCATGTGTCCTCCTCACTCATCATCTATGATATCAAAGTCAACTGTAGCACGCTTTGTCCTCTTGGGCCTTGTAAGCTCATCCCATGTAGTTATCTCATCCTCTATCAGCCATTTAAAACTTTGAATAGTTTACAACTGCATCTTTTTCATTTCCCACCTGGCATCTGTAATTAGCTTGACATCTGTGATGAATTTGGTGAACTCCATCTTAGCTTTTATGGCTTCATCTAGAGTGGCATTAAATCTATCCATATCTAGTCCATTATGTTCATTGATGAAGGCCTCTTTTTTAGGTAACAGGAGATCAAAATCTAATCTCCATTGATCTAATCTCTTCAATGCACCATCCTCACTTTTGATTAGAGAAATAAACTTGTTGAAATCTGGGCCGAGTATAAGTAGCCTTGCCTCAACTTGATTTGATTTTCCTTTGAAAAATGGCAAGACAAACCCAATTCGTTTAATCTCATCACCAACCTGCAGGACAATCTCAGGAATATTTGGTCTCAAAGATTGCACTACTGCCAATCTCTCAAATAGTGATGCCCTAACTAACCAAGTTGTATGGAAAGCAATCAAAATTGTAACAAAATTATTAACCTCTACCTGCAACCCAGGCAACTTATTATAGGCTGTGTAAACCACATCTACCTTATCTTTTATAACACTTTTTCTATACTGCAAAATATTCAACAAAGCATGCAAAATAGCCTCATTTTGCTCTATCTTCCCTTATTCTATTGATGTAGCATCTTCTTCTCCACTCTAACTTTGACTTTCAATCTAAGGGGGTTGTTTTGGTGGTGGAGGTGCAATTGTAGGCATGTTTAAAATCTGCTGAGACAAACTATCTACACATTTTTCCAACTCTTTCTCTTTCATGATATGCACCTCTCTATCCTTAACAAGAGCACTATAATCTTTAAATAGGTGATTATACCTATCAGAGAGCTATTTTTTCTTTTCCTCATTCAATCTTGCAAAATGATTGAGTACTAGGGATATCTCAAGATCCTCTATGTTGTGGATTGACCACACAACCTTGTCTCCATCTATTTTTTCTTTTATATTTAACAATGAAGGCTTTTGATCTTTGGGATAGAGGCTCCATATAGCCAATGCTTGATTTTTTGGACTATATCCAAATCCCTTTATTATGTCCCCTACTTGTGTTTCTAAAGATAAACTTATATCTTCCTGCCTCCTTATCTAATCTATAATAAAGGCTGAGGCTAAATCCCACCCATGCACAAGTAATTTTCACTAATTTTCTAGCTTCCTCTAGGGTGATGGTTTCTGACTCAGGGTCATAATCTTTCAAAGCATGGATGGCCTCATCACGTATTTGACCTTCCTCTGTAATCTTGACACCTGATGCACCCTGATGTTGCTTATTCCATAATAGAAAATTCTTGAATTCACTTGACTTGATAAAATCATCATCTTTCAAGAAGGCATCCTGTTCCAGTATTCTCTCATCTTGACCGAGAGCCAAAGGCAATTCTGGGTCCTCTATTTCTATTGATTCTATTTTTTTCTTTCTCCTTTCTTCCCTTATCTTATTTCTTAGTTGGTGGTCATGAACCCTTGTTCCAGTAAAGACAGCTCCCACTCTATCTTTTTTATTTTCCACCATTCTCACTTGGGAAGGCTCTCCAACTAGTAATTTTTTCTTTTTAGAAGGAGGCTCATTGGTATCTTGAGAACTAGGCAACTCTGTCAAATCTAGGATTTCATTCTCATCAGCCCCTTGTTTAGTAATCAATGGTTTCTCCATTGTAGGGGAGCTATACACTAGATAACCACCATCACCATCTTCATCACAATCTGATTCAGAGTATTTCTCTTTCTTCCTCTCCTTATCATCAATTTGGTCCTCAAGAGAATTGACCAATGTATTGGAATTTGTCATCATTTTCTCCAATCTTTGGAGGTAGGGGAGTGTAGGGAAGAATCCTTCAAAAGTCAATCCTTTTATTTTCATTAACTTCTCCTTGTCCATTAATTCTTGAAATTGATTGGCCCTCCTTTCTACTTCTTCATCTTCTATAATATTTTTGATAATATCCTCTTTAGGATATTGCTCATGCCTAAGGCTTATAGGAATGGTAGGAGTGTAATACTCCCTAGCTACAATAATAAAACCTTCTATGTCTACATATCTATACACAAAAACATTCATTTTATACTATCCTAACCAATCATTCAATTTATTGAATGCATTTTTCACAATGGTGAAGTTGCATATCCTGAAATGCCTAGGGGTGAAAGTACCCTTGCTATGGGGGGGCAAGTGTTCTTTGTCAGTCAACATGAGTTGCCAAATGAACTCTAAGTATGCAATTCTTGATAGAATAAAGAATGGTCGAACATGGGGTGGATGAGGGCACCCATATACTCTAATTATTGTGTAGGTTTTCTCATAATAAAAGTCTCCCCAATTGTGACCCTTAGTCCATTTATCAACAAATTGTTGAGGTTTTATCAACTACAGAGCTTTAGTTGGTAATCTGGAAAGATTTATTCCTAAGCTGAGTAGAACTGGCCACACCATCCAATTCTCAAAAGCACAAAAATTACATTATGGAGAAGTGTTTCTCCAAGCCCTTATCCAAAATTAAACTGGATTTGGCTATCCTTTCTACATCCACTACAACATTTGGGGTCGAATTTCGATGCCAATTTGCAATGCCACTACAATTTGTGTTTTTTTTGCAAGTTCCCCTGATGGTGTCATAATAGCAATGATATCATCATAATTGCAACACCGATTTGGTTATTAAAAAAAGAAAAAAGAAAGTGTCCTTTGTAATTTGTGAATTCGAAGAGCTACCGCGAAGATGACACTGCACTTTTGCATGGCACAAAGAGGGCATTCAAGTTTGGCATGTGCGAAGAGGCCAAAACCATGTGGGAAGAGGGCACTGGTACTTGAGGTAGGCATTTGAACTTTTTCTTATCATTAAATCAATTTCAGTGGCATTTTTTACATCTTAGCATTGTTAATAGTGGCATTGTTTACATCTTAGCATTTGGAATGCTCAATGACCCGCGAGCTTTGAGAGATAGGACATCATTGCTATTAGCTTCAAGGCATTGTGTGAAGTGTTTGGTCTATCTTTATTTGTTTTTCTATTGATATTCACTATGTGTGTACTCCCTATTTATGATCATTTCACGAGGAAATGTCTTGATGGCTCACAGGCTGCAACCTAGGGCATGATACATTGTTCATGAGATCACTATTTAATACTGGCATTATTTACATCTTTTCATTTGGAATGCTTGATGAACTACAAGCTTTGAGAGCTAGGGCATCATTTCTATTACCTAAAAGGCATTGTGTGAAGTGTTTGATCTCTCTTTATTTATTTTGCTATTGATATTCACTATGTGCGTACTCCCCATTTATGATAATTTCATGAGCAAATGTCTTGATAGCTCATGAGCTACAAGCTAGGGCATGATACATTGTTCATGAGCTCACTATTTAATACTGGCATTGTTTATATCTTTTCATTTGGAATGTTTGATGACCTACAAGCTTTGAGATCTAGGGCATCATTTCTATTACCTTCAAAGCATTGTGTGATGTGTTTGATCTCTCTTTATTTGTTTTGGTGTTGATATTCACTATGTGGTACTCTCTATTCATGATCATTTCATGAGGAAATGTCTTGATGGCTCATGCGCTACAATCTAGGGCATCATACATTATTCATGAGCTCACTGTTTAATACTGGCATTGTTCATGAGCTCATTGTTTAATATCTGGCCAAGCCATGTAAATGGTACCAAGCCAGCCAAATCAGCCCAACCAAATGTGTCATGTTTATCTTTGTCAAATACACTCATTCACCATTTTGTTCTTGTTCTTCACACAAATATTGCATCAAAAGTAATTGTAAACAATGATTTGAAGAAAAAAGAAACAACTACAATAGATCAGACCCCAAAAGAATACAGTCAACTACAATAGCTCATAGCCTCAATAAAATAAATAGTGTATAAAATAATATATGGTGCACAACAACAACAAGCATGCAATGACATCAATAACATTGCATGATAAAATTCAATACTCTTAGTTTTTATTCAAATCTATTCGAAACTCCTATCAGCTCATTGTCCAATAGTTAAACTAACCTATGACTTCAAAGGAGGAATTATGAAATATAGTTGTAGGTAGTTATTGATGGAATATGGATGAAGTGACTGAGAGGGGGGGTGAATCAGTCAACCATAAAACACTTCCTCTTAATTCTTTGCAGATCCCTTAACACTGTTATCTGTTTTAGCACTCGGTAAATAGATTGCAGTAACTTTGAAGATGCGGAAAGTATTATCAATATTATCTTTAGATATTCATCAGCACATGTATATGATTGAGAAAGAAATTAAGAACACAAGAGACACAAGATTTAACGTGGAAACCCAATATGGGAAAAACCACCAATGTATCTAGATACTGATTTTCACTTTTCTGAAGTGATGCCCGGTTAGAAGCCAACCCGGTAAAAGGTTACAAAACACACTGTTAGGTGTGACCTTGTTAGAGGATTTAAATCACCCTGCTAGGAGTGGCCTGGTAAGAGGTCTTGAAAACAATTCAATGGAATTGTCACCTTGTTAGAGGATTTATATTATGGCTGTTAAACCAACTCGGTTAAGAGATTTAGAATTCACTGTTACAATGATAAGAAGGTAACAATGAGAAAGTAACCTGTATAATAATGCAACTGTCTTGCTGATTACAGATCTCTGTTCTGCATAATTCTGATCCTTTCTGATCAAATAAATCTCTGCTGCTCCTCAAGGATATCTGAACATCCTTCACAAGTTCGCATATACCTTTCCTTCTTTTCTTCTGTAAATCTTCTGCTGTGTTGTTTTTACTTTTCACATTTGACCTTTTATTTATATGATTTTGGATTAGTCAAATCGACATTATTTAGTATAACAGTCGGCTGAATTAAGTAAACTCAAAAAATCCTTCAAGGGCCGACAGTGCTCGGTGACCATATCTTTCTATAATCTTTCGGTGACCGAGGGAACTCAGTAAACACCGACAATCCTTTACCTTTGATAACCGACTGAACTCGGTAAATACTAACTTTCTTCGGCAACCGAGTGAACTCGGTAAACACTAAACTTTCTTCGGCAACCGAGTGAACTCGGTAAACACTAAATTTCTTCGATAACTGAGTGGACTCGGTAAGCACTAAATTTCTTCGATAACCGAGTGGACTCGGTAAGCTTTAATATTCCTGTCTGGTAGACTGACTGAGCTCGGTAGGAGCTGATTGCTACGGACTATGACATAGTGTGACATCAAAGACAATACATAATTGAGTAGCAATTTCCTTCAGACAATTGTTTCCAACAATCTCCCTCTTTGGCATTGATGGCAACACAATATGTCATATCATAAGAAATTTGAAAGAGTTAGCTCGGTTTAGATTCAAATCTCCCTCTGTAAGCAAACTTCCTGTATCCTGAAAATTCTTCCTTCTGACTATTTGAAAAATTTCTTGAAAGCAATAGTAGAGACATAGCAAACACTCCCTCTTTGACAACACATGCCAAAGATAATTCACATATTACCGGTGAAAATTAATGTACCTCAAGTACTGATTCATATGCAATGATTCCTTTAATATACTGCATCAACAGGTTGATTTTCAATCATGTTGAGGTTGATGCATCACTAAAACTGTATTTAGTGAGCCTCGGATAGGGGAATGACCCCTAACTTACCTCTTAGATACATAAATGCATCCTTAGGTAATGGTTTGGTAAAAATGTCTACAATCTGTTCTTTTGTATGAATATATTCTAATCTGATTTCCTTGTCCTGCACCAATTCTCTGACAAAGTGATATTTAATAGCAATGTGCTTGGTTTTGGAATGCATCACTGGATTCTTAGAAATGTTTATTGCACTGGTATTGTCACAAAATATAACAACTAGTTCTTTGATTTCAACCTTCATACCTTCTAATAGCTATTTAAACCAAACAATATTTGAATAGTTTACTGCAGCAGCAACATATTCTGCTTCAGCTGTGGATTGAGATG
This sequence comes from Chamaecyparis obtusa, assembly GCA_027943335.1. Taxonomy (NCBI): domain Eukaryota; kingdom Viridiplantae; phylum Streptophyta; class Pinopsida; order Cupressales; family Cupressaceae; genus Chamaecyparis; species Chamaecyparis obtusa. Next base: position 358,490 of record BSBK01001424.1, on the reverse strand, counting down.
TGCAATTCTGCTTTTTACTAGTCCAGGATACCAGTCTTTTTCCAAGAAAAAATGCTCCACCACTTGTGCTTTTTCTGTCATCAATGTTTCCTGCCCAATCAGCATCAGTAAACACTTTCAAGTCTAGATTGCCTCCAAATTTATACCACAAACCATACTCTTCAGTTCCTTTTAAGTATCTTAAGATTCTTTTGATTGCCATCATGTGATTTTCCTTAGGTTTTGCTGAGAATCTAGCTACTATACCGACTGCTAAGGCAATATCAGGTCTTGTATGTACTACATACTGCAATTTTCCAATCATAGATTGGTATAGGGTCTGATCAACTTCTTTTGAATCATCATTTTTGGTAAGTTTCGGTCCAGTACACATGGGTGTACCAACTGGTTTTGAATCTTCCATACCAAACTTCTTAAGTATCTCCTTAATGTATTTGGATTGAGTAATGTATATACCATTCTTGCTTTGCTGAATTTGAAGACCAACAAAGAATTTTATTAAGCCAAACATAGACATTTCAAATTCTCTGTTCATTTGCTCTGAAAATTCTTTGCATTGATCCTCATTCCCTGTAAATATAGTATCATCCACAAATATTTCTGCCAATACAATTTTGTCATCCGGTCCTTCTTTAATATATAGATTGCTGTTATCATTAGCTCTTTTGAAATTAATCTGAATCAAATAGTTATGGAGTCTTTCATACCACGCTCTAGGAGCTTGTTTTAAACCATACAATGCTTTGTGTAACCTGCAGACCATGTCCCTTTTATCTGGATCAACAAAACCTTCAGGTTGTTCAATGTAGACTTCTTCATCAAGAATTCCATTGAGAAATGCAGATTTTATATCCATCTGATATACCTTAAATCCTTTGTGTGCTGCATAAGCAAGTAGAGTTCTTACACCTTCTAATCTTGCAACAGGAGCAAAATTTTCTCCATAATCTATACCTTCTTCTTGAGAATAACCTTTACATACCAGTCTAGCTTTATTTCTAGATACTTGACCATCTTCATTCAGCTTATTCTTGAATACCCATTTTGTTCCAATTACATTCTTATCTTTAGGTCTAGGTACAAGAGTCCAAGTTTTGTTCTTTTGTATTTGTTCTAATTCTTCATTCATTGCTTCAATCCAACTTTCATTCTCTAATGCATCTTTGATATTTCTAGGTTCAAAATCAGTAAGTAGACATGTACCTTTTAGCTTGCTTCTTGTCATAGTACCATCTGATTTGTTTCCAATGATTTGATCTGGTGTATGATGTCTTCTGACATATTTGGCTAGTATAGGTTCCTTGCCTTTTGAATGATTCATGCTGTTGTCTTCTAGGATCTCTTCTTCAGGTTGTTCGGGCTCGGTAGATATTTGCTCGGTAACTTCAGGCTGAGACTCGGTCTGAATTTCTTCCTGTGACTCGGTTTGAACTTCTTCCTGTGACTCGGTCTGTGACTCGGTAACTGTGCTCGGCTCGGTAGATATAGCTTCCTTATTGATAGTTGTGTCTGTCAATGTTTCAGGTTCAATGTAAATGAATCTTCTGTAGTTCTCAGGTTCCCTTTTGCTTTCTTCCTCAGTCTTTTCTGCAAACTCATCAAATTTTACATGTATACTTTCTATGACTTTGTAAGTAGATAAGTTCAGACATTTGTATGCCTTGCTTTTGCTAGAATATCCTAGGAATATTCCTTCATCACTTTTCACATCAAATTTATTTCTTCTGGATTCTTTTAAGATATAACACTTGCTACCAAATATTTTCATGTAACTTACATTAGGTTTATAGCCATACCATAATTCATAAGGAGTTTTGAATGTGTCTTTCTTCAGTTGTACTCGGTTCAAGGTATGAACTGCAGTGCTGATAGCTTCCTTCCAGTACTTTATAGCAATGTTCTTTTCTATCATTAGAGTCCTTGCACAATCCATAATAGATCTGTTTCTTCTTTCTGCTATTCCATTCTTCTCAGGAGTTCTCGGAGCTGATACCTGTCTTTTGATTCCTCTTTCAATGTAGAAGTTGTTAAAATCATGGGAGATGAATTCACCACCTCTGTCTGATCTTAAGCATTTCAATCTTTTCCCTGTTTCTTTTTCTACTCTTGCTAAGTACCATTTGAACTTTTCAAATGCCTCTGATTTTTCTCTTAAATACATAACAGTCATCATTCTAGAATAATCATCAACGAAAAGAATAAAGAATTTATCTCCAGTATAGCTTTGTATTCCAATAGGTCCACATAAATCAGTATGCACAATTTCCAAAATTTCTTTAGACTGATAGTTCTTACTTTTGAAACTAGTTTTACTCATTTTGCCAATCTGACAATTCTTACATAGACTAGTGTCAGGTTTCTTCAAAGTAGGAATGCCTCTAACCTTCTTGAATTTGCTTATTTTTATCATGTTATCAAAATTCACATGACATAACCTTTTGTGCCATAGCCAACTTTCTTCTATTTGGGCAATAAAGCATGAATATTCATTGAGATCAAGATAAAATAAGTTACCTTTTGTTTGTTTGCCTGATCCAATGAGTTTTCCTTTTCCATCCAGCAGTCTTGCTTGACCATTCATGAATTCAACCTTGAAACCAGTGTTGATTAGCTGTGCTACACTTAAAAGATTATGTTTTAGTCCTTCAACCCAGTAAGCATTATCACATATGAGTTCTTTGGTTAATGAGATTCTTCCTTTTCCTTTTATACAACAAGGTTCATTGTTTCCAAATCTTACATTACCATTGTCACAGTCTTCTAGATATTCAAATTTTGTCTTGTCACCAGTCATGTGGTGTGAACATCCGCTGTTTATTATCCATATATCATCTTTTCTTATATGAGAAATAAGTGCCATCTTATCTTCATCATCATCAGATTCATCTTTTATAGCAATAAAGACAATTTCTTCTTCACTATCATCAGAATCTTTAGCCATAAAACATGATTTCTTACCTTTATCCTTGTATGATTTGAAATTCTTTTTGCCATAGTACTTGTGACTTGTCTTTTCTTCCTTGACTTGCTTGTTTGGGCACCTAGCTGCAATATGTCCAATTTCTTCACATGAAAAACAGATTAAAGGAGTTTTACCTTTATATTTACCTTTCCCTCTAGAGTACTTCTTTGCAAGTAATGCTTCTACAATTTCAAGATCACTATCAGAACTTTCTTCTGATTCTTCTTCACTTTCTGACTGAACTTCTTTAATTTTCTTGTTCTTCTTTAGTGAAACCTTGGCCTCAAATGCTGATTCAATATTTTTGGAACTAGGAACATAGTTATCATAGTTGTCTAATTCAAAAGCTGTCAATCTTCCAACTAAAGCATCCAAAGTTATATTGTGGTTTGTTTCACATCTTCTTTCTTGAATAGCTGATACTCTTATTGCATAGATAGGGAGTAGTGTTCTGAGTACCTTACTTATAACAGTCTCATCTGAGATTGTTCCTCTAGAAGCTCTAATTGCACTTACACTTGCTTTGATTCTTTCAACATATTTTGTAATGTTTTCATCTTCCTTCATATTCATTTTGTCAAACTGTCCTCTTAGGCTTTCTGCTTTGGCTCTTTTCACATTTGCATCACCACCATATATTTTCTTCAGTGCTACCCACATTTCATATGCAGTGGTGCAGTCTTTAATATCATCAAATTCTTCATAGCTGAGAGTAGATGCAATGTCTATCATCATGGTGTTGTGAGTCTTTTTATCTGCAATGTCTTCAATAGTTAATGTGCCATTGGGAATTGTATACTCTTAATCAATGTATTTGCATCCTGAATCACCAATGGAAGCCAGATGAAGTCGCATGAGACCTTGCCATGCTGAAAAGTTATCTCTGTTAAGCTTTGGAATTTACCTCTTGTAAGACATCCTGATCTTTAGCTTAGGTCCTTGAAACCCTTCCTGCAAGCACCAAAAGCTCTGATACCAATTGATGGAATATGGATGAAGTGACTGAGAGGGGGGGTGAATCAGTCAACCATAAAACACTTCCTCTTAATTCTTTGCAGATCCCTTAACACTGTTATCTGTTTTAGCACTCGGTAAATAGATTGCAGTAACTTTGAAGATGCGGAAAGTATTATCAATATTATCTTTAGATATTCATCAGCACATGTATATGATTGAGAAAGCAATTAAGAACACAAGAGACACAAGATTTAACGTGGAAACCCAATATGGGAAAAACCACCAATGTATCTAGATACTGATTTTCACTTTTCTGAAGTGATGCCCGGTTAGAAGCCAACCCGGTAAAAGGTTACAAAACACACTGTTAGGTGTGACCTTGTTAGAGGATTTAAATCACCCTGCTAGGAGTGGCCTGGTAAGAGGTCTTGAAAACAATTCAATGGAATTGTCACCTTGTTAGAGGATTTATATTATGGCTGTTAAACCAACTCGGTTAAGAGATTTAGAATTCACTGTTACAATGATAAGAAGGTAACAATGAGAAAGTAACCTGTATAATAATGCAACTGTCTTGCTGATTACAGATCTCTGTTCTGCATAATTCTGATCCTTTCTGATCAAATAAATCTCTGCTGCTCCTCAAGGATATCTGAACATCCTTCACAAGTTCGCATATACCTTTCCTTCTTTTCTTCTGTAAATCTTCTGCTGTGTTGTTTTTACTTTTCACATTTGACCTTTTATTTATATGATTTTGGATTAGTCAAATCGACATTATTTAGTATAACAGTCGGCTGAATTAAGTAAACTCAAAAAATCCTTCAAGGGCCGACAGTGCTCGGTGACCATATCTTTCTATAATCTTTCGGTGACCGAGGGAACTCGGTAAACACCGACAATCCTTTACCTTTGATAACCGACTGAACTCGGTAAATACTAACTTTCTTCGGCAACCGAGTGAACTCGGTAAACACTAAACTTTCTTCGGCAACCAAGTGAACTCGGTAAACACTAAATTTCTTCGATAACCGAGTGGACTCGGTAAGCACTAAATTTCTTCGATAACCGAGTGGACTCGGTAAGCATTAATATTCCTGTCTGGTAGACCGACTGAGCTCGGTAGGAGCTGATTGCTGCAGACTGTGACATAGTGTGACATCAAAGACAATACATAATTGAGTAGCAATTTCCTTCAGACAATTGTTTCCAACAGTTATCTCTTCTATAATGAAAATGGTACCAAGCTAACCCAATCAGCCCAACAAAATGTGTCTTGTTTATGTTTGTCAAATACACTCGTTCACCATTTTGTTCTTGTTCTTCACACAAATATTGCATCAAAAGTAATTGTAAACAATGATTCAAAGAAAAAGGAAACAACTACAATAGATCAGACCCCAAAAGAATATAGTCAACTACAATAACTCACAGTATCAATGAAATAAATAGTGTATAAAATAATATATGGTGCACAACAGTAGCAAGCATGCAATGACAACAATAACATCGCATGATAAAATTCAATACTCTTAGTTTTTATTCAAATCTATTCGAAACTCCTATCAGCTCATTGTCCAATAGTTAAACTAACCTATGACTTCAAAGGAGGAATTATGAAATATAGTTGTAGGTAGTTATCTCTTCTATGATGAAAATGGTACCAGGCCAACCCAATCAACCCAAAAAAATGTGTCATGTTTATCTTTGTCAAATACACTCATTCACCATTTTGTTCTTGTTCTTCACACAAATATTGCATAAAAAGTAATTGTAAACAATGATTCAAAGAAAAAAGAAATAACTACAATAGATCAGACCCCAAAAGAATACAATCAACTACAATAGTCCACAGTCTCAATGAAATAATCAGTGTGTAAAACAATATATGGTGCACAATAGCAACAAGCATGCAATGACAACAATAACATTACATGATAAAATTCAATACTCTTAGTTTTTATTCACATTGCACATGCATAATTGTAGATGAGGATCAATAATAAGGTGCCAGGCATTTCTTAGATCCTTTAGATCTAACCCCATATTTTTATTCCTTGTAGGTTTTGGGTCATACAAGAGCATACTAGATTGAACCCCAGGTCAACACTTCATTACTTCAGGCAATGTCTAGTACCTTCATTATTTATGTTCATCCACTTATGTATGTTTGCATTCATTCATATTATTCTGAAAGTTAATCTTTATGAGCTCAAATTCAAAACTGTATGTGTATTATTTTATTACTGATGTCCCTATTTGATCTAATAGCATCAATATAACAAACAAAGCACTAACCAATCAAATAGGGACATGAGGTGCTCAAACATTGAGCTCATAAAACAATATATTTAGTCATAATAAAATCTTATAAAATAACATATATTGTGTGAAGTGTTTGATCTCTCTTTATTTGTTTTGGTTTTGATATTAACTATGTGGTACACCTTGTTTATGATCATTTCATGAGGAAATATCTTGATGGCTCAAAGGCTGCAAGCTAGGGCATCATACATTGTTCATGAGCTCACTATTTAATATTGACATTGTTTACATCTTTTCATTTGGAATGCTTGATGAACCGCGAGCTTTGAGAGCTAGGGCATCGATTCTGTTACCTTCAAGGCATTATGTGAAGTGTTTGATCTCTCTTTATTTGTTTTTTTATTGATATACACTATGTGGTACTCCCCATTTATGATCATTTCATGAGGAAATATCTTCATGGCTTGCAGGCTACAAGCTAGGGCATCATGCATTGTTTATGAGCTCACTATTTGAGCACCTCATGTCCATATATATATACTTCAAAGGAGGAATTATGAAATATAGTTGTAGGTAGTTATCTCTTCTATAATGATGGAGGAGTGAAAGGTAATAATCAATGATGTTGCTGCTATTAGATCATACATTAACACACTTACTATTTTGAATTTGAGCTCGGGCATCATGCAATGTTATTGTTGTCATTGCATGCTTGTTGTTTTTGTGCACCATATATTGTTTTATATACTATTTATTTTATTGAGACTTTGAGATTGGTTTTTCTTTCAAAAGTGTATGGCTTGACTATGTACATGCATAATTGTAGATGAGGATCAGTAATAGGATGCCATTCATTGCTTAGATATTTTTTTATCTAATCTCCATCTCCCTTTTCTTTGCAGGTTCTGGATCACACAGGGGAACACTAGATTCATACCTAGGTAAAAAATTTATCACTCCAGGCAATGTCTGGCACCCTTATTATTTATGTTCATCCTCTTATGTATGTCTGTACTCTTGCATTTTCTTCAGAAAGTTATTTTTCTTGTATAGTATATACAAGTTATTTTTTATATATATACATGTAATCTTTAGATGTAAAAATTTATTTTTCTTTACAAGTATCTTTGCATGAAATGAACACAAATTAAACAAGATCATCTAATAATGCAAACTAGGGTACTATAGTCACTCATCTAGTAATTAGTTCCCCAAACCATTACTAAGGATTGAACATAAGTCTAAGTCCCAAAATCTATTGTTCTATGTGTATAAAATAATATATGGTGCACAACATTAGTAAACATGCAATGACAACAGTAACATTGCATGATGCCCGAGCTCAAATTCAAAGAAGTAAGTGTATTAATGTATGATCTAATAGAAACAACTTCATTGATCATTACCTTTCACCCCTCCATAATTATAGATGAGATAACTACCTACAACTAGGGCATCATGCATTGTTTATGAGATCACTTTTTGAGCACCTCATGTCCCTATTTGATTGGCCAGTGCTCAAATAGTGAGCTCATAAATTGTGACACCCATTTGGTTATAAACAAAAAAAAAGAAAAAGAAAGTGTCATTTGTAATTTTAGAATTCAAAGAGCTGCCACGAAGACAACACTGTACTTTTGCATGGTGTGAAGAGGGCATTTGAGTTTGGCATGCACGAAGAGGCTGACACCTTGTGGGAAGAGGGCACTGGCACTTGAGGTAGGCATTCAAGCTTTGTCTATTTGATCATAAACAGGGAGTACCACATAGTGAATATCAACAACAAAAAAATAAAGAGAGATCAAACACTTCACACAATATATGTTTCTTTATAAGATTTTATTAAGACTAAATATATTGTTTTATGAGCTCACTATTTGAGCACCTCATGTCTCTATTTGATTGGTTGGTGCTTTGTTTGTTTTATTGATCCTATTAGATCAAATAGGGAAACCATTAATAAATTAATACACTATGTGGTACTCCCTGTTTATGATCATTTCATGAGGAAATGTCTTGGTGGCTCATGGGCTGCTGCAACCTAGGGCATGATACATTGTTCATGAGCTCACTATTTAATACTAGCATTGTTTATATCTTTTTATTTGGAATGATTGATGACCTATGGGCTTTGATAGATAGGGCATCATTTCTATTACCTTCAAGGCATTGTGTGAAGTGTTTGATCTCTCTGTATTTCTTTTGGTGTTGATATTCACTATGTGGTACTCCCCATTTATGATCATTTCATGAGGAAATATCTTTATGGCTCATGGGCTGCAAACTAGGGCATCATACATTGTTCATGAGCTCACTGTTTAATATTTGGCTAGGCCATGTAAATGGTACCAGGCCAACGCATTCAGCCCAACAAAATGTGTCATGTTTATCTTTGTCAAATACACTCATTCACCATTTTGTTCTTGTTCTTCACACAAATATTGCATCAAAAGTAATTGTAAATAATGATTCAAAGAAAAAAGAAACAACTACAATAGATTAGACCCCAAAAGAATACAGTCAACTACAATAGCTCAAAATCTCAATGAAATAAATAGTGTATAAAACAATATATGGTGCACAACAACAACAAGCATGCAATGACAATAATAACATTGCATGATAAAATTCAATACTCTTAATTTTTATTCAAATCTATTTGAAACTCATATAAGCTCATTGTCCAATAGTTAAACTAACCTATGACTTCAAAGGAGGAATTATGAAATATAGTTGTAGGTAGTTATCTCTTCTATAATGAAAATGGTACCAGGCCAACCTAATCAGCCCAACAAAATGTGTCATGTTTGTCTTTGTAAAATACACTCATTCACCATTTTGTTCTTGTTCTTCACACAAATATTGCATCAAAAGTAATTGTAAACAATGATTCAAAGGAAAAAGAAACAACTACAATAGATCAAAGCCTAAAAGAATATAGTCAACTACAATAGCTCACAGTCTCAATGAAATAAACAATGTATAAAACAATATATGGTGCACAACAGTAGCAAGCATGCAATGACATCAATAACATTGCATGATGCTTGAGCTTAAATTCAAAATAGTAAGTGTATTAATGTATGATCTAATAGCAACAACCTCATTGATCATTACCTTTCACTCCTCCATCATTATAGAAGAGATAACTACCTACAACTAGGGCATCATTCATTATTTATGAGATCACTGTTTGAGCACCTCATGTGCCTATTTGATTGGACGGTGCTCAAACAGTGAGCTCATAAATAATTTATGATGCGCTAGCTTGTAGCCCACAAGCCATCAAGACATTTCCTCATGAAATGATCATAAACGAGGAGTACCACATAGTGAATATCAACAAGAAAACAAATAAAGAGAGACCAAACACTTCACACAATATATGTTTCTTTATAAGATTTTATTAAGACTAAATATATTATTTTATGAGCTCATGTTTTGAGCACCTCATGTCCCTATTTGATTGGTCGATGCTTTGTTTGTTATATTGATGCTATTAGATCAAATAGGGACATCCATAATAAAATAATGCACTTATTGTTTTGAATTTGAGATCATAAAGATTAAGATATCCTACTATTTTTAATTTCTATGTGATGCAAAGGTAAGGGTGGTGGTTGAGGTTTTACAAGAAGAGTTTAGAAATTTCAGAGGTTTAGGTACTATCCCCAAGCCCTCAAGTTCTCTAAATGATCACAATCACACCAAGACTAACCCAAATGGTAAATGATGATGGGAATGGTATCTTTAGACTGTATTAAGGTGTATTCAAGAGGTTTTTTGGTTCCAAGTAAGACCCAACACTTCTAAACCTTCAAAACTCCTTCAAACTGCCACTAGGCCTATTAGCCATGTCTTGTAGCCCTGCAACAGCCTTCACAAGGCTTTAACTTCAACTTTTCCCAAAACACTAGGTAAAAAAATTATATATTTGAGTACCCTTTATGGAGTACCTTAACATGCAAAAATGATAGGGTAGGTTTCTTTGGAAGGTATATGACTGTTTACACTATTTCTTAGATTTTTAAGGCCTAAAACTCATGCATTTACAAAGGAAGTACTAACTAGTCAAAATCCCAACCTACAAGTCTTTGAAAAATGTCATGAATAGGTTCAAATCAAATGAATATGAAATCAATTTGACTCCAAGAGGTTTCTAGATACAAAAGCCCCAATTTGTGCCCTCAAAACCCTTAAATCTAGGGCTTCCTCAATGTCACATTTCTCAAGGTTTCCTACAACAAATAATGGTTGATTCACCTTGTAATTAACATTTATATACACTTTCAATCATAAAATATTTCCCTTGTTTGGCTAGAACTCTCTATCCTTCAGCCTATCCTCCAAATTCACTTAGTTTCTTAGTATTCCCTATGGTGATCACCACAACAGTCAATCAAACTTGCATTTCCAAAGTTAGAGGATTATAATACATGTTAATTGGATGCCATTCTATGAGAACCAATAATCTACATTCATATAATGACATTCATAATGAAAGAAACTCAAGAAAACATTCCTAATTCAGATTTTCAATGACTGTACAGTCCCAAAATGGAATAATAATGACTACAATAGAATTCTCAGAGCATGAATGACTTCAAAGTCATGAAATATAAGGATAAAAACATTGTAGAAAACATTCCAACCATTAACAACTTTGAATCATACCGAAAATCCTTTCAAATTTGCAAGAAAATCAAACTTTTATTCAATTTGTTGTAGCAGTCCGTACAGTTCTGAGTGTCTCATTCCAATTTGCCATATAATGGCTTGATCCTCTAATTTATAACTTCCTCTAAGTCTATTCAACCAAATTTGGTGGTTGGAAAATTATATTAAGACTAATTAAACATAAAAACCCCTTTTCCCTCCTTTTACAAGTGACCATTGTTATTCAACAATTTGAATTAACAACATTGCAAATGAAGCATTTCTTAATATTTTTGAAGATCATGATCCCATGGAAGATGATGATCATGTGTCAGAAAACACATTTGAAGATGATGGTATGAATGCATTGATCGTTGACACATTTGGTACAGGTGCTGCTGGTGCTACTGCTGCTATTAATGATGATGATTATGATGAGGATGACATTGATGACGTCCATGATATACCTCTACTTAAGAAGGAAGACACGACCCTTTACGAAGGCTCCTAATCTAATCTTCTCTTTGTTGTATTTTTGTTTGTGAATTTGAAGGTTACGAATGGCTTATCCAACATAGAAATGTCACGTATGCTAAGGTTTGTCATATATGTCATTATAGTCTATAAAAGGTGAAACATGTACCATTAAGATTGTTTATAGTAATGACTTATATTATTTGTTGTAGATTGATAGGTGACTTTCTGTTACCACCATCAAATGTTCTCCCTCACTCGTACCAAGAATTATGTGCCACTATGAAACATATTGGAATGGAGTATCAAACAATAGATGCTTGTCTTGAAGATCATATTATTTATTATAAAGAACACAAAAATGCAATAGAATGCCCTGAATGCCATATGAGTAGATATCAAGATGATCAAGTGACAAAAAATATGCCTCACAAGGTTCTTCGTCACATCCCCATTATTCCATGTCTGAAATGATTATTTAGGTGCAATAGCTTGGCACAATTTATGGATTACCATGCACGTGGTAGGAGTCAAGATGACATTATTCAAATGCTCGTAGATGGTTCATTATTTATGGACATAGAAGAAAAGTGACCACACTTTAAAGAGGAACTTCAAAATCTTAGGCTTTCTCTGGTAGCAGATGGTGTCAATCCGCATGGAGAGATGAGATCCATTTTCTCGGTGTGGCCTATTTTTGTTATAAACAATAACCTTCCTCCATGGATGTCAATAAAGAGGGAGCACATTATGTTGGCAATGATTTTTCCTGGTATCTTATTATTTTATAGTTATCTACATGTAATTATAAGTCTTGGAGTGAAATGACCACAATAATTATCTGATATTGTTAATTCAACTAGGTAAGTACCAAGTGAAAGATATGAATGTATATATTGCACCTCTTATCAAAAAGTTGTTGGTGTTATGGAATGGTTTCACTATGTATGACATCTCCCAACCAATTGGACAAAGAGAATTTCAATTCCATGCAATGCTTGTGTGGAAAATTCATGATGCTCCAGGGTTGACACATTTCTATGCTATGTTATGGTGAATTCTAGTTGTACGGGATAATTCAAATTCTAAAAATATACATATTTAATCTAATTTTATCATTATCTTGTAGGTCTTCAAACAAAGGGAAAATTTGCATGTCCAATGTGTGGTCCAAAGATGAAATCCTATCATTCCAAAAGTTTAAGAAAATAGGTGTTTGATGAGTATAGGCAGTTCCTCCCCAGAAATCATAAGTATCAAAGTGCAGAAAGTCATCTTTTCAATGGGAAAGAAGAGACTACATCAAAGCCCCGAAGAATGACACCTCACCTATGGCAGTTGGAATATAATAGAATTCAAGGTAATATCATTCCATGTAATGCGTGATGTTTGAAAATTATATATTTTGATTGTGTTTTGTTGGCTAATTATGTAGTTGATGATCTTGAAGGTCGTGAAGGCATCACCATCTAGCTTCCAAAGGGACTAAAATGTTATCCCAGATAATTTAGTAGGCTTCCCTACTATGAGCATCTACAAATTGTGCTTTTTTTAATACTATGCATATTGGAAAGAATGTAATAGAGATGCTGTGGAAAATATTAGATGAAAGGCGTGACAAAGAAAAACTTGGCAAAATTTGTAGTGACATTCATGATTCCAATCATGCAATGAAAAACATCATTGAATCAAATAGCAATGGAGACCGGATTGATGGAAGTTCTCTTCCTTGGTTATTAACAAAGCAACAAAGTAATGCCATAAAATAAGTGATATGAAAAATTTGATTTCCTATAGGATTTACTGTGGATATAAGCAATCTCATATCAAAGAAAAATGATTTTGGGTCAGGGATGAAAACACATGATTGGCATACCTTCATCAAGGTAAGTCATAGTCTTTTGTATTTACAATATATTTGTGTAATTACATTCAATTTTCATTGTATGAAATGATCAGTTGACAATTGTTATAGTATTTTCTACCCCTATCTCTCCCAAAGAACTTCGACAATAATATCAAACAAGTGATATATACATAATCTTGAAAAATACATGAGGTAAGTAGTGATATTTGTTCAATATATCAAATAATAATATCAAACAAGTAATATATTGTAAAGTTTCATATTTATATATTTATGTCTTAAATCCCTTGTAGGTGGTTGTCATCTAAAAAAATCCATAAAGAAGATATAAAAGATTGGAAGAAAAGAATTTGTTGATTAATGTGTGAAATGCAAAAGTGTTTACCTCTAGCTTTTTTTAATTCACAAGAACACTACCTCATACACCAAGTTGAGGAGATTGAATTGTGTGGACCTATACATGCTAGGTCAATGTGGATGGTTGAGAGACACTTGAAATTTTTGAAGGGTTTCATATGACAAAGAGCATGTCCAAAGGGTTCTATGGTTGAGGGATATATGGTATACCAGATGATGGTGTACGTTACTCAATATCTTCCTAATCTTGCAGCAAAGACCCATATAGATTGCATTTGGGATCTCAACTCAATTAAAAAATTTGAAGGGGAGTACTTGGTGGGCAATGATAGATTTAGGAAACTGAAAGGTAATAAATTATGAGATGTTATTGTAGTAAATTAATTCTTAATCTTCAAAATAAATTTGTTGTAAGTCATCTATTTACTTTTGTACAACTGCTAAAGAGTGGGATGCAATACATTTGTTTATTGCAAACAATCAAGATTGGATGATGGCATGGATTGAATGATGTCAACATGATGGTCATAGATTAACATGGGAATCTATGTCTTCATTGGTTATACAAGCTCATTGCAATGGAGATCCCAATATTACACAAAAGGAAATAGATTTAGCATATGGTTTAAGAGATCACCGGGTACTTATAAATTTGTTAATTAACCAATCGTATGTTTTTCAACTCTTGATGCAATAATTTATACATGTTTGAAATTATTGCAGGTGAAACACCACAAGGCTATGTTTTGCAATGGTTATAAATTTTGCATCAAAAAGTTGGATGAAACAAAGAGAACTTGTCATTCTGGGATAAGTGCAATGTTCCAAGTGACTAATATTTCATCTAGAAATGACTTACATCCTCGAGAGTCACAAAATTGATACTATGGTATTTTGGTAGATATACTTGACTACGACTTCAATTCCTTCAAATTAGTTCTCTTCGTTGTGAAATGGTACAGACTACGACTCGATAAAAATGATCCTGATAGAACTATTATTGAACATGACAATGGATTTCCAATGATTAATACAATGTTGTTTAAGCCAGTTGGAGAAGAGCCCTATGTTCTTCAAAGCCAATGTGAGCAGGTATTTTACTTAGAGGTTCCACATAAACAAGGTTGGTCATTTGTTGTTAGACATGATCCAAGAGGAAGACCGATAAAGTATAATGCGATTGAAGAAGATACTGAAGAAGATGAAGAAGTGGAAGATGATGTAGAACCAGATCACGATTGAGAGCTAGTCAAAGAAGAATATGAAGAAGAAGACGATGATGATGCTGCTATTGATGACAATGATGCTTCTACTAATGTTGCTACTGATAAGGATGATGCTGCTACTAATGATGAGGATGATGAGGATGATGATGATGCTGATGGTGATGCCGATGATGATGACAATAGTGGTGGTGATGATGTCGTCGACAATGATGATCTTGAGATGGGATGGATGAAGAAGAATATCAATGACATGAATGAAATGTACAATTATGCCAGATGTTTAGCATGTTCTAATGATTTTTTTATATGTACTACTCTTATTCACCTTGTTTTATATGTCCTACTTATATATCTTTGATCTTTTGTTAAGAGAAATTTTTCATTCTAAAAGAGTGTATTTAATCTCTATATGCTTAAACAACCTCACTAGTTAAGATTGTTCTCATTTGTAGTGGGCATGACAAGAATCAAATCACTTGAAAGACACTAGTATTTAGACATGCACAAATTAGTGATGTGATTAAGAAAATTACCTTTCTTTACAATTGCATGGTTGTCTTTGGTTTGTCATTTTGTTTTGAGTGTCTAGTGATTTAAACCAAAGACTTCGACTTAGCCAAAAAATGTGCAAGTCTACATTAGTAAAATTTTTTTTATTGTAATTATAATTAGTATGAATGAAATAAATAATGACAATGCAATATTTGTGATAATGCAATATTTGTGATAATAGTGTCGATGACTTCGGTCAATGTGCCTATGTCAATGTGGTTTTGGCCCATGCATGTTGAAGATGTCACGCACAACAAGTAATCCTGGGCGTCAATTTTGGGTTTGCCCAAATAGGAAAAAGGTCTGGATATGTAATTATATTTTATGTTTAAAAATAATGTGACAACTAATCATTTTATGAAGAACTAATGTACATTTGTTATAGTCAAGGAAATACTAGATGCCAATACTTTTGGTGGGTCGATCAAACCACATTTACATCTACCCCATCTACATCTATACCTGATGTAGGAAATGAGTGCAACTTGTGCAAGGCTCGAGAGGAAGCTAATGCTGCCAAGATTGCTTCAATGGTGAAAGCATAAATCATATTTTTGTGATGCCTTCTTTGTGTAGTTTGTGCACTACTTTGTTGGGACCATATGTGTAAATGTGGTTAACAAAGGGCTATTGTAGATACTGAATTTTTTTATAGAATTTCTAGTAGATACACATAAACAACATGCACATAAACATGACAAATGAGAACCATAAATGTAGATATCACAACAGCTGAAAAACATAAATGTAGGCATCATAATCATAATTTTTTGGAGACACAACATAATTGAATGGTATACCCAGATGTTGCAACACAACTATATATCACTCCTCTGGTTCCAAGTTTATACTGCAGTAAACAAAATCCATAGATACAAAATAAATTTAGAGAGTGAAGGAGAGAGAGAATGACCAAAGTGATACAGGTCCCTATATTATTTTGGTTGTTATCGCTCTCCTCCTACACTCTCTAAATTTATTATTTATCTTTGAGTTTTTTTTATGCAGTGTAGACATGGAATTGGAGGAGTAGTTGTGTTGCATCATCTAGGTATACCACTCAATTATGTTTGTTTCCAAAAAATTGTGACCATGATGCTTACATTTATGTTTCTCAACTGTTGTGTCCCAGGACCCCTTATGACCCTTTACGATCCCTAAGAATACATCTTAGAGATCTTAAAATGTTGTAAAGGGTCATAAGAGGCTACTAGGAGGGGTAAGATGAGCTTCCACCTTCACGTGGTTGGCCCTATTAAGTAGAGAATATTAAACTATTCTTGAAACAAAGAGAAGCTCAACAATTTAAGATCTCAATCCACGTACGACAAATATATATCGATCCATCTCAATGGATACCAAATCAACAGATCTCTGTCAAGAACCTAGTCATAAAGAAACACCATAGACCGCACCGTGAACCTGCACATCAAATTTGGACCAAAGAAGTCAAGAAGTTGCTTAAATCAGATCCAAATGTAATCAGGTCCACATATATCCCATGAACACATCAGGAAGAATGTATCTCTGATCACCGCACTAGCTTGTTTTGTTGGAGCAGTCATTGTCACAAGTCTTGATTTAGTAGGATCCATTCCAAATCCAAGTCTCTAGACTCGACTCAATAATCCACGAGCCACTACCGAATCTCCTACAAATTTATCTCCAAATTGTGTTGAAATAGTCACTGTCACAAGTCTTGATTCAGTAGGATCCATTCCAAATCCAAGTCTCTAGACTCGAATCAATAATCCATGAGCTGCTACTGAATCCACTACAAATTTATCTCTGAATGACCCATAACCAAATCATGAGTAGGAACCAGATCTACAAGAACATCATTTTGAATCGATACCAACTTGATCAAAAAATATATATATATTTTAAAAAAACTCATTGTTGTCATAACTATGACAGCTTTAAAATAGCGATGGTTTTCCATCGCAAACATCCGACATCCATCCGTCGCATTAACAACATCAGTATAAAAAAAAAAACCATAAGTGATGGATATCCATCATAAATGTCCAACACATGTCTATCGCATGTACAACATAGTTGTCATTACAAACCACAAATGACGGATATGCATTTTAAACTTTCGATGGATATCCATTGCATTAAAAGAATTTCTGTCGGTGAACATGTTACAAAAGACAACTATACATCGAAAGATTCTGACAGGTCACCATCATTTGTTATTTGTTGCAATGGGTAGGCATCCCAATTGCGACGGCCACAAATAGGTCCAATAGCAGGCTTGCTATGTTGGCACCCTCTTTTAGCGACGACCAAGGTTGTCGTAATTATGACACCTGACAGAACCATTAGTTTTTCGACTATGAAAATGTGACGCTGGGTGGTGTCACTTAATCGACAGTTTACTATCTAAATTCTGACATTCTATCATTGGAAAAAGGCCTCAAATGTACTAGTGATCATTTGTGGGTTGAGGTACTACAAGTTCATGATATTGTAGTTGTAGCATAGAACAAGATGCATTAAAAGGGAATAATGCATAGACCTAGGTCCAGGTTCCTTCTTTCTCAATGCCTCAAGCCCTTCATGCATTTTTTTAATGACATACCCTATGTAGCCATACCCCTCGATTACATGAAGACTCTATAAATCTAGCACCATCATTAAAATATCTGAGGAGATCCTCTCTGCACTACCATCAACCCCTAGCACTATGCACAATCCATATGCAATATATTTGACGTAGAATCAGAGGTCTTTGTAAAAATATGGGGCAGCCCTAGCCATTGCTACAATATAATTTCTATTGCCTTGTGGAACATGACTTTGAATTTCTTTAGATACTAGGACAAATTCCCTAGTATATCTGTTGGCCTGGGACTGCAAATAAATTTTCATGGCCATGGGGATGTGGATACCAAAAGCTTTCATGAAAGAGTTTCTATCTAAAGTGACCAGAGCTGAACCATCCTCCTTTCTTATTGTTTTAGATAGAGGGTCATATCTACTGGCCAATGCAATTAAAAAATCAACATCTAGGAAGACGTTAGGAACAATCAACCTAGCTAACCTTGAAGTCCAAGGGTTTGAAATAGGGATTAGGCTTTCAAAATTCTTGTAGAAATATCAAAATAGGTACATCCCAATTACATCATCTATCTTAGCATCTATACAGTAAGTAAGATCATCAGTGAAGCATTCGTCACTAACCTTCTTATTTTGAGAGGATCCCAATAGCAAGGCAAGAAATTCATCTGAGAAACTCTCCTTTGTTTTCTCTTTAGCCCCTTTTCTAGTAGAAGCTCTGATGGTTTTCAATTGACTCATTTTGGCTTGCAAATACAAATCCTTCTAAAATTTTTGAACTGACTCAACCTTCAATTGCTTTGGAAATCTCAAGAACTATCATAATTCTCTCACCCTTGCTCTTTAGAATGCTTTGGTAAATTGGAATGAATGGTGGTTAGCTATATATAACTTACAGAATTGATTTCTTTAGACTATTAATGACTTCAGCTCTATAATTTATGTCACTTCAGTCATTACTTGGCATGCTTAGAACTCAATTCACTAGCCGAGAGAAGAGATAGTGATTGGTACTCAAAATTTGATTTCCAACGACTCAGCAACTACACAACACCTCATAATCATGAAGAGACTTGGCTCTTTTTTAGTATTTTCAGAGATCTAGAGATTAAGAGAAATCCTTAGTCATAGAATGATTTTATTTCTCTTTGAGACCTGGCGACTAAAGAACAAATCACAATCACTAAAAGATTTAACACTGTGAATTTATCAAGCGATCAAGTGACCCTTTCTAAAATTTCAATTTTCCATTTGGAGACCTAGCGACTATAGTCTCTTTTTAGTCATTGCAAGATTTAACATTTATCAATTCTATTCTGAGACCTGGTGACAACTGTCATTCCTAAGTCTCAATATTCTTTTCTTTCATCAGGAGACTCAGTGACCATAGTGAGTCTCTTTATCGCTGCAACTTTTCACAAGCCTTCCTTTTATTTTGTGACCTCACAATAGCCACACGATCAAGATCTGATGGCAGTCACTGAGTCTCAACAGTCTTGAGATGACATCACCTTTATCTAGCAAGTAAGAGACAACCACTAGATCATGTCTTTGAAATAGAAAATCAATGGTAGTTGCGTGATCTCAGAAAATTTTCTCTAACTTTGACTTTCTTCAGAGATCAAGCGACCAAGCCAATCCAAAGACTTGGTGACTGTAAGGAAAATAACCTTGATATAATTCACCTGGAGACTCAGGGACTATAGTCTAATTCATAATCACTGAAAGATTTTTCATTTCTTTATCTTATCTTAGCAACCAATCACATATGAACTCATCACCAAATTTGACAATTGGATGCACTTATTTTTCATTTTCTCTGACCTCAATGAACATTTTAACTCTTTGATGACTTAGCGATCATGCAATTGACTACACCTCTCAATCGCTAAATACTATCTTTAACTTGGGTTAGAACCAGAGACCTGGTGACAAAGCAAAACTCATAGTCACTGAAACTTAAATACCACTCTATCATTTTACTCGAAGATCACCTGACTGAAGGTCTTAGAATCTGGAGACTGGGTGACTATAGTTTCTTTTAAAACATTTTAATAGTATGGTCGCTAAGTCTCATAAAGCTCATCGGGTCATTTAGAGACTACCCAACTAAAGCATTTCACCAAATCGCTTAAGGATAAGGAATATTATCGCAGCTCTAGGAGATTGTGTGACAAATGTTTTCAGGAAGTTGTGAGACATAAAGGAATATGCTAAAAGATTAAGGAGACCATGCGACTAGCCGACAGGAGTAAAACATACATGCTTAAAGGGTTCATTTAAGTGATTGGAAAAGTAACAACCAAATAGAACAAGGAAGAACAATTATAGGGTTTTTTGAGTTTTCAAAGGCAAATTTGACCTAGCACTTAGGGTTTCCTCAAAATTAATCATTTTTTGTAAGCTCTAGGATGAAAAAATGTAGGAGACCAATTCATGAAACATAGAGAAGAGCTCAAAAATCAAAATTTCAAAGGGACAACTTCAAAAATAGAGAAAACTACCAACATTGGCTCTATTTGAGGATGTTTAAATGTAAGTTTAAGTAAGAACCACAGATCTTTGGGAGAGCAGACCAAAACTGACTAACCTACAGCAAGGAAAAAATACACAACCGAAAGGGAAACACACCTGTACAAAACTTAAAAGAATCTACATGTGCATAATAGTAAAAACTCTTAATTTAAAAATGGTTTTAAGAATTTCTCATGCACTGGCAATTCAAAATTTTTTCCATCCATATCCTTCAATAAGTATGATTCCTTTCCAAAACTTTGATAAATTATGTAAGGGCCAAGCCACAATGATTCAAACTTCTTATGTTTTCCCTTATCCTCTGCTCTGACATTCCACTGAAGTACTAAATCATCTGGTTGGAATTTTGTATCAGTAGCTCTCTTATCAAACAGGTATTTCATTTTTTGTTGTAACTTAACATTATCTTTTTGACTATCCTTTCTAGTTTCATCGAACTCAACCAACTGCATAATCTTGTCTTGCATTGGCTCTCCAATGTCCAAATCTTCATCTAGGATAAACTTGTATACAGGGATTATTGATAGGCAATCTTGACTATAACCCATAAACTAGCTCAAATGGGGACTTCCCTATAGCTTTCTTTATTGTAATTCTATCAGCCCACAGAGCAAGTTTCAGTTTTGAATGCCAAGCTCTCTTATTCTTTTCCAATGTCTTCTTCAATATTTTCAAGATACTCTTATTATTGGATTCAACTTGTCCATTTTCTTGGGGGTGATAAGGTGATGAATAAGATGTCATAATTCCATTTTCTTTTCAAAAATCCTTAAATTCATCTAACCTAAAACACATTGCATTATCAGTGATCAATTTAACAGGGACACCAAATCTAGTTAAAATATTATCTAGTAGAAAATCAATCACTATTCTTCTTGTTTCTCTTTTGGTGGGGATAGCTTCTATCCATTTTGTAAAATAATCAGTTGCAACAAGTATCCAACTGTGTCCACCACTAGATTTCTTAGCAAATTCTCCTATAAAGTCCATTCCCCACATGGCAAATGGTGCTTCTGCAACTATTGGATTCAACAGAAATGCTCCTGAATACTTTAAATTTGAAGAAATTTTTTGACAAGCTTCACATCTCTTAACAAATTGAAAATAATCTTTAAACAATGTAGGCCAAAAATAACCAGCTCTTAGAATCTTATGGGCAGTAGTCTTTGCAGAATAATGACCTCCACAAACACCAACATGCATTTCATTCAAGACTCTTTCTGCTTGATATTTTTCAAGACAGAACAACAATAATCCATCTCTATTTTTCTAGTACAAATCCCCTTGTATCAATATGTATTTCTGAGCTTGCAATCTCAAAGCTCTTTTCTGATTATCAGTCATAAGTTTTGGGCATCTAGCATTTTTGATGTAGTAGACAATATCAGCATAATATGGTTGTCTCTCAATGCTTATTATTGTCAAATCTAGTATCCCCTCATTGTTGATTTGCACTAGGTCCATGTTTTCTTTAGTCATTAATTTAGCCAGACCTAGTCCTCTTACTAATTTGGTAATATGAATTTCCAAATTGAACTCTTGGATCCTATTGATCCATTTACATCTTTTACCAATAACCTCTGACTATGTGAGAACATCTTTTACCGCTACATGTGGAACATATGAAATAACCTTAGCACATACTAGACAAGGCCTGAATGATTTTACAACTTTTACTAATGCATAAGCCTGCTTCTCCATCATTTCATAATTCAATTCAGCAACTTGCAAAGATTTATTGAAAAATGCAATTGGATGCTCAAAATTTTCCTCATCCTTTTGTAATAATACAACATCAATAGTATGGAATGATGCAAAAGAAAATAATGAGAAAGTCTTGTTGTAGTTAGGACATTTCAACAATGGTCCCTCTTGAACAACCTTTTTAATCTTATCAAAAGCATGCTATGCTTCAATAGTCCATTGAAACTTTACTTCCTTCTTGAGCAACTTAACTATTAGTTTCACAATCTCAAAAAAGTTGGCAATAAATCTTCTAGCAAAATTAATTTTCCCTAAAAAGGACTATACACCCTTGATATTTTTTGGAGCAGTGACCCTCTGGATGGCCTCTACCCTTTCTGGATCAATTCTTACTCCCTCCTTTGATATTATGTGTCCTAACAATTTACCTTGTTTAACTGCAAAGTTACACTTTTTTGGGTCAAGGACACACCATACTCTAGAGCCTTGTTAAAAAAAAATTCAAGATGAGAACAATGATCTTCATCTTTCTTTGAATAGGCAGTCATGTCATCTTGGTAAAAAACCATAAATAAATCTATATATTCTTTAAATGCAACATCCATGGCTCTTTGGAATGTTGCTCTAGCATTTCTAAGACCAAAGGGCATTCTGACATATACATAAGTTCCCCAAGGAGTGGTGAACATAGTCTTTAATTGTTTAGATTCTTTTACTAGCACCTGGTTGTAACCTAAGAAACCATCCATCATAGATAGTAATTCATAGCTAGTAACTTTATGTAGCATTGCCTCCATATTAGGCAAGGAATAATTACCTTTTAAAGATGCAACATTCAAATTTCTAAAATCCACACATAACCTAATATCACCATTTTTCTTTCTGACTAGGACTAGGTTAGATACCCAAGTTGAGTGCCTTATGGGCTGGATTATTCCTGCATCATTCAACTTAACCAGTTCTTTCTACATTTTGGGAGCCAATAATGGATTAATAGGTCTCTATTTTTGTCTGAATGGATTAACATCTTGCTTTAATGGGATCTCATGTTGGAAAAGGTCCTCTCTATAGGATTTCAGATCATCATAAGACCAAGCAAATACATGCTTGTGTTTTCTCAATAATTTTATTAGATTATATCTTATTTGAGGATCTAACCTTTTTCCAATATAAATCATTTGAGGTGTATTATGTGATCCCAAATTTACTTCTTCTAAATCTTCAATCTTAGCATTACTAGTTTTTATCATGTGATCATTCTGACTACTATATAATGCTTTCAGTTCAGTTAAACCTTTGGGAATATGATTTGTACTTAATTGAATTATTTCATTTCCCAAGACCATATCTTTACCATCAACTACCTCAACCAAAGTATTACATCTATAAGATGATCTTCATAATTGTCAAGGCATTGAATAAATTTCAAAATGTCAGAGTTATCTTAAAAAACCTGCCAGTTGTAAATGTTGTCCAAAACAACTGACCTACTTTTGAATTCTACAATTGATACAGTTGACTTCTACTTTTGACCATTCCTTCTGTCAATTTTGGTTCTGAAGGCCGACTTAGTTCGGTAGCCTCTTGTATAAGTATAGTTATTTGGTTAGAGTTTAGGGAGTCAGTTTTTGGAGAGAAGATAGAAGATAGTAGAATCAAGATTGTTGGTAGATCCTCACATCTTTAAGGATTTCTGTATTTCATTGCAATATCTGGCCCTAACCAGGAAGGCCTTACAGCCCAACATGTATGAATCAATTTGAATGAAAGATAATAATATCAATGATCCTGCTTTCTCTCTCTCACTATGTTGTTACTTCTGTGAGTTGTTGAGCAGGGCTAGATCTATAGGGTGTGCCATCATTTGACCCCTATTAGCACAAGTAAAAATTCCATGGTTGAATCATATTTTCTAGGCCTCTACAGTTAGTTTTCCATTTTCCTGCTAAAACCCTAGGCAAAAATTCAAATTCTAGCCATTTGCAGGAAAAACCCTAAGTGTGCCCTATGCTTTGTTCTCATTGCGTGTTACTTTTTGGGTCACTTAAAAATTGATAAATGCATGTGCGTTAAATTTTATTACCCTGGCGGCCTTTATTTTCCTAAGTTTCAATGTACCCAACTTTATTTTTTCCTAAGTTCGGTGGTAGTGATTTTTCATCAGGCCCTTTAATATTTCCTAAAGTTTCTAGCCTTTATCCTTTCCTGGGCCCAACTCTGACAACATCTTCATCTAACGATAGGTGTAAGATCTCATGAAGTGTGTCAGAGGCTTCTGAAGTTGTGCTAGCCATTGATTCTCTTTCACGACAAAAGGATTTATAATGTAATGGGTCCACATGCTAGGTGTGCTTAGTCAACACTTTCTCATTGGTCCATGTATTAGTGACTCAGAGTATTGTTAGTGGGGCCAATGATTTTAGAGGTTCAATGGTTCTGACAGTGGCAAAGCATCGATGGCCAGCATGTGATCTTAAGGGTTTTTTTTGACTCATGAGGCTTTAAGATCGGCCGTTGATTCTTTTTCTATGTCAGAGGTTTGTTAGAACAAGGGTGAGATTCTTCATCGATGGTTGTCATAAGATCTGATGGAATATGTCAGAGGTTTGAGATCTTTTGACAACCATTGATCCCTTTTAAGGCGGGCCCAATTTTTGGTCTAAGGTTTTGGCAGAGCGGTTAAATCTTTGGTGGCACTGATGAAGTTTTTTAATGTTTGCGCATTCTCAAAATAAAATGGAAAATTTCTAAATCTTCTCACGAATGGGTGAATAGTCTATTCATTGAATCTCAGATTTATTTAGCGGTGTTCTAAGTTTCTCAGCGAGTAAGTGGATGGCTTCAGTAGCCAGTCTGCTGAATAACTAAAGGGTCAAAAAGTTAAGGGTTAGCTGAGTAGTGGGACCGCATGGTGATTCATCACCGAGGTGTCATATTATGATTGGCTGAGTTGGAAAGGAATGTGGACATGTTAGTGGTCCCGAGAGATTCAAAGAGATGCCAGTGTGGAAGATTGAACAGTCAGCATGTGATCTCATGAAATCTATCAGGGCTATGAGATTATACACCAACCATTCAATCTTGAGCTTATGAAAAGTGGGTCCAATATGCCGATTCATCACTGACGTGCTCCATTTTCATTGGTTGAGAGTTTTTGATGATGTGGAAAGCAATTTTTTAAAGAGTTTTGTTGACTGTTGTGAGATTCTATGACCTGCCCGATTTGCCGGGAATAAGATGCATCGATGGTCACATTTTAAAGTTGAGCTGGTTACCATTTTTATTCAAATTCAAATATCCTGTAGGGTTTTGCTAGGGTTTTTGAACCAGTGAGTCATGTAAATGAAGTGGTGGTTGAGAATTTATTGTTTTAGGATAGATTGCAGTTGGGAAAGGATATAGAAGTCATAAGTTATTGCTAGAATCTGATTTTGTTTCCTATGATGCCGAGCCAGTTGAATATCAGGGTTGATTTCTTGCAGAGGGGCATTCATTGCAGTTTGATAGTTAGATAATAAAATCAGATTTGTGAGAAAGAGAAAAGGATAGCATTGAAGACATAAAGCACGTCGACTCAATTGTAGATATCTCATTTGTTTCACTGGGGTATTAATTGTAAACCTTTTGGGGTTGTTGTAAAGTTTTTTTAGGGTTAATTTTTGTAACCCTAGAATGATCGGTTGCTTGTTGCATCTCTTAGTATAAAGAGATTTTTCATGATCATTCTAAGGGATTGGAAGTTCAAGTGTTAAAAAGATAGAAATTTTTGAAACCCTAGCTTTTCAATCAAGGATTGTAATTTTTGATATCATTTTATCAAACAATAGAGAAGAAATAGAGGTTATCTTCATTTTGTAAGCTTGCTATTATGGATACTGTATGCATATGGTGAAAGGTTATACTTAATACAAACCTTAGATCTTTGCTCTCCTTTTCTCTATTCTTTGAATCTTTAAATCTTTGCATAAGGTTTATATGAATGTATTGGTGCTTTGAGTTCCAACCTATGGTTAGATTAAATATTTCTCAAAGTGGGATATGTGTTCTTAGAGTTTATTTGAAGGATTCTCATAAGTAGGAAAGATTTGAAGCCCTTTGTGTTTATGTCTAAAGACTAATTTGAGACACCATTTGTATCCATTCTTTTCCTTGATATCTTGCCCAATAGATAAGGCACTGGCCTATATTATCCTATCTTTGTGTTGAGAAGAGTGATTCAAATCTTATAATCCCAAATCATTCAAATCACTACCAGTCTTTACTTTTATTTACATTTATGTATTGTCTTACCCAGTGATGGAGAGTCAATGAAAAATAGGTTCTTATTTAGTACTTTCTCACTGTATCCATCTATTGAAAGATCCAATAAAGAACTAAGGGGCAGAGTTAGAACTATCAGTCAAAGTTAATACTGTTGGATCAGGTGCACCCGCCTTGGTTTTGCAGAGCCAGAAGTAGAAGAGGGTAGTCTTATCCCTATAGTTGGTCCAGTTGCTTATAGATTGCCCATATTTGGAGCTAACCATTCCTTAACATCCATCATAAGCATATTGGTATCTCATGGAGTGTAAAATCCTATCCAGGAACCAACAAATTGGTGACTCTGCTGGGGAAGAATAACAATAAAGAACTCAATTGTTAGAATCTATGGTTATTGCTACATCATAGATTATCAGTATTATATAACTCAGATAGATTTGACCCATCCAAGTGACCAAAAAAATGGGGACTCTACTGGGGATAGATAAACAAGTCTTGTTAAAGAAATCAAAATTTCTAGTGTTTTCATTGATAAATTAAGTTTCAGATTGATTCAGCCCTTCTAGGTAACCATCAAATCAATGATTCTACTAGGGAATAGAGAAATACTATCAAGAGAAAATAGTGTAGGTTTCAAGTTGAGCTTGACTCCTGACCTACCTATTTCAATCATTTGATATCTCTGGTGTTACAAATCAGCATAGATAATGCGAGTACAAGTTGAGTTTAGACTCCTGGCCAGCTTATCATTTATCCAGTGGACTTCATTGAAGAGTATAAGAGTCAGTTTCATAAAGTTTCAAATCATCTCACCAAGTTGTGAGTGGCAACTCTGAGCATCTCTATAACCATTACTTTATAATATATAGTTGAGTTTCAAAATCACAAGGTCTTGGAGGAAGGAACACCCAGAAGAAAGCTTGCAGGGTGGGCTTCCTGCCACATCAAGAAGAACTCAGGTTAGGAAAGAAAAAAGTGTTGATGATATGTCTCCAACTTGGAAACAAAGAGGAAACTCAAGACAACAAAATTTTTCTCCTCCTAGTTAGCAAGGAAATGCCTCGGACTATGAGGAGGCAGTTGATTCGGGCCTGAACCAATATGAAGACTATTCTTCCCCCACAAAAAGAGAGGGTGAAAGACCATCCCAAAATAGAAGCATTTTAGGAAAATTTAGTAGGTCTAGAAGCAAAAGCAGGGGTTAACAAGATTTTTTTCCCCCTTTAAACCTTGATTCATCAAAGCCCCAAGGCCTCCATGAATCTCAAGATCAACAAGAAGAGCTTCAAACACAAGAGGCTGAATCTGAAACAACTTTGCCTGATTCTAAGGAAATATTTGAGGAAGTGTATGAATTGGAAAGAAGAATTCAAGAACAAGCAGCTATTAGGAAAAGGAGAGAAAATGAGAAGGAAGAAAGGGTCAGAAATGCCATGATAA
Source organism: Chamaecyparis obtusa (assembly GCA_027943335.1). Classification (NCBI taxonomy): domain Eukaryota; kingdom Viridiplantae; phylum Streptophyta; class Pinopsida; order Cupressales; family Cupressaceae; genus Chamaecyparis; species Chamaecyparis obtusa. Next base: position 330,670 of record BSBK01001424.1, on the reverse strand, counting down.
GAGCTGATCAATTAAGAAGGCAGTTGTTAGATTTAGAGGCTATAAATCATGTTGCCATTCCTAAAAAGACAAAAGAACTACCTATTGTCCATGAGACATTTGAAACAAGAGTTCCTAAAGATAAAAGGAAACAAAAAGGAAAAGGAATTTCAATTAAAGAACCTGTAGGCCCTAAACTCCCTAAAGACTAGGCCTTAAGATTGGAAGCCAACCTTGAAAAGGCCAAAAGGGAATAGGAATTGCTAGCTAAGGAACTTGAAAAAGAAGAATTAGAAGCTGCATCATTAGAAATGAAAAAGAAAATTGATTTTCTTAAAAGGTCTACAGGACCTACAAATTTTACTAATTCCAACATGACACAAGGAGTAGATGCTATAAATATAGCAAATCAGACAGGTGGTTTTCCCCCAACAGGAGGTTTCAATGGTTCTACCACCACCAATAATGATGCATCTACATCCTAGGGTGTTGTTGTTTTTAATACAAGGATTATACATGAAAGATGTAAACAATTAGTTTTTACTAGTATCCCTGGTTATCCTAACCCCATCCCTGAAGAAATCAGAAAGAAGCTTCCTAAATTCATAGGAAGCAATGTTGTAACTGGTGAAGAACATTTAAAGAAATTTATTGATCTCATTGATGATTATAATATTGTGCCTGATGATGTTATCATGAAGCTATTTGTGCACTCCTTAATAGAGGGCTCAAGGGATTGGTTTAGAGCCTTACCACATGGTAGCATAGGTTCATGGAATTAGCTTAGGCATTGTTTTAAGGAACAATACAGTGACAAATATCATGAAGGTTTTATGCTGAATGAGTTCAATAACATAAAAAAGAATTTCAATGAAGATTTTATTGAATTTAATGTTAGATTTCAAAAGGCCATGCATAAATTGTTGCAGGTTATCAGATTGGATGACAGGGTATGCCTTGTCATATATTGATGTAGTGCAAGGCAGGAGAATCCCCGATGGAGATGTCCTAGCCCCCAGAAAATAACCACACAATAGAATATAATAACAATACAAAGATATAGATCCACACAATGCCAATACTCATAATAGTATCATCATATTTTCATCCAACATGCCCTGTTGTAAGGCCTTCCGGGTTACGGCCAAATACAATGCAATTTCAATAGAAACTCCAAAAGATCTCACAAGATCCAAACTAAAACCCTAGCTAGCCTAGATCCACACACTGGTAGGAACCCCCAAGGAAGATCTAAACTTGTGCTCGCAAGCCCACCAAGCAATCTCCTTGTTTCCCAAGCCACAGCTACTAGCTCTCCTCAAAATTTGCTCCTCTACCTCTTCCTCTTCTCCAAGATGGATGAATGATCCCTAAAGACTTCGCCCACAACCTCTACTTATACCAATCTAAGCCACAGGTCCACCCTGAACATAAATTAAATACAAATACCGAAATTAAATGCCACAAGTCGGCCAACAACAACAATTAAATGTCCAAAATAGATGTCTTAGTAAAATCGTGATATCTCCTAGCTCCAGATGAATTAGAACTCGTGCTTAGAATTGTAGGAAGAAATATAGGCCCTCTTCAATCCCTCAAATTTTCAGCCTCTAACTCTTTGTATAAAATTACTTATATGGCCTGAAATAGGCACAAAATTCCTAAGCAAGGCCGAGCTCCCCTAGGCCATGCTGAGCAACCAAGACCATGCCAAGTTCCATTAAATACATCAAAACTAATTACCAAAGACCCAAGTAGGTTATCCAACTCTACCAAACCCCTCACATATGAAAATAAGTCCACACAACTCCATCAAATCTCCCAAACATGTAGGATAGCCAACTACCCTAGGATGCTCCTGCATCAGACTCCCTAGGTGCGAAAAGAAGTATGCCTCATACTTTGATGCCAGATGAAATATCTGCAACCATCTTCATCTTCACCAAAGGCTTCCACTTGAATAGGGACAATATAACCAACATGAAAATCACCCAAATCCGCATCCATCTGTCAACCACTAGAATCTCAACCATCCAATCAACATGCTCACTCCCAGGAACAAACTGAACATAGTGCCTCACCAACATTCTTTGTAGTTGATCACTACCAACAACAACAATATCCTTGAACATGAAATCCATGTCACCAACATGTAAGCTCAAATCCACAATAGGAGCAACATGTAAATCCTCAACCATGTCAACCACCAATAGGTCCACATCAGGAACATACAGATCTGTAGTATCATGTAGATCCTCAACCACATCAACAACTAGTGAATCCACACTAGAAACATCCATATCACCAACATATGTATCATCACCCTTAGCAACCTGATTATCCATGACCAAGTGCTCCACAATTTCCATGTCAGACTCAACCAACTAATCATGAAAACCAACCTCAATCACAACATCAACAAGGGTAGGAAGCTCCATAGAAACATCCACAAGTTTCTCTGCAGGTTCTATATCAGCCTCCACACATTGATCAACAAAACCAACTTCCATATCAACCTTGCTATGCCCTCTTCTCTCTCGAACAAGTCTTCTAACCGGCTAGACAACTTGCTTCCTGATCGGTAGACTCCAGCTCCATGATTTCAAGATCTCTCAAACTCTCTTATGAAATTTATCCAGAGATGGATCACTCTCAACCATCCCTTCCGTAACTTGATTAGTCAATCTAGCTTCCAACTGAGCACAAGTCTTTGAAATATTCTTCTCCACCACATCATGGATTTTTGCAATCATCTCAGGGTCCAATCTTCTTAGAGCCATCTTCTAAAACCCCTTGCAATGAATCACCAACTAGATCCAACCTTCAACCAGGTCCTAGTGCAAACTGCCTCACATTCGGCACTCTATCCACACACTCAGGAACAACCTTCACTCTGAAAAACTCCACCCAAGGTCCTGGTGTAAACTGCCTCACATTTGGTACTCTATCCACACACTCAAGAACAACTATGTTATGATAAACTCCACCCAAGGTCTTGGTGCAAACTGGCTCACATCCAACACTCTGTCCACACTCTCAGGAACAACTGTGTTATGATAAACTCTACCCAAGGTCCTGGTGCAAACTGCCTCCCATTCGGCACTCTGTCCACACACTCAGGAACAACCTTCACTCTGATACCACTTGATGCAGTGCAAGGTAGCAGAATCCCTGATGGAGATGTCCTAGCCCCTAGCAAATAACCACACAATAGAATATAATAACAATACAAAGATATAGATCCACACAATGCCAATACTCATAATAGTATCATCATATTTTCATCCAACATGCCTGGTTGTAAGGCCTTCCAGGTTACGGCCAAATACAATGCAATTTCAATAGAAACTCCAAAAGATCTCACAAGATCCAAACCAAAACCCTAGCTAGCCTAGATCCACACACTGGTAGGAACCACCAAGGAAGATCTAAACTTGTGCTCGCCAGCCCACCAAGCAATCTCCTTGTTTCCCAAGCCGCAGCTACTAGCTCTCCTCAAAATTCACTCCTCTACCTCTTCCTCTTCTCCAAGATGGATGAATGATCCCTAAAGAATTCCCCCACAACCTCTACTTATACCAATCTAAGCCACAGGTCAGCCTTGAACATAAATTAAATACAAATACCAAAATTAAATGCCACAAGTCAAACAACAACAACAATTAAATGTCCAAAATAGATGTCTTAGTAAAATCATGATATCTCCTAGCTCCGGATGAATTAGAACTCATACTTAGAACCGTAGGAAGAAATATAGGCCCTCTTCAATCCCTCAAATTTTCAGCCTCTAACTCTTTGTATAAAATTACTTATATGGCCTGAAATAGGCACAAAATTCCTAAGCAAGGCCGAGCTCCCCTAGGCCATGCTGAGCAACCAAGACCATGCCAAGTTCCATTAAATACATCAAAACTAATTACCCAAGACCCAAGTAGGTTATCCAACTCTACCAAACCCCTCACATATGAAAATAAGTCCACACGACTTCATCAAATCTCCCAAACATGCAGGATAGCCAACTACCCTAGGATGCTCCTGCATCACATATTTAAATGCTTTTGATTCTAAGATGGGCTACCTATTGAGAGATAAGAATCCAAGGAGCTTGGTTGAAGCTTACAAGCTAGTTGTGAACATAGAGAGCAATCAGAGAATCTCAAGAAAGTTAGGAAGGAGAGAAGATGACAGATCACCATTGTTAAATAGAAAGGATCTAGGAAAGCCTCAAGGTGTGAAACCTAAAGATGATGAAAGCCTAAAACAAATTCTGAAAGCAATCAGGGATCTAAAGCCTAGTGAAAACAGAGGTAATAAAGCTATAGGAGGGGACAAGCCCCCCTTTAATAATTTGAACAAATTACCAAGAATGCAGAACTACCCTTACAATACTCAATGGAAAGATGGGAGGCCTTTTATTCCTGAGAAAAGAGATAGACCAAATGATAGGACCCCTGATCCATTGCAAAGAAATTAAATGAATGTGGTGGAGGAAGTCCCATGGTGTGTTGCTTGTTAGTCACCACATGATCCTGACTATTGTGCCATCTCCCAAAGTGTCTCTCCTCAAGAGGAGTAGGAATGCAATGAGGAATAGCCTTATGATGACCAGGGATTTGGGATGTTCTCTTCTCATGTTTTGAGTGAGGTAGACTCTGCTGAAGAGGATGAAAATCAGGATGTTTCGCATTCCCAAACTAGAAATGAATCCTATCATCAACAAGTTTTTTCAGATGATGAAGATAGTGAACCTGATAATATCCAGTGTAATGTTCAAAAGAATGAACAAAAAACTACTTTGAGAAGACCTTCTAATGAGGAAATTGCTTTGATAACAACCAATTTGGTTACTCAGGCAAAGGCAAATTATAACTTAAGGAATAGAGTTGTTGGTGATTCAAATCCTAAGCCAGCTGGTATTTTTATCAAGAAAATAGATAAGAATGTAAAAACTTCACAAGAAAAGACCAAGGATGCTAGTCTTGTTGATAAAGTCAAGGTAAAGAAAGTTTCTAAGCCTAATATTGTTTACAAGGTGAAAACTAAGCCTATTGCTGAGGTTGTACCAGTTTTGCAAAAGAAAAACAAGGCCCAAATTGACAAACCTGCAGATACATCCACCCATGAAGCTGATAAAGAGATCACAGATTCAAAACTAGATGTACCTGATTTAAAGTATGTTCCAGTTGACATGAGTAAATTGTTGTCTCAAATCACTCTCAAAGTTCCATTATTAGAGATGATGAGAAAAGAAGAGCATAATGAAAATGCCTTGAAATGGGTAAAAAGTGTAGTACATACTGATTCTCAAAGAACAAAAAAATTGAGAAACAAGTAGCAATTGTGGATGAAGAAGATGAAAATTGTAGTGAGGAGATTGTTTCTAAAATCCCTCAAATTTATTTGGACACAAATGTTGTTAGTACTGCAATAGGATCGGTTGATCCTTTTTCCTTGACTTTGCAAATAAATGGAAGGTTGCTAAAGAATTACATGATTGATTCTGGAGCATCAAATACTATTATGCCTACTGAGGTTATGAAGTCATTAGGATTAAAAGTGGATACACCTCATGGTAGGTGTCAAGCTATGGATTCAAGAGAAGTACCAGTTGTTGGTACTATTAAGGATTTGCCTTACAGATTGGCTGCATACCCCAACAAACAATTAACCATGAGTGTTTTGGTAGTTGATATTCCTCCCTAGTATGGAATGTTACTGTCAAGAAAATGGAGTGCCTCTATGGGAGGCAGCATACAGTGTGACTTATCATTTTCCACTTTTAATTTTGAAGGACAAAATATCAAAGTCACTAGGGAGTCTAGAACTCCACACATGATTGAGGAAGAAGAACAAGACAACATGAATTGTTTCCTTGATATTGATATTAATGCCTTTGAGGTCCAAGATGAGGAAGCAGAGGAAGGTGTTGAACCTCCTCACAAATCAAAAAGCCAAGAAGGATGGATTGACCTTGATAATCTCTGGAATATGTATTTTGATGGAGCAAATAGAAAAGAAGGATCTGGAGTTGGAATATTGCTCATATCTCCAAATGGTAAAACTTTCAAGTTCTCATTTACTTTATTATTTTCTTTCACAAATAATGTTGTAGAGTATGAGGCTCTATTAATTGGTCTAAGATTAGCATCAAGGCATGGCATAAAGTGTTTGAAATTTATAGGTGATTCTGAGTTATTCATATCCCAAATTAGATTAAAGTATGCCTCAAAGAATCAAAAGTTGAAACAATATAGGAATGTTGTATGGGATGAGATTGAAAGCTTTAGTGATTTTAATATTTGTTGGATGGAAAGAAGTTAGAATAGGATGGTAGATTTTTTGGCTAATATAGCCCTTAGACCAGAAGATGCTACATTTGTAGATGTTTCCAATATAGAGATACAAGCCAGACCTTCCATCCCTGACAATCTAGATAATTGGCAAGTTTTTCCTGATGACAAAGATATATTAAGGTTTCTCCATTATGAATCTCATTTTGGTGATAAAGAAATGGATTTTAGTGCTTATGTTAATACAGTGAATGGCAAAGATGTCATCTTTGGGAAGGAGGTTTTGCAATTAAAATCAAACAAGGTTCCTAAAGGACTAGTTGCTCTTGAAAGGGAATTTGACAACAAAGACAAGGCCTTCTCAGCTAGTATTGATAAAATCAATGAGCTTGAAGAGATAAAATTAGGCACAAGGATAGCTCCCAAGAAAGTTTATATAGGCAGGTCTCTCTCCCCAAGAATTAGAAAAAATTTGATTGACTTTCTTAGAAAATTTAGGCATGTTTTTGCCTGGTCTTATGAAGACCTTAAAGCTTATAGGGAAGACCTTTTCCAACATGAGGTTCCACTCAAAGAAGGCACAAAGCCTTTCAGACAAAAGTTGAGACCCGTTAACCCTACCTTGGCACCCAAAATGTAGAGTGAGCTCAAGAAGATGATGGATGCTGGAATAATCAAGCCCATTAGGCATTCCACTTGGGTTTCAAATTTAGTGCCTGTCAAAAAAAAGAATGGTGATATCAGATTATGTGTAGATTTTAGGAATCTTAACATAAATTCTTTAAAAGATAACTATGGATTACCTAATATGTAGAACATGTTGCAAAAGGTCATTGGATCAGAATTGATGTCCATGATGGATGGTTTTTCTGGTTACAATAAAGTGATGGTCAAAGATACAAAATAGTTTAAAATTGCATTTACAACTCCATGGGGAACATATGTTTATGTAAGAATGCCATTTGGGTTGACTAATGTAGGTGCAACTTTTCAGAGGGCTATGGATGTAGCCTTTGCAGATTTCATTGATAGATTTATAGTGGTATATCAAGATGACTTGACAAGCTTTTTAGCAAAAGAAGAACAACATTGCCAACATCTTGAGAAATTTTTTATCAGAGCATTGGAATATGGGGTTTCATTGAACCCAAAAAAGTGTGCCTTTGGTGTGACAGAAGGAAAACTTTTGGGGCACATTGTTTCAAAGGATGGTGTAAGGATAGATCCTGAAAGAGTGAAAGCTATTGACAAATTATCCTTACCAAAGAACATCAAGGTTAGGACAGATCAACTTTTTAAGAAGGTTTATTACAAACTTTGCAGAAATCAGTATTCCCATCTCAAGGATGTTGAAGAAAGGAGCAAAAATGGAATGGAATACTGAAGTAGTCCAAGCCTTCAATGACATTAAGAGGTCCATTAAGCATGCCCCGATCTTGAAGACACCAAATTATAGCAAGCCAATGCAAATTTTCTCTTTTGCATCTGCTCATACTATTGTTGTAGTACTTTTACAAAAGAATGCTGAAGGTTTTGAACAACCTATTTCCTTTTTCAGCAAGACTTTACAAGAAATAGAATTAAATTATGATATCATTGAGAAACAAGCTTATGCCTTGGTCAAGGCCATTAAAACATTTAGATGTTATTTGGTGGGAGCCACAATGATTGCCTATGTTCCAAGTGCTGTAGTTAAGGACATTTTGGTCCAACAAGAGGTCTCAAGAAGAAGATGTAGATGGATTAATAGAATTCAAGAATTTAACATTGATATCCACATTACAAAGTTGGTTAGAGGTTTAGGCCTAGCTAAACTGATGGCCCAAAGTAATCTAAATGCAAACCAGATAAATGCTTTAGAAGAGGATCAAAGACCGTACATGTGTAACATGGATTGTTGTGAATGGTATAAAGATATTTTCAAATATCTACAAAAGATGGTCTTACCCCCTGAATTGGATGAAAATAAGAGAAGAAATATTAAACTCCACTCTTTGAGATATGCAATTATAAATGGTGAGCTTTGGTGGAGGAGTAATGAAGGTGTTTTGCTCAGGTGTGTAGACTATGATAAAGCCCAGCTCTTGATGCATGAAATGCATAGTGGAATTTGTGGAGGACACTACATGGCAAAGACTACAACCCACAAGATCATCAGGGTAGGTTTTTGGTGGCCTTCACTTTTCAAGGATACCCATCAGTTTGTTAAGAAGTGTGATCCTTGCCAAAGGTTTGTAGGAAAACTAGAATTTAGTGGGAATGTGCCCCTCAAACTTGTTTCTATTCAAGCCCCTTTCCAGAAGTGGGGTATGGATTTCATTGGTGAAATCACTAATAAATCTAGTGGTGGGCATTCTTATATCTCAGTGGCAATTGATTATTTCACTAAGTGGGTTGAGGCAATCCCTACAAGAAGAGCAACTAGCAAAGTAGTAACAGATTTTGTGATGTAGAATATTTTGACAAGGTTTGGTTGCCTAGAAACCATGGTGGTTGATAATGCATTATGTTTTAGGTCAGAAGAGTTTGTTGAATTTTTCAGACATAATGGTATTAAAATTTCATATTCTTCTGCTTATCATCCACAAGGCAATGGCTAGGCAGAATCCAGCAATAAAAGTTTAATCAAGATTTTGAAAAGAGTCCTGGACAAAAATAAGAAGGCCTGGGATTCCAAGTTATTACAAGCCCTGTGGGTTGATAGGGTTACAATAAAGAAGGCAATAGGGTGTGCCCCTTTTGACTTAGTGTATGGAATAAATGCAAGATTACCCCAAAACAATTTGTTGCAGATGTATCATTTCATTCAAAAATATGATGAAGATGTTGAAGAAGATATGACAGTTAGAATGAATGACCTGATTCAACTCAATGACGTAAGAAATGATGCACACATAAAAAATGAGAATTTGTAGGCCCAGTGCAAAGTCCTATATGATAGAAGGACTATTTAGAGAAATTTTGTAGAGGGAGACATGGTATTAATGTGGAATGTAAGAATGCAAGACAAAGGAAAACATGGGAAATTTGATCCCATATGGTTAGGCCCATATATTATTGAAGAAAAATGGGGAGCAGGCTCTTAAATTCTAAATAATTTGATAGGAGAACTCTTGGAGTTGCCTATTCATAGCCAATTTTTGAAGTTCTACTTCTCCTAAACATTTTTGACTCTCTATACAGTTGTGTTTTAAAGTTTTTGTGTACAGTTTCCTATTTTTGGTTCAAAGTTTTGGTTATGGTCTATTGTACCAGGAGATTCTAGCTTCTCATTATATCTACAGGAGATACATGTCCCTGAGCATGAGCAACTATTAGCACAAGTAAAAATTCCATGGTTGAATCATATTTTCTAGGCCTCTGCAGTTAGTTTTCCATTTTCCTACCAAAACCCTAGGCAAAAATTCAAATTCTAGCCATTTGTAGGAAAAACCCTAAGTGTGCCCTATGCTTTGTTCTCATTGCATGTTACTTTTTGGGTCACTTAAAAACTGATAAATGCAGGTGCGTTAAATTTTATTACCCTGGCGGCCTTTATTTTCCTAATTTTCCATGCACCCAGCTTTATTTTTTCCTAAGTTCGATGGCAGTGATTTTTCCTAAGTCAGGCCCTTTAATATTTCCTAAAGTTTCTAGCCTTTATCCTTTCCTGGGCTTGGCTCTGAAAACATCTGTATCTAATGATAGGCATAAGATCTCATGAAGTGTGTCAGAGGCTTCCAAAGTTGTGCTAGCCATTGATTCTCTTTCACGGCAAAAGGCTTTATAATGTAATGGGTCCACTTGCTAGGTGTGCTTAGTCAACACTTTCTCATTGGTCCATGTATTAGTGACTCAGAGTATTGTTAGTGGGACCAATGATTTCAGAGGTTCAGTGGTTTTGATAGTGGTAGAGCATCAACGGCTAGCGTGTGATCTTAAGGATTTTTTCTGACTCATGAGGCTTTAAGATCGGTCATTGATTCTTTTTCTGTGTCAGAGGTTTGTCAGAACAAGGGTGAGATTCTTCATCGACAATTGTCATAAGATCTAATGGAATATGTCAGAGGTTTGAGATCTTCTGACAACCATTGATCTCTTTTAAGGTGGGCCCAGTTTATGGTCTAAGGTTTTGGCGGAGCAGTTAAATCTTTGGCGGCACTAATAAAGTTTTTTAATGTTTGCGCATTCTGAAAATAAAATGGTGAAGTTCTAAATCTTCTCGCGAATGGGTGAATAGTCTATTCGCTGAATCTCAGATTTATTTAGCAGTGTTCTAAGTTTCTCGGTGAGTAAGCGAATGGCTTCAATCGCCAGTTCACTGAATAACTAAAGGGTCAAAAGGTTAAGGGTTAGTCGAGTAGTGGGACCGCATGGTGATTCATCACTAAGGTGTCATATTATGATTGGCTGAGTTGGAAAGTAATGTGGACACATAAATGGGCCCAAGAGATTCAAAGAGATTCTAGTGTGGAAGATCGAATGGTCAGTGTGTGATCTCATGAAGTCTGTCAGGACTATGAGATTATACACCAACCGTTCGATCTTGAGCTTATGAAAAGTGGGTCCAATATGCTGATTCATCACTGACATGCTCCATTTTCATTGGTTGAGAGTTTTTGATGATGTGGAAAGTGATTTTTTAAAGAGTTTTGTTGACTGTTGTGAGATTCTACGAGCTGCCCGATCTGCCGGGAATAAGATGCATCGATGGTCACATTTTAAAGTTGAGTCGATTACCATTTTTATTGAAATTCAAATATCCTGTAGGGTTTTGCTGGGGGTTTTGAACCAATGAGTCATGTAAATGAAGCGGTGGCTGAGAATTTATTATTTCAAGATAGATTGCAATTGGGAAATGATACAAAAGACAAAAGTTATTGCTAGAATTTGATTTTGTTTCCTATGATGCCGAGCCAGGTGAATATCAAGGTTGATTTCTTGCAGAGGGGCATTCATTGTAGTTTGACAGTGAGATAATATAATTAGATTTGTGAGAAAGAGTAAAGGATAGGATTGAAGACATAAAGCATGTCAACTCAATTGTAGATATCTCATCTATTTCACTGGGGTATTAATTGTAAACCTTTTGGGGTTGTTGTAAAGTTTTTTTAGGGTTAATTTTTGTAACCCTAGAATGATTGGTTGCTTGTTGCATCTCTTAGTATAAAGAGATTTTTCATGATCATTCTAAGGGATTGGAAGTTGAGGTGTTAAAAAGATAGAAATATCTAAAACCCTAGCTTTTCAGTCAAGGATTGTAATTTTTGATATCATTTTATCAAACAATAGAGAAGAAATACAGGTTATCTTCATCTTGTAAGCTTGCCATTTTGGATACTGTATGCATATGGTGAAAGGTTATACTTAATACAAACCTTAGATCTTTGCTCTCCTTTGCTCTATTCTTTGAATCTTTAAATCTTTGCATAAGGTTTATATGAATGTATTGGTGCTTTGAGTTCCAACCTAGGGTTAGATTAAATATTTCTCAAAGTGGGATATGTGTTCTTAGAGTTTATTTGAAGGATTCTCATAAGTAGGAAAGATTTGAAGCCCTTTGTGTTTATGTCTAAAGACCAATTTGAGATACCATTTGTATCCATTCTTTTCCTTGATATCTTTCCCAATAGATAAGGCACTGGCCTATATTCTCCTATCTTTGTGTTGAGAAGAGTGATTCAAATCTTATAATCCCAAATCATTCAAATCACTACCAGTCTTTACTTTTATTTACATTTATGTATTGTCTTACCCAGTGATGGAGAGTCAATGAACAATAGGTTCTTGTTTAGTACTTTCTCACTATATCATTTGTTGAAAAATCTAATAAAGAAATAAGGGGAAGAGTTAGAACTATCAGTCAGAGTTAATACTATTGGATCAGGTGCACCTGCCTTGGTTTTGCAGAGCCAGAAACAAAAGAGGGTAGTCTTATCCCTATAGTTCATCTAGTTGCTTATAGATTGCCCATATTTGGAGCTAACCATTCCTTAACATCCATCATAAGCATATTGGTATCTCATGGAGTGTAAAATCCTATCCAGGAACCAACAACCCCTCAGCTTTCTACCCCTGCATCAGGTGGTATCAAAGCGAGGTGAGATTTGGATCTAGGTCTATGGATCTAGGTTTGTAGGTTCCTTCTTGTGAAGCCCTAGTTGAATTGTTGTGGGGTGGTAGATTATGATCTGACCCACAATTATAGAGGGTTCTCAAGATAGTTCTTGGGAGGTGAGAAGCAGATCCAGGATTGGAAGACATGTTGAGACAACTTGCTGCTAGGTTAGAAGCTATTGAAACAGCCCAGAGAAGAGGCAAACATATTGAAGATGTTAGTGATGATGAAGTTGAAGTGGAACAAGTCAAAGCAGAATCTAAACCTATGATGGATTAGGGTGAGGAAATATTCTTGAAGGCATTGACAAGTTTGAAGTCAACACCACATTTCAATCCTCTTGAATATAGTGGAAAATTGGATTCTGATGAATTGATAGACTGGATCATAGAGATGGAAAAACATTTTGAGTATGAGAATGTATCTGAAGAAAAGAAGGTGAAGATTGTAGGCACAAACTTGAAAGGTCATGCATCCTTGTGGTGGGAACATATGCAATTGGATTGGAAGAAGAAAGGCAAAGACAAAAATCAAGGTATGGAATAAAATGGTGAATAAATTGAAAGGAAAGTTATTACCTTGTGATTATCATATTAACCTAGTTAGGCAAATGCAAAGTCTAAAGTTGAAAGATAGCTTGGTAAAAGAGTATATTAAGGAATTCTATAGAGGAAATAAGTTTGGTCAAGTTGGAGAACATTGAAGAGGCTTATCAATTTGCATTGAAGGCCAAGGAGAAATTGAACAATAGACATGAACAGAGACAAAGAGGTCAAGGTGGTAGATTCCCTAGAGGAAGAGGAAGATCTTATGGTGAAAGTGGTAGATCCGAACCTGTAAAGACAAATCTAGAAAAAGGCAAGACCAAGTGGAAAGGTGAAAGTTAATCTTGAGGTAGAGGTAGTAATTATCGACGTGGTTATAGTAAAGGTAATTTTTGAGGAACTTGTTATAATTGTGGAGAAGAAGGACATAGATCTTTTGAATGTACACATGCTAGTAAAAAGGCTGGTAGTAGTAGAAATGATTTGGTGCAAGAAGAGTCACCAAATGAACTTGAGAAGGAAAATAACTTGATGATAAGGAGAGCACTGTGGAATGAAAGTAAAAAGGAAGATCCGATAAGAAAAAGTTTGTTCAAAACTAGATGTAGAGTTTTTGACAAAGTTTGGAAGGTAATCATTAAGAGTGGTAGTTCAGAGGATCTGGCATCTAAAGAGATGGTCACAAAGTTGTAGCTAGAAAGGTTGGACCATCTGAAGCCCTATCAGATTTCATGGATCAAAGATGAGCATACACTCCTAAGTGAACAATGTTATGTGAATTTGAAGATTGGAAATTACTATGATAAAGTGTTGTGTGATATCATGCCTATGGATTGTTGTCATATTGTGTTGGGTAGACCTTGGAAATATGATAGACATGCTATATATGATGGTAGATTGCATAAGTATACTATTGTGGCTGATGGAAGAAAACAAATCTTGTTGCCTTTGATGGAAGAACCTATTAATAATGTTTGCACATCTGTGAAAGTTTTCTTGATGGAAGGAATAAATTTTTTTAAGGATTTGAAGAAGAATGATGTATGTTTTGTTGTGATTCCTAAAAAATCAAGTAAGAAAATAGAGGATAATGTCCTTGAGGAGATTGATAAGTTACTCACCATGTACAGCGATATCATTTATGATAATTTACCTGATGGTTTTCCACTGAAGAGAAGTATTGATCATTGCATGGATCTAATCCTTGGAGCTAGTTTACCGAATAAGTCACCTCATCAGTTGACACCTACTAAGAATCAGGAATTGAAATGATAGATTCAAGAGTTGCTGGATAAAGGTTAGATCATATAAAGTTTGAGTCCTTGTGTGGTACCTATGGTATTGGCACCTAAGAAGAATGGAGAATGGTGAATGTGTACTGATTCCAGAGAAATCAACAAGATAATAGTGAAGTATAGGTTTCCTATACCGAGAATGGATGACATAATGGACAGTTTGACTAGAGCAAAGTATTTCAAAAAGATTTATTTGAAAAGTGGGTATCATCAAATCTGAATTAGAGAAGGTGATGAATGGAAGACTACTTTCAAGACAAAATAAGGTATGTATGAGTGGTTGGTTATGCCTTTTGGTTTAAATAATGCACCAAGTACTTTTATGAGGCTGATGAATGAAGTTTTGCAAAAATTCTTGGGTAAGTTTGTGATTGTATATCTTGATGATATTCTGATATTCAGTAAGACCAAAGAAGAACATTTTTTGCATGTTAGACAAGTTTTGTAGAGATTGAAAGAGGAAAAGTTGCTGATAAATTTGAAAAAGTGTTCATTCATGAAAGAGGAGATTGTGTATTTGGGATTTGTAATTTCAGCTGATGGTTTGAAGATGGATCTTGAAAAGGTTGAAGCTATTCTAAATTGGCCTACACCTATGAATGCTAGTGAGGTAAGATCATTTCATGGTTTGGCAAGTTTTTACCAAAAGTTCATAAGGAATTTTAGTTCAATTTGTAATGCTATGAATGAGACTATGAGAGGAGATAAAAGAGAATTCAAGTGGACACATGGAGCTGATAAAAGTTTTGAGACTCTGAAGCAAAAGGTTTTTGAACTACCTATTTTGGCATTGCCTAATTTCAATAAGGTATTTCAAGTGGAATGTGATGCAAGTGGTAGTGCAATTGGAGCTATGTTGAGTCAAGAAGGTAAACCTGTTGCTTTCTTTAGTAAAAAGTTGAATGATGCTAGAAGGAAATATTCTGTGTATGATCAATAATTCTATGCTATTGTTCAAGCATTGAAGAAATGGAGACATTATTTAATACCGAGTGAATTTGTGTTGTATACTGATCATAAGACTTTACAATACTTGGGTAATTAGAATAAGTTGAATCAGAGACATATGAAATGGGTTGAGTACTTGCAGAGTTATACATTTGTGATAAAGCATAAAAGTGGAGTCACTAACTGAGTTGTTGATGCATTGAGTAGAAGAAGATCTTTGATGACCGAGATGAAAATTGAAGTTCTTGGTTTTGATGAGATGAGAGATTTGTATGAAACTGATCCTAATTTTTCTGAGCTGTGGAGAAAGTGAAGAGAACCTATTCAAGATCAATCGAGTACAAAATGGGAAGAATATTTCATTCAAGAAGGTATGTTGTTTAAAGGTATTCAATTATGTATACTGAGAGGACAAATGAGAACTAATTTGATGAAGGAGAAACATAGTAGTGGTTTGGCTGGACATTTTGGTATTGATAAAACTTTGAATTTGCTTAGGGAGAAGTTATACTTTTGGCCACAGTTGTATAAAGATGTTTAGAAATTTTTGAAAAGTTGTGGAATTTGTCAAGTAGCAAAAGGAGTAAGTCAGAATACTAGATTTTATACACCGCTTGTTGTACCTGAGAAACCTTGGAATGACATCAATATGGATTTTTTTCTTGGCTTACCAATGACAGTAAGAGGTAATGATTCTATATTTGTTATGGTAGATAGATTTTCGAAGATGACACATTTTATACCTTCTAAAAAAACATCAGATGCAGTACATGTAGCGGATCTTTTCTTTAAGGAAATTTTTAGATTGCATGGATTACCGAGGAGTATTATCTCTGATTGAGATAGTAAATTTGTTGGATACTTTTGGAAAATGCTTTGCAGGAAGTTTGGCACTGAGTTGAAATATAGTTCTACATTTCACCCACAAACCAGTGGAAAGACTAAAGTTGTAAATAGAAGTTTGGGAAATCTTTTGAGATGCTTAGTTGGAGACACACTTAGTAATTGGGATTCTATGTTGGCACAAGCAGAGTTATCATAAAATAATTCAGTGAATAGCAGTATTGGAAAAACACCATTTGAGATTGTGAATGGCATACAACCAAGAGGTATATCTGATTTGAGAGACATTGCTGATGAAAGTAAGAGAAGTGCTGAAGGAGTGAAATTTGGTGAGTACATGAAGACATTGCATGAAGATGTGAAAATCAACGTGGAAGAGAGTAATAAAAAATATAAAGATAGAGTTGACAGATCAAGGAGACAAAACTTTTGATGTTGGTGATGAAGTGATGATTCATTTGAAGAAAGGTTGATTTCTTGTTGGAACATATGGGAAGCTGAAGATGAAGAAGTTTGGACCTTGCAAGATTTTGAAGAAATTTGACAGTGGAAATGCATATGAGATTGAGTTACCTGATGACATGGACATATCACCAATTTTCAACATTGTTGATTTGTTTGAGTATCATGAACCTGATGAAGACATAACAATACCGATGGAATATCCTAAGAAGTATAATGAAGAAGTTGAACAAATTTTGGAACAAAGAATTGGCAAGAGTACAAGATGTAAACAGTATATGGAATATTTGGTAAAGTGGAAGAATAAACCGATTGAAGATAGTTCTTGGATTTCATAGTTTGAGTTGGATGCAGCTTAGACTAGACCTACTGAATGATTTGAAGAATCATTTCAAAATAACCCCAGGTGTCTGATGCAGGAGCATCTCGGGTCCTTGGCAATCCTGTGTCACCAAAATGATATTTGACTTTGTCTGTGTTGCTCGGTTCCTGCTTTGACTGAGTTGGTCGGTAGTTGGTCTATTTCCTTTGGTTACTAAGTATGGTCAGTTATCTCCTGGGTGGTCAATTGTTTCACTATCGCTTGATGATGCTTGTCTATTGGTCAGTCATCCTTGCTTACTGAGTAGTTTATTTTGACTTTTTGTTAAGATCGACTTGTGCATTGATTATGGGTCACAGATTTAATGTTGGTATCCATCATTGGGAAGCATGTGGTCCCATATCTGACTTTCCTTCTATTGATTATGGATCTAAAGACTGATTCATTTTGGTAGCCTCTTGTATAAGTATAGTTGTTTGGTTAGAGTTTAGGGAGTCAATTTTTGGAGAGAAGATAGAAGATAGTAGAATCAAGATTGTTGGCAGATCCTCGAATGTTTGAGGATTTTTTTATTTCATTGTAATATTTGGCCCTAACTGGGAAGGCCTTATAGCTTGACATGTATGAATCAATTTGAATGAAAGATAATAATATCAATGATCCTTCTTTTTCTCTCTCACTATGTTTTTGTTGCTTCCACAAGTTATTGAGCATCGCTAGATCTATAGGGTGTGCCATCGTTTGGCCCCTCATCTTTTTTCCCTTGCATCATATAGAAATATTCAATCCTAAAGATAGTGCTTCATATTCAGTAGTATTGTTTATACATTGAAAAGTCAATAGGAAAGAATATTAAAATGTGGTACTTGATGGAGATATGAATAGGACTCCAGCTCCTGAACCTTCTTTTGAGCAAGCTCCATCAAAATACATCTGCCATAATCCATTTTTTTTTTTTTTAAATTCTGTAACCAGTGGATCTACATTATCTTCTTGTGGAACAAGTTTTTCCACTCTAAAGTTCTCCATGTCAACATCCACACAACAATTCAAGTCATCAACATCACTTAATTCAATCATGTGTGGGGTCCTACTTTCTCTAGACACTTTAATATTATTTCCATCAATATTGAAAGTTGCAAAGGAAAAATCACACTAGATACTACCTCCTATTGAAGCACTCCATTTTCTAGATAGTAGCATTCCATATTGAGGTGGAATGTCAACCACTAAGACACTCATAGTTAACATCCTTTTTGGATAAGCTGCCAACCTGTAAGGTAATGGTTTGATAGTACCAATAACTGATAATTCTCTTGAATCCATGGCTTGACATCTCCCATGAGCTGTATCAACTTTCAATCCTAAGGACTTCATGACTTCTATAGGCATAACAGTGTTAGAAGCTCCTGAATCAATCATAAAATTCTTTAAAAGCTTCCCATCAATAACCAAAGACAAAAAGAAATGATCAATTGTCCCTGATATAGTGCTGACAACATTTGTATCCAAATAAATTTGAGGAATCTCAGAGATGATATCCCCATACTAATTTTCATTTGATTTGTTTATAGAAGCAATCAATTTATCAGCCTTAGTGGTATTTTGGGTATCAATAGGAGTAACTCCATTCACCCAACTTAAGGATTTCTCTTTGTGTTCCCCTATTCTCATCATTTCCAACAAAGAAACCTTGACAGTGATTTTCTTTAACAACTTACTCATGTCAATAGGGGTATACTTTGAGTCAAATATATCTTGCTTAATGATAGTAACCCCTTTGTTTTATTCATGTATAGAGAAAGTAGGATGATCCTTGCTTTGGGATTTAACCTTCTTCTGGGAAGAAGAAACAATTTCTTCTAGGGGTTTAGTTTTTATTCTATAAGCCATATTTGGGCTAGCAAATGTGACATTCTTTTTTACCTTGGTTTTGTTGACAACCTCAGCAGCTTTCTATTTATCTTGAGACTATTTCACATCCTTTTCTGAATTCTTTATGAACATACCAGAAGGTCTATGGTTTGGATCACCTACTACTCTATTTCTTAGATTTTAGTTGCACTTTTCTTGGGTAACCATATCAACTATTATTTGTGCATTTTCCTCATCATAAGGCCTTCTTAACACAACTGACCCTTCCCCTTTCAAAGTATTACACTGGACACTATCCACTTGGTTATCTTCTTCATCATAAAAAACTTGTTGATGGTAGAATTCATTCCTAAACTGAGAACTAAAAACATCTTGACTCTCATCTTCTTTAGTAGATTCAACTTCATCATAGATATATGATGAGGTCATACCACAACCTTGATCATCATAAGGCTCTTTCTCATTGTTATCTTGTTCTTCATTTGTAGAGACATTTTGAGCAACTGCACAGTAATAAGGATCATGTGGTGATTGAAAAACAACACACGATGGGACATCCTCAATCATATTTAATGAGTTTTTTTGTAAGGGGTCAGGAGTCTTATCACTTGGTTTATCCCTTCTTTCAAGGAGTATAGGATTTCCCTCCTTCCATTGAGTATTGTAAGGATAGTTTTTCATTATAGGCAACTTATTAAAATTGTTGAAAGATGGCCTATCATTTCTTGTAGCCCTAGTGTTTCTATTCTCACTAGACTTCAAGTCTTTTATAGCTTTTAAAATTTGTTTTAAGCTATCTTCCTCTTTTTTTTTTGCATCAAACCTTCCTAGTTCTTTTCTGTTTGAACTTTGAGGTTTATAATCATCCCTCCTCCCCAACTTTCCTAATATCCTTCTATCACTCTCTATGTTAATGGCCAACTTATAAGCTTCTAAAATGTTTCTAGGGTTTTTGTCTCTCAAAAGATACCCCATCTTTGAATTAAAATAATTTGAATAGGTGACCAGACATATTTTGTCATCCAGTCTGATAATTTGCAACAACTTATGCATGGCTTTTTGAAATCTAACATTAAACTCAACAAAACCCTCATTTTGATTTTTCTTGATGTTATTGAACTCATTTAGCATGAAGCCCTCATTAGTTTTTTCACCATATTGTTCCTTAAAAAAATTCTTGAACTGTTCCCATGAACCTATGCTGGCATGAGGTAAACCTCTAAACCAATCTCTAGAATCCTCAGTCAAAGATTGAACAAATAGGTTCATGATTACATCATCAGGTTCTATGTTATAGTCATCTATCACATTAATAAAATTCTTCAAGTGTTCTTCACAAGTGATAGCATTACTTCTAGTGAACTTTGGGAGTTTTTTCCTAGTTTCATTAGGGATAGGATTGGGATATCTAGGGACTCCATGAAAAACTAGTTTCTTGTATCTCTCATGAATAGATCCCGTTTGAGATGGACTAGCACCTAGAGACGTAGATGTTTGAATATTTGAAACAATGGAAACCTTGTGGATAACTGATGGAGGGATAGTCTTTTCAGTGTTTAGAATACGTGCACCTTGCACTAATGAAGTGGAAACTATATTGGCAGGTCTTGAAGATTGTCTAAGGAACTCAATTTTTCTTTTCATCTCTACTATAATAGCCTCTAGCTCTACCTTTTCTAACTCCTTGGCTAATATTTCCTTTTCTCTTTTACACTTTTCAAGGTCATTATCTAACCTTATAGCTTGATCTAGGGGGACCTTGGTAGGATTGGGTTCATTGATTGAAATTCCTATAGCCTTTTGCTTACCCTTATCTTTAGGATTTCTTATCTCATGAATTTCCTGAATAATGGGTTGCTCATTTGTCTGTTATGATATGGGAACATAATTTATTACTTCTAAATACAAAAATTGTGTCTTTAGTTGTTCAGCTCTTATCATGGCATGTCTGATTTTTTCTTCTTTTTCTTTCTCTCTATTTTGCCTAATTACAGCTTGTTCCTGGATCTTCCTTTCTAGTTCAAATACCTCTTCAAAAATTTCCTTAGAGTCTGGGAGGGTTGTTTCTAATGATGAATTTTGGGTAGGGACCTCTTCTTGGTGGTCATTAGATACATTAAGGCCCTAAGGTAATGAGGAACCTAGAGTAAAAGGGGGAAGAAATTCTTGTCTATTCCTACTCTGGCTTCTAGACCTTCTTGTATTTCCATGAACTACTTTTTTATGATGTTGTGTTTTTCCTCCACCTCTTTCAAAAGGAGAATAATAATCTTCATATTGATTCAAACCTAAATCAACTGCCTCCTCATACTCAGAGACATTTACTTCTTGATTTTTTTGAAGAGGCTCTTCTGGTCTCACATTTCCTTTTTGTTTCCATGTGAAAGACATATCATTGTTACTTCTCTCCTTCCTCATTTAGCTACACCTTGAAGTACTTGGAAGTTCTCCTTCTAAATTTTCTTCTGGATGATCTCTTCTCCAAGATTTGGCATTTATAAAAATCATTGCAACATAGTGAATTCCTTATAGAGAACTAGTACAAAGATATTTTTAGAGAGTCGCCACCCAACTAGATTGGGAATTTGGAGATACTATCCTTAGGAGAGAAAATAAGCAATTGTTTAAAGGGAAAGAAATGATAGAGAGATAAAGGGATGGCTCTATTCTTCAATGGTGACTTGAATGGTGTGAAATAAGTAGGCCAGGAATCAATCCTCAACTTGAAACCTGCGTTACTTATAATATTGTAAAAAAAATTTATCCCTAGCAGAGTCGCCAATTTGTTAGAGATTCTTCTTGTAGGACCAAACTTGATAAATAGGTATACTTATTATCAATTTTATGGGCTCTCAAGTTTGACAAGAAATAGTCTAATTGATGAGGATTGGATAAGATCCTCCTTCTGCTTCGAGCTCCATAGGACTCAGGTGAGTATTCCTATGATGATTTACTATGTTGTAAGTAAACTTAAATATTGGATCAATTTCTTCACTGAGATGCTATTTATGCTTTTAAAATAATTCAATTAAAGATCACTCTATAGACAGTGGAGAATATCTTGATACAGAGCATAACAAAAGAAACTATGAATGTAATAGCATACACCAGTGGTATAAGGACATTCATCCTTCTTCTTTTTCTGAGTTCAACTCAAGGAAGGATAACCTTTTGATTCTCTCTTGAAGGAATCAACACTATGAACTATACCACCTAGATATAGTTCCTTCAAAACATATAGAAAAATCTTGAAAGTAAAAATACTGGTAATGAAATGAATTTTAGTATTTTAAAGACTTTGAAAGATAACTTGCAAGAACAAATACTAAACCAATGCCTAATCCTTTGGAAAACAAGATTCTGAATGTAAATCCACAAGGCTATCTTAAAAGAAGTACAAATAGAATGCCTTAAAAACTATATGCAATCTAAATAGAATGCCTTGCAAACTATCCTGTCAATCCAATATTACTATAATCAAAATATCCACAAATATATTTACTCTTTGAAATTGATAATGAGGATTTTAATTCTTTCCTTGAAAGAAACTCACAATCAATTAAACAAGTTGGTTGACAACTGGTATATTTTAGATGCTTTACAAATAAAACATACAAGAGTAAAACATAAAAAATCAAAGAGACAACAATAATATAAGATATAAATTCTAGTGTATTTGTATTAAAATAGGCTTGTCAATTACATACAAAATCTCATGCTCAGAAGCTTACACACCAAATTTAGAAGTCTACTCTGTGGCCATTGTATTCAATTTTTTCTATTATCTTTCAACCAGAGTCCCTCAAAATGAGGTTACAACTTGTATATATAGTCCAACCATCTTGGAATTCTCTTATGAATGAGAAGGCAACAAGCTTCGTATGGTTGAAGCCCTAAACCTAGAAAGCATAAAAGACAAACTACAAGAAAAAAATTCAAATGGTGGAGAGACAAAAAAATTTTGGGCTATCTTGCTCCTTGCTTGTTGATAACTGACACCTTTGTCTGTAGGTATTCATGATAGCTTCATTGAGTTATTGCAAGATATGGTGACCGCCATTCTGGATAACTTACACCATTCTTAATAGATAGCTTATCATCCATGTGCTCTGAGATCAGGTATTAGGTGTCCATGTGTCCTTCTCACTCATCATCTATGATATCAAAGTCAACTGCAGTAGGATTTGTCCTCTTGGGCCTTGTAAGCTCATCCCATGTAGTTATCTCCTCCTCTGTTGGCCATTTAAAACTCTGAATAGTTTGCAACTGCATCTTTTGCCTTTCCCACCTGGCATCTATAATTAGTTTAACATCTGTGATGAATTTGGTGAACTCCATCTTAGCTTTTATGGCTTTAGCCAGAGTGGCATTAAATCTATCCATATCTAGTCCATTATGTTCATTGATGAAGGCCTCTTTTTTAGGTAATAGGAGATCAAAATCTGATCTCCATTGATCTAATATCTTCAATGCACCATCCTCACTTTTGATCAAAGGAATAAAATTATTGAAATCTAGGCCAAACATAAGTAGCCTTGCCTCAACTTGATTTTCTTTTCCTTTGAAAAATGGCAAAACAACCCCAATTTGTTTAATCTCATTACCAACCTGCAGGACAATCTCAGGAATATCTGGTCTCAGAGATTGCACTACAACCAATCTCTCAAATAGTGATGCTGTAACGGACCAAGTTGTATGGAAAGCACTCAAAATTGTAACAAAATTATTAACCTCTACCTGCAACCTAGACAACTTATTATAGGCTGTGTAAACCACATCTACCTTATCTTTTATAACACTTATTCTATACTACAAAATATTCAACAAAGCATGCAAAATAGCCTCATATTTCTCTATCTTGCCCTATTCTATTGATGTAGAAACTTCTTCTCCACTCTAACTCTGACTTTCAATCTGAGGGGGTTGTTCTGGTGGAAGAGGTACAATTATAGGCATGTTTAAAATTAGCTAAGACAAACTATCTACATATTTTTCCAACTCTTTCTCTTTCATGATATGCACCTCTCTGTCCTTAACAAGAGCACTGTAATCTTTAAATAGGTGATTATACCTATCAAAGAGCTATTTTGTCTTGTCCTCATTCAATCTTGTAAAATGAGTGAGTACCGGGGATATCTCAAGATCCCCTATGTTGTGGATTGACCACACAACCTTGTCTGCATCCATTTTTTCTTTTATATTTAATAGGGAATGCTTCTGATCTTTGGGATAGAGGCTCCATATAGCTAATGCCTAATTTTTTGGATTGTATCCAAATCCCTTTATTATGTCCCCTACTTGTGTTTCTAAAGATAAACTTATATCTTCCTACCTCCTTATTTGATCTATAATAAAGGCTAAGGCTAAATCCCACCCAGGCACAAGTAACATATTGCTAGCCTTCACTAATTGTCTAACTTCCTCTGGGGTGATGGTTTCTGACTCAGGGTCATAATCTTTGAAAGCTTGGATGGCTTCATCAGGTATTTGACCTTCCTCTATAATCTTGACACCTGATGAAACCTTCTACTACTTATGCCATAATAGAAAATTATTGAATTCACTTGACTTGATAAAATCATCATATTTCAAGAAGGCATCATGTTCTAGTATTCTCTCATCTTGACCGAGAGCCAAAGGCAATTCTAGGTCCTCTGTTTCTATTGCTTCTATTTTTTTCTGTCTCCTTTCTTCCCTTATCTTCTTTCTTAGTTGGTGTTCATGAACCCTTGTTCCAATAAAGAGGGCTCCCACTCTATGTTTTCTCTTTTTCACTGTTCTCACTTGGGAAGGCTCTCCAACCAATAATTTCTTCTTTTTAGAAGGAGGCTTATTGGTATCTTGAGAACTAGGCAACTCTGTCAGATCTAGGATTTCATTCTCATTAGCCCTCTATTCAGTAATCAATGGTTAATCCATTTTAGGGGGGCTATACACTAGATAACCACCATCACTATCTTCATCACAATCTGATTCAGAGTATTTCTCTTTCTCCCTCTCCTTATCATCAATTTGGTCCTTAAGAGAATTGACCAATGTATTGAAATTTGTCATCATTTTCTCCAATCTTTGGAGGTAGGGGAGTGTAGGGAAGAATCCTTCAAAAGTCAATCCTTTTATTTTCATTAACTTCTCCTTTTCCATTAATTCTTGAAATTGATTGGCCCTCCTTTCTACTTCTTCATCTTCTATAATATTTCTGATAATATCCTCTTCAAGATATTGCTCATTCCTAAGGCTTATAGGAATGGTAGGAGTGTAATACTCCCTAGCTACAACAATAAAACCTTTTTGTGTCTACATATCTAAACACAACAACATTCATTTTATACTATCCTCACCCATCATGCAATTTATTAAATACATTTTTCCCAATGGTGAAGTTGCATATCTTGAAATGCCCAGGGTTGAAAGTACCCTTCCTATGGAGGGCCAAGTGTTCTTTGTCAGTCAACATGAGATACCAAATGAACTCTAAGTATGCAATTCTAATTGGAACAAAGAATGGTAGAACATGAGGTGGTCGGGGGCACCCATATACTTGATTATTATGTAGGTTTTCTCATAATAAAAGTCTTCCCAATTGTGACCCTTAGTCCATTTATCAACAAATTGTTGAGGTCTTATCAACTGCAGAGCTTTAGCTGGTAATCTAGAAATATTTATTCCTAAGTTGAGTAGAACTAGCCGCACCATACAATTCTCAAAAGCACAAAAATTACATTTTGGAGAAGTGTTGCTCCAAGCCCTTATCCAAAATTAAACTGGATTTGGCTATCCTTTCCACATTATTTATGGGTTGAGGTACTGCAAGTTCATCATATTGTAGTTGTAGTATAGAACAAGATGCATTAAAAGGGAATAATGCATAAACCTAGGTTCACACTCCTTCTTTCTCAATGCCTCAAGCCCTTCATGCATTTTTTTGATGACATACCCTATGCAGTCATACCCCTTGGTTACATGAAGACTTTGTGAATCTAGCACCATCATTAAAATATTTGAGGAGATCCTCTCTACACCGCCATCAACCCCTAGCACTCTGCACAATCCATATGCAATATATTTGATGTAGAAGCAGAGGTCTTTGTAAAAATATGGGGCTGCCCTAGCCATTACTGCAATATATTTTGTATTTCCTTTTGGAACATGACTTTGAATTTCTTTAGATACTAGGACAGACTCCGTAGTATATTTGTTGGCCTGGGCCTGCAAATAAATTTCCATGGCCATGGGGATGTGGATACCAAAAATGTTCATGAAATAGTTTCTATCTAAAGTGACCAGAGCTAAACCATCCTCCTTTCTTATTGTTTTAGATAGAGGGTCATATGTACTGGCCAATGAAATTAAAAAATCAACATCTAGGAAGACGTCAGGAACAATCAACCTAGCCAACCCTGAAGTCCAAGGGTTTGAAACAGGGACTAGGCTTTCAGAATTCTTGTAGAAATATCAAAATAGGCACATCCCACTTACATCATCTATCTTAGCATCTATAGAGTAAGTAAGATCATCAATAAAGCATTCGTCACTAACCTTCTTATTTTGAGAGGATCTCGATAGCAAGGCAAGAAATTCATCTGAGAAACTCTTTTTTTTTCTCTTTAGCCCCTTTTCTAGTTGAAGCTCTGATGGTTGTCGATTGATTCATTTTGGCTTACAGATACAAATCCTTCTAAAATTTTTGAACTGACGTAACCTTCAATTGCTCTAGAAATCTCAAGAACTATTGTAATTATCTCGCCCTTGCTCTTCAAAATGCTTTGGTAAATTGGAATGAATGGTGGTTAGCTGTATATAACTTGAAAAATTGAATGCTTTAGACCATTAAGGACTTCAGCTCTGTAATTGATGTCGCTTCAGTCATTAGTTGGCATGCTCAAAACTCAATTCACTAGCCAAGAGCTAAGATAGTGACAGGTACTCAAAATTTGATTTGGAGCGACTCAACAACTACACAACACCTTATAGTCATGAAGAGACTTGGTAGTTTTTTAGTATTTTCAAAGATCTGGTGATTAAGATAAATCCTTAGTGACAGAATGATTTTATATCTCTTCGAGACCTGGCGACTAAAGAACAAATCATAGTCACTAAAAGATTGAACACTTTCTGAATTTATCAAGCGATCAAGTGACCCCTTCTAAAATTTCAATTTTCCATTCTGAGACTTAGCAACTATAGTCTCTTTTCAGTCACTGCAAGATTTAACATTTATCAGTTCTATTCTGAGACCTAGCGAAAATTGTCATTCCTAAGTCTCAATAAAATTTTCTTTCATCAGGAGACTCAGTGACCATAGTGAGTCTGTTTATCGCTGCAACTTTTCACAAGCCTTCCTTTTATTTCATGATCTCACGACAGCCATAGGGTCAAGATCTGACGGTAGTTGTTGAGTCTTAGTAGTATTGAGATGACATCACCTTTATCTAGTGATTAAGAGACAACCGCTAGATCTTATCTATGAAATAGAAAATCAACGGTAGTCGCATGATCTCAAAACTTTTCTTTGACTTTGACTTTCTTCAAAGATCAAGCCACCAAGCTAATCAGGAGACTTGGTAACTATAAGGGAAATAACCTTGATATACGTCACCTGGAGACTCAGCGACTATACTCTAATTCATAATCACTAAAATATTTTTCATTTCTTTATCTTATCTTAGCAACCAATCACAGATGAACATGTCTCCAAATCCGGCAACCGAATGCACTTATTTTTCATATTCTCTGACCTCCATGAACATTTTAACTCTTTGATGACTTAGCAATCATGTGATTGACTAAACCTCTCAATCGTTGAATATTGTCTTTAACTTGGGTTAGATCCAGAGACCTGGTGACAAAGAACAACTCATAGTTGCTAAAACTTTTACCACTTTGTCATTTTATTCGGAGATCACCCGACTTAAGGTCTTAGAATATGGAGACTGAACAACTATAGTCTCTTTTAAAACATTTTAATAGTATGGTCGCTAAGTCTCATAAAGCTCATCAAGTCATTTAGAGACTACCCAACTAAAGCATTTCACCAAATCTCTTAAGGATAAGGAATATTCTCCCAGCTTTAGGAGATTGCACAACAAAAGGTTTCAAGAAGTCGCGAGACATAAAGGAATATGCTAAAAGCTTAAGGAGATCATGTGACTAGCTGACAAAAGTAAAACATACATGCTTAAAGGGTTCATTTAAGTGATTGGAAAAGTAACAACCAAATAGAACAAGGAAGAACATTTCTAGGGTTTTTTGAGTTTTCAAAGGAAAATTCGACCTAGCACTTAGGGTTTCCTGAGAATTAATCAATTTTTTAAAGCTCTGGGATGGAAAAATGTAGGAGATCAATTCATGAAACACAAAGAAGACCTCAAAAATCAAAATTTTGAAGGGACAACTTAAAAAATAGAGAAAACTACCAAAAATAGATTTTCCAAAACTGATTACTATGCCATTTTCTGTATTGCTTGGTAAACACTATAAATACTGGTCAGTAGTTACACTGGCACTCAGTGTCTAGGCTTCTTGGTGTTTACTGACACTCGATATCAGTGTACACTAATGCTCGATAAAATTGCTTTGGTGCTCGGTTAGAACTAATATCTTTTGTTCTCGGTATTGCCTTGAGATAACTTGGTGTATAGGCTTATGTAGTTAAACAACTCACATGAGTAGCTTGAAGTACTTGCTTTTATAGACTATATAGCATAGGTAACTGACTGGTTAATATTTGATACTAATGAAAATATTTATTTCTCAAATAGAGATAACAAACTCCCCCTTTGGCATTAGTATCAAAACTTGAATGTATATAGACCTGATGTCTTTAAAATTTATTTTAACTTTGCCATATATACATAGATACCAAAATTTCAAAAATTTACTCCCCCTTAAGTGCATGCTCCCGGTAGTATGTAGTATACTTAGCATTTATTTACATATTTGGAATATACATTGTTTTCCTCCTTTTTTATATTAATGCGAAATACAAAAGTGTATAATTACAGCTTGTCAAAAATGTGTTGATTGGTTTTCTTCAATGAATCCAAGAGGTTTTCCCATTCCTCTTTCAAGTTGGTGAGAGCAATGTGCTCAAGACCGACTTGTGCATGCATGTCAAATATGTTTTCCAACACAAAAATTTCTTATGTTGCAACAAGTGTTTGCACTTTGACAATGTGCTTCTCAAAAATTTTCAGGTAAGGAAGCAACTCATTTTGTAACTCGATGACTTGGTCACTTATTCTTTCTTCCTATTTCGTAAGATTTGATCTTAACCACCTAAGTTCTTGAACCTTTGGTATATGCTTAGCAAAAGCATCTGGCTTAGTTAAGGCTTCTTGTGCACTGGCTTGGTTTTTAGTATCAAGCTGTTTAATCTTTTCACTAATCTCAATAGTGAAGGTTTCCATAGTGCATAGCTTAATCAAAATCTAACTAATTATCTAAGTAATAGACTGAAAGTCAGTTATTACCTCAGATAACTTCACCTTGTTTATATCCACTTCCTAGCTGATTTTCTCTACAAGTTTATTTTGAATCTTTGATTCTGCCCTCTCTTATATTCTTTTCTCAACTTCAGTATCTGGGGCATTGATCTCTTCTACAAGGGTGGAAAGTTGGCCCATAATGGGAGTATC
Source organism: Chamaecyparis obtusa (assembly GCA_027943335.1). Classification (NCBI taxonomy): domain Eukaryota; kingdom Viridiplantae; phylum Streptophyta; class Pinopsida; order Cupressales; family Cupressaceae; genus Chamaecyparis; species Chamaecyparis obtusa. Next base: position 301,377 of record BSBK01001424.1, on the reverse strand, counting down.
CTCATTACCTCTGGTACAACCTATTGTAAGATATCTCTTACATTCTCCAATATTTCCTTTCTCTTGCTTTCCAGCTTTAGCTTTTCTTGTGTTGCTTTCCTGGTATAGAGCTTCCCATATTTTCTAAGTTCCTTAGGGCTTAGGGTCCTAGGGTCATATTTTGGTATAACAATTACTTCATCTAATGTGATCGGCCCTTTTCCTTGTTTCTTTTTCTTCTTCTTCTTCTCTAGATCTTGAGGTGAGCTTTTTACAAACAACACAATATCCTTTACCTCAGTACTTTGAGTAACTTTCCTAGTTGACACATTTTCTTCCTTCTTCTACTCCTCAAGAACCTGTGTGTCGGTAGACTGAGGTGGAGCCTCTGATGTTGTGTCCAGTGGGGTAGCCTCGGTTACTTTGGGGTCATCTTGGCCCTTTGTGTCTGTCTCAGTTGCCTCTATTTCTTCAGGCTTGGTTGTATCTGTCGGTGTTCCCTCTCCTTGTTCCCCTGATGTGTCCATCGATTGCTCAGGGTTTGAGCCTTCGAGTTGTTCCTTTGTCAAAATTTCAACTACTTCTACAATGATAGGAAGTTCACCAGTAATGATGTGATAGAAAGCTCGGTAAAAGTACCTTCATCTTGAGTTGTGCCTCTTGCAATATTCACATCCTCATCTTCATCTCTATCATCATGATCACCATTATTAATGTCCTCAATGAGTACATCTAATGCTTTTTTATCTTCAATCTAGGTCTCAACCTAATCTGGTGCATCCTGTGAAATGTTTATGTCCATATTGGCAAGTGTAGTATTAATCACCTTGATAATTAACATATCTATATCTTATTTCTCCTATGCCAAGTCAGCATAATCAATATGAATGCCTTTGTCTTTTGATCTTAGCCTCTTCTTAGACAAGTTGATGAATGCCTTCTTTTCAGCTTGCTCTTGGGCTTCAACTATGGATGTCCAAATGAGTTGGATAGACTCATCTATGTCTACTAGATTCTCATCTAGTATTTGCATAGCCTAGATTTTTACTTTGAATCTCCTAGAGTATGTCATCATGTAGTCCTCAATCTCATCAAGAGACAAATTAGGAATTGCCAGCACTAGGGATTGTTTCCTCATTTTCTTTTATGTGTCCAAGGCATAGGACTATTTCTAATTTATTCTCTCCTCTAATGTCTTTGGTAGTTGCTTGGAAAATTCCAATGGAACTCTTTTGAAATGAATCATCATCTGGATGATTGCCTCTTCAATTTTGTTTTGATCCTTGGCTGACATGTTGTCAAACTGACTAAGTTTAGGATTAGTGAGTTCTCCATGTTCAATTATGTCCTCAACAACCTCATAAATTGTTCTGTTCTTGTTGTTGACCACTTTAAACTGATTGTTGTCATTCTCTTCATCTTCAAGGTCTTCTTTTCCTCTTATTAGTATTCTCCTTTTCCTTGGTGCTTCAACTACAACCTTTGCTCCTCTTTTTGTGTATGTTTTTGTTGGTGAAGCAACTTTTGGCTTTAAAATGTTCATAGCTCCCTTCTTAAAAGGTGTTAAAGCTATAGTTTCTAACCTTATTTGTGCTCTAGACTCTACTTCCAACTGCTTCTTCTTTGGAGTTGGTGAAGGGGAAACCGGTGTTGAATCTTTTCCATTATCAGACTTAGTTTCTTCACTATCATGGGGTTTATCAGTTAGTAGGAACTGACCTTCGGTTGCAGTTCCAACCTATGACTCATCGGATGAGTCAAATTTATAGCCAAACTTTTCAACTAAAATTTTCATCATTTTCCTTGACTTTTTGGTTATCTTACCAATGACTAGGCCTGTCTTTATCCTTTTCTTGGCCTCTTCATACATTCTAGACCTCTTTGCATTATTATCTTTTGGTGTAGCTAGCAGAGCCTTGATTGATTTTGATACAAAATCAATATCCATTTCATATCTCATGGGGGCTAACCATTTAAATCTTGACTCAACTTCTTTTATCATAGTGTGATTGGTGTCCACAAGAAAACATATGTCCATCTCATATTTCTCAACCAATTTTCTAAGAATTCTACTCCAAGAATTCATCCTTATCTTAAATTGTTCAAAATAATCATCTACAACTTTGTTTAGATTGCCTCCCAAATCACTAATCATATCAAAAATTTGTGCAATGACTGGTTTGTCGGTAGACCAATCTACATCACTGACATAAGGGAAAAATCACTGAATATAGAAAAATAAGCACACTAGAAGTGATCTAAACTTTCAAGTGTTCAATTTTGCTGACTGGATAATCTTCATATTTTCTTCAATCTACCTCAAAAGTAGCTCGACAAAGTCCAAATGGTGATTCTTCTTTATCATTTTATATGCCATGTCCACAACACCACATGGAACACTGTTTAGTCTACTCGACTGATAGATCTTGTAACCAATATCATGTGCTGCAAATTTAACTTCTAGATCCTTAATTATAGCAATTTTCAATGCGTAGCCATCCCATACTGCACCTATATTCTTCTCAATTTTGACTCTTGAAGCACTACGAAAAGCCTTGGCCTTGTCAGTTGTTGGGTATCCGATAAAATTATGAATAGTTTTCTTTGTTACTTGGACTAGTTCATTCAACCAAAATATCCCATCATGATATCGACTGAGCGCAACTCTAATCCATTCAGTTTTAAAACTTTTTAGGAAATTTAGGGCATAAGTTAGACCAATCTTCTTGACATGTTTGAATTTCGGTTTTATTTTTCCATCTACGTCGCAAAGTTGCTGATAAGCTATGACAGTCTTGAACTCTCCAATTTCTTTGATTTCACAGTGGATGTAGGATCTGATGTATTCAACTAGAAAAACCCTGGGTGGGATGCTTGAGAAAGCTCCCGCTGAATCTATTTTTGATGCAACTATTGGAGATTTTCCAGTAAGCCAGTGCTGACTATATGTTTGTCATTGATGACAACATATGGTAAGTAGCATGCGTTGAAGACTTATGTAGTAATATTTGAGTATATGTAGCATGGACATGTTATCAGCGTGATATCATGGATGCAGAGGTTAACTGTTAGTACAGATAGTTATGTAGCAGTGTTCTTGACAGAGTTACAGGTAGTGTTCTATGAGTGATTGTTCGTATAGTCATCATGGCACCTTGCACCTTTGGATATGTAATGAAGACATGTTAGTCATGTTACAATCATGGACACAGAGTCTAATGCTTAGCAAAAGTGAAGTTATGCAGTTGCTATTCACTAGTAGTAATTTCCTGTGTTTATTCAGAAGAGATGACATATATTGTATTGGTTCAGAAGTTGCACTTATTATTTTAGTATGCACCCTTGGATTACGAATTGGAGAAGAGTTAAGAATGTTTGGTTAATAGTGCATGATGTAATTTATCTTGAGGAGAAATTTTTAGTTACTTTGGTAGAGCTGACAGTGTGTAGTGTACGTCTACATTTATTAATAGTGGACAGGTCCCAGATTGTGTTGCGTGCTTAGTAGAGCCAACAAAATTATTATTGGAGTATGTTATGGTTTCTCTAATATGATTTCAAGGTGGTTCTAATAGGTTGACTTGATTATATAATTTGGAGGAAAGATATTTATAGGCAATCATTTGTGATTGTTAAAACATGGTTCAGAGTTGATTGTGAAGAGTAGAGAACACTATGTGAAGTGTTGAGCAATCAGAAGAAGGTCTATGTGACCAAGTGAAGAGTTTATGCTATACATTGGAACTGATCTAGACAATAGGTCAAAGCGTAGTTTAGCAAGATCTAGATATAGTGTATATCTGTTACTCAGAAGGTTTTAGCCTTCACCCTTTTGAGCAGTGTGCTCTCAGATAGTGCATCCTCACCCCTAATAGGGTTAATTATAAAGGAATCCTAATAGGTTCTGACCCTTGACCAGGTCACTATACTAAATATATTGTAAAGAAACTCTTAACAGTGTTAAGGATTTTCTAACAAGGCTCATAAAACACTAGTGCAGATTATTAGTGGGTGTCAATTCCCACTAGGGTTTTTTACCTATTTGGGTTTCCCCGTAACCAAAATATTGGTGTTGTGTTCAAGTGTTCTTTCATTTTGTTTATGATTTATGTTTAAGTATACTTAATTGGGTAAATAATTGAAACTTGTAGATAACTGATTCACCCCCCTCCCTCTCAGTTATCTCTTGGGACTATTCCTAACAACAACTTTTGGATGAATTTTGTAGTGGGGTTCATCATAGTTAGCCAAAACAATAAGGTTCACTTCCTCTTCTACAATCTTGGATTTAGTTTCCTTCGATGCCATTATAATCAATTTATGTTTTCGGCAAATACATTGAATGTTCTTGGTAGAAGTTGTACTTACTCGAAATACATGAGGAACATGCTCGGTTGGATTTGTAACTACCTTGAATGCTTCTATAGATTCTTAGCTTGAATTGTCTCTATGAAATCATTGCTCTTCGAAATTGCTTTGTGAAGAATGAAATAACTCTTCCATGTATTTATAGCCTTTTTTGAATTCCCGCTCAAAATGTTTTGTCATAAATGCTTGACCTACTTCCAGCTCGGTGACAACTGTCAACTCGACGATTACCGTAAAACATCAACAAATCGGTTAACACATAATTTCCCACTCAGTTGATATTGACACTCAGTTAACCTTGGATAATGATTACCGATAGGTAACCTTTTTCTTGGTCTAACATATACCGACTATATGACTTTGTTAGCTCAAAATTTATAAACCACAATGCATCTTTATTCATGTAGATTTGGTATGTGCCCATCAAATATAAGGAATTGTATGTAAGATAAGATCACTTTGGAATATTAGTTCCATACATACTTATTTCACCTTAGGTGGAGGTACTGATGTCACCCAATCTAGTGGAAGAGGTTTCACTAACTACATTGCTTGACTCAGGATTCTCATTTGATTCCTTTCTCCAAATATTATTTCTAATCCTCATAATATATGCAATAGTGTTTCCATTCTCAAATATGTGTTCTTCTTTTGGTGCTCAGTCTCTACAATCCTTGCTGAGGTGACCAAATTTATGACAGTGTAAGCATGCCATACCAGTTCTTGTCCAGCTTCAAGATTTTCTAGCCCATCTCTTGCTCATACAATTTTCTTCTATATGTCCACACCTTCCACATACTATTTAGTTGACCCATGTGTTGTAATCCCAAGTGTAAGAACTACCTTGTCTCTTTGGTTGATAAGGTTTGTTCTTTTGTTTTGGTGTCCAGACTTGCCTCATCTTTGCCTTACACTCTTGTGAAGTGTGTCCATGTTTGTTGCAAATATAACATAGTTTCTCCATGGTAGGATTGTTAGGAGTCTTATTCAATTTAGCTCTGCACTCATAAGCTTGATGTCCAAATTTACCATAATAATAGCAATAACCATTAAACTTAGGAGTGACTTGAGGTTTACCTTGTGCTTTACTTTTGCACACATTTGAAGTATGTCCCAGTTTGCCAAAATGATAGCATGACAACATCTTGGGTTTTTTATTTTGACTGTTGTTCACTTGTTCAGCTTGTTTGGATGATTCTCCTTCCCCAGTGTAGCCTAATCCAGCTTTGCAACTAAATCTTCTTTGATTAGTCAGAAAATCATCAATCTTCTTAGAACTGTTTTCAGCCATTTTCATCATTTCATTGTGTTGTAATTGTATCTTTACTTCATTTCTTAGTTTCTCATTTTCTTCCCTGAGTACTCCAATATCTTCGAGTTTTGTAGACAACTTACCATTTACTCAGCTGATCTCCTAGTTTACAATCATCATCTGATTTGATATTTCAAAATGATGCTCGGTGAGACTTCGTATCTCAGTTTCTTTTTCTTGAAGTTGTTCAGTCATCTATCTTCAGTCTTCAATAGCTAGATTCCTTTCTTGCTCAACTTGTCTAGCATTATCCATTACATCAATCATTCTCACCATCTATGATTCTTGACCGATCTACAGGGCTTTCACTTGTTTAGTCAAGTGAAGATTCTTTTCAGACAAATCAGAGATTGCACTTTCAGAATTATCAAAAATACTTCCTGAACTAGATCCAATGTTATCAAATAAGTCATCAATCTCCTCTTCATCATAACCAGTCTCATTTTCCAAAATAGCAAGGTTCTTTCTCTGAACCAGTAACTTCTTCAATGCATCCTTAGCTTGTTTGTACTGCTCTATGAACATTTGTATCTAAATCTTCTAATTCTCTATTGTCTTATCCAACTTATACTTCTCCATGGCTAGATCTTTACTCTTCAGTGATTAAACTATCCAATTGTAATGCCCAAAAAATGGGCTAAAGGTTCATTAACCTCCAAAATCAACAAATCGAATGAAATCAACCTACAAGTCCTAACCAAAGGCACATCTACACATTAGCTCATCAAAACCCTAATTGATTTTATCTTAATTCGACATTGGGGAATATTTCCTAAATATTCCTATTTATCTTAATTATCTTTAATTAAATATTATTTGGCGATAAATCACATTTATCCTAAATTTGATTAATTGAATATTATAAATATTTAATTAATTAGATTTAATTCTGCCACTTAATTATTTAATTACATTTAATTCTATTTATTCCTAATTAATATTATTTTTATTTGACAATAAATCAAAAATCCTATGAATAATTGATTGAATTCTTATTTAATTGATTAAATCAAATTGTTAAATTTAATCATATAGTTTTGGAATAAAGTTTGATTGAATAACTGATTAACCCATAAATCAATTATTTTTAAATTTAAAAATTAGTTAAGTTGAGGATAAATCACTTTATTTTTAAATTAATTCATATTAAATCATGCACAATAAAAAAAGCAATCAACTTTAAATCAATTTTCAATTTCAATTTGTTAACTTCCCAAACTCAACATCTGATGATGAGTTGAAAAAGTGAACTAAACTCTATTTTGAGTCAAAAAGTGCTTTTGCATGATTTTATGAGTTAATTAATTTTGATTTCTTGTTAACTCAAAAATCAACCTGAGTTTATCAAGAGTGATTTATGGCTTTTCTCAATGCATCCTCAAGCCCTGTAATTCTATAAAATCAAGGCTCAGCTCTTCACAAATAATCTCTCTTGAATTTGCACAAATACTCTAGTGAAATTGCATCTGAAGAATCAAACACTTGCGACAGGTGATTTTGTGAGATCTTTCATTATTTTTCATATCTTTGCATCCATTTCCATATCATAGCATAGCATTGTTAGATTAATTTACATATCAATTTCATACATTCTAAATTAGTTTCATATAGTTTTTCATCTTATTCCATACAAAAATCCAAAAATATAGATTAATCTACATTCATATCTCATTTATTTCAATCATTTAAATCATTCATTTAGGTGTTTCATTGTCACTGATCTCGATCATAATCTGAGAATACCATACTCGCAGCTACTAGAAGGTAGTAAATCATCTAGTTAGCTAGTTTCATTTATATTGCAGATTTTGATTTTGCTAACCTCTAATGTTTTACTGAAGTGTTGTGTCTACAACTAGGTACAAATTTCACACACACATATTTCGTGCCCACCGTGGGGCCCTAAAATGGGTTTCCATTTCTTTCTAATCAATTTTCTATCATTTTTTCTTTCAAAATTGTGATTTTTACTTTTTATCTGTACATTTTTTGTACATTTGACAAATTGTCGTACCTGTGTGTGTGAAAATTGTACCTAGCCATGGACACAATAGTTCAGTAAAACATTAGAAGTTAGCAAAATTGAAATCTACAGATAAATGAAACTAAGCTAACCAGACGATTTACTGCCTTCTAGTAGGTGCGAGTATGGTATTCTCATATTAGACCGAGATCCGTGATGATGCAACACCTAAACGAAGGATTTGAATGAAAAAAAGATGAATGTAGAATGAATGCAGATTAATCTATATTTTTGGATTTTATATGCAATTAGGATGAAAAACTGTATGAAATTAATCTAGAATGGAATCGAAATGATATGCAGATTATTCTAACAATGATATGAATTGATATGAAAAACTATGCAAAAGCTATGAAAACTATGAATGATCTCACAAAGTTGCCTGTCACAAAAGCTTGATTCTTCATGTGCAATTTCACCAGAGTAATTGTGCAAATTTGAGAGATTTATTGTGAAGAGCCGAGCCTTGTTTTTATAGAAATCCAAGGTTGAGGATGCATTGAGAAAAGCCATAAATCACTCTTGATAAACTCAGGTTAATTTTTGTGTCAACAAGAAATTAGAATTAATTAACTCACAAAATCATGCAAAATCATGCAAAAACAACTTTTTAACTTAAATCAAAAGTTTAGATCAGGTTTCAACTCAAAATAGATGTTGAGTTTCAAAAAGATAACAACTTGAATTGATTTTCTGATTTAAAGTTTAACTGCTCTTTTAAATGTGTATAGATAATTATGAATTGATTAAATAAATAAAGAAAGTCATTTATCTTCAACTTAACTGATTTTTGAATTAAAACAACTGATTTATGGCTTAATCAATTATTAAATCAAACTTTTATTCAAAAACTATATCATTAAATATTGACAATTGACATTAATTAATTAAATAAGAATTTAATCAATTAGTCATAAGATTTTTGATTTATTGTCAAAATTAAATAATACAATTTATGAATAAATATAATTTAATTTAATTAAATAATTAAGTGGCAGTATTAAATTTGATTAATTAAATATTTATAATATTCAATTAATAAAACTTTAGGATAAATAGGATTTATCGCCAAATAATTATTAAATGAAAGATAATTAGGATAAATAAGGAATATTTCAAGGAATATTCTCGATGCAGAATTAAGATAATCAATTAGGGTTTCGATGAACTGATGTGCAGATGTGCCTTAGGTTAGGACTTTGATGTCGATTTTGTTCGATTTGTAGATGTAAGAAGTTAATGAACTTATAGCCCTTTTTTGGGGTATTACATTTTTCCCCTCTTTGAATTACTGTGCAAAGTGTAGTGGTTCAAAGATTAATCTATTTTTGATGATGATGAAAGATTTTGAGAGATTAACCGATTCCACGACAGAAACCGATTTAAAAGATTTGAAGATGTTAGGTCGTGATTGACCAAAGATGATGTTAACTATAGCAATAATGAACTGGTGATTACGAAAAAGTGTAAAAAATGCTTGATTTTGAACCTTATGATTACGAAGAAGTGAGTGACCTGATTCTAGGCTTGATTGTCCAAAGGAATCGAAATGGTATCACATCTGAACCCTTCAGTTATGAAGAACCAAGGAAATAACACTAATGAACTGATGGTTACGAAAAGTTGATACAGTTTACAAGATTGATTAGGATACCAGATTGATATGGATCTTGATGAATTTGATATGCCCCAAGAAATGTGCCCCAAGAAACAAGGTCTTTTGATGAATCAACAACTAGACGTGCTTGTTGTGTTGATCACCGAGGAAAGAAATTGATTTATAGATTTGATTGATGTGCAATACCATGCCCCCTTCGGGATGAAAATTGAAATCTGGCAAGAAAAGCCAATGTTTGAATGATTAGAAGCATGTTAATCAATTGTAGAATTGGTTGTACATGTCCAGAAACACATTCTACATCGTTTAGAGGTCCAGAAGACTAAGTTTGATTAGGTTTGACCATGAGTTGACCATGGGTGACCAAGTTGAAATTTTGATAGTTTGATTTAAGATAAGTAGTTAAGTTGAATTCTAGATTTTTGTGATGATTAAAGGTTGATTGTGCAAGCAGTCTACTGTCCTTGGTCCAAAATTTTTTAAATCATGATTTTGACATAGTAAATGATCTTAGATTCTGATTTTGATCTAAAAAATGGGTTCAAAATGTCAAAATTAGCTAGGGGTGCAATTTTCGTGGAAAACAAAGCACTTTGAAAAATTCGGTCAAAACCTATATAAGGGCCAAAAGAGTCATTGTCAAATCATTATTCACTTTTATCTTTAGAAACTTCTATGGAGCCCTCTGAGAAAAAAAAAAAGGCTGAGATGAAGGTTCTAGTCTCTTCACACTATTTTGAGCATAGCCAGCGACACCAGCGACACCAGCGACCTCCGCAGTATAGACATCTAGTAAGTGGACCTTTGTGCCTCTTTGTAAATTCCATTTTTGCATGTTTCTAGCATTTTAAAATCTTTTTCATATGTTTTTAATTTTTTGAATTTTGTTAGCATAGAAACTCATATGACAATCCACTGGGACTCGTACAACTTTTAAATTTTCTATAGAGTGTCATCCCAGAACCATAGGAAACTCGTATGAGAGGGACCCAATTGTTGTATGACATTTCATCGGGTCCCTCAATTATCATACGATAGTATATTCTTTGTCGTGTAACCATGAATTGTCATACGGGAACTTTCTAAAACTCGTATGAGTTTTGATACTAGACTGTATTGTCATATGGAAAACATCGAGCTTATTTCACCCTTTTAGGTCAAATTTTTGGATTTTTTTATTTCTTAGGCCACTTCCATAGCATTTAATGTACCTTCTGAAGTGTTCAATTTTTTAATTTTTGTACTTTTGGCCTATTTTTCAACCAAGTGTCTGATAGGATTCCCTATTTCTATGCTATGTAGGTCATCTACCCTGATGTACATGTTCATATATCACACACGGCTACTCAGAGACTCTGTGTGTCACTTCAAGATCCTATGAGAGTGCACCTAGCTTCTTGTGGGTTTGAGTACCTAATTTGTTTACCTAAGATTCAGGTAAACCATGGGCTACTAATTGCATTGATTGAGCACTTTCATTCAGAGACACATAAATTCCACCTCCCTATCACAGATATTATAGATGAGATCTAGAGGAGAGCATGGCACTTTGGGTAGTATTGGTAGTGCAAATGAGGTGCTTGGAGCACAATAGGATGTAGGTGCTAGTCTTGATCCTACACAAGGTGATACTAATTTTGATCTTGGAGCTGAGGAGAGATGTCATAAGGCATGTAGGGAAGAGTCTACTGATCAGCCAGTTGAGGATATTGAGATGCCTACTGCAAATGTAGATCCTAGATGGGCACTAACTCCCCAGGAGACCATTAGATGGCTTAGGATATAGGTCAGAGACCTTAGATTAGAGAGTTCCACCCATGAGATATAGCGGAAGGAGTTGGAGAGGAAACTTTTATTGTGAGAGGCTGAGGTTAGATGATTGTAGGCAGAGGTGACACATCAGATTACATGGTCCTCTTACTATGTATTGGCATACTATTTTGTTGTTCCAGCTGCTCAGAGGGTTTTGACATATTCTCAGTACATGATTGCTTTAGAGGGAGCTAGAGCACCATGAGCCGAGGCAGTACCAGATGCACCACCACCACCTCCACCAGATGTAAAGGATTAGGTAGACAATTGATCTGTCTTGATATTCTATTTTTTTCATATACACTGATCTAACTCTTGATAGCTCACATGAGCTCATTCTTTTGTACCTTGTGCCAGTAGTGCACCCTTGACTAGTTCGAGTTATATGATATATATGAGATCAAGATTTTAGTTATGACTTCATTTGTACTTTTCATGTTTGATTTATGATTATATTGTGTGATGTAAATGCTATGTGTAGTGTAGAATGTATGTAATATGCAATGCAATGATTTCTTTCAAATGTATGGATTTATGCAAATGTAGTTGATAGATGAAAGATGTATGTTGATGTATGATTTTGATTATGCTATGCAATGGTAAATGCACATGTATGTAATGAAATGTAATAGATGGGATGATTTATGATATGCAATGTAAATGCAATGATACACATGATATGTTTTGCAGGTATTGATGAAGAGAAGTACTTGGTTATTTGTTAAAAAGGATGTATAACCCAGAATGGTGACTACTTGCGGTTCTATGAAGAAACCTCCATGTGAGATTCAGCTCTTTATGTCAAGTTTAAGCATAGTTTGAAGAATCGTGTAAGCATTCAAGTATTCATAAAATGTGAGATCATGCAATCATGCAAAGCACAAAATGATATGCAGGATGAAATGCAAACCTAAGACCTAGGACCTAGTCACTAATCATGTGTCCGTTGTTTTCATGATTGAATTTTTATTAGGTAACTGGATAAATCAATAAAATGCCCCCTAGTTAGGAAACTATGAACATATGAATATTAATTTTTATGCACAAAAAATCAATACAATGCCCACTGGTTAGACAACCATGGACATATGAATATTAATTTTGTTTTCAGAATGTCGTAATAGATATAAGAACCAAGGCACAAATGCCAAGATGACCTAAATATCATGTCCATTTTGATATAGCAATTTGTATAAGCATCAAAACATAAATGTTGTGATGACCTGAATATGCCTTGTGGTTCAAACACATCAAGTAGTCAAGAGATCATTCTAAATCCAATGTGAATTACCCATAGTGACCCTTTATCGTTCCATCCTTAGGTAAGATTGTGTTTCATAGTAGGAGGAAGAATTTCACTCAAAAAGACAATAGTTAGATCAGACTTCCTTGAATTTTATAGGTATCAATGGTCAAGTTACTCATGGCCATCCAATACGAGATGGAGGCTCTTACAAACGGACACCATTTCAATCCAGAATTTCCAAAGTTGTTAGATTTTCACTCAAAGTAGAAAACAAAGAAAAGATTATGCTCCCAATCATCACTCTCTAAATCCTAAAAAGGACATCATCAAAGAGCTTGAAAGGACACAATATGCAAAAATCTCAATGTGAATCAGTAAGCATACAAGGAGATAAAAGTAAGTCAAGCATAGATTGTTTTCAGTTTACATTGATGTTTGATTGCGTTGTTGTAGATGCAAAATCCTTTTTGGAGAAGAGACTGACTGACTGATTCGGATGTAGCTCCAAAGGACTCTGACTAGATATGAAACATTTGAGATACTGAGGACTGTAGGATATGACTTTGATCACCCCCAAGTTTGAACATTGATAGGAGACAGACACTTTGCTAATTGGTGTACAAACCGACTTGATTAAAAATAGGAATGTGGAAACAAACCGAGAGGTATGTACAAACTAAAGCAAGACTAAAAGCTGGGAAAGACCAAGATTGCATTGATAGATGGAGCATTTTGAAAAAATGGCACCTATTTGCCAGGTTTTCACCATCTTGGCAGAGATTCTATTTTTGCTACCAAGGCACCTGTTTCCAGGTTTTCACCAAGGCACTTTTTCTTTTTCTCATTTTTTTGTATTTTTCTTTTTTTCAATTTTTTTGTACTTTTTGATATTTTTTGATTTTTTTGTCATACATCAAGGTGCCTATTGCTAGGTTTTCACTAGGATCATTTTTTCAGGATATTTTTGAATACTGAATGCCTTAGGCATAGAATTTCTTCAGATGGAGAACGTTGATTGGTTCTCAAAGTTATTCTCCTTTAGTCATTGAGATTTGATAGGCTCCAGAGCCAAAAGTATCAGTGATAACAAAGGGACCCATCTAGTTGGGTTCAAACTTCCCCTTGCACTCTCTATGTGATTGATTTTTAGGATTCTCTCTCACCCTAGATCACCAATTTGAAATTCTCTGTGTCTGACTCTCTTGTTGTAGCCTCTAGACATTATCTTATGATATAATTTGAGATGATCATACACTACTTATCTACGCTTATCTATTAGTTCAAGTTCTTGCAACCTAGACAATCTCTAGTCATCATTAGTTGCTAGACCATGCATTTTGATTCTTAGTGATGGGAGTTCAACCTTAATAGGCAGTACCACTTCAGACCCATAAACTAAAGTGAATGGTGTAGCCCCAGTGGGCATTCTAATACTTTTTATGTAGGCCCAGAGAGATGGATTGATCATGAGATGCTAGTCTCTTCCTATTTTATTAATTGTACAATGCAAGATTTTCAATAGATTCTTGTTTGAAGCCTCTGCTTGTCCATTCCCTTGAGGATAGTAGATTGATGACCAATGTTGTGTAATATTGAATTTGGCACATAGATCATCTAATTATATGTTCTTGAATTGACCACCATTATATATGACTATAGAATGTGGAATACCATATCGACATATGATGTAGTTCAGGATGAACATTGATATTTGCTTGCCGATTGCTTGAGTCAAAGGGACTGCTTCTACCTATTTTGTGAAATAGTCTGTAGTTGTAATAATATGGGTATACCCATTAGAAGAATGAGGATATATGGCTACTATAAGATCAAATTCCCATTGGTGAAAAGGCCATTGTGTAGTAAAGGGAATTAGATCTCTCCCTGGTGCATGAATTAAGTTACTATGTACTTGACACTTTTGACAATTCTTTGCAAACTTGATAGCCTCTTTTTCCATTTCAAGCCAATAGTACCTAGCCCTAATAAGTTTTTCAACTAGTGTTAAACCATTGGAATGTGATCCAAAAATACCATCGTGGACTTCCTCTAATGCACGTTGAGACTCTTCTCATTCTAAACATCTAAGGAGTGTACCATCTAGACCTTGTTTGTACAGATCATTACCAAAGATGACATACCAGGATGCATTGCAGATAAGGTATCATTTCTCATGGGGGTTGAAGGTATCGAGAATGATTTGGTCTTGTAGATAGGAGAAAAGGTTTTTGTATCAGGATGAATCATGACCAAAAATAGTGCAGATCATGTAGGTTTTGAGGGAATCATATGCAGGATAAAATAGTGCTTCCATCAGGAACTCATAGCGTAGCTGATGTTTGGGCTGTTGTAATAAAGTAGATAGTGTTTCCATAGCATTAATGGCTTTATTCTCTATTCTAGGAACTTTTTCAAAGGTGATAGATATGAAATATTTCTTGAGATCATCTACAATTCTCTTGTATGGGATCAGATTTCCATCTTTGATTTGATACACATCATTGACTTGGTGTATTACAAGTTGTGAGTCTCCATGAATGTGTAGTTCTCTTACCCTCCATTCAATTGCTATCTTCATGCCATTAAGAAGGGCTTCATATTCAGCAATATTATTTGTGCAAGGAAACTTTATTTTGAATGCTTTAGTGATAGAGTATCCTTGAGGGGTGACGAATAATATGCCTGCTCCAGATCCATTCTATGTATAGGAGCCATCAAAGAATAACTTCCATGCTCTAGAAGAAAGGTTCATGATAGAGGAATCTGGGAATTCCATTTGCGTCAAGGTGTATCATCAAACAATGGTGCATTAGCCAGTTGATTGACAATAACTTGGCCCTTGATATCTTTTCTTTCAACATATTCAATGTCAAATTCACTTAATAGCATCACCCATTTAGCTAATCTACCTATGAGGGAAAATTTTCTTAGTAGGGACTTGAGTGGATCAATCTTAGCTACCAAATGTGTGGTATGAGCTAACATGTAATGTCTCAATTTTTGTGATGCAAAGATCATAGCTAGACAAGATTTCTCAATCATGGAATAGTTCTTCTCATATGCTACTAATGTTCTACTGATATACTATATAGCTCTTTCTTTCTTATTCTCATCATGTTGTGCTAGTAGTGCCCCTAGTGACGTATCTGTGGTGGAGACATATAAGATCAATGGCTTCCCTTGGATAGGAGGCATCAAAATAGGAGGATTTGATAGATATTTTTTGATATCATTAAATTTCTTTTCACATTCCTCATTCCATGCAAAAGTCACACCTTTATGTAATGTTTTTGTAAAAGGCTGTGATATGTCTACCAACTAAGATATGAAATGCCTGATAGATTGCACTCTCCCTTGTAGAGTTCTCATTTGACTGATATTTTTGGGAGCTTGCATCTCCATTATAGCCTTGACTTTAGTTGATCAAACTCAATGCTTTTCTTTGAAATAATATAGCCCAAAAGCTTTTCAGAAGTGACATCAAAAGCACACTTTTTAGGGTTCAATCTAATACTAAACCTCTCCATTCTATCTAGTATTTTTCTCAAGTCATTCAGATGTTTAGATCTTATCATAGATTTTTCCAAAGTATCATCAACATAATCCTCCATAGTTTGATGCATCATGTCATGAAAGAGAGATGTCATAGCTCTTTGATATGTAGCACCAGCATTCTTAAGCCCAAATTGCATGACATTCCAACAGAAGGTACCCCACGCACATGTGAAAGCAGTTTTCTCTTGATCTTCTGGAGCAATTTTTATTTGGTTGTATCCAGAAAAACCATCCATTAAAGAATACATCTTGAAGCCTGTTGTCATGTCCACTATCATATCAATGTTAGGTAGTGGAAAATCATCCTTAGGGCATGCTTTGTTTACATCTTTAAAATTTTTGCATACTCTTAGAGATTTGTTTGGTTTTGATATAGGTACAACATTTGAGATCCATTCAGCATAATCAATAATGCAGATGAATCTAGATTTTAGTAGTTTCTCTAATTCAACTTTGACCAAGAGTGCAACATGTGGATGCATCTTTCTCAATTTTTTCTTAATAGGTTTGACCCCTGGAGCTATAGATAAATGGTGCATTATAAGATCAGGATCCAACCCTGGCATATCTAAATATTTCCATGCAAAGTTGATCTTCTTTTCTATTAGGAATGTGGTAAATTTTTGCTTTTCTTCTTTTGATAAGGATTGTGCTACATGGATCAACTGTGCTTCTTCTATTGTTCCCAAGTTGATAGGTTGAGTGGGATCAATTAGTACTATAGATTTGTCCTATAAATGACTCAGAAGGACATCAAATATCTCATCCTTAGGTGCCTCAGAGATGTTTTCACCTTCGGATACATATTTTATTTTTACTTTTGTAGGTTCTGAGACTGTCACAAAGTGGGTTTTAACCTCAGAACTCTTTTTCTTTTAATTTTTATTCTTATTCTTTTGACTAAGATACTTGATGTCTGACTCCATCATGCTAACGCTCGGTTCACTAATCGAAGTCATCATAGGCTCAACTACATTTAGGTAGCAAGCAAGGGTATAGTCATTTGGGAAGGTATAGATACCTTGGCTCAGATTCGTGGAGGTTTGGTCAAGAAGTTTGGGATGTTGGATAGTAAAAGTGGGGAAAGATTGAGAAATAGTGTTTACAGATATGGATCTATCATCATTGGTCCTAACCTAACTCTCAAGTTCAAAGGTGATATTACAACTCAAAACATTTAATTTGTGAATAAGCTCAATGTCATTTTGGGAATCCATTTCAGCCATAGGTGGATCAAACTCATTAAGTTCATCATTTCTCTCTAGAATCACATTGGGTTTAGGTGCATATTGGTGAATAACATCAATATGTTTTTTTGTGATAAGCTCATCTTCCTCTGGAATGGCTCCCCATTCATAGTCATTGGATTCCTCATCTATGCCTCTAGGAAATTTGAGAATATGTGTAAAGTCAGGATGGATAACCCAAGAAGGGTTTCCCTCAGATTCTAATTTGAATTCATACTCATGGGAATCTATTTGAGAATAGCTACCACCTTCCTCCTTGTCTATGTGGATTTATTGAAGGTCAGTTGGTTCTTGTGGTGCAACTGTCTTTTGTGAAGTAGTAGGTTCTTGTGTTTCTACTACATTGATTCTTTTTATTGGATCATCTTCAGCTTCAAGGAGGTTTAGTATTTATTTAGGCAAACACTCATAAGGAATGAGCTCATCTATAGTGTTTGAATCATCACTGTCAGATTGTTGTGTTTCCTCCTTTAGCTGAATTGTGATTGATGGTTCAATCTATTCTAAGACATGTGGAGAGTTTTTGCTAAGATAGAAAGGCTTCTTATGATATCCTAGACCTATTGTATTCTTGTTCATTTGGCCATAGTGGTCAAGAGGTCATAGAAGACCTTTATCTTATAGTCCTAGAGGTCCTTTTCTAGTATATCCCATTTTTATGTTCAATTTGTCTCCTGGTCCATATGACTTCTGAGGAATTTTGCTTGAAGTGGAGTCACATTTCTAGGCTTATTGGGATTGAAACTCATCCTTGCATAACCATGCAAGCACAACTTCTTCTTCCTCAAATTCTTGTTTAGACACTTGTTCTGTGATAAAGCTTCCATTGAAAATGACCTAGGATTCTTTAGTTGTGGGTTTCACTTTGTTATAAGGTTGTCCATAAGATTTTGGGGACAACGGGAGAGATGTGAGAGATAAAACAGGTTCCATTGTGTATTCTCCCATGCCATTGTCTTTTATTTTGACCTCTTTAGAAATTTATTCTATCTTGGATGTTGACACAATGTTTGTTTTCTTAGTGGAAGATTCTCTATTATTAGGAACAAGTTTATCAGCACTTTCTTTCAATGCATTGCAAGTTGTAGATAGGTCAGCTGGAATCATCACCTCTACTCCTTCATAAGGAAATTTCAAACACTGATGGTATGTGGAAGGAATAGCTCACATTTCATGTATCCAGGGTCTCCCTAGGAGAATGTTGTAAGCCAAAGGTAGATCAAGAACTTGACATGTGATATCTCTGATAACTGGACCTGTTCTGATAGGTAAGATAATTGTTCCTTTGGAAGATCTTTCTTGTTCATCATATGCCTTGATAATTATCTTTTGTTAAGGATCAATGGAAGCTTTTGATAATCCCACTTGCATAATCAAGCTGTAAGAACAAATGTTGAGACCAACACCTCCATCTATCAACATGCGTTTGACACAATGGTTTTGGATTAAGACTTCAATGTGCAAGGGCTGGTTATGTAGATGATTCAAGGAGTTATCATCTTCCTCTGAAAAGGAGATATACTGGGGAGATGTCAGATGACCAACCATACTCTGGAATCTATCTAAATCAAGGTTGTTAGGAACATTGGATCCGAGTAGAGATTTGTCTAGAATGGCTCTATGAGCTGGAGATATCTGAAGCAACTCAAACATTGAGATTTTTGCATTGGTATGCTGGAGTTTTTGGACAATATTGTATGATGTAGGTCTCGTGTCTTTAGAATTTGATGATTTAGGAGCAGCCTTCTATTTAGAAGCAAATGAAATATTAAAAGGCACCCTAGAGACATTTGATGAATCTGAATTTTGTCCTTGCAGATGCACCTGAGCTTGTGATCGAGTAATTGCATTTGATAATTGATTATCTCTATCCCTTCTTACAATTGTGATGACATTGCAACACTCATATAGGAATGGTTCAACCATATTTATGATAGAATTGTTTCCAAAGTAGGCATAATTGACTTTAGCACCCATATTAGGCTGAGAAGACAAATCTCCTTGACCATGTTTCAGAAATGGTTCTGTGAATGTTGTATGATCATTATTGCTTTTATGATTATCAATTACAATTTCTCCATTGTCAATTGTGTCTTGTATGATGTGTTTCAAGCATATGTAGTTATTGGTTTTATGACCCTTATTATGATGGAAGTCACATAAATCATTCTCTCTCCACCATTTTGGTTTAGGTTCAGGATCAAATACTTTTATCTCGGGCAGGGCGATGATGTTGTTGGCCAATAGAGTTTTAATGGTGGATTCCAAGGACTCTCCAAGAGGAGTAAACTTGCATTTAGGATATGTAGCCCAAGGTTTATAGTCAAATGGCTTCTTGTTGGATTCTATTGCTTTGGCCTTTGAGGCTTTGATATCTTGGGTGCCAATAGTGAGATTGAAAGTGGGTGCCTTAGATGGGGCATGGATAGTATCAGCAATGCCATCTATGACGATGCCTTTATTCTTGTTCCAATTTTTTCCTTTGTCTTTAGAACTAGATCCAGATTCATACTTGTCCTTTTGAAGTGATATGTCTCCTTTTTGTACAAGTAATTTCTCAATTTTGATGGCATTTTCTACCATTTTATCAAAGGATGTATGATTTTGCATTTGCAAATGATAGTTGATTTCTAGAACAAGATTTTTGATGAAAATTTCAAGCTTCTCAGTTTCTAGAATAGGTCTAGAATATAGAGAAAAAAATTTCCTCCATCATTTGAGGAAAGTTAGGAGTGATTCTCCTGAGTTCCATTTTAGATTGCAGATGTCAATCATAGTGACCGGATGCTGGATGTTGTAGGAGTATTATTGATAGAATAGCTTGATCAACTCCTCAAAGGTTTTGATTCTAGGAGGCATTTTTGAGAACCAATGAATAGCTGACCCTCCCAGAGATCGAGGGAAAAGACACATTAGGTAGGTTGGTTTGTGCATGAACTCCATAGATTGAGTACAAAATTACTTGACATGATCTTGAGGATTAGAGTTTCCATCGTACTTATTGTATTTAGGCATCTCCACTCTTTTTGGGAATGGTGGCATGTACAAGTCTTTATCAAATGGAAAAGGGCATAGAGCCTCCATGGAGAACTCCTTAGGTTCCTTCTCTTTTTTGAGTTTGTTGAGCTTGACTTCCATGACATGCATCTATTTCATCATAGCCATGATAGGAGTTTCTTCCTCATGTGTGATGATATCTTCAACATTAAAGTTTGGAGGAAGTTTAGCCCCTTGGCGAGCCTACTCTAGGATGTATGTTTCCTTTTGTTCTTTCAAGAAATGTCTCATCATTTTCTTGAAGTTATCATCATTTTGATATTGATAAATTTTAGTAGGCATGGGTTCCTAATCCAAACCATGTTGGGATTGATTTCCTTAGGAACCTTGTCTTCCTCCTCCTTGAGACAGTGTTTCTAAGAGAACTACCAGGGATTGATCGATGAGGAGTTTCTTGATGACCTGTGTGGATTGATGCAGGAGGAATTACTTGATGACATGCATGGGTTGATGCAAGAGGAGTGACGTAACCACCTATCAGGTAAATATTTCAAAGAGAGTCTTGTACAAATTTAGTTGTGTTGAAAGGTTGATGAAATGTCTCAGCAATCACAAAAGATGCGGCTGAAGAGAATTTGGGTTTTTCTCCTTGTTTTCATTGTGATGAAGCTCTATTTTCCACCATTAACCTTGGGTGAAGAAAAAGAGCAATATGAAGACAACTGAAGAATGATTTGATTCAAGAAGATTGAATGACACAACCTTGTCAAGATTGATTTGATTGAATATAGATTGGATGTAAATAAATGATATTGTTCCCTAGTAGTATGGGTAGATTCCAAAAAGATGGCAGACACAAGCTCGCAACACTTAGCCATTTTTTTTGAAGATTGAATTGAAGATAATTTTGACACAAGATGAAAAGGACTCAAATCGATAGATTAGAAGGCTAGATTAGACTCAAGAGACCACTTTTAGGTGAATAGATTGGATTCTTTCTAGTTTCTTTTCTATTCCTAACATAGTGAATATTTTGATAGAATCTGGAAGTAGGCTGTAAAAATTGGATTTCTGGAAAATTTGGGAGTTTTCTGGCAATTTTTCAAATTTCTCGTATGACTTTCTCTAGGCTCGTACGAGTCTAGATAGGCTCTGACATGACAATTAACAAGACTCATGTGACAATTGCAATGCTCGTATGACAGTTGATCACAGGTTTTTTATTTTTGCTTGTGATTTTTGACAAAACTCGTATGACAATATAAAAGCTCTCATATGACAATCTAGGGGTTTTGATACGACAAAGGGGAAAAAATCGTACAACTTTCTAATCATGTAGCATGACTTTTTACTCCAGAAAGGAATTTTGTGTCAAATTTGCAATCTCTCAATTTTTAGAATTAGTTTGTTTGCAAGGTTTTCTATCCAAATTTGAAGTTCATTTCAGGATTGTTCATTTTCAATAACCAAGTAGATAAACAAGCACGTGGAACAATAGGAAGGTGATTTCAAGCATGTCTAGAAACAATGAACAAGGGGCAAAGCAACCCTGCACATGAACAATCAACTGACTTATTTTGCTAATTCCTAGGAATGCTACTTGTGTATGTTCTCAAAAGTTTTTCAATAATACACATAGTCCTAGAAAATGAACAATTTGGCCTCACTAGGGTTTGTAGTAATGGTCTAACTCTGCAACTTTTGTGATCTCAAGAGGGCAAACTCCAATCGAGGTGCACCGGGGTTTTGACACAGTCTGGGAATTTAATCAATCAAGAGCTACTAGGGAGATCTGATAGCCCAATAAGAGACCACACTTGTGAAGATTTCTTCCACAAAGACATTTATATAAAGGTTGTTGCTACCATGACAAAAATAGCTATTACCACTTGAGGCTCTGTCCACGTGGTTCACCCAATAAAGGGAATTTCCACTATAGTTAACCCTCTCTAAAGGTGACTCACAAAAGATACCACATGGGGACTTGGTCCAGATCCAAGGATTTGAGTTTTTGATACTACCCAAAAAGGGAGTAGAGCATAATCCTCTAGCCTTATCACTTTTACCCAAACACAGCAAATAGATGAATCCAACACGCTAAGACTGAAGTTATCTCACCAAGATTTGTGATGTCAAAAACTATGTCTATCAATCTCTCTGGAGAGAGAATGTATCGATCAAAAGTTGAGGACCAAATCAAGTAGAGCATGAAATAATCTTAGTAATCTCCCTACCTACAAGGGGATCTATCATCAAGAAGAGCTTTGCATGCATGAATAAGAGAATGAAGCCCACTCTCTCTAGATCATCCACAAATAGTGTTCATAGGGCCTATTCACTATGTGTAACAGATATGTAAAAAGAAAATCTATGTTCATTTTATAGCCCAAAATTGAAGTCTGTGATATGAAAGTAGGAAACGTCACACAAGCTTGACACATGAGAGTTCATTTTATATCCCAAAATGAAGTGTTATCAGATGCAATAGAATACCTAAGTTCCTTGCAACATGCTTAGTAGATTTTACCTGTTTTAGAAATTTTGTTACACTTTTCCAATCAAAAACAACAAATACCAATAAAAAATAGAAGATCTCAGTTGTTAGGGTTAGCTGCTAGTCTAAATCCAAAAATCAAATCTGGAAAACTATCTAAAAATTTGAAATGACAATTGAATTCTGATGGTAAAACTCGTACGACAATATGTTACCTCCCGTATAATAATCCAGAAACTCGTATGATGGTGGGTGTATGCCCACATGACAAAGTATCTCCCAAATGACTAAGTATAAGAACTGGTATGAGTCTTGAAAATGTCAAATGTCATACGACACTTAGAGGGTTCTGGCACAACTTTCTGACAAAACTCATGAAAAATGTATGAACAAAAATTAAAAATTGTAGTTTTTGCCAGAAAATGATAGAAATTTGATAGAAAATGTTAGAATAGAAATGGAAACCCATTTCAAGGCCCCATAGTGGGTGCTCAAAATGTGTGTGTGAAAATTGTACCTAGCTGTGGACACAACACTTCAGTAAAATATTAGAGGTTAGCAAAATCAATATTTGTAGATAAATGAAACTAAGCTAACCAGATAATTTACTGCCTTCTAGTAGGTGCAAGTATGGTATTCTCATATTAGACCAAGATTAGTGATGATGCAATGCCTAAATGAAGGATTTGAATGCAAAAAAGATGAATGTAGATTAATCTATATTTTTGGATTTTATATGCAATTAGGATGAAAAACTGTATGAAATTAATTTAGAATGGAATCAAAATGATATGCAGATTATTCTAACAATGATATGAATTGATATGAAAAACTATGCAAAAGCTATGAAAACTATGAATGACCTCACAAAGTCATCTGTCACAAAAGCTTGATTCTTCATGTGCAATTTCGCCAGAGTAATTGTGCAAATTTGAGAGATGTATTGTGAAGAGCTGAGCCTTGTTTTTATAGAAATCCAAGGTTTGAGGATGCATTGAGAAAAGCCATAAATCACTCTTGATAAACTCAAGTTGATTTTTGAGTCAACAAGAAATTAAAATTAATTAACTCACAAAATCATGCAAAATCATGCAAAAATAACTTTTTAACTTAAATCAGAAGTTTAGATTAGGTTTCAACTCAAAATAGATGTTGTGTTTCAAAATGATAACAATTTGAATTGATTTTCTGATTTAAAGTTTAACTACTATTTAAATGTGGATAGATAATTATGAATTGATTAAATAAAGAAAGAAAGTGATTTATCTTCAACTTAACTAATTTTTGAATTAAGACAACTTATTTATGGGGCAATCAATTATTAAATCAAACTTTTATTCAAAAACTATATCATTAAATATTGACAATTAACATTAATTAATTAAATAATAATTTAATGAATTAGTCATAAGATTTTTAATTTATTGTCAAAATTAAATAATACAATTTAGGAATAAATTTAATTAAATAATTAAGTGGCGGTATTAAATTTGATTAATTAAATATTCAGAATATTCAATTAATCAAACTTTAGGATAAATAGGATTTATCACCAAATAATTATTAAATCAAAGATAATTAGACTAAATAAGGAATATTTCCTGATGCAGAATTAAGATAATAAATTAGGGTTTCAATGAACTGATGTGCAGATGTGCCTTAGGTTAAGGCTTTGATGTCAATTTCATTCGATTTGTAGATGTAAGAGGTTAATGAACTTATAGCCCATTTTTGGGGTATTACAGTACTAAGACCCCCTATCTGTCATATGACAGATGACAATCTAAAGTGTCATGTCAACTCTATGTGGACTGTCATAAGAGTTTTTGAAAAGTCATGTGCGTGCTAACCCACTGTCATTTTGTGCCTGAACTGTTGTACGAGAAGCAGTCCACTGTTGTATGAGTTTTGGTGCCAGAATTTCATTTTTTGATAGCAGAATTGCAAAAATAGTTATTTCAGATTTGATTTTAGATTTTGACAACTAACCCTAATGATTGATATCTTCTATTTCTGATCTCTTTTCTCATGGGTTTGCTCAACATAGCTAAAAATCAGGTAAAAATATACTAAGCACATTGCGAAGGAACTCAAGTATTATGTTACATCTAATAACACTTTAATTTGGGATATAAAATGAATCCTCATGTGTCAAGCTTGTGTGGCTTTCCAGCTTTCATAATTCACACTTCAGTTTTGGGTTATAAAACAAACAAAGATTTTCTTTTTGCATATCTGTTACATATAGTAATTAGGCCCTATGAACACTATTTGTGGATGATCTTGAGAGAGTGGGTTTCATTCCTTGTTTTGCATGTGAAGCTCTTCTTGATGACATATCCCCTTATAGGTAGGGAGGATACTCTGATTATCTCACATTCACTTGGTTTGGTCCTCAACTTTGATTGGTACATTCTCTCTTGGTCCCACTTAGAGATCTCAGTAGACATTGTTGTTGACATCACAAATCTTGGTGAGGTAATTTCAATCTTAGTGTGTCAAAGAATCTATCTGCTATGTTTAGGTAAAAGTGAAAAGGCTAGAGGACTATGCTCTACTCCCTTTTTGGGTAGTATCAAAAACTCAGATCCTTGAATCTGGACCATGCCCCCATGTGGTATATTTTGTGAGTCACCTTTAGAGAGGGTTAACCATAGTGGACATTCCCTTTATTGGGTCAACCACATGGATGGAACCTCAAGCGGTAATAGTCATTTTTGTCGTGGTAGCATCAACCTTTATATAAATGTCTTTGTTGAAGAAATCTCCACAAGTGTGGTCTCTTGTTGGGATGTCAAATCTCCCTAGCAGCTCCTGATTGATTAAATTCTCAGACTATGACAAAACCCTGGTGCGCCTAGATTGGATTTTTCCCTCTTGAGATCACAAAATTTGTAGAGTCAGACCATTACTAAAAACCTTAGAGAGGCCAATTTTTCATTTTCTAGGACTATGTGCATTATTGAAAAACTCTTGAGAATATACACAAGTAGCATTCCTAGGGATTAGCATAATAAGTCACTATTTCTTTTTCATGTGCAAGGTTGCTTTTGCCCTTGTTCATTATTTTAAGATGATTGATTGCTTCCCTTGCTTTCTATTTTGCGTGCTTGATATCTACTTGGTTACTTGAAATGAATGAACCCAAGATGAACTATTGCACAGATCTTCAAACCTTGATAGAAAACTTTGCAAATGATCTAAAAATGAAAAACTAAAAAATTGCAAAATCTAAAGCAAAAATCCTTTCTGGAGTCAAAAGTCATCCCACAGTCTCAGAAAGTCATATGATTTTTTCCCAAAACTCATTTCAGAGTCCCCAGATTGTCGTATGAGTTTTGTCTCAAAGTCAAGCAAAATCAAAAACCTTGATGTCAATTATCATATGAGGTTTTGTCAAAAGTCATACCAGAGCCAACCCAGACTCATACAAGCCTAGAGAAACTCGTATCAAAATTTTCAAAAGTTTTCAAAAAACTCTAGAATTTGTTAGAAATCTAGTTTTTACAGCCTAATTCCAAATTCTGTCAGAAAATTCACTGTGTTAGGAACATAGCAGAAACTAGAAGAATCCAACCCATTTCCAAAAGGTGGTCTCTTGAGTTCGATCCAGCCTTCTGATCTATTGATTTGAATCACGTTTATCTTGTGTCAAAACCTTGTCAAAACCATCTTTCAAATCAATCCTCGAAATGACTTAGTGTTGGAGCTTGTGTCCACCATCTTTTGGGCATCTACCCATACATCTCAGCCACAATATCCTTCATTTACATCCAAATCAATCTTCAACCAATCCAATTTTGAAAAGGTTGCATCATTCGACCTTCTTGAACCAAGTTATTCTTCAGCTATCTGCATCTTGCTCTTTTGCTTCACCTAAGGTTAATGGTGGAAACTAGGGCTTCATCAGAAAGAAAACAAGGAGAACAACCCAAATTCTCTTCAGTGTCATCTTCTGTGATTGCTTAGACATTTGATCAACCTTATGACACTACTAAATTTAGAGAAGATGCTCTTGGGAATCTCTTCTTAAAACTTGGTTATGTCACTCCTCCTGCATCGATTCACGTAGGTAATCAACCAACCCCACCTCAATCAATTCCAAACAGTCCTCACAATAGCACGATGTCTCAAGGAGGATAAAACCAAGGCTCCCAAGGACACCAATCTCAACATGGTGCAGATCAAGAACCAACACCTAAAATTGCCCAATATTAGAATGATGATAACTTCAAGAGAATGATGAGGCACTTCTTGAGGGAAGACAAAGAGGCATACTTTCTAGAGTTATCTCAACAAGGAGCTAAACTTCCTACAAATTTTAATGTCAAAGATATCATTACTCAAGAGGAAGAAACTCCTATCATAGCTATGATGAAATAGATGCATTCCATGCAAGTCAAGCTCAAAAAACTCAAAAAAGAAAAGGAACCTAAGGAGTTCTCCATGCAGGCTCTATGTCCTTTTCCATTTGATAAAGACTTGTACATGCCAACATTCCCAAAAAGAGTGGAAATGCCTAAATATGACAATTATGATGGAAACTTTGATCCCCAAGACCATGTCAGAGAATTCTGTACTCAATCCATGGAGTTCATGCATGAACCAACCTACTTAATGTGTCTTTTTCCATGGTCTCTAGGAGGAGTAGCCATTCATTGGTTCTCAAAAATGCCTCCAATGATCAAGACCTTTGAAGAGTTGATCAAGCTATTCTATCAACAATACTCCTAGAACATCAAACATCCAGCAACTATGATCAAAATTTGTAATCTGAAACAATATCTAGGAGAACCATTCCTGACTTTCCTCAAATGATGGAGGAAGAAGTTTTCTCTATATGCTAGACCCATTCCAGAAATAGAGAAGCTAGAAATTTTCATCAACAATCTTGTTCCAGAAATCAAATACCCTTTACAAATGAAAGATCACACATCCTTTGATAAGATGGTAGACAATGCAACCAAAATTGAGAAGGTCCTTGTGAAAAAAGGAGACATATCACTTCAAAAAGAGAAGTATGAATCTGGATCTAGTTCCAAAGACAAAAACAAAAATTAGAACAAGAATAAAGGCATCGTCATGGATGGAGTTGTTGACAATGTCCATAACCCATCTAAGGCACCCACTTTCAATCTCACTATTGGTACCCAAGCCATCAAAGCCTCAAAAGGTAAATGAAATAGAATAAAACAAGAAGCCATCTAACTACAAACCTTGGGCTACAGATCCTAAATGCAAGTTTACTCCTCTTGGAGAATCCTTAGAGTCCTCCATGAAAACTCTGTTGGCCAAAAAAATCATCACATTACCTGAGATCCGATCATTTGATCCTGAACCAAAACTAAAATGGTGGAAAGAGAATGATTTCTATGATTTCCATCACAATAAGGGTCATAAAACCACACTAGTACATTTGAGGTCAAATTCTGATAGCCATTTGTCAGATTTGCAATGGTCATTTGTCGACATTTCGACACATGTGTCCGTCATAGTTTTTGCATTGGAAATTTTGACGGAAGAGATATCCGTCAATTTACCGACACCCCACCACGTCAAAAACTTGCACATGAAAATAGCTTTGTTATGGAATTTCCTATGGTCCATCTATCAAAATTCCAACACAAAGACCTATCAGAAATATACACTCTCTATCGGAACTAATTGTCAAAAAGATATCCTTTTCGACATTAGAACTATTGGCGTAGTGACATATCTGCAACCAATTTCTGATAGATAAATCCATCAATGAGGTAGCATTAGTGTTAGAACTGTCTGTCAAAAATTGCATATCTATGACATTTTAACTATCAAAAGAGCGATGGTAGTGCACAATATCTATGACAGGTTTCCTTGTTGGACGTATAGCATTATTGTCGCAATAATTGTCATAAAGTATTTTCTCTGACATTTAATCTGTTAGATAGGTGATGTGTTGGCCTATATTCCAAAGGAAAATGATGTTAGATGTATAGCACCGATGTCGAAATGAATTATAAAATGTCAAAAAATTGACGAATATGCACATTAAAGATAACACAGCTCAAGAGACCATCATAGGTTGTCTCTTTCTTCGGTCTATATTATTGATAGAATGTTTTACCTTTCATTAGTTCATCAAATCCATGGATTTGAAATAATTTAATAGAATATTTTCATGACAACATATATTATTTAAGTTGACGTTGCATGAATTTATCTACTTCATGCACTTGTAGACTATGAGGATGATGATAAGGAAGCATGGCCACGGGAGGAGATGCTTCTTTATCGCCATCCTAATAGTCTACAAGTGCATGAAGTAGATAAATTTGTGAAACATCAACTTAAATAATTGAATAGAGGTAAAATGGATTCACCACTATTCAGATAGAAAGGGGAAAATATGAGATCTATTCTCAAAATTGAAATTCCTCAAAGAAGAGATCTGATTTGATCAACCAAAAGGTTAATGCACAATCAAATCAATTTTATGGAAAAAGAGTAGGAAGAGAGAGAGTAAATCCAGTATTTCCCTATGAATGGAATTTATGCTTGGAATATGAAATAACTGAAATACAACTACTAACCTCAAAATTAGGGCAGATCTAGAAAATGTTGAATTCTGGTGTCTGTGTACACTTTCAGGAAAATCTAAAACCTATCTTGGACTAGAAATGCCGAGATAGAGAAAACCCATAAATCTTTCCTCAAGATGGCTCAGCTCGAGTTTGACCCTCATAAAAGGTCAAATACCACATTCTTTATTTGAAGTCTGATTTGAATTTTGTTCACAGATCTCGGAAGTTTTCCAAAAAGGGTATCCAAATTCACTCTCACATCCAAAACTCTGCACCTGTACCTGCAAGAAAATGGGGGTTTTGTTGTATGGGGGATTTTCCTTGGTCAAACCCCGGTTTGGAATCAACCTTAATATTGAAATTGAAATGGATAATGCTAGCAAGTAGTAGAAAAGGATCTAACAATGAAGCTATGCAATTCTATAGATATGCAATTGTAATTGAAATGTAAACAAGTATATTGATATGAAAGCTTGAACACAACAATAAATGTAAATCAAACCTCCATGGTTGTATGCTTGGAATCCACCTTGATAGAAGAATGAATAGATCTTGAAGATGAACAAAAGGATCTTGAAGGAAGATCACACCATCATGATGGCTAGATCTAGGGTTTGAATGATAAATCTTGAATGCTTGAACCAAATCCCTTCAATAGCTTAAATGCTTGAATCCTTGATCTTCAATGGAGAACTTGGATGGAGAAGAAGACTTTAAATTCTTGCTTGATCACCTTGAGAACTTGAGAGCTTTGAGAGCTTGAAAACTTGATTGAGAGATATGTCCTCATAAAACTTGATTGTGAAAATGAGAGAGGAAGGCCTCCTTTTATAGTGATCTAGGGCACACTCCTCTAGATGGGCCACCTTGGAGAATTAAATCCCAATTAGTTCCTCACCTTTAGAAAATATACCTAGATTAAATGCAATTAAAGGATTTACCATCCCAAAACTCGAAATGGCCGACCCAGAGGCGGGAAAATAAATTTCCCAAAAGCCCGAAGCCCAAAAATTAAAGATTCTAAAATTTTGGAGAAAGGGGTCAAAGTCAAGATTGACCCTAACCTAGTCAAGGTTGACCTAAGACATTGACCTTTTTCTTAGGTTGACTCAAAACTAAATTAGGAGGTCCCAGGGATGCCCAGAAACCTAGAAATGATGCTAGAACAAGACATAATGTCAGGAATAGACATAAAATCCTATGATTATTGAAATGAAGGCCAAGAGGATCTATTTCTAAATCCTACCTAGAAAATAGAGCCATGGAAGAGGGAAATTCAAGAGAATCCTTAAGATCCTAACTCTAATTTCACCTAGAAAGAAGCAGAAAAGAAGAGGAAAGCAAGGAGAAAGCCAAATCAAAGCAAAGATCAATTCAAGGCATCCAATATGACCCCAAACCACTTACTTATAGGGATAAACACTCTTAACATGGAAGTGCTTCCATTTTAAGATGATACATTAAGCTCCCACTTTAGGAAGAGTATGGATTCAATGCAAACTCTTGGTAAAAGAGAAGAAAGAGAAGATCCAAGTGGATTCACAAAGAGATAAAAAAACACTTAGCAAAGGACATGAGCCCCCGGACTAAGGATTCTAACTCAACATACATGCACGAGGGTGTGAAATAATAAAACCAAAAGAACAAGGGTTAGCACTAAATAACCCAAATCAATTAGCATAAGAAACCTCACTAAGAAATATTCCTCATGTTAATATCATATTTGGAAAGCTATCATAAAAGCATAAATGTTTACATAAGAAAGACAAGAGCAACACTATAAACAACATAGCTTCATGATCATGTCCTACTAACATGAAAGCATAAAAGAGAGAAAGGAGAAAGTGATTACCTCACCCAGTAAGATGCCCACCTTACTGTGAATCACCCTAGAGGGAGAGCCCAACAGGTTCACCCATAAACTGTGCTTGAAATTGTAATGCATCTTCTGATGACTTCTAGAATACCCATAGATCCACCTTCTTGTGTCACTATGATTATAAAATGTGTGTCTCCTTAGAATTTGGCAACTTATGCACGTTACCTTAAGAAGATTTAGCATATAGGTGTGTGTCTTTTTGGGATTTAGCAACTTATGTGCGTTACCTTCAGAAGATTTAGCATATAGGTGCATGTCTTTTCAGGATTTAGGAACTTATGTGCATTACCCTCCAAGATTTAACATATTTGAAACTAGAAATGCATGTCCTTTTAGGATTTAGAAACTTATGTGCATTACCTTCAGAGGATTTAGCATATTGAAAAATTTGAAAAATGCGTGTCTCCTCAGGATTTAGCAACTTATGTGCATTACCATCGAAAGATTTAGCATATGAATGCATATCTTTTTCAAGATTTAGCAACTTATGTGCGTTACCTTCCAAGATTTAGCATATAAAAATAAAAAACTATAGTACAAGGGAGACCCTATATATGCCCCCCTCCTTAATATGTCAAAAACATACTATTTTGACATGTTAAGGAAAGAAAAGAACAAGGATAAAGCCTTCTTCAGCATCAAGACAATATCCATAGACAACACCCAGTCTAAGCCAAGAAGGTCATAGCTCCTATGAGGCCATGTTAAGGATGAATGTAAAGAGATATCATGCAAGAAGTGAAAAGAAAGTAACCCTTATGAGGGATAGCACACTATTCAGTTTCCAAGGTGAGAGATATATCAACCATGGGAACCCAATGTCAAACAATGAAATAGGTTACAATCAAGGACATAGATCCTTAATGCAAACCAAAATTTTCATTGATGATTGAATGTCACATAATAGATAAATACTACTTACCTAAGGAAAGAGGTGAATCCCAGAAAGATAGAAAAGAAGGAGATGGCATCATTTCCCCCCAAGTGGAGGACAAAGATGGAAGAGGATACCTACTTCACAATGCAAGGAGATATCCTATTTACAACAATGTATACCATAGCCTTAGCGAGGGATATTGACCCCTACATCCAAGAATATAGATAATCATGAAAAGAATATGTCACTCATGGAAAAGGATTCTCAAATGAAAGAGATCTTATCAACAAGACCCCCACCAAAGAGGAGTGCTTTAGATAAAATATCATCTTTCAAAGGTGGGAAAAAAGATTCAATCATCAAGCCCCCTACAAAGAAGAGGAAGAGGAATCTTTGGAATGAAGGAAACAACTCTAACACCAAAGCAAGGGTGAGAGTTTATAAAGAACATAATTTGCAACATAGAGAAGAAGTGACGACCTAGGACAAAAACTTCTCATATAAGAAGGTTATCCATGGTCAAAACATCTGTCAATATGATGAAATAATATTGAAATATAAACAAATACCACTAAGCTAAGGAAAGTAGTTCCCTAGACAAAGAGAGAGAAGAAAGAACCTTTCCCCCCAGGGATGAAAGGCAAGGGATACCTTTGCAAAACACATGTTCTAGAAAAGATATCTTGAGTATAAAATATAATCTATGAATGATTATAAACATAATAAAAAACCATAGAGAGATAGAACCGATTAAGCTCAAAGAAGAAACATAATGGATTCTAAAAGGCAAGAAGAAATATATCTCTTGCCCCCCAGTCTAGAGGAGAAAAGAGAGTGAGGGATAAAATTATGAATAAATCTCAAAGGAGAAATTTCTTTTCTTTTATATTTATGGATCGGATAATATGGAGAAGGTACTTTGAAGAATCTTTTCACATCATGAACCATAGTTTGAACCTCAACATAAGCATGTGAACAACTAGGAATAGAAGATGAAGAATTAGGAATGGGATTAGGATTAAGAAGATTAGGAACACTAGGAAAAGTGTAGGAAGTGATATGAATGGAAGACACAACCAGAGGAACACTTGGAACCACAGTTGGAAAAGGGTTGGAATAGATATAAGTAATGTTATGGTAAGAATGTTGTGAGGTAGGATCTTGATTTCCCATAAGATCACCACTAAGAGGAAGAGCATTAAGGGAATTCTTATCTTTCTGTGCTAATGTCTTGTCACTAGAAGGAATCCTCAATGGAGGTGAGGGATTTATAATGTCATCTTCTCTCACATAAGGGAAGTGTGTTTTAGAGAATATGTCATCCTTTTGTATCAAAAATTCTTCACAAGGAGGGGATAAATCAATGTATTTATCCAAGGGTTCATCCTAAAAAGTAGAATTATCCACAATGGTTTCATGAGGAAAAGAGTAATCAACATCCAAATCCAAAGGTTCATCCCAAATAGGAGGATTATCCACAATGGTTTCATGAGGAAGAGAGTAATCAACATCCAAATCCGAAGGCTCATCCCAAATAGGACTATCATCCCTATCCATAAAGCACATTGTAGGAGTATCATAAGTCATTAAAGCTTGATCCCTAAAGGGGAAAGAAGCTAAATTGTATTGTAAACAAGGCTCATAGAAAAGACATATATAAGGAGAAGAATGAAAATCATGTTAGGAATGAATGCTGAAGCCTTTTGGCAGTCATTCTATAGCAGTGGTTGTTGCATTCATGAGTATGATTGTCATTGATGTCAACACAGTGATATTCTGGAGTTTAGCAGAGAAGAAGGCACAGTTTTGTTTTGCACACATGTTATATTGTAGATTGAGTTATGTGCAGTTGATTATATGTTCTTTGGTATGTTATTAGCCTATGGTTAAGAGTGCAAAAAGAAATTCATTTATTCATGAAAGTTATAAGCATTTTGGTGGAAGCAGTGTTCTGGCAGTATTCCTATGTAGCGGTTTTTGGTAATCAGAGGATATCTCCTAACTGGGATGGAATCTGATTTTGCGTAGTTAAAGAGAAGTTTGAGACTCATTTTTGGTGATATGTTTCATAGCACAAACTTTGAGGTCACATGATTGGGAAGTTATTGTATTTGGAAACTGACAATTTTATGTAATTCTGATGTAGCATGTTGAAATTATTATTTTGTATTTGCATGCCGACTCATTTGTAATTATTTGAGTGTGGTATAAAGGAAGGAATGTTTTACTTGTTATGAGATAATTTTAATAGTTGTGATATGAAATTATGAAAGTTGTGATGCGAATGTATGTATGAAGTGAAGAAAAGAGCTAATTCAATGATGAAGGAAGACTTGCGAAGTACAGAGATCTGGATTTGTGATCTTGTGTAGTAGAGAGTACAATTTTGGCATAGTGTGAAGGAGGTAACATATTTCATATTATTCTATTGAATAATCCTAAAATCTGTTGGATAGTGAGTTCAGAGATCTTGCCTTGAAGCTATTTGGGCAGTGGGTCCTTCTATCTTCCATAACTCCTAATAGGGTTAGAATCTTTTAACAGGGATTCAAAATCTCCTAACAGAGATTCATATGTACTAAATTTATTTCATAAGACTCCTAACAAGGTCCATCCTCTAACAAGCAACTTTCATATTAGTACATCATTTTGTGGGCATCATTCCCATCGGGGTTTACTCTTTGATCAAGAGGTTCCCTAGTTAACATATCTTGTGTTATTGTGTCATTGTGTATGATTATCCTTCTATGGTTGGTTACTACATTAATTATATGGTTTAAAGTTGTTGAAGTTGATATTGAAGTTAATGATGATAAATGGTTTAATTATTAGATAACTGATTCACCGCCCCTCGCCCCGCCCCCCCCCCCCTCTCAGTTATCTTGGTGGTCTTTAATTTCTAACACATCAATCCCCAACTCATCTTTGTAAAGGTCAATTGAAGAGGTTGTAGAGGAAGATGAAATAGGAATAGGATCAATGGAGATCTCATTCAAACAATTTTCATCCTCACTTTCATGTACCTCATTAAGGGATCTATCCTCTTGATGAATAAAAGCCTCATCAAAGTACTCCAAACAAGAATCATACATGTTGAATACTAAAAGCATGAAAATGTAAACGTCTTTGTATTTTTAAAAAAAATTTGCAATTTTTTTGGATTTTTTAAATATAAATGCAAGAGCATAAATAAACCTAATCTTAATGCAAGAAAAGATTAACCATAAATCTAACACAATAGGGCATCTAAATCCACAAAAGAAAGGAGAGTAAGTATGTCGGGTTCACCAAAATGAATAGAGCTAAAATGAATTCACCACTATTTAGATAGAAAGGGGGAAATATGAGATCTATTCTCAAAACCCAAATTCCCCAAAGAAGAGATCTGATTTGATCAACCAAAAGGTTAATGCACAATCGAATCAATTTTATGTAAAAAGAGTAGGAAGAGAGAGAGTAAATCCAATATTTCCCTATGAATGGAATTTATGCTTGGAATATGAAATAATTGAAATACAACTACTAACCTCAAAATTAGGGAAGATCTAGAAAATGTTGAATTCTGGTGTCTATGTACACTTTTAGGAAAATCTAAAACCTATCCTAGACTGGAAATGCCGAGACAGAGAAAACCCATAAATCTTTCCTCAAGATGGCTCAGCTTGGGTTTGACCCTCATAAAAGGTCAAATACCACATTCTTTATTTGAAGTCTGATTTGAATTCTATTCACAGATCCCGAAAGTTTTCTGAAAAGGGTATCCAAATTCTCTCTCAGATTCAAAACTCCACACCTATACCTGCAAGAAAATGGGGGTTTTTGTTGTATGGGGGATTTGCCTTGGTCAAACCCTGGTTTGGAATCAACCTTAATATTGAAATTGAAATGGAGAATGCTAGCAAGTAGTAGAAAAGGATCTAACAATGAAGCTATGCAATTGTATTTGAAATGTAAACAAGTATATTGATATGAAAGCTTGAACACAACAATAAATGTAAATCAAACCTCCATGGTTGTATGCCTGGAATCCACCTTGATAGAAGAATGAATAGATCTTGAAGATGAACAAAAGGATCTTGAAGGAAGATCACACCATCATGATGGCTAGATCTAGGGTTTAAATGATAAATCTTGAATGCTTGAACCAAATCCCTTCAATAGCTTAAATGCTTGAATCCTTGATCTTCAATGGAGAACTTGGATGTAGAAGAAGACTTTAAATGCTTGCTTGATCACCTTGAGAACTTGAGAGCTTTGAGAGCTTGAAAACTTGATTAAGAGATATGTCCTCACAAAACTTGATTATGAAAATGAGAGAGGAAGGCCTCCTTCTATAGTGATCTAGGGCACACTCCTCTAGATGGGCCACCTTGGAGAATTAAATCTCAATTTGGTCCTCACCTTTAGAAAATATACCTAGATTAAATGCAATTAAAGGATTTACCATCCTGAAACCCGAAATGGCCGACATGGAGGCGGGAAAATAAATTTCCCGAAAGCCCGAAGCTCAAAAATTAAAGATTCTAAAATTTTGGAGAAAGGGGTCAAAGTCGAGATTGACCCTGACCTAGTCAAGGTCGAGCTCAACCCTGACCTAGTTAGGGTGACCTAAGACATTGACCTTTTTTTTAGGTTGACTCAAAACAAAATTAGGAGTTCCCAAGGATGCCTAGAAACCTAGAAATGATGCCAGAACAAGACATAATGTCAGGAATAGACATAAAATCCTATGATTACTAAAATGAAGGCTAGAAGGATCCATTTCTAAATCATACCTAGAAAATAGAGCCATGGAAGAGGGAAATTTAGGAGAATCCTTAAGATCCTAACCCTAATTTCACCTAGAATGAAGCAGAAAAGAAGTGGAAAGTAGGGAGAAAGCCAGATCAAAGAAAAGATCAATTCAAGGCATCCAATATGAGCCCAAACCACTTACTCAGAGGGCTAAATGCTCTTAACATGGAAGTGCTTCCATTTTAAGACGATACAATAATATACGTTGTCATAAAAATATTCTATTAAATTCTTTCAAATCCCTAGATTTGATGAGCTAATGAAAGGTAAAACATTATGTCAATGATATAGACCCAAGAAAGAGACAACCTATGATGGTCTCTTGAGTTGTGTTATCTTTAGTCCTAGCTACTGGGTAAGGCCTGGAAGACTTATACCTGTCGATCATCAAGAATAATCACCACCTTGCCTTTATGTACACTGCACAAATTGATCCCAATGTCACAAAAAAATTTTACACTTGTGCATCTCATCAATACTGGAGGCCTAAAGTAATTTTATAGGATCACTAGCACATTTCATGCATGGATGAGAAACAGTATCCAAAGTTTCTAGATAAGCATTTTTGAGAAAGGGAATGAGTGGATGCCAAAGAAGGGATAATTGTGAAGGTTTTATAGAATGTAGGTTACTAAATCATCATCTTTGCACTGGTACTCAATCTGGCCTCCACTCCATATACATCTTCTCAAAATCTAAAAACTCTGCATCATTGATTCTTGTCATTTTTTCAGCATCTCCGTGGACTGAGACCTTAAATTATTGAGCTTCTCTTTGTTTCAAGAATAGTTTAACATTCTCTACTTAACAGGGCCAACCACGTGAAGGTGGAAGCTCACCTAGCCCCTCCTAGGAGCCTCTTATGACCCTTTATGACATTTTAAGACCTCTAAGATGTATTCTTAGGGATTATAAAGGGTCATAAGGGGTCCTGGGACACAATAGCTGAGAAACATAAATGTAGGCATAATGGTCACAATTTTTTGGAGACACAACATAATTGAGTGGTTTTCCCAAATGATGCAAAGTAGTGGTTGCTTTGCATCATCTGGGAATAGCACTCAATTATGTTTTGTCTCCAAAAAATTGTGACCATGATGCCTACATTTATGTTTCTTAGCTGTAGCGATATCTACATCGCATTCTATCACTGTTGCAGCAGCAGAGCCTATATTCCATAACAAAAAGGAAGACATCTTTTTAGCCTGGGTCTGGATCCTACCCCAATTGTCGAAGGATCCAAGGCTAGGATAGAAAGATGTCTTCCCATTCTATCTACAACATTATGTCCATCCATGATCTCAGGAACATCATCGTCTTTCCACTCTTCATTTGCCAAAATATACCTCTTCTTCAAGCTTGCAGAGTAATCTTATTAATAAAAGAACTCTTGCCAACATTAGGGTACCCACAGATCAAAATAGTTGATGTTAATGGTTCTTGTGCTCAAGGATATCGATTCACTATTTTGAAATGACCAAATCATTTTTATTTCGATTGTAGAGAAAAGGAGTGGGAGAAAATGAGTGAGTGAAAGCTGATCGAGCGCAAGAGAAGGCATTGCATTGTATTTGATCATAATGCTCTCTGAAATGACCAATCATGTTTTCTATTCGATTCTTTTTGGTGCTTTTTTTCCCATATTTAGTAGATAAAAATCATGGTGGTAGCCACTTAGCCATCTTTTTGATGTTCCAAGTATTTTACAAAGATACAGGTATGTGGATTTATCATTCAGTTGCTTGCAGTTATTGGTCAAATGCAAATATTTTGTCAAGTTGAAAGGGCAAGATATCAGTTTGGTGTTTTTAGTTTATGTTAAAAGTTGATTTGGTAAAATCTTCAAAAAACACACTACATGTTCTAAAATGTAAAGAAGTTGAATGTTAAATGTAAGATATATATCTCATCCATAGTAATCAAAAGAAAGGACATGAAACTTATAAGGAGATTTACCAATCCAAAACTATAAGTGAATAGGAAACATGATTGGTACCTTATGAATTGGTTTTTGACATGCACAATCTTCATCAATCTCCTTAGAACAAGACCCCTCCTCACAAAAAGTGCATTTAACACAAAAAACAAATCTACAAAACTGAACCAATGGCATGTTTAGAACAAAGAAATAGATTGATAATAATATGCTGAAAATGCTATTAAGTTTAATACACGCAAAAGGACCAATCCCAAAAATTCTTAAACATACTTTATCTGATATGATTATAACATGCTAATTAAATTGATAAAGGTGTTATTTGCATTTAATCTTCCAATTATTAATTACACAAAAAACAAATTTACAAAACTGAACCAATGACATGTTCTTCATATGTGATGTCTTCATCTTTCAAGCATTTGGCATCATATTCGACCGCAAATTTCAAATGCATTGAATTTTATTTGATCATGAATGCTCTCTGAAATGACCACATTCTACTGGTGTCATGCCCTAGCTCGTGCTTTATCTCCATTATTTGATGTTATTGGTGCTTGTGCTCAAAGATATCGATTCACTATTTTCAAATGTTTGGATCGTTTTGGTCATGATTGTTCCTCTAGTACATAATTAGGATTTAATGTAATTGTCTAATGATTATATGTAATTTTGAATGGATTAAATGCTTTATTCTTGGTAGAATTGAATGGAAGGAATAGTGTTGGTGTTAGGTTTCATTTATTATTGAATTCAATGGTTTCCAAGATGTGTTGAGGAGTTTTCTTCTTGTTTAATGTTAACTGTTCTTGCACAATCCACTCATACAATAGTGAAATGCTATGTGATTGACAATTTCATACAATTGGTCCTTTGGCATGTATTAAATACAATCTAGTCACTTATTGAATGCTTTAGAGACTATTGGTTTGATTGTCCATGTGTTACTAGTGACTGAGATTCATTAAAGGATACAAAACCCTTCATTTTGGGGTTATT
The DNA here is from genome assembly GCA_027943335.1 of Chamaecyparis obtusa. Taxonomy (NCBI): domain Eukaryota; kingdom Viridiplantae; phylum Streptophyta; class Pinopsida; order Cupressales; family Cupressaceae; genus Chamaecyparis; species Chamaecyparis obtusa. Next base: position 261,681 of record BSBK01001424.1, on the reverse strand, counting down.
GTGTGTGGATTCAAATGTAGGTTTGATCTGGTTAATGTTTAGAAGAGATCAATAAAGTATTTAAAGACAATCTTACATGTTTGGAGAGGTTTGAGAGGCACTTATCATGACAGTACCCTCACAAACAGTGGCATAGATTGGTTTTACTAAGTTTCCTTTCTCTATTTTGAGGTTTCCTTTCTCTGCCATAGGGGTACAGTCAGAGGGTTCATCGAAAAAATGATCCTTTGAATGGTTACTATGAATATGAATGATTTGATATAGCATATTTCTCATTTTACTTGAAGTTTGGAATAGCTTGTGAAAGGGTGAAAGTAGTTTTGATCATTTTGGTTGTGACCTTTCCTCTACATAGTCATAAAATGTAACTGTCTAATTATTATATGTAATGTTGAATGGATTAAATGCTTTATTCTTGGTAGAAGTGAATGGAAGGAATAGTGTTGGTGTTAGGTTTCATGTATTATTGAATTCAATGGTTTCCAAGATGTGTTGAGGAGTTTTCTCCTTGTTTAATGTTAATTGTTCCTACACAATCCACTCATACAATAGTGAAGTTACAAAACTAAACCAATGGCATGTTTACAACAAAGAAATAGAATGATAATAATATGCTGAAAATTCTATTCTATTTAATACATGCCAAAGGACCAATCACAAAAATTCTTAAACATACTAGTTATTTGATATGATCAATTGCTAATAAAGGTCTAATTCTGTAGACTGCTAGCACGAAGGAAGTCAAATCTTCCTTGTGCCACACAAAAAAAAAGAGTGATAACTATGTCTACTCCAACCTTAATTGTTTAATAATTCATCATATCAGATAAAGTATGTTTAAGAATTGTTGGGAGTTCTATTAGACCTCTGTTGTAAACATGCCATTGGTTTTCAAATGTTTTGATTCATGTTTGTTGATATTACTGGCACGTTTAATGATGCCATTTTATATTTTTGTCACTGAAATGACCGCATTCTACTGGTGTCATGCCCTAGCCTATGCTTTAACCCCATTATTTGATGTTATTGGTGCTTGTGCTCAAGGATATCCATTTTTTTGAAATGTTGACTGTGGTTATCAAATGGACAGCTCGTGAGCTTCTAGCTAGGCGTCATTTGTATTGATAGCTTAGGGCATCAAATGTATTGTATAATTGATAGTTGAGACTTTGTTAAAAGTAAATAGGATAAAGAATGATTTTGATTTAGTTTCTCTATTTTGATCTCTAAGTGGCTTACAACTATAGAGAAGTATATGCAGATTTACAAATGTAGTTGCAAGATACATAGTAGCCGATAATTCACAAGAAATCCATACATCCAATTTGAATAGAAATTAATACAAAGAAATAGGGTCCTCCAATGGCTCAATCATCCAGACCTTGACTGCCCCCTCAACCAATGACCCTTCAAAACTAGGTTATCATGCAATCAATGAGTGATCCTTCATTCTCCTAGTCTGCCTTGCACCCAAACATATTGGAAATACACAATACAATGATAAAAAGTCTTTCACAATCCTCCTTCCCTTAAGGAACACTATCAACCATCCCTTCCACATAGCATTTCACTGTTGTATGAGTGGATTGTGTAGGAACAGTTAACATTAAACAAGGAGCAAACTCTTCAACACATCTTTGTTGTAAACATGCCATTGGTTCAATTTTGTAAATTTTTTTTTTGTGTTAAATGCATTTAAATGGAACATTAAGCATAGTAATAATATGCTTAATCTATTAGTAATTTCAGATTAAATGCCCATAACACCTTTATCAGTTTAGCATGTTATTATAAGATACTAAAGAAGACCTGCTATTTGTCAAAGAAATCTTCACTGTCCCCCACAATGAAGACAATGAAGATTGACCTCGTGCCCCACAACAAAGAACATTGTAATAAGAATAAGATATAATATAGTGTTAGAATAAACTTTGAACAAAGACATGTAATGCTTAAGTTAATGATCTAAAACGCTGCAAATATAGGAATTGAAAAAGAAGATAGTGCCAAGAAACATTTTCACAAATATGAAACATGAGGAAAAGTAATAACATTAACAATGCCAAGATTCACAGCATTAAATTTCACCTGCGGATGAGTTTCTGCAGTGGGTTGCCCAGCATAAAAAATATGTTGAGTTTCATTTGAGCTATAACTAAGAGTATCATGTGGAACAGACCCTAAACTTTGAAAGTGTTCTCCAGCCTGGAAATTCAAAATTCAATCTAGGCAAGCATCAGTAAGTGAAATAAATTATAGACATCAACATCAACATCATCATAATCATTAGAAATAAACTTTAAAGATATATTTTGGATAGTACTATGTTTCTTGAAAGTTTTTGTGATGCTTCTAAACTTTAAAGACATATTTTATGGCTTAATGATAACATAGATTAGTGTTTTGTTTTCTGATGGAATGTTGTTGATCATTCATGGTCTTGAAGAAACTTTTGATTATTTTGATTCTCAAGTCTTGATTGTGTTTCTCAATGTGATATAGACTGACCACAAGATGGTTCAGTTGGTCCTCTCTTTCTGTTTAATCATTTGTCTTCTTCATGGTGTAAGTGTCAATATGTTATAATCCAACCAGCATGTCATACCCCCACTTCTGACAAACCTCACAGCATGCAAATAACAGCGAAATACTTGGGTGATCAGCATACACAAACAATGATTACCCTTAGGAAACAATGATCATTAATATTCATTAATGGCAGGCGGTGATTCCTTGGTAATAAAGGTATTGAAAACATTCATCATCTTAACCAAGCCATGGGTGGTGATCCTTGAAATAGCACAATTAGTAAAAGGAAATAACAACATAACATAATTTGGAGTGAGGAAGAAGGAAAATTGGAAAACAAAATATGGAATAATCAGGTTGGAATTAGAGAAGAATTCAGAAATAAACTTGAATTAGAAAAAATTCAAGTTATCTGGTTCTTTGTTTGAGGCTGGGTTCCGGTTCTACTTTTGTTCTCCTCTGGGTTTGACTTGGGTTCCTTTGGTAGGAACTTGGGTGCCTGGGCCAATCCTAGGTGCACCTATAGTATTTTATTCATAATTTTATAGGCTAACTCATTATTATGGTAACATGGGTATGACCACACTCCATGCCTTATAATGGTACCTGACATGGAGTGTGGTTCAAATGAAGTTGAACCAAATGTTGACCATCATGACTATGATCATGATGAAGATGAATATGAATATTAAATCTAAAATATGGCTTGTAATTTGAGTTTTCATTGTGAATGAAGAAACTATAGATTCAAGTTGACTCATTCTATGTTGTAGTATATTTGTTCCCTAGATCTACCATATTATATATGTGTATCTTGTAAGGGACATATTCTGCTCATCCATGTATTAGAGCTCCATGAGATTTCTTAGAAGAAAGACAAGATGTTAGTGGGAGATGGAGAAACCAATCTCAGAACACCACTTGAAGCCTTGCAATGTTGAGAGTGGGATAAAGGCTACACTTGAGACCCTATATAAGGAACAAACTTATTGAGCTTCACTTTGTTTCAAGAATAGTTTTATATTCTTTACTAAACAGGGCCAACCACATGAAGGTGGAAGCTCATTTGGCCCCACCCCCCCTAACATCACTCTAAATTCCCCATTAACATCTAACATTCATTTATTATTTCATCCATTAATAAAATGTAACATTCATTAATTATCACATGATAACATTCATTAACATTCATTCACACATTAATAAAATTCATTAATTAATTAATTATCACACGATAACATTCATTAACATTCATTCACACATTGATGCAAAGGGGGGTCATCTGCAATAACATATAAAAGGGTTAAATTAAAAACATTTGATTATAATTAAAAACATTAAATTTTTTTTAAAGTATTTCAGTACTTTACAGGCCATAATCATATAGCTCTTTACCTAATCTAGTCACATCATCAACATCGAGGTCAGTTTGTCTGGCCTCACCTCAATCTCAACCTACTCATTAACAACGGCCTCTACACTCTCTACAGCTGTAATACAAATTGTTACATTAATCTAAACACCAATTGCAATTAAATTTGTATTACTACACCAATCAATTTAAGATGTTTATTTGTATTATTGTGATGCACATCCTCATTGTTATCAACACGCATAGGTTGTGTATGGAAAGAATCGACGGGCTGCATTTCAATTTCATACGCATTCATGTTATCATTGTTTTCTTAATTAAAAAATTTTTACTCTTTATGTTGGAACTTAACATCAAATGCTTCTTTATCACCATCCTAATAGTCTACAAGTGCATGAAGTACATAAATTCATGCAACGTCAACTTAAATAATATACATTGTCATGAAAATATTTTATTAAATTCTTTCAAATCTCCGGATTTGATGAGCTAATGAAAGGTAAAACATTCTGTCAATAATATAGACCAAAGAAAGAGATAACCTATGATGGTCTCTTGAGTTGTGTTATCTTTAGTCCTAGTGATGCAGGAGCATCCTGGGTGTAAGAGCAATCTTGCATCACCCAAAAATATTTATGTTTTTGTATTCAATAAGGGCTATTTTGTGCAGAGCTGTTATTTATGGAAAGTTACTATTTTTGGTAATTTTTGTATGTGCTTAGAATGATCTGATTTCTTTCTTGGAGGTTCATTTTGGTCATATAAGTCTACCAGTAAAGTTTCATTGCCAGGTCAAGTGTATATTGGAAGATATTGAAGATTTTCGGTATTGGCAGCAGGGTACAGAAACTTTGAACTCAGTTTTGAAGGCTTTAGAGGCCCCGGATGAGGTCAAAAATTTGGTTGACAGGTGCTTGCACCAGTCAAGCCTGTAGAGCGCTTCGTGGCATTTCTAAAATGGGGTTATAATAGCCGATCGGGTCAACTGGTGATGACTTATGGTCTTCGGAAGTTGGGCCACCTGAAATGGCAGAAAATAATTTTCTTTAAAAATTTTGTTCGGGTTTCAAAGGTTATCTTGAGCCGACTATGATGTAATAAAATGTAAAATAAAATAATTCTAAGTTTGGTCGGCCTTATTGGCTAAAATTCTGGAACCTTCCCAGGCGGTGGAAAAATTGCCTATATAAGGAAGGCTGTATTATTGTCTTAGGCAGTTCAGAATAGTTCTGGGTAGTAGATCTGGGTAATAGTTCGAGGCTTTTTCCTACAGAATATATTAAGGGAATTCCCATGCGGCTTTACATATTGTAATTATGAAAGTTTGTAATTCCACATTTATGGAGATAATAAGAAGCCAATTTTCTGTTCTTGCATATTGTTGTTGTTTCTCTATTTCTGTTATGTGTTTGTGGTATTAAGGGGAGTACCCTTCATCAAGTGGTATCAGAGCAGGTTTTCTTGAGTGTGTAAATAGATCACCGACTGTGAGGCAGTTTGCACCAGGACCGTGGTTAGGGTTTCAGTGCACATCGCGAAAATACCTCCACGACGAGAACGTGGCGGAAGAGCTGGTGCTGTGACACCTGAGGTTAGAGAGCTACAGAGACAAGTGCGAGCATTGCAAGAAGGGATTCGTAGAAGAATGAATCTTAATGTCAGAGACAAAAATGAGGATGAAGCCGAAGAAGAATATCAAGAAGGAGAAGCCGAAATTGTGAACCAGGAGGAAGAAAGACTTTTTCGGGCCATTTCCAAGATTGGGAAAAGACCTAAGATTGAGGTTCCTACATTTTCTGGAAATCTTAACCCAGAGGAATTGATTGACTGGATCAATGAATGTGAGGAATATTTTGAGTACGAAGATGTTGACGATCCTGATAGGGTCAAATTTGCGAAGGCCAGATTGAAAGGTCATGCAAAGATCTGGTGGCAAGAAATTCAGTTGGAGCGAAATAGAAGAGGGAAAGATAAAATCACAAGATGGGATCGGATGGTGGATAAATTGAAGTGACAGTTCATTCCTGTTGATTATGAGCTTGACCTACTGAAGAAAATGCAGAGTTTGAAGCAAGCAAGAAGATCTGTTCAGGAGTATACAGAGGAGTTCTATCGACTTCTCATCAGAATAGGCCATGCAAAAGCTGATAAGGAGAAAGTTGCTCGATACCTTAATGGGTTGAGGCCAAGCATTCAGGAGGAGCTGAATCTGGTTCGAATGAATAGTATTGAAGAGGCATACCAGTTTTCCCTAAAAGTAGAGGAAAAGTTGAACAAGAAGTTTGAGAGCAGACAAAACGGAAGAGGTCGCGGTGGATGATCTGGTGGAGGGTCATACGGTGGCCGAAATGAAGATCCAAAAAAGAAGGATGAGGCCAGTAGCAGTCAGAATCAGCGAGGAAATAATTCCAATCACTTCCGGGATCAGAATAATAGAGATCAGAGAGGAAGAGGAAGAGGACAAGGATCTGGAAGAGGTGGCTTCCGTGGAACATGTTTTCACTGTGGAGAAGAAGGTCATAGGGCATTTGAATGTCCTCAGCGCCAAGGTAGAATGGACAGGAGAAATGAAGGTCAGGCCAGAGTTGCACATGTAGATGAAGATGCCAGATCATCAAATTTTGAAGATGCTGAAAGAGGAGAAACGTTGATTAATAGAAGAGTCCTGTTGAGTGGTGAGAATGAACCTGAGAAAAGGAGGAGCCTGTTTCGCACCAGGTGCAAGTGTGAAGGTAAATGTTGCGATGTGATTATTGATAGTGGAAGCACTGACAATTTGGTGTCAGAAGAGATGGTGACAAAGTTGAAGCTCAAGAGACAGAAACACCCACATCCATATCGGATTGCCTAGGTACAGGATGACCACAAGGTCATGGTCAATGAACAATGCCTGGTGAAGTTCAAGATTGGTGGATACCAAGATGAGGTATTGTGTGATATCATATCTATGGATGCATGTCATATGTTGTTGGGTAGACCATGGTAGTTTGACAGATGTGCTGTACATGATGGTTGTGCAAATACCTATTCCCTGACAAAGGATCGAGTGCGGCATAAGCTAAAACCATTGAAGGAGACTGAAGAAAAGGTATGTGGTAATGCAAGGATAACTTTTGTTGATGGAAGAAATTTCCTAAATGGTATGAGGCGTGAGCATGTATGTTTTGCTTTAATTCCAAAAGCTGGTAAAAAGAAAGTAGAAGATGTTCCTGTAGAAGTTGCAGATTTGTTGAATAAGTTTCAGGATATTGTATTTGATAACGTGCCTGATGGATTACCACCAGTCAGGAAGATCAGTCATCAGATGGACTTGATCCCAGGAGTGAGTTTTCCAAACAAGGCACCACACAGAATGACACTTGCAGAAAGTGAGGAGTTGAACAGACAAGTACATGAGTTGTTACAGAAAGGATTGATCCGTGAGAGTTTGAGTCCCTGTGCTGTACCAGCGGTATTAGCACCAAAGAAGAATGGAGAATGGAGGATGTGTACAGATTCTAGGGCAATAAACAAGATCACAATCAAGTACAAGTTTCCATTGCCACGAATGGATGATATTATGGACTGTTTGAGTGGAGCTGTGTATTTTTCAAAGATAGATCTGAAAAGTGGATATCATCAGATTCGGATCAGAGAAGGAGATGAATGGAAGACTGCCTTCAAGACAAAGGAAGGACTATATGAGTGGTTGGTCATGCCTTTTGGGCTAACCAATGCACCGAGCACTTTCATGCGGCTCATGAACGAGGCTCTGAAAAAATTTCTGGGTAGGTTTGTCATTGTTTACCTAGATGATATTTTGATATTTAGTAAGACATTGGATGAGCATATGATGCATATTCGTATGGTATTTGAGAAGTTGAGAGAAGAGAAATTGTTGATTAATTTGAAGAAGTGCAGTTTTGTGAAGAAAGAGTTGGTGTATTTGGGGTTTGTAGTTTTAGGAGAAGGTCTAAAAATGGACCCAGAGAAGGTACAGGCTATCCTTGAATGGCCTACTCCAAGGAGTGCTACTGAGGTAAGATCTTTTCATGGTCTAGCTAGCTTTTACAGAAAGTTTATCAGAAATTTTAGCAGTATTTGTGGACCCTTGACTGAAACAATGAGAGGGGATAGAAAAGAGTTTAAGTGGACTAATGGGGCAGAAAAGAGTTTTCAATTGTTGAAACAAAAAGTTACAGAACAACCTATTTTAGCACTTCCAGATTTTAATAAGGTGTTTCAAGTAGATTGTGATGCTAGTGGTACTGCAATAGGAGCTGTTATGAGCCAAGAAGGTAAACCTGTTGCTTATTTCAGTGAGAAGTTAAATGATGCCAAGAGGAAATATTCTGTTTATGATCAAGAATTTTATGCTATAGTTCAGGCATTAAAGAAGTGGAGACATTATCTACTTCCTAAGGAGTTTGTTTTGTATACTGATCATCAAGCTTTGCAATATTTGAATAGTCAAGGAAAATTGAATCAAAGGCATTTGAAATGGGTTGAGTTTTTGCAGAGTTATACATTTGTTTTGAAACACAGGAGTGGAAAGTCTAATAGAGTTGCAGATGCTCTTAGCAGAAGGCAACTATTGTTGACAGAAATGCATATTGAAGTGGTTGGGTTCAAGGAACTCAAGAATTTGTATCCAGAGGATCCTGATTTTGGTGAAGCTTGGAAAGCTTGTACATAACCTGTTACTCTAGATAGGATGAAATGGTTGGATTTCATCATCCAGGATGATATGCGATTCAGAGGGAGTCAGTTGTGCATTCCACGAAGTTTTATGAGGGAGAATCTCATCAAGAAGAAGCATAGCGGAGGATTGGCTGGATATTTTGGTCATGATAAAACCTTTGATTTGGTTAGTGAGAATTATTATTGGCCACAGTTGCAGCAAGATGTGAAGAAGTTTGTACAGAGTTGCAGGGTATGTCAGATGGTGAAAGGAGTGAAGCAGAATATAGGGTTGTATCAGCCATTACCTGTACCAGAGAAGCCTTGGGAGGATATCAGCATGGACTTTGTTCTTGGTTTACCGAAGAATCAGCGGGGACATGATTCGATTTTTGTGGTGGTTGACAGATTTTCAAAGATGGAATATTTCATTCCTTGCAAGAAGACTAATGATGATGTTCATATAGCAGAATTGTTTTTCAGAGAAGTAGTGAGACTTCATGGTTTTCCAAAGACCATAGTTTCAGATCGGGACACTAAGTTTGTTGGATATTTCTGGCGTACATTGTGGAAGAAGTTGAAGACAGATTTGAAGTTCAGTTCATCACATCATCCACAGACTAATGGACAGACAAAGGTGGTGAATAGGAGTTTGAAAAATTTGCTGAGATGTTTGGTTGGAGATAAGCCAACAGGATGGGATTTGATTTTACCACAGGTAGAATTTGCATACAATAATTCTGTCAATAGGAGCACTGGTAAATCACCATTCCAGATTGTATATGGAAGTAGTCCAAGAAATACATCTGAATTGAGGAAGATAGATAAAGGAGAAATAAGTAGTGCTGAAGCTGAGGATTTTGCAGAACACTTGAAGAACATCCATGGGGAGGTGAGGAAGCATATTACCAATATGAATGCATAGTATAAGACTAAGGCAGATGAAAAAATGAGGTATAATGAATTTCAGGTTGGTGATGAAGTCATGGTTCATTTGCGGAAGGAGCGATTTCTGGTTGGTACATATAACAAGCTGAAAATGAAGAAGTTTGGGCCATGTAAGATACTGAAGCAACATGATTCAGGAAACGCATATGAGGTAGAATTGCCTACTGAGCTAAATATTTCACCAGTGTTTAACATTTCAAATCTGACAAAGTATCATGAAGGAGATGTTGAAGATGCGATCACAGCAGCACAGTGGAGTATTCCAGCAACTAGTTCAGACACTAAGGACATCGAAGATATACTGGATAGTCGTGTTGGCAGAAGCACAAGAAACAGGGCATATGAAGAATATCTGGTCAAGTGGAAAGGATGACCTGTTGAAGATTCATCACGGCTGACAAAGGAGGAGGTTAGCCATCTTAGTTTTCCTCTACACACCTGAGTCGTGACAGGGTCACTTCTCAAATTACCCCGGGTGTCTGATGCAGGAGCATCCTGGGTGTAAGAGCAATCTTGCATCACCCAAAAATATTTATGTTTTTGTATTCAATAAGGGCTATTTTGTGCAGAGCTGCTATTTATGGAAAGTTACTATTTTTGGTAATTTTTGTATGTGCTTAGAATGATCTGATTTCTTTCTTGGAGGTTCATTTTGGTCATATAAGTCTGCCAGTAAAGTTTCATTGCCAGGTCAAGTGTATATTGGAAGATATTGAAGATTTTCGGTATTGGTAGCAGTCTACAAAAACTTTGAACTCAATTTTGAAGGCTTTAGAGGCCCTGGATGAGGTCAAAAATTTGAGTGATGGGCGCTTGCACCAGTCAAGCCTGTAGAGCGCTTTGTGGTGTTTCTAAAATGGGGTTATAACAGCCGATCGAGTCAACTGGTGATGACTTATGGTCTTCGGAAGTTGGGCCACCTGAAATGGCGGAAAATAATTTTCTTCAAAATTTCTGTTCGGGTTTCAAAGGTTATCTTGAGCTAACTATGATGTAATAAAATATAAAATAAAATAATTCTAAGTTTGGTCGGCCTTATTGGCTAAAATTCTGGAACCTTCCCAGGCGGTGGAAAAATTGCCTATATAAAGAAGGCTGTATTATTGTCTTAGGCAGTTCAGAATAGTTCTGGGTAGTAGATCTGGGTAATAGTTCGAGGCTTTGTCCTACAGAATATTGTAAGGGAATGCCCATGTGGCTTTGCATATTGTAATTCTGAAAGTTTGTAATTCCACATTTGTGGAGATAATAAGAAGCCAATTTTCTGTTCTTGCATATTGTTGTTGTTTCTCTATTTCTATTATGTGTTTGTGGTATTAAGGGGAGTACCCTTCATCACCTAGCTATTGGGTAAGGCCTGGAAGACTTATACCTGTCGATCGTCAAGAATAATCACCACCTTGAATTTATGTACACTGCACAAATTGATCCCAGTCTTGTAAAAACATTTTACACTTGTACATCTCATCAATACTAGAGGCCTAAAGTAATTTTATAGGATCACTAGCACATTTCGTCCATGGATGAGAAAAAATATCCAAGGTTTCTAGATAACCATTTTTGAGAAGAGGAATGAGTGGAGGCCAAAGAAGGAATAATTGTGAAGGTTTTATAGATGTAGGTTACTGAATCATCATCTCTGCATTGGTACTCAATCTGGCCTCCACTCCATATACATCTTCTCAGAATCTAAAACCTCTCCATCATTGATTCCTGTCATTTTTTAGCATCTTCATGGACTGAGACCTGAAATTATTGAGCTTCTCCTTGTTTCGAGAATAGTTTAACATTCTCTACTTAACAGGGCCAACCACGTGAAGGTGGAAGCTCATTTGGCCCCTCCTAGGAGCCTCTTATGAGCCTTTACGACATTTTAAGACCTCTAAGATGTATTCTTAGGGATCGTAAATGGTCTTAAAGGGTCATAAGGGGTCCTGAGACACAACAGCTGAGAAACATAATTGTAGGCATCATGGTCACAATTTTTTGGAGACAACTTAATTGAGTTGTATACCCGGATGATGGAGAGAAACTCCTACACCTCTGATTCCAAGTTGACTACATCTGTTGCTCATGAATACAAGGTCTTCCAATAGATGTATTCAACTTGGAATCGAGGGTGCAGAATTTGCTCTCCATCGCTTGGGTACACAACTCAATTATGTTGTCTCCAAAAGATTGTGACTATGATGCCTACAATTATGTTTCTTAGCTATTGTGAAATCTACATTTATGTTTCTTAGTTGTAATGTTTATGTGCATGTTTTTTATGTGTTTTGGATAGTAAGTCTAATTTAATTTGTCTATGGACTAAGACCTTAAATCATGTAATGAGGACACTTAGAACACTAGTATATGCAAATTTCATTATTTAATAATAAAAATCTATTAAAATGCTTATACCTTCTTCTCCCACTTGCTGGTGTAATTCCTCTTTGAGTATCCCCTTTCTCCTTTGCATCCAAAATAAACTCATTCCAATCCCTCACTGCAATAAAGGGAGGACACTCAAACTTCAGCAAGACTTCATACCACGCAATGTTCATAGATTACATTTAATGTGTTATTTACATTCATAAATCAGCGTTGCGTACAAATCTACAGACGGTGCATGGTATGAAGCCACACTCAAGCTTGAAAATGATAGTCAATCCATAGTCAAGGTCAAGGAACAAATGGAATAACCAAGAACACACTATACATTAGATCATGTGATTGATAGTAGATTGGGGCTCACCTGAGCCATAAACATGAAGAATTATTCTAAAAAAAAGATGTAAACCATATAAATGCACACTTGAGGCAAAGAGAAGTTACGTCATATCCATATTTAAATATTAGTTACAATATGAAAATACTAAACTAACTAATTCCTAAGTTCATCTCTGCATATGGTCACAACAAAGATATGTGATTACAATATAGAGAAGGCATCGTGAAAATATAATTTCATAATTTTCCTTAGCCTGACACGTTTTGCACTCAAATCCTTCATCGTGGATAAGTGGAGATGGGTGGATAGATGTAGATGAGTTGTCATCGACCCAACTAAAGTATCCGCAGCCATTTTTTCCCTGTGATGCCTAGTTTACATTAGTTCTTATATTATAATGAATAGTATTTACATTAGAAACATTAAATATATACACATTAGCAACCTTTTTTCTATTTGGGTAGCACCAAAATTATCATCCAAGGTTGTTCGGTGTCTGTGAAGTCTTCAACACACACTGCCCACCACCACATTAACAGTTTGGCACATTGACAAGAGTCATCGAGCCTATATATCAATAATGCACCACACCATCGTTACTATATTTATTATTTTTATATGATTATTTTTATATGAAATACACCGAGTACCATCAGAAATATTAACCATTTACAATAATGAAAAGTAAACCTAAATCAAATAGCTCATTTTTTTATCAGCATGTGTAGTCTCTGTGTATATGAAAAATGAAAGAAATATGAAGCTAAAATAAAATAGTGAACAAAATAGTATTCCACATAGATTGAATGAAATATACCATCAAAAGAAGGTGACAAAATCCTATCATGAAGCATAGACATAGGAAATCAAAAAGGGACAAAAGACAAGAAATAAGAAAAATCATTACGACTATAGAAAAATCATTTATACTATAATAAAAAAAAAGAAACATTCTTTGTCAACAATTTTCAAAATCATTAGGACTATAGAAAAATAATTAAGACTATACAAAATAAAATTTTAGAAATGGACGGTTCTAATGCTTTTCCATTACAACAATTGAGCATTCACCATTTGGTATTGTGTATTCCATTTAAGTATGTCAACAATGTTCAAAATCCTGTCACCAAGCACAGACAAGAAATAAGAAAAATCATTAGGACTATAGAAAAATCAAGTTTTAGAAATGGACGGTTCTGATATTGCTTTGCCATTGAAACAATTGAGCATTCATCATTTGTATTCCATTTAAGTTTTTCAGTTGTCGTGTTTATGTGCATGTTCTTTATGTGTTTGGCTTCTCTCCCTCGCAAGGGATGCGTCAATAGGTAATTGATTTGAAAGCATAATGATTTGACAGTCTTTTTTCAGGATAGGCGTAATCATCCTGCCAACCTTAATTAACAACATTTGTGATATATGTCAAGTACTTATAATCAGTATGCCCAACAAACATAGACTTAGTGGTAAAAGAATGTCCTTTGGTTTACCAGTTTACTTATAATCAGTATGTCCTTTGGTTTACTAGTTTAATCTGGTTTAAGAATGGTTTGTTTCATGTTTGAATGTACCATTGAATGAAGGTTGGCTATATTAAGTACAATCTTAAGACTCATGACTCTTCAAATTATCTTGTTTCCTTCAGACCTCCAAACATGTGTACTTTGAGTAGCCCTCCAACAAATGGACTTGTGATGATTTTCACAATAGTACATGTGTAGGAGGACTACTAAAAGTATTGCTTAGACAAATCTGAATGTTCAACCCCTATGCATATAAGAGTTGATCATAGAAGGTATATGCTAGACCTAGCAGCAAATAGATTTGTGGTGATTTTCACAATAGTACATGTGTTATTGGGTAAGCTCCCAATAGCACTCAGGGAAATATATATGTTCATCACCTATGCATATGAAGTGGCTCTAATGGAAGATACAATCACTAAATTCTACATACTCCTTATTTGTTATGCGTTGATATTGTCAGACATGGTCTTTCTTGAATGAAATGACTCATTACTTGTACATTGACTAGAATGTTGGTGGAAGAAGGATGATTTATTTGCAACCATTTTTTCAACTCTAATTTTATCAACACAAAGGGACATTTATCATAGCCATAGAAACATGATTATTTTAAAATGAAATACACCAAGGAGTACCATAAAAAATATTGACTATTTACAATCATGAATAGTTAACCTTAATCAAATAGCTCATTTTTCTATCAACATGTGTAGTCTCCGTGTATATGAAAAATGAATGAAATATCAAGATGAAATAAAATAGTGAACAAAAATTCAAATTCAAGGCCTAATTTATCAAGAGAAACAAACATTAGGATAAAATAAAAATCATTAAGAGTATAGAAAAATCATTAGGACTATAGAAAAATCATTAAGACTAGAAAATAAAGTTCTAGAAAAATCATTAAGAGTACTATAGAAAAATCATTGGGACTATAGAAAAATCATTAAGACTACAGAATTAGGTTCTAGAAAAATCATTACAACTATAGAAAAATCATTTAGACTATAAAATCAAGTTCTAGAAATGGATGGTTCTGATGCTTTGCCATTACAACAATTGAGTATTCATCATTTGGTACTTCTTTGTGTATTCCATTTAAGTTTTTCAATTGTCGTGTTTATGTGCATGTTCTTTATGTGTTTGGCTTCTCTCCCTCACAAGGGATATGTCGATAGGTAATTGATTTGAAAGCATAATGATTTGACTGTTCCAAGTAATGTTTTTAATCCTTTGAAGTTTCTCATGATCCTAATGTAAGTTGATTGGATTAAGCAATTTGGGGATCCAATAGGACTTTAGGGGAGTTCAATAAATGTTTTGGAAGACTTAGAGGAACTATTAGCATGACTGTTCCTTCATCTACACTGAGTTAGACTGAATTTGCTAAGTTTTTCCTTTGTTTTGAAGTGTATTTTGTAATCTATTTCCTTTCCATGGACCCAAAGACCTAGGACCCATGGAAAAAGGATACTAACAATGTATTATACAACTCTAATGTTCTTGACTTGCAGAGATTTGAGAAAGTAAAGAGAACACTGGCTATGTTTAATGTTAACTATTCCTGCACAATCCACTCATACAACAGTGAAATGCTATATGATTGACAATTTCATCCAACTGGTCCTTTGGCGTTTATTAAACATAATAGAATTTTTAGCATATTATTATCATTCTATTTCTTTTTTGTAAACATGTCATTGGTTCAGTTTTAATCTACTAGTGTCGTGCCCTAGCCCATGCTTTATCTCCATTATTTGATGTTATTCATTATTTTGAAATGTTGAGTGTGGTTATCAAATGGAAAAAATAGAAAAAAAAATTGTACATGAATTTTTTTTTACAAAACTGAACCAATGGCATGTTTACAACAAAGAAATAGAATGATAATAATATGCTGAAAATTCTATTTTTTTTAATACACGCCAAAGGACCAGTTGTAAGAAATTGTCAATCAAATAGCATTTCACTATTGTATGAGTGGATTGTGTAGGAACAGTTAACATTAAACAAGGAGAAAACTCCTCAACACATCTAGGAAACCATTGAATTCAATACTAAATGAAACCTAACACCAACACTATTCCTTCCATTCACTTTTACCAAGAATTCCAGCACAAACACAAGCTATTCCAAACTTCAAGTAAAATGAGAAATATACTATATCAAATCATTCATATTTATAGTAACCATTCAAAGGATCATTTTTTCAATGAACCCTCTGACTGTACCCCTGCGGCAGAGAAAGGAAACCTCAAAATAGGGAAAGGAAACTTCGTAAAACTAGTCTAATAGAACTCCCAACAATTCTTAAACATACTTTATATGATATGATGAATTCTTAAACAATTAAGGTTGGAGTAGACATAGTTATCACACATTTTTTTTGTGTGGTACAAGGAAGATTTGGCTAGGTCAAATCTTCCTTCATGCTAGCAGTCTACAAAATTAGACCTTTATTAACAATTGATCATATCAAATAACTAGTATGTTTAAGAATTGTTGGAACTAGTCCTTTGGCATGTATTAAATAGAATAAAATTTTCAGCATATTATTATCATTCTATTTCTTTGTTGTAAACATGCCATTGGTTCAGTTTTGTAACTTCACTGTTGTATGAGTGGATTGTGTAGGAACTGTTAATATTAAACAAGGAGAAAACTCCTCAACAAATCTTGGAAACCATTGAATTCAATAATAAATAAAACCTAACACCAACACTATTCATTCCATTCACTTCTACCAAGAATAAATCATTTAATCCATTCATCATTACATATAATCATTAGACAATTACATTTTATGACTGTGTAGAGGAACAGTCATGACCAAAATGATCAAAACTACTTTCACCCTTGCACAAGCTATTCCAAAATTCAAGAAAAATGAGTAATATGCTATGTCAAATCATTCATATTCATAGTAACCATTCAAAGGATCATTTTGTCAATGAACCCTCTGACTATACCCCTATAGTAGAGAGAGGAAACCTCAAAATAGAGAAAGAAAACTTAGTAAAACTAGTCTATGTCATTGTTTGTGAGGGTACAGTCATGATAAGTGCCTCTCAAATCTCTCCAAACATGTAAGATTGTCTTTAAATACTTGATTGATCTCTTCTAAACATTAACCAAATCAAACCTACATTTGAATCCACACACAATAACCCCAAAATGAAGGATTTTGTATCCTTTAATGAATCTCAGTCACTGGTAATGCATGGATAGTCAAACTAGTAGTCTCCAAAGCATTCAATAAGTGACTGGATTGTATTTAATACATGCCAAAGGACCAGTTGTATGAAATTGTCAATCACATAGTATTTCACTGTTGTATGAGTGGATTGTGCAAGAACAGTTAACATTAAACAAGGAGCAAACTCCTCAACACATCTTGGAAACCATTGAATTCAATAATAAATGAAACCTAACACCAACACTATTCCTTCCATTCAATTCTACCAAGAATAAAGCATTTAATCCATTCAACATTACATATAATCATTAGACAGTTACATTTTTTTACTGTGTAGAGGAATAGTGATGACCAAAATGATCAAAACTACTTTTTCCCTTGCACAAGCTATTCCAAACTTCAAGTAAAATGAGCAATATGCTATATCAAATAATTCATATTCATAGTAACCATTCAAAGGATCATTTTTTCAATGAACCCTTTGATTGCACCCTTACGGTAGAGAAAGGAAACTTAGTAAAACTAGTCTATGCCACTGTTTGTGAAGGTACAGTCATGATAAGTGCCTCTTAAACCTCTCCAAACATGTAAGAATGTTTTTAAATACTTTATTGATCTCTTCTAAACATTAACGCATGGACAGTCAAACCAGTAGTCTCCAAAGCATTCAATAAGTGAATATGAATGTTTGAAAACTTTCCTCTCAACTTCCCTAACCACTCCTAATCAGTTAGAGGGATTAGATGAGTGTTTAGACACTAAAACTTCTTAAACATACTTTATCTAATATGATGAATTGTAATATCAACAAACATGAATCCAAACATTTGAAAACATTGAATTGATATCCTTGAGCACAAGCACCAATAACATCAAATAATGGAGATAAAGCATGGGCTATAGAATGACACCAGTAGAATGTGGTCATTTTAGTGAGCATTCATGATCAAATAAAATGCAATGCATTTGAAATTTATAGTCGAATATGATGCTAGAGGCTCGAAAGACATTGCCCATCAAAGATACTAATCATAGATGAAGAAATCACATACCTTCTCTCGCGCTCAGCTTGCATGAAGGAAGATTTGATAGCCAAATATTCCTTGTACCACATGAAGAACATGCCATTGGTTTAGTTTAGCATGTTATTATCATATTAGATAAATTATGTTTAAAATTTTTTGGTAAGGATAGGAATAGTGGAGATTCTATAAATATCCCTCTAATCGATTAGGAGTGGTTGGGGAAGTTGAGAGGAAAGTTTTCAAACATTTATATTCACTTATTGAATACTTTGGAGACTACTAGTTTGACTATCCATGTGTTACCAGTGATTGAGATTCATTAAAGGATACAAAACCCTTCATTTTGGGTTATTGTGTGTGGATTCATCTGCTTTAGATAGGAAGATCAAGAAGATGGGGTAGGAGGACATTGTGGTAGAAGAAGTATTTAAAGAAGCAAAAAGAAGCAATAGAAAATTTTTCAGGAGTTTGGAACAACATTTTAGAATCCATGAATGGTATGGGTAAGGTGACCTTCATTCTTGGTCGTGACTTCAATGAAACATTGGATATGGCTGATAAGAAGAAGGATCACTTGTTGATAGTGTTCCTTGAGGGAAGGGGGATTGTGAAAGACTTGTTATCATTGTATTGAGTATTTCCAATATGTTTGGATGCAGGGCAGACCATGAGAATGAAGGATCACTCATTGATTGCATGATAACCTAGATTTGAAGGGTCACTGGTTGAGGGGACAGTCAAGGTCCAGATGTTGATAGTAATTCATTGAGGGAAGGGGGATTGTAAAAGACTTGTTATCATTGTATTTTGTATTTCCAATATGTTTGGATGCAGGGAAGACCAGGAGAATGAAGGATCACTCACTAATTGCATGATAACCCAGTTTTGAAGGGTCACTAGTTGAGGGGACAGTCAAGGTCTGGATGTTGATAATGTTCCTTGAGGGAAGGGGGATTTTGAAAGGATTTTTATCATTTTATTGTGTATTTCCAATATGTTTGGATGCAGGGCAGACTAGGAGAATGAAGGATCACTCACTAATCACATGATTACCTAGTTTTGAAGGGTCATTGGAAGAGAGGGGAATGAAGGATCACTCATTGATTGCATGATAACCCCACCAAGCATTCTTTCCTTTAAGTTTCCACAATATCTCAAAATATGATCATTATTCTTTACTTTCTTCTATATGATATTCTTTCTATGGTTTTGTTATCTCAGAAATATATCAAAAACATTGCAAATGTGCATATAAAAGTAAAATATTGTCCTTCAATTGTTCCACATTGAAGCATTTCCTCTTGGGGGTATTCTTTTCATTTGTACAATATCTGTCAAAAATGGTTCCCATATTTCTTCAAGATCTATTTTAATCTTTATACTGCAATTTTGATTAGATTTGACCAATAGTTGATTTCATTGGTATTTTATAGCATATACTCCTAATGTGAAATGTGGAGAGAAAGAAATAGACACACTAGGTATGAATTACATGATATATCCATCATCACTTAGCACTTAAATAATAAATTATGGACAGGGAACAACCCCTAACTTCTGGATGTTTGTTTCATGTTGGCCTCTTATTATATGCAAAGGTAGGCCTGTCTTAGGCTAACAACCACAGTGTAGGGGCCATAAATTATGGATCCCAAAATAGTGCACACTTGTATTAAATTAGGTTCACTATACTACAAGGGAATGGAAACCATGCAATAGTGCCCCATGGGGATAGAAGCAACCCTTCACCAAGAAGATGATTGTGTCTGCAATATTTACTAGAGGCAAAGAACATAATTTGGTTCCAGTAATTACTCCTAGAAGATAATGGCACCCACAAAACACTTGGAAAAGATATCACTCACTATATCTTTTATCACTCTTTTAAAGATGGGACAATAAATCTCAAAGATTGATCAATGAATTCTTGAACACAAAGAACCATTGATAGTTATGATTCATGTGTACAATAGCCAACAACTAGTTGTTCCAATCATGGTGTCCAATAATTATGTTAGAAAAAACATCTACAAATCCCTTACAAAACCATAATAGATTCAAACCATGAACCACAAGAACCTAACAATGGGACTAACAAAGATATAGCCTAAACAAATCTTGATCATATTCCACCCTATTGTAAGGCCCAAGAAGTAACTATATCTTAAAGCTACACATTCCTCTAGATGAAGCTCAAAGGTCAGGTAGCTGAAGCATAGTAATACTTGAATGAATATATGAATAATTTGATGTACAATCATTTTCTAGCTTGGTTTGTGGGTCTTCCACATAATATTTTCCCTTTAACCACATTTATAGTTTGAGAAAATCAGAAAAAATTGTTTCAGATTTATATTATCCTTTTGAACTAGCACACTACCATCAAAATGCATAATCATTGGTCATATCAAGAAAATTCCTATTGATTAGTAGGATATCCTTATAAAAATTTGATGCATGGATTTCTTGTGAATTATCGACTGCTATGTATCTTGCAACTATGGAAGGAATAGTGTTGGTGTTAGGTTTCATTTATTATTGAATTCAATGGTTTCCAAGATGTGTTGAGGAGTTTTCTCCTTGTTTAATGTTAATTATTCCTGCACAATCCACTCATAAAATAGTGAATTGCTATGTGGAAGGGATGGTTGACAGTGTTCCTTGGGGGAAGGGGGATTGTGAAAGACTTGTTATCATTGTATTGTGTATTTCCAATATGTTTGGATGCAGGTCAGACCAAGAGAATGAAGGATCACTCACTGATTACATGATAACCTAGTTTTGAAGGGTCACTGGTTGAGGGGATAGTCAAGGTCTGGATGATTGGGCCATTAGAGGACCTTAGTTCTTTGTATTAATTGCTATTAAAATTGGATGCACGGATTTCTTGTGAATTATCAGTTGCTATGTATCCTGCAACTGCATCCATAAATCTACATATACTTCTCTAGGGTTGTAAGCCACTTAGGGATCAAAATAGAGAAACTAAATAAAAATTGTTCTTTGTCCTATTTCCTTTTAACAAACTCTCAACTATCAATGATACAATACATTTGATTCCCTAAGCTATCAATACAAATGGCACCTAGCTAGAAGCTCACAAGCTGTCCATTTGATAACCACAGTCAACATTTTAAAAAAATGGATATCCTTGAAAACAAACACCAATAACATCAAATAATGGAGTTAAAGCATGGGCTAGGGCATGACACCAGTAGAATGCGGTCATTTCAATGACAACAATATACAATGGTGTCATTAAACATATATGCCAGTAATATCAACAAATGTGAATCCAAACATTTAAATACAGTGAATCGATATCTTTGAGCACAAGCACCAATAACATCAAATAATAGAGATAAAGCACTGGCTAGGGCATGACACCAGTAGAATGTGGTCATTTCAGAGAGAATTCATGATCAAATAAAATGAAATGCATTTGAATATGATGCCACAAGCTCAAAATATGAAGAAATCACATACCTTCTCCCGCACTCAACTTTCTCTCCTTTTCTCCCGCTCCTTCTCTACCCAATCAAAATAAAAATGATGAGGCCGTTTCACTTTTTTTTATGTATACCCCGAATATGTTAGAATTATGATGGTCAATTAAACACCCATCAGAATACCGACATCATCGGGGCCTATTACAAAAAAAAAACACCAAATTTGTAATAAACATTTACCCATTGGAAACTTCTGTCAAAATTTGGCCCCAAATGTAGTAGTGCCAATAACTGCATACACTTGAAGATTCTCATACAAGACAAGATTGATAATGGAGAAACTATAATTGACAATCATAAGAGCAATAATGATCATACGGCATTCACAGAACCATTTCTGAAACATAATCAAGGAGATTCATCTTCTCAACCTAATATGGGTGCTAAAGTCAATTATGCTTACTTTGGAAACAATGCTTTCATAAACATGGTGGAACCTTGCTTATCTGAACATTGAAATGTCATCACCATTGTGGGAAAAGATAGAGATAATCAATGAGCAAATGTAGTTACTCGATCACAAGCTCAGGTGCATCTACAAGGAAAAAATTCAGATTCATCAAATAGCCCTAAGATGCCTTTTAATCTTTCATCTTCTTTTAAACAAAGGGCTGCCTCTAAATCATCAAATCCTAAAGACATGAGCCCAACATCATACAATAGTGTCCAACAACTCCAGCATACCAATGCAAAAATATCCATGTTTGAGTTGCTTCGGATATCTCCTACTCATAGGGCTATTCTGGATAAAGCTTTGCTCAGTTCCAATGTTCCTGAAAATCTTGATCTAGACAGATTCTAGACTATGGTTGGTCATCTGACATCTCCCTAGTATATCTCCTTTTTAGAGGAAGATGATAATTTGCCGAGTCATCTGCATAACCAGCCCTTGCACATTGAAGTCTTGATCCAAAACCATCATGTCAAATGCACGTTGATAGATGGAGGCACTGGTCTAAACATTTGTTCTTACAACTTGATCATACAACTAGGATTAGTAGAAGCAGCCATTGATCCTAAAAAGAAGATAACTATCAAGGCATATGATGAACAAGAAAGGTCTTCCAAAGGAACAATTGTCTTACCTATCAGGACAGGCCCAGTTATTAGAGACATCACATGTCAAGTTCTAGATCTACCTTTGGCTTACAACATCCTCCTAGGGAGACCCTGGATACATGAAATGCAAGCTATTCCTTCCACATACCATCAATGTGTGAAATTTCCTTATGAAGGTGTAGAGGTAACCATTCTAGCTGACATATCTACCACTTGCAATGCATTGAAATAAAGTGTTGACAAACTTGTTCTGAATAATAGAGAATCTTCAACTAAGAAAATAGATGTTGCATCTAAATCCAAGATGGAAGACATTGCAAAAGAATTCAAAATCAAAGACAATGGCATGGGAGAATATACTATGGAACCAGTCCTATCTCTAACTTCTCTCCCCATCTCATCTAAATCTTATGGACAATCTTTGAAATAGCCAAAACCAAAATCTAAAGAACCTCAAGTTATCTACAATGGAATTTTTGTTCCAGAACAAGTGTCTAAACAAGAATTTGAAGAAGATGAAATTTTTCTTGCATGGCTATACAAAGATGAGTCTCAGTCCAAAACTGTTCAAGCTTGTGACTCTAAAACACCAAAAATTCCTTCCAAGTCATATGGGCTAGGGAATAAACTGATAGCTAAAATAGGATATCCTAGTAAAGGACCTCTAGGAGTATGAGGCAAAGGTCTCATGGCACCCATTGCACATGTGGATCAACCAAACAAACATACTATAGGCCTAGGCTATCGAAAGAAACCTTTTTATCTTAAGAGTAGCTCCTCTCATATGATAGAATAGATTGAACCATGAGAGACCAACAATGAGGAATAAGATAACAAACAATCAGATAGTGATGATTCAGACAGATCTACTCTAAACTTATTCCTTATGAGAACTTATCTCAAGAAATACTAGATCTTCTCAAAGCTGAAGACGAGCCAATAAAAAGAATCGATGTAGTATAAACACAAGAACCTACTATTGTACAAATGATAGTTGCCACACAAGAACTGACCGATATTGAATCTAAACAAGAAGAAAACACCAGTGATTCTGAAATGGACTCCCATGAGTATGAATTCAAATTAGAATCAGAAGGAAATCCTACTTGGGGGATTCGTCTTGACTTTACACATGTTCTTAGATTTCCTAGAGGTCCAGAATCAGAAGATGAATCTAATGACTATGAATGGGGAGTCATTCCAAAAGAAGATGAACTCATCATAGAGAAACATGTTGATTTCATTCACCAATATGTGCCTACACCTGACGTAATTCTAGAGAGAAATGATGAACTTAATGAATTTGATCCACCTAGTCCCAAAGTGGACTCCCATAATGATGTTGTGACTCTTAATGAATAGAACATCTCGAGTAGTAGTATCACCTTTAATTTCATGAGTTAGATCATTTCCAATGATGCAAATACCATGTGCATTAACATGATTAGCCAATCCTCCCCTACATTGACTATCCAACATTTAGAGCTTATTGACCAAATGTCTACTAATCCGAGCCAAGATATCTATACCTTTCAAAATGACTATGCCCTTTCTTGCTACCTCAATGCAGTGGAACCTATGACAATTTCAATCAATGAACCTAGTGTTAGCAGGAAAGAGTCAGATATCAAATATCTCAGTCAAAAGAACAAAAATAAAAAGAAAAGGAGTTCTGAGGGTGAAAACCACTTTGTGGCAGTCTCAAAACCTAAAATAGTAAAAAAAAAAAGATGTATCTGAAGGTGAAAACCTCTTTGAGGTGCCTAAGGATGAGATATTTGACATCCTTATGAGTCATTTATAGGACAAATCTCTAGTATTGATAGAGCCCACTCAATCTATCAACTTGGGTACAACAGAAGAACCACAACTGATTCATGTAGCACAATCTCTTTCAGAAGAAGAAAAATAGGCATTCACTACTTTCTTAACAGAGAAGAACAATTTTGCATGGAAGTATTCAGATATGCTAGGGTTAGATCCAAAATTGATAATGAATCATATTTCTATCACTCTAGGAGTCAAACTTGTTAAATAGAAGTTGCGAAAGATGCATCCTCATGTTGCACTCTTGTCAAAGCTGAATTAGAGAAATTATTGAAAGCTAGATTTATTCAAGTTATTGACTATGCTAAATGGATCTCTAACATAGTTCCAGTTTCTAAACTAGATAAATTAATCAAAGTATGCACCGATTTCAAAGATGTGAACAAAGAATGCCCTAAGGATGATTTTCTGCTTCCAAACATCGATATGATAGTGGACATGACTGCGGGCTTTGATATGTATTCTTTAATTGATGGTTTTTCTGGATATAATCAAATCAAAATAACTCCAGAAGATCAAGAGAAAATAGCTTTTACATGTGCATGAGGTACTTTTTGTTGGAATGTCATGCCATTTGGGCTTAAGAATGTTGGTGCTACATATCAAAGAGCTATGACATCTATCTTTCATGACAAGATGCATCAAACTATGGAAGACTATGTTGATGACACCTTATCTAAATCAATGATAAGATCAAAACATTTGAATGAGTTGAGCAAAATACTAGACAGAATGGAGAAGTTTAGTCTCAGACTGAACCCTAAAAAGTGTACTTTTGGTGTCACTTCTGGAAAGCTCCTAGGCTACATTATTTCAAAGAAGGGCATTGAAGTAGATCCTGCTAAAGTCAAAGCTATCATGGAGATGCAACCTCCCAAAAATATAAGTCAAATGAGGACTTTACAAGGAAGTGTGCAATCAATCAGATGTTTTATATCTCAGCTAGCGGATATATCACAACCTTTCACAAAAACATTACATAAAGGTATGACTTTTGCATGGATGAGGAGTGTGAAAATAATTTTAACCATATCAAGCAATATCTATCAAATCCTCCTATTTTGATGCCTCCTATTCAAGGGAATCCATTGATCCTATATGTCTCTGCCATAGATACATCACTGGGGGCATTACTAGCACAACATGATGAGAACAAGAAAGAAAGAGCTATTTACTACATCAGCAGAACATTGCATATGAGAAGAATTATTCAATGATTGAGAAAGCTTGTCTAGTTGTGATCTTTGCATCATAGAAACCGAGACACTACATGTTAGCTCATACAACACAATTGGTAGCTAAGATTGATCCACTAAAGTACCTACTAAGAAAAGCTGCCCTCACAGGTAGATTAGCTAAATGGGTGATGTTATTGAGTGAATTTGACATAGAATATGTTGAAAGAAAATCTATCAAGGGACAAGTCATTGAAGATCAGTTAGATGAAGCACCAATGTTTAATGATACACCATTACAAATGGAATTTCTTGATTCATCCATCATGCCCATATCTTATAGGACTTGGTGTCTTTTCTTTGATGGATCTTATACATAGAATGGATCTGGAGTAGGCATATTGTTCATCATGCCTCAAGGATACTCAATACCTAAAGCATTTAGAATAAAATTTCCTTGCACAAACAATATTGTTGAATATGAAGCTCTCCTTAATGGTATGAAGATAGCAATTGAGTGGCGAGTGACAAAATTACACATTCATGGAGACTCATAGCTAGTCATTCACTAAGTAAATGATGTGTACCAAACAAAATATGAGAAACTTGTTCCATACAAATGCATGGTAGATGACTTAAATAAATATTTTATATCTATCATGTTTGAGAAAATTCCTAGAATGGAGAACAAGGCTGCTAATGCTATGGAAACATTATCATCTCTACTACAGCAGCCTGAACATGAGCTACGCTATGAGTTCCTGGTGGAAGCACTATCATTTCTTGCATATGATTCCCCTGAAACCCAAATGATTTGCACCATTGTAGGTCATGATTCTTCCAGATACAAACACCTATTTTCCTATCTTTAAGAACAAATCATTCCTCAATCCTTTAACCGGTATGAGAAACAAAACCTTATTTGAAATGCATCTTGATATGTTATCATTGGCAATGATATATACAAATGGAGTCTAGATGGTCCACTTCTTATGTTTTTAGAATGAGAAGAGTCTCAACATGCATTAGAGGAAGTCCATGATGGTATATGTGAATCAAATTCCAATGGTTTAACACCAGCTTGAAAACTTATTAGGGCTGGGTACTATTGGCCTAAAATGGAAAAAGAGGCTATCAAGTATGCTAAGAACTGTCAAAAGTGTCAAGTACATGGAAACTTGATTCATGCACCAAGGAGAGATCTTATTCTCTTTACTACATAATGGCCTTTCAAACAATGGGCATTTGATCTGATAGGAGTCATTTATCCTCATTCTTCTAATGGGCATACTCATATCATTACAACTACAAACTATTTCACAAAATGGATAGAAGTCCCTTTGACTCAAGCTACCAGCAAGAAAATCTCCATGTTCATTCTTAACTACATCATATGTCGGTATGGTATCCCACATTCAATAGTCACAAAAAATGGTGGTCAATTCAAGAATAGAGACTTAAATGATCTATGTGCTAAATTCAAGATTACACAACATTAGTCATCAATCTACTATCCTCAAGGGAATGGACAAGCAGAGGCTTCGAACAAAAATCTATTAAAAATCTTGCATTGCACAGTTAATAAAATAGGAAGAGACTGGCATCTCATGATCAATCCAACTCTTTAGGCCTACAGAACAAATATCAGAATGCCCACTGGGACTACACCATTTGCTTTAGTTTATGGGTTTGAAGCGGTACTACCTATTGAGATTGAAATCCCATCATTGAGAATCAAAATGCATGGTCTAGTAACTGATGATGACTACAGAGTGTCTAGGTTGCAAGAACTTGAATTACTAGATGAGTGCAAACAAGTAGCATATGATCATCTCAGAGTATATCAGAAAAGAATGTCTAGAGGTTACAACAAGAAAGCCAGACACAAAGAATTTCAGGTTGGCCATCTAGTCTTAAGAGAGAATCCTAAAAATCAATCACATAGAGAACGCAAGGGGAAGATTGAACCCAACTAGCTGGGTCCCTTTGTTGTCACTACTAATTTTGGCTCTGGAGCCTATCAACTCTCAACAACTGATGGAGAATAGCTCCAAGAACCAATCAACGTTATCCATCTAAAGAAATTCTATGCCTAAGGCATTCAATCTTTGCAAAATGTCCTGAAAAAATTCATAAAAATCTAAAAAAGTCCTAAAAAAATGAACATCTTGGTGAAAACCTAGAAATAGGTGCCTTGATGATTCACAAAAAAAAAAAAAAGTACAAAAAAATTGAAAAATTTGAAAAAATAAAAAATACAAAAAAAATTAGAAAAAGAAAAAGTGCCTTGGTGAAAACCTGGAAACAGGCACCTTGGTAGCAAAAATAGAATCTCTGCCAAGATGGTGAAAACCCAGCAAACGGGTGCCACTTGTTTCAAAATGCTCCATCTATCAGTGCAATCTTGGTCTTTCCTAGCTTTCAATCTTGCTTTAGTTTGTACATATCTCTTGGTTTGTTTCTGCATTCCTATTTTTAATGAAGTCGGTATGTACACCAATGGGTACAAGCGTCTATATCCTATCAATGTTTCAAACTTGGGGGCAATAAATGTCATATCCTATGGTCTCCAATATACCTCAGATGAGTCATATCTAGTTAGAGTCCTTTGAAGCTACATCCGAGTTAGTCACCCAATCTCCTTACCAGAAAGGATTTTGCAATCAATCACATAAAAACATCAAAACAAATTGAAAACAACCTTTTCTTCACTGCTTTTATCTCCTTGTATGCTTACTGATTCGCATTGAGATTTTTGCATATTGTGTCCTTTTGATCTCTTCGATGATGTCCTTTATAGGATTTAGAGAGTGATGACTGGGGGTGTAATACCTCTCCTATGGTGATACTTGGACTTTTCTAATTTGGACATTTTATTATGGTTAGGACTATACATTTGCATTTATATTTTTTGGATGATGATATGATGGATATGCTCATTTATGGTTATTATTTATATGCTTATGAGATTAGAAAACCATCTATTTTATATATGTTTCATGGATCTAACCCAAGGATTTGAATCTAACCATTATCATGATGTTTTATGTTTCATGGACATGTGTCTGATGTGTTTTCATGACTCAGGACGAAGTCGTAGTTACTCACTTAGTTGAGGTCCACACAATGTATCAATCCTAGTCATCTGCGTGCATATATCTGATTTGTATATCCATATGTATATGTATCTCTTCTTGGTGATGCAGGATTGCAGGTACCGGGTATCGTCTCCACCTGGCTTCACAGGTCTGAGCGATCCCTCAAAATCCTCGATCGTTGTTGTTGTATAGAGATATCACCAGGTTCCACAGGAAGAAACTTCACCTTTGATCCTTTTAACCTTAGGTGGGAAGTATCGAGTCAGTCCCTTGTGTGGATGTATTAGGTGATCTCTCAGTTTATTGGTTTTGTGGATCTTGTAGTTAGCTTCTTGTCTTTTGTATTCATCGAGAATGAATTTTTTAGTACAGTAGTTCTAGTTGTCTTTATAGTACGTTCAATTTTATTAGTAGATTATGGAAGTGAATTATTGTTCATTTGAGGATATGATTTAGTAATCTTTATTATTAGCTACTTATGTATTAGCATATCTAGTTAGGATCGAGTTGGCATGCGATTAAATCACGTGATTCTAATATCTATAATAATGAATAATTTTATGGTATTATTTTATAATACTCATAATGACAAAAGGTCTATAGTAATAAAAGTTTTAATAATAATGGTATGTTTCATATTATATATCGCTATTATATTTTGTAAAGAATATGGATTAGAAAACAATACGTTTTATAATAACAATATTATGTTTGCAGTAATATTTGTAATAAAAATAATATATGTACACATAGGCATATGGGTGCACACATATGCATATGCACACATATATTTATATAATTGGTGAGTAAGTAATTATGGTGTTACATTAATAAATAATTAGATAAAGTTAATGGTACAGTAAATGTGTTATAAATAATAATTACTATTACCTTCCCTAAAGTAAAGGAAACATAAATTTGATTACGGTAATAGATAGGTATAGTTATATCTTTTCTAGAAAAGGCTTTAATAATATTATTTAAGCTCAACAATTAATGGATGGATGGTTGGGATGGTTGCACCAGTTGGATTACCCGTGCAACCACCTCCTGCATTCTATATACAGGAAAGATTTCCTGTGTGAAGGGAGTTGGGGGTTTTTGGAGAGGAAATTTTATTTGAGGAGAGGCTTAAATTTTAATAGGATATTTCTATAGTTTAGAGAAGAGAGACTATTGATTTCTCTGAGAGGAGTTGAAAGGATTTGGAGCTTACCTACAGGAGGAATTTGAAGAAGAGCCTGGAGTTGATTGCCAGAGGAGTATTTTCTAGGAGGATATTTGCTGGAAATTTTGCTGAGAGTCTCCAACCAAGGGATAGACGATTCTCTGCAGGACCCCAGGTAGGGTCTAACCTGGGAAGAATCTCCATTCTTCCCATGACTATGATTGTGTATATGAATGATCTATTACTCGATGAGATTATGATTGTTTACCTTTTTGTTTAGAATCGGGAAATATATATATATATATATGTTTTATTTTCTGTGTAATTGAAATGTGTTTGTGGAAAGTTATTTTACAAATGTTTGTATGTTCACTATGGTGAAACCTCCCTAGGAGGGTAGAATTGGTTTTGATCTTGTAGGATAGTGTATTTTACTATCATTGGATGTATTATGAATGCTTCCAGATTTTAGAACTTCTGTTGCAACCTTACTGTTTCATGTCTATTTATGTGCCACCTTTCTTTTCCTAGATCTAGAATATATTTGTTAGATAGATAGGGAGGATTGATGGGCCATTTCTGAAGGGAAATTGGGAGATCTCAAATGGGTCGTGCTAGTATTAGGCAACCTTAGTCCCCATAATGCCCAGTTTTACCCGCATGACAAAGTTGACAGTCGTTCTCTACAGTTCCTGTCGGTTCAGTGTGTTAACTGAGCTAGGTCGGTAGTGTGTTAACCGAGCTAGGTCGGTAATGTGTCAACCGAGCTAGGTCGGTAATGTGTCAACCGAGCTAGGTCGGTAGTGTGTTAACTGAGCTAGGTCGGTAGTGTGTTAACCGAGCCAGGTTGGTAGTGTGCTAACCGAGCCAGGTCGGTTAGTGTTAACCGAGCCAAGTCGGTAGTGTGTCAACCGACTAGTCCAGTATAAACCGATAGAGCTAGTATACTTTAAGTTATACTTGTATAAAGGGTTTAGGTACCTTTTGAGATGTTTGGGATAGGTTTCAGATTCATAGGAGTTAAGATGCAAATTATAATTTTGAGATTTCTTAAAATTCAGACTTAGTCAAATTTCAGGCACAGGAGATGTTTTCCTAGATTTTTGGAATAAGCTATGGAATGTTGTTTCAATGCATGTGGGAAGTTTTATATTGTGTTTTGGCATATGAAACTTTGTGTAAACTATAAATATGTTCATTTCTTGTTGTGTTGGAATTATATGAAGTGTTTTTTACTACATGTATGATGTAATTATGATATGTGGGCTAAGGGTAGAAAACCTAATGACACCTAGTGAGTGGCTCTCAGTGCGGGGCCGGGGCCCTAAGTGGCTAGAACTAGGATAACCGGTTGAAGAGTTATTTAACAAGTGAAAACTTAAATTAAACTTATGGGAATGGGTTAAAACATTAAAAAGATTAAATGTGCCTCGCCCATGCCATTAGTGCTAGTAAAGGCTATGGATGGGAGTGGGAGAAGGTACCTATGCGTAGGTACAATTGAATGGCGCTTGTCTGTATGAAAGGCATTCGATCCCACATGTGCCTACTTGGGGTCCAGGGCCCGAAGTGGCTAGTACCAGGACAACCCAAGGAGTGAGGGCTATGCGATGACACTCACTTAGGCTGTTGCTTAGAGTTTCTACCAAGCCTTAGAGTCTTTTGGGAAAGATTTATACTTTGATCATTTTTTATTTGCTATTTGGGAAAGGTTACCCAACCCTAGGTTTGGCCTAGCTATTCCTTCTTTGTGGACCTTGGTGTTTATCTCCTAGCATGGGGAGTGGGCCTTTTAGGTATCCACATGGTTGGGTGGTAAATATTTTATCGAGGTATCTCTTGCGGATGTAGTGTTTGAAGATTCATGTTTGCTTATGTACCAGTTTGAAGGATGAAGGCTTTGTAATTATATCTCTTGATGTAAAATTATTGTTACCTCCCATGAGGAGTTGAATGTAATCATTAATGTAATTCAAAATGATTTATTTGGAATGGGTAGATTTAGGAAAAAGGGAAAGGGAGATGTGAACTTTATGTTTAAGATGTATATTGGAAAAGAAAAGGATTTTGTAACATTCCAAATTATGTAACATGCTTTCATTACTTGTTGTTTAAGTGAAGCTATTGAAAAATCAAATGTAGTATATTTGTAATGTATCAAATGAGTTGGATAAATTTTAAAAGTTATATTGTTCATAAAGGATACTTAGGAATATAGATGATTTTTAAATGGAAAGTTGAAATGAAAATATTTTGTATTTCTTAAAGATATGATGCAGTTTGCTTTTAGAAATAAATCTTGTTGTTAGTTTACTTAATGGATTTGAATGAATCATGCATTTAAATGAAAAGGGAACCTTGGGAGGAATCTAAGTTTAAGTTTGGTTCACATAATTCTTTTAAAAGTTCAAAAATTTTCATAAATTATTACTTAGGTTTTCTTTAACAAAGAGAATCTTTGTTCTCTTCCCTGGTTCCCTTGTGGGGCATGATAGGGGGCATAATATTTTCTTTGTTTTCTACTTTGAGTGAAAATATAACAACTTTAGAAAATATGGACTGAAATAGTGTCCATCTGTAAGAGCCTCCATCATGTATTGAATGGCCATGAGTACCTCGACCATCGATACTCAGAAAATTCAAGGAGGTTTGATCTAACTTTATCTTTTGAGTGATTTCTTACTCCTATTGTGAAACACGATCTTACCTAAGGATGTGAACAAACAATAAAGGGTCACTATGGGTAATTCACCTGGGATTCAGAATGATCTCTTTACTACTTGGTGTGTTTCTACGCAAGGCCTATTGAGGTCATCACGACATTTATGTTTTGATGCTTATACAAATTGCTATATCAAAATGGACATGATATTCAGGTCAGCTTGGCATTTGTGCCTTGGTGCTTATATCTAATCTAACATTCTAAAAAACAAAATCAATATTCATATGTCCATGGTTGTCTAGCCAGTGGGCGTTGTATTGACTTTGGCACAAAAATCAATATTCATATATTCATAGTTTTCTAACTAGTGCATGTTGTATTGATTTATTTGGTTACCTAATAAATATTTAGTGATGAAAAAGATCAACACATGATCAATGACTAAGTCCTAGGTCCTAGGTCTACATTTCATTTTTCACTTTGCATGGTTGTATTTATCTCACGATTTCAATTTAGCTCGATGCTTGATAATTCTCCAAAACTATGCTAAACATATCATAAGGGCTGAGTATCACACAAAGGTCTTGTTAACAGATCACCAAGTAGGCATCCTTGGCTAATTTTGACATTCTGAACCCATTTTCGGGATCAAAATCAAAATTTGAGATGATTAATATTGTCAAAATCATGATTTAACATTTTTGGACCCAAGACGGCCGACTGCTTGCATAATTGACCTTCTAAACATCAAATGAATCCAGGATTCAACTTAACTGGTTATCTAACATCAAACTATTTGAATTTCAACTTGGTCAACCATGGTCAACTCATGGTCAAACCTAGTCAAACTTGGTCTCCAAGACCTCTAAATGATGCAAAATGCATTCTCGAACGTGTACAACCAATTCTACACTCGATTAACATGCTTCTAATCATTCAAACATTGGAATTTCTTGCCAGATTTTGATTTTCATCCCGAAGGGGCATGGTATTACACATCATTAACTAATTCTTTCAATCAAATCTTTCCTCAGTAATCAAGACAACAACCACGTCTAGTTGTTGATTCATCAAAAGACCTCGTCACTAGGGGCACGTCACTTGGGGCATATTAGATTCATCAAGATCCATATCAATCTGGTATTCTCTTAATCTTGTAAATTGTATCAGTTCTTCATAACCACGGTTCATTAGTGTTATTTCCTTGATTCTTCGTAACTGAAGGGTTCAGATTTGGGATCCTTTTGATTCCTTTGGACAATTAGGTTTGGAGTCAGGACAGTCACTTCCTCATAATCATAGGTTCAGAATCAAGCATTTTAACACTTTTTTGTAATCACTAGTTCATTGTTACTATAGTTGAGATCATCTCAATTCTTGGTCAATCAAGACCTGAATCAACATCTTCAAATCTTTCAATCGACATCTATCTCAGAATCAATTAATCTTTCAGAATCAATTTCTCCATCACATAACTAAGTCCGAACATCATCAAAAATAGATTAATCTTTGAACCACTGCGCTTTGCACAGTAATTCAAAGAGGGGCAAAATGTAATACCCCAAAAATGGGCTATAGGTTCATTAACCTCCTAAATCAACAAATCGAATGAAATCGACCTAAAATTCCTAACCAAAGGCACATCTACACATCAACTCATCGAAACCCTAATTGATTTTATCTTAATTCTGCATCGGGGAATATTTCCTAAATATTCCTATTTATCTTAATTATCTTTAATTAAATATTATTTGGTGATAAATCACATTTATCCTAAGTTTGATTAATTGAATATGATAAATATTTAATTAATTAGATTTAATTCCGCCACTTAATCATGTAATTAGATTTAATTCTATTTATTCCTAATTAATAGTATTTTTATTTGACAATAAATAAAAAATCCTATGAATAATTGATTAAATTCTTATTTAATTGATTAATTCAAATTGTCAAATTTAATGATATAGTTTTGGAATAAAGTTTGATTGACTAATTGATTAACCCATAAATTAGTTATTTTTAAATTGAAAAATCAATTAAGTTGAGAATAAATCACTTTATTTTTAAATTAATTTATATTAAATCATGTACAATCAAAAAAGCAGTCAACTTTAAATCAATTTTCAATTTCAATTTGTTAACTTTCCAAATTCAATATTTGATGATGAGTTGAAAAAGTGAACTAAACTCTATTTTGATTCAAAAAGTACTTTTGTATGATTTTATGAGTTAATTAATTATAATTTCTTTTTAACTCAAAAATCAACCAGAGTTTATCAAAAGTGATTTATGGCTTTTCTCAATGCATCCTCAAGCCCTAGATTTCTATTAAATTTAAGGCTCAGCTCTTCACAAATCATCTCTCTCAAATTTGCACAAATACTCTGCCGAAATTGCATCTGAAGAATCAAACACTTGCGATAGGAGATTTTGTGAGATCTTTCATTATTTTTCATATCTTTGCATCTATTTCCATATCATAGCATAGCATTTTTAGATTAATTTACATTTCAATTTCATACATTATAGACTAGTTTCATACAGTTTTTCATCTTATTGCATACAAAAATTAAAAAAAATAGATTAATCTACATTCATATCTCATTTCTTTCAATCATTTAAATCCTTCATTTAGGTGTTGCATTGTCACTGATCTCGGTCATAATCTGAGAATACCATAATCACACCTACTAGAAAGCAGTAAATCACTTGGTTAGCTAGTTTCATTTATATTGCAGATTTCAATTTTGCTAACCTCTAATGTTTTACTGAAGTGTTGTGTCCACAGCTAGGTACAAATTTCACACACACACACCAATAAGAGATCTGAGCTATGATATCAATTGTTAGAATGGAGAGATAGGGTACTGAGAGGGGAGGGGTGAATCAGTGCCCTCAAAAAATTTAACTCCCAAAACTTTATCAGCAAATAATAGTAAACTCAACTATGTATTTACTTGGATATACATATAAATAATTTTATTGTTTTTACTTGGATATACATATAAATAATCTTATTACAACAAAGTGAATATTAATCCTTTTAAGAATAGGTGATACTTTTGAAATGATCTTTATATCTTTTAATTGAAATAAACTCTTTCCTTACTCTAATATCCTTTTAATAAAAAATGAATTACTATTAGATAAGAAAGTATGTAAATTACTTTCCTTTTTAAACCAATAATGAATTTAACTCAAATAAATCTCCTCCTATAATTTTTCAAAACAAGGATTAAGTCCACATAGATTTAAACAAGATATAGTAAAACTTTCCTTCATATATCTATTCAAGGTAGCTTAACAAAAACCTCATTTGCACAACTTTTGAACTTCATCATAAATCAAATATTTACAATATTTGAAACACACACTTAGCCGTAAGGCTAGGAAATATAGAACTTCATAACATAGGAGAACTTTCAAGAATCAACATCAAAAACTTTCCATAGGCATCAATCATAGAACCTACAAGAAACATTTGGGTTGACCATGGAGGCTCACCTCCCAACCTAGACCTTTACAAAGTCACCCCCAAGCTAGGGGAACAAAAAGTGAAAGGGTAAAAACAAACTTACTTGCACCAATTTTCAACAAGATAAACATAAAAATCTCATAACCAAGATGTACACATAAGCCTTTCAAAGACTATTTTAACATGGGGTGAAAGTGGACCAAAAACCCAAGAGGAGATAGCCAAGATAATAGTAAGGAACAAGTGCCACACATGGACAAAAAATTCCTTTTCAATTCCGCCTTATCTCCTCCTT
This sequence comes from Chamaecyparis obtusa, assembly GCA_027943335.1. NCBI lineage: Eukaryota > Viridiplantae > Streptophyta > Pinopsida > Cupressales > Cupressaceae > Chamaecyparis > Chamaecyparis obtusa. Next base: position 225,442 of record BSBK01001424.1, on the reverse strand, counting down.
TTCCCTTAGGAAAACTTGGCATCATGGAGCCCATAACATCCATGTTTATGCTTCCCACACATGGAGAAACTTTGCACTATAATGGGCTTCCCAATACTCTTTCACCCCTCAAGGTTACTCAACCTTCCCAACAGTGAGTACACCTTGAAAACTCCCTTAACAAGACAATAAAGCTCAACACTAAAATAAACACATAACAAGAATTCAACATAACCATAAAAATCCATGAGAGCATAACAATATTTCCACAATACTTTGCATCAAAAAGGATACAGTATGAACACTAACCTACTTCCATGATTTAGGTAAAATGAAAACTTTAGGAGAGCTTTATCCCATATCCAAGCTTTTTCCTCCAAGGAGTCTTCCAATTCTAACAAGTCTCTAAGAGTAGAGAGTGGGTGAACAATCAAAAAGTCTCTCAAACTTCCTCTAATAGGCTTCCTAACTTAACCACTAACTGCAACAATAAATGAAGGAGTACCCTTAACCTCACTTCTCCAAATATCTTCCTCCCCTCATAAATGAGGTTTGAAGACTAAATGGAGTTGAGAAGATGGCTTTCCCAAATTCTACAAACTCTACAACTCGGATCTTGACTTTGGGGCTACTCTAGAAGGTGCAGTTATGATTTTTAGGCCACCTAATGACCAAAATCTAACCTCTAACCCTTAGTATACCAAGTTGGGTAGTTAAATATGACATTAACCACCCTCTAGAAGCTTCCTAGGCCCTCCAAAAGCTCACTTGAAGTTAACCTACGAGTTTATCCAACCTTGACCTATCTAGAAACTTCCTAAACCTTGGGTAAGCATGGGGACTCTACAAGTTAACCCTCTAGTTGGTGTCATACTTATCATGGTTAAATGGTTTAGTCATGCCAACACCTCATACACCCATGTGTCAAGTGGCACTACATAAATTTCAACCCATTCACAAATAGCATGACTAGCATAAATCAATTTTCTTAATTAAATACAAATATTCAACATTACTTTCATGAATAAAATACAAGACAACAAGGTTCATGTCTCTTCACTAGACAGAACCTTGGCTTTACTATTTTAAAGATAGATTCACTCTATGTTCCCCGCATTTAGAACCATGGTCAATCTTCCTGCACACTCATTGCACACATCAGCAGGTCCAAGAAATCACCAATGATATAATAAGTAAACAATATAATCAAACACACATCATAGAACTTGTATTTTAATAATTCATTTGTAACATATTTTGACATCTGCATTTGAATGCATAAAATATATTCATGAATCATTTGTTAGGATTAACAGTCCACAATACAACTGAGAGGGGGGGTGAATCAGTTGTATGACAAAATATTAAACTTTAAAATTTAAGCTTATCAATATCAGATCCAATGAACACAATGAATGCCAACACAATAACACAATATTTTGGTTACGAGGAAACCTTGTTAAAGGTAAAAAACCTGGTGGGAATTAGCACCCACTAATGATGTACTGAGAGTATAGTAATCCTTGTTAGAAGATATAGCCCTATTAGGAGCTTATTGAAACATTATAGTACATATTCCTTATTCGAGGATAGACCCTGTTAGGAGTCAAGAACAAAGAGGGCTCACTGCCTAAAGAAGGTTAATTCCACCTTCTGAACTCACTAGTTCACAAAAAGTGTATATGAGGAAATACACAATCTTTTGAACTATTTTCTGGTAACTATCTTTTCTTGATCAGTTCCAATGAAGTCCACCAATAATCCTCTATGCTATGTGCAGCAGACACAAGCTCACAACCTCCTTATATCATGCTTATACCATCCCCATCTCTTCCAAAGAAAAGACCTTTTATTTATACCTTATTACATTTTACCAAGAATAGGTTAGACCATAAATCTTTCCTAATTACAAATAGGGTATCAAAAACATATTTACAATGATTACATTACAATAATTAAGGACCAACATCCTTGAATTATGCTTGCCAAACAAAACACACACTCCATTCCCTGAGTCGGCTTCATAATAAGCCATTGCCAGACCACACGCCATAGATGATGTCACTAATCATTCTATACCTTGCATTTACCAATGAACATCCATTAGTAAATGTGATGTCACTAACTCTATCAATTCTCACTGTCATAGTCCAGTGACCAGCCTTTACCAAAATAGTTGTATCTTCCTTAATATGCATTCATTAATGATGCGATCTTAGATATAAGATCACAACATACATTTGAGCTCTTGTATGACTTTACAACATCTGAAACATCTGTATGCCTTCTGTACAGTGTAATTACTAGCCTAGTTCCTTCATAGAAGCATATGTTGACATCAGTGACAAAACACAAATGACAACAATGAGTGCCCATTCAGTAACATAGTGATTAAAAATATTAAATGTCTCAATCACCACCCATGCATTAGAAATATCCAACATTCTCCCCCTTTGGCATTGCTGTCAAAATATGGGAAAATCTTATCCCAAAGTTGTATCAACCCAAAAGTCCTTCCACAGATCAATCTCCCGAAACAGTGAGGATTTTCTCATAACAAATCTCCCCCTTTGACAAAAATGGAAAAGGGTGCCAACTGCCTTCACAGATAAACTTTCTTCCATGATCACTCCCCCTGAGGAGTAGATCCCTACATTCAGTCCATAAAATGATGAGGCTCTAAGCACTTCTAGACTAATGCATCTCTACATCACTTAGTTCTGACAAGGAGGGTCCTGATCCCCTAACATACCTCTAAGATATTCAAAGGTATCTTTCGGTAGTGGCTTAGTAAAGATTCCTACAATCTATTATTTTGTACTGATATATTCAAGCTTGATTTCTTTTTCTGCCACCTTGTCTCTTAAGAAGTGATATTTGATAGAAATGTGTTTAGTTTTAGAGTGCATCACTGGATTCTTTGACATGTTTACTATGTTGGTGTTATCACAATGGATAACCACAGGCTCATTAAAATTTATTCCAATGTCTATTAGCATTTGTTTCATCCAAACAATTTGAGTGTAATTTATAGTAGCAGCAACATATTCTAATTCAGCAGTAGATTGTGCTATACAATCTTATTTCTTACTTAGCCAAGAAACCAACTTTTTCCCAAGGAAAAATGCACCACCACTTGTACTTTTTCTATCATCAATATTTCCTGACCAATCAGCATCAGTATAAGCATGAAGTTCAAATCTATCATTCCTGTCATACCATAAACCATAGTCTATGGATCCTCTGAGATACCTCAGTATCCTTTTAATAGCAACTAGATGAGTCTCTCTGGGTTCTACCTGATATCTAGCCACAATTCCAACAACATTAGTAATATCTAGTCTGGTGTGAGTTAGATATTGTAGCCCTCCAACCATTGATCTATACAAAGTCTGAGAAACACATTTTGATTCATCATCAATTGTTATCCTGTTTCCAGTCACCATAGGTGTTCCTACTGGTTTACAATCTTCCATACTGAATTTCTTAAGAAATTATTTGAGATACTTGGTATGAGAAATGAAAATACCATTCTCATTCTGAGTTATTTGCAGTCCAAGAAAGAATTTCATTTCACCTTTCATGGACATCTCAAATTCACTTTCCATTTCTTTAGCAAACTTCTTACACAAATCATCATTACCTCCAAAGATAATGCCATCCACAAATACCTCTACTATCAAGATTCCATCTTCAGTAGTTCTTAAGTACATATTACTATCTTCATTACCTTTTCTAAATCCAAGTCCAAGTAGATACTTGTCCAACCTTGCATACCAAGCCCTAGGAGCTTGCTTCAACCCATACAGTGCTTTCTTTAACTTGCACACCATGTCTTTGTCTTCGCATAGAGGAAATCCATCTGGTTGTTCTATTTATACTTCTTCTTCAAGGTCTCCATCTAGAAATGCAGATTTAATATCCATCTTATACACTTTTAAGTTTTTGTGTGCAACATAAGATAGAAATAATCTCACTGCCTCTATTCTAGCAATAGGAGAAAATGTTTCTTCAAAGTCTATTCCTTCTTGCTGTGAGTATCTCTTACACACTAGTCTTGCTTTGTTCTTTACAACTGTTCCTTCTTCATCCATTTTGTTTCTAAAGACCTATTTTGTTCCTATAACATTTTTATTTTTCTAAAGGTCTTGGCACTAATTCCCAAGTATTATTTTTCTTTATTTGATCTAATTCTTCTTTCATGGCATTTATCCAAGATTCATCTTTAAAGGCTTCATCTGTAGTCTTTGGCTCAACTTGGGAAATTAAACAAATTTCTTCTCTAACTTTAGATCTAGTTAGCACTCCCTGACTGGTATTGCCAATAATTTGATTTTCAGGATGGTTATTTTTTACATACCTTGGAGTTTTAGGAGTTTCAATGGTCTTGATTGTGTCATCACAAGCCTCTTTTTCACTTCCTTCCTCAACAAGTTCTTCTTCTTCGGTAGCAGTAGTGGCTTCTTTTACTTCTGATATCTGACTGCTATCATGCATTCTTTCTTGTATCTGAAATTTCTCATCTATTCTTACATTGTTACTTTCAACCATCTTCATTAATCTCAGATTGAAACATTTTTATGCCTTACTTTTAATAGACTAACTAAGGAAGATACCTTCATCACTTCTAGCATCAAATTTTCCTATCTCATCATCCCTCTTGATATAACATTTGCTACCAAAAATTTTGAAATATTTTACAGTAGGAGTATGATCAAACCATAGTTCATAGGGAGTCTTACTTGTACCATCTCTTATTTGAATTCTATTTAATGTGTATACTATTGTTCCAACAACCTCTCTCCAATGTACATGAGATACATTCCCTTCAATTAACATTGTTCTAGCAGCATCAAGTATAGTTTTGTTTCTTCGCTCTACTATCCCATTCTGTTGTGGAGTTCTAGGAGCATATGTTTGTCTTTTTATCCCATGCTCTTCACAGTATGAATTGAATAAATCTAATGTAAACTCTCCACCTCTGTCTAATCTTAAACACTGTATTTTCAGTCTTGATTCATTCTCTACCTTTTCTTTAAACAGCTTGAATTTGACAAATGCTTCTGATTTCTCTCTCAAATAAGTCACCCACATCATTCTAGAAAAATCATCAACAAAGAGTATAAAATACCTTTCACCATAGTATGACTTTGTTCTTGTAGGCCCACATAGATCTGTATGTACCAGATCCAAATTTCCTTTTGATGTAAATATTTTTCTTTTATGACTGCTTTTAGTTTTCTTTCCCATAACACATTATCTGCATACAGTGTTAGAAGGTTTCACAATCTTCGGTAGATCTCTTAATGCATTAGCCATACTTGCTTTCACAATGTTATCAAAGTTAACATGACAAAATCTTATGTTCCATAACCAACTATCATCTACCTTCACAACAAAACAAGAGGCTCCAAATGTGTTTAGTTCAAATACATTACCTATAGATCTTGAACTAGTGGCAATCAATTTTCTTTCCTTGCTTCTAATAAAGCACTTACCATCAACAAAAATTAACCAAAAGTTTTTATCCATTAACTATCCAACACTCAACAAGTTATGTTTCATTCCTTCAACAAGTAGTACATTGTCTATATTAGTCTTTCCATCCAAAGTGATGGATCCTACTCCTATGATGGATTTTGTGAGATTATCCCCAAATCTTACAACACCTCCATCATAATTTACTAATTTAACAAATTTGTTCTTATCACCAATCATGTAATGAGAACATCCACTGTCAATTATCCATTCAGTTTTCTTGTCAACATGAGATACTAAGGCTTTTTCTTCATGAACTAGTTCATCTTTAATAGCAAAAAATCCAATCTCTCCATTGTCTAAATCATCATCATCATCATCATCATCAGGGATTCCTTCACTAGCATAATAACATTCTTTATCTCTTCTAATCTTTGCATAATTAGGTTTTTATTTAGGAACTCTTGTAGGACATCTAGATGCAAAATGACCTACCTTATTGTATGAAAAACATTTCAAAGGTAATTTGCCTTCAAATTTTCCCTTACCTCTTTTCTCTCTTCTAGCTATTAGTGCAACAAGTTCTTCCATCTTCTTTTCTTCTTCCATTATCTTCTCCCATTCCTCAGCATACTCACCAAGCTCTTCTCTCAGGTCTTCTTTGCTTGTGCTCAGAAGTGCAAATACTTTCTTGTGTGTGGATGCCCTAAATGAAGATTCAACTTTAGGAGCAACTTCTCCTAATTCCGTAGCTTCAAAGGTGGTTAAATTTTCAATCAACATCTCTCTGCTAAATTTTGGAGTTAGGGGTATGGTTTCTTGAATTGACATTGTCTTGAATTTGTAAGTAGGAGTTAGAGATCTGAGAATTTTTGCAATGACTTTATCTTCATCATAAGTACCTCCATAATTTATAATTCCAACTAAAAATTTTGTAACCCTTTGAACATAGGCTCTAATGCTTTCATCTTAATTCATTTGTAGCTTCTCCATCTTTGTCTTCCAATTCTGCAATTTTGCTTGTTTGGTATATTTGTCTCCTTCATAGAGTGCCTCTAGTCTATTCCAAATATCATGTGCTGAATCCAGATCTTTAATTTCAGTAAACTCACCCTCAGATAGTGCACTGATCAATGCTTCTCTTACAACCATGTTGCATGAAAATAGTTTCTTTTCATCATCGGTGGCTGACCCTATGTCATTCTCAACTTTCAAGGTTTCCTTCTTCTTCACAATCATCTAGTAGTCTATGCCAAAGCATAGCAAATGTGTTCGCATCTTGTTTTTCCAATTGTCAAAGTTTTCAAGATCAAACTTAGGACTATCCTTCCTATAGTATGCCATTTTCCAAGATCACCTCAAGCTATTAAGCTTTCTCTCTGAGGACCACAAGCTCTAATACCAATTGTTAGGATTAACAGTCCACAATACAACTGAGAGGGGGGGTGAATCAGTTGTATGAAAAATTATTAAAATTTAAACTTTAAGCTTATCAATATCAAATCCAATGAACATAATGAAAGCCAACACAATAACACAATATTTTGGTTACGGGGAAACACTTTTAAAGGTAAAAACCCCAGTGGGAATTAGCACCCACTAATGATGTATTGAGAGTATAGTAATCCTTGTTAGAAGATAAAGCCCTATTAGGAGCTTATTGAAACATTATAGTACATAGTCCTTGTTAGAGGATAGACCCTGTTAGGAGTCAAGAACAAAGAGGGCTCACTGCCTAAAGAAGGTTAAGTCCACCTTCTGAACTCACTAGTTTGTAACAAGTGTATATGAGGAAATACACAATCTTTTGAACTATTTTCCAGCAACTGTCTTTGCTTGATCAGTTCCAATGAAGTCCACCAATAATCCTCTACTCTATGTGTAGAGGACACAAGTTCACAGCCTCCTTATATCATGCTTATACCATCCCCATGTCTTCCAAAGAAAAGACCTTTTATTTATACCTTATTACATTTTACCAAGAATAGGTTGGCCCATAAGGCTTTCCTAATTACAAAAATGGTATCAAAAACATGTTTACAATAATTACATTACAACAATTAAGGACCGACATCCTTGAATTGTGCTTGCCAAACAAAACACACACTCCATTCCTTGAGTTGGCTTCATAATAAGCCATCGCTAGACCACACACCACATATGATGTCACTAATCATTATGTACCTTGTGCTAACCAATGAACATCCATTAGTACCTCTTTCATCATCCTTCAAGATCACATACCTTGAATTCAATCCTTCTGAAATCTATACCAGAAACTCAGAGACTAACTCTGTCAATTCTCACTGTCATAGTCCAATGACCAGTCTTTACCAAAACAACTATACCTTCCTTAATATGCATTCATTAATGATGCAATCTTAGATATAAGATCAAAACATCCATTTGAGCTCTCATCTGACTTCGCAGCATCTGAAACATCTGTACAACTTCCATGCACTGTGATTACTAGCCTGGTTCCTCCATAGAAGCATATGTTGATATCAGTGACAAAACACAAATGACAATAGTGAGTGCCCATTCAGTAACATAGTGATTAAACATATTAAATGTCTCAATCACCACCCATGCATTAGCAATATCCAACATAATTTTGTATCATAAAAATTTAATGTATCTAATATACTGCATCATCAAATCATAAGCCTAACATAGGTGCATCAAGATCAACTATAAAGCATCAAATAAGTGTTCCAAATCAACATAGTCAAAATGTACAATATACTTAGCATAGGAAGATATATAATGAAATTTAAACACACACTCACTCACATTTGCATCAATGATTTATTGTAATTTAAACAATATTAGCATCTAATCCATAAGCATAAATTTTATTTTCAATCAATCTGCATTATAAAACATCTAATATATTCATCATATTGCATCATCCAATCATCATCATGAACATAGGTGTATCTAGATCATCTATTCATAAAGCATCAACTAAGCATACTATTCTACCAAATCAAGGTACTAAGTAATATAACATAGGATTTATCAATCCTCAAACAAAATAACATATTTTTAGTAAGTCTAACTATCTTATATCAAAATAGAAATTAAAGATCCTGAACTAGGAATCAATGCTAAACTATGATAGAATAGATTAGGCCTTGCGGTATTATTCCAAAGTTGGGAAGTGGTAGGGATCATATAGGAATAGAGGAACTCCTTGAACAAAGATTTCATGTGCAAGTACTTTCTATGCAAGACTGAATTCCACTCCCCTCTATCTTCAAAGGTTCTCCAAAAAAAAAATTTCAGAAGGGCCTTGTTAAAGGTATTGATACTTATGACACCAAGTCCCCCAAGTTTCTTAGGCTTACAAAATTTATCCTAGGAAATTAATGGCATACACTTCCTCTCCTTGGCTCTCAACTAAAGAAAGAACTTTTAGATTTTATCAATCAATAATGTTTGCAAACTTGGAAGGAATCTTAAACAAGCTTAAAGCATAGATAGATAGATTTTTAAGAAAGGACCTTAGAAGTAGAATATTTCCAACCTGATTTAGCAAAGTTCCTTTTCACCCAAAAATCTTATTGGTAAACTTGTCAATTAGAGAGTTTCACAAAGAATATAGAAGCTTGGAACAAAGGGTAACACCAAGGTAAGAGAAGGGAGGGATATATCCTATCTCATAATAAAGGATATTATCAATTCATCTTTCTCTCTCCACATGAGTAATTATAAATAAAAGAGAACTCTTTCTTGGTGAAGGGTGCTCCCCTTAATACCACAAACACATAACAGAAATAGAGAAACAACAATAATATGCAAGAACATAAAATTGGCTTCTTATTATCTCCACAAATGTGAAATTACAAACTTTCAGAATTACAATATGCAAAGCCACATGGGCATTCCCTTACAATATTCTGTAGGAAAAAGCCTCGAACTACTACCCAGAACTATTCTAAACTGCCTAAGACAATAATACAGCCTTCCTTATATAGGCAATTTTCCACCGCCTCGGAAGGTTCCACAATTTTAGCCAATAAGGCCGACCAAACTTAGAATTATTTTATTTTACATTTTATTACATCATAGTCGGCTCAAGATAACCTTTGAAACCCGAACAAAAATTTTGAAGAAAATTATTTTCCACCATTTCAGGTGGCCCAACTTCCGAAGACCATAAGTCATCACCAGTTGACCCGATTGGCTATTATAACCCCATTTCAAAAATGCCACGAAGCGCTCTACAGGCTTGAACGGTGCAAGCGCTTGTCACCCAAATTTTGAACCTCATCTGGGGCCTCTAAAGCCTTCAAAACTAAGTTCAAAGTTTTTGTACCCTACTGCCAATACCAAAAATCTTCAATATCTTCCAATATACACTTGATCTGGCAATGAAACTTTACTGGCAGACTTACATGACCAAAATGAAACTCCAAGAAAGAAATCAGATCATTCTGAGCACATACAAAAATTACCAAAAATAGTAACTTTCCATCAATAGCAGCTCTGCACAAAATAGCCCTTATTGAATATAAAAAAATAGAAATATTTTTTTTGGGTGATGCAAGATTGCTCTTACACCCAGGATGCTCCTGCATCAGACACCCAGGGTAATTTGAGAAGTGACCCTGTCATGACTCAGGTGTGCAGAGGAAAACCAAGACGGCTAACCTCCTCCTTTGTCAGCCATGATGAATCTTCAATAGGTCATCCTTTCCACTTGACTAGATATTCTTCATATGTCCTATTCCTTGTGCTTCTACCAACACGACTGTCCAGTATATCTTCGATCTCCTTAGTGTCTGAACTAGTTGCTGGAATACTACACTATGCTGCTGTGATCTCATCTTCAACACCTCCTTCATGATACTCTGTCAGATCTGAAATGTTAAACACTGGTGAAATATTCAGCTCAGTAGGCAATTCTACCTCATATGCATTTCCTGAATCATGTTTCTTCAGTATCCTACATGGTCCAAACTTCTTCATTTTTAGCTTGTTATATGTACCAACTGAAAACCGCTCCTTCCGCAAATGAACCATGACTTCATCACCAACCTGAAATTCCTTATACCTCCTTTTCTCATCTGCCTTAGCCTTATACTGTGCGTTCATCTTGGTAATATGCTTCCTCACCTCCCCATGGATGTTCTTCAAGTGTTCTGCAAAATCTTCAGCTTCAGCACTACTTATTTCTCCTTTATCTATCTTCCTCAATTCAGATGCATTTCATGGACTACTTCCATATACAATCTAGAATGGTGATTTACCAGTGCTCCTATTGATAGAATTATTGTATGCAAATTCTGCGTGTGGTAAAATCAAATCCCATCCTATTGGCTTATCTCCAACCAAACATCTTAGCAAATTTCCCAAACTCCTATTCACCACCTCTGTCTATCCATTAGTCTGTGGATGATGTGATGAACTGAACTTCAAATCTATCTTCAACTTCTTCCACAATGTACACCAGAAATATCCAACAAACTTAGTGTCCCGATCTGAAACTATGGTCTTTGGCAAACCATGAAGTCTCACTACTTCTCTGAAAAACAATTCTACTACATGAACAACATCATTAGTCTTCTTGCAAGGAATGAAATGTGCCATCTTTGAAAATTTGTCAACCACCACAAAAATTGAATCATGTCCCCGCTAAGTCCTCGGTAAACCAAGAACAAAGTCCATGCTGATATCCTCCCAAGGCTTCTTTGGTACGGGTAATGGCTAATACAACCCTGTATTCTGCTTCACTCCTTTTGCCATCTGACATACTCTGCAACTCTGTACAAACTTCTTCACATCTTGCTGGAATTGTGGCCAATAATAATTCTCACTAACCAAACCAAGGGTTTTATCATGACCAAAATGTCCAGCCAATCCTCTGCTATGCTTCTCCTTGATGAGATTCTCCCTCATAGAACTTCATGGAATGCACAACTGACTCCCTCTGAATAGCATATCATCCTGGATGATGAAATCCAACCATTTCATCCTGTCTAGAGTAACAGGTTCTGTACAAGCTTTCCAAGCTTCACCAAAATCAGGATCCTCTGGATACAAATTCTTGAGTTCCTTGAACCCAACCACTTCAATCTGCATTTCTGTCAGCAATAGTTGCCTTCTGCTAAGAGCATCTGCAACTCTATTAGACTTTCCACTCCTGTGTTTCAAAACAAATGTATAACTCTACAAAAACTCAACCCATTTCAAATGCCTTTGATTCAATTTTCCTTGACTATTCAAATATTGCAAAGCTTGATGATCAGTATACAAAACAAACTCCTTAGGAAGTAGATAATGTCTCCACTTCTTTAATGCCTGAACTATAGCATAAAATTCTTGATCATAAACAGAATATTTCCTCTTGGCATCATTTAACTTCTCACTAAAATAAGCAACAGGTTTACCTTCTTGGCTCATAACAGCTCCTATTGCAGTACCACTAGCATCACAATCTACTTGAAACACCTTATTAAAATTTGGAAGTGCTAAAATAGGTTGTTCTGTAACTTTTTGTTTCAACAATTGAAAACTCTTTTCTGCCCCATTAGTCCACTTAAACTCTTTTCTATCCCCTCTCATTGTTTCAGTCAAGGGTCCACAAATACTGCTAAAATTTTTGATAAATTTTCTATAAAAGCTAGCTAGACCATAAAAAGATCTTACCTCAGTAGCACTCCTTGGAGTAGGCCATTCAAGGATAGCCTGTACCTTCTCTGGGTCCATTTTTAGACCTTCTCCTGAAACTACAAACCCCAAATACACCAACTCTTTCTTCACAAAAGTGCACTTCTTCAAATTAATCAATAATTTCTCTTCTCTCAACTTCTCAAATACCATACGAATATGCATCATATGCTCATCCAATGTCTTACTAAAGATCAAAATATCATCTAGGTAAACAATGACAAACTTACCCAAAAATTCTTTCAGAACCTCGTTCATGAGCCGCATGAAAGTGCTCGGTGCATTGGTTAGACCAAAAGGCATGACTAACCACTCATATAGTCCTTCCTTTGTCTTGAAGGTAGTCTTCCATTCATCTCCTTCTCTGATCTGAATCTGATGATATCCACTCTTCAGATCTATCTTTGAGAAATACATAGCTCCACTCAAACAGTCCATAATATCATCCATTTGTGGCAATGGAAACCTGTACTTGATTGTGATCTTGTTTATTGCCCTAGAATCTGTACACATCCTCCATTCTCCATTCTTCTTTGGTGCTAATACTACTAGTACAGCACAGGGACTCAGACTCTCACGGATCAATCCTTTCTGTAACAGTTCATGTACTTGTCTGTTCAACTCCTCACTTTCTGCAGGTGTCATTCTGTGTGCTGCCTTATTCGGAAAACTCACTCCTAGGATCAAGTCCATCTGATGATTGATCTTTCTGACTGGTGGTAATCCATTAGGGATGTTATCGGATACAATATCCTGAAACTCATTCAATAAATTTGCAACTTCTACAGGAACATCTTCTACTTCCTCTTTACCAGCTTTTAGAATTAAAGCAAAACATACATGCTCATGCCTCATACCATCTAGGAAACTTCTTCCATCAACAAAATTTATCCTTGCATTACCACATACCTTTTCTTCAATCTCCTTCAATGGTTTTAGCTTATGTCGCACTCCATCCTTTGTCAGGGAATAGGTATTCACACGACCATCATGTACAGCACATCTGTCAAACTTCCATCGTCTACCCAACAACATATGACATGCATCCATAGATATGATATCACACAATACCTCATCTTGGTATCCGCCAATCTTGAACTTCACCAGGCATTGTTCATTGACCATGACCTTGTGGTTATCCTGTACCCAAGCAATTCGATATGGATGTGGGTGTTTCTGTCTCTTGAGCTTCAACTTTGTCACCATCTCTTCTGACACCAAATAATCAGTGCTTCCACTATCAATAATCACATCACAACATTTACCTTCACACTTGCACCTGTTGCGAATAGGCTCCTCCTTTGCTCAGGCTCATTCTCACCACTCAACAGGACTCTTCTGTTAATCAACGTTTCTCCTCTTTCAGCATCTTCAGAATTTGATGATCTGGCATCTTCATCTACATGTGCAACTCTGGCCTAGCCTTCATTTTTCCTCTCTGTTCTGCCTTGGCGCTGAGGACATTCAAATGCCCTATGACCTTCTTCTCCACAGTGAAAACATGTTCCATGGAAGCCACCTCTTCCAGATCCTTGTCCTCTTCCTCTTCCTCTCTGATCTCTATTATTCTGATCCTGGAAGTGATTGGAATTATTTTCTCACTGATTCTGACTGCTACTGGCCTCATCCTTCTTTTTCGGATCTTCATTTCGGCCACCATATGACCATCCACCAGATCGTCCACCGTGAACTCTTCCATTTTGTCTGCTCTCAAACTTATTGTTTATCTTTTCCTCTACTTTTAGGGCAAACTAGTATGCCTCTTCAATATAGTTCATTCGAACCAAATTCAGCTCCTCTTGAATGCTTGGCCTTAACCCATTAAGGTATCGGGCAACTTTCTCCTTATCAGCTTCTGCATGGCCTATTTTGATGAGAAGTCGATAGAACTCCTCTGTATACTCCTGAACAGATCTTCCTGCTTGCTTCAAACTCTGCATTTTCTTCAGTAGGTCAAGTTCATAATCAACAGGAATGAATTGTCACTTCAATTTATCCACCATCCGATCCCATCTCATGATTTTCTCCTTTCTCTTTCTATTTCACTCCAACTGAATCTCTTGCCACCATATCTTTGCATGACCTTTCAGTCTGGCCTTCGCAAATTTGACCCTATCAGGATCCTCAACATCTTCATACTAAAAATATTCCTCACACTCATTGATCCAGTCGATCAATTCTTCTGGGTTAAGATTTTTAGAAAATGTAGGAACCTTAATCTTAGGTCTTTTCCCAATCTTAGAAATGGCCCGAAAAAGTCTTTCTTCCTCCTGGTTCACAATTTGGACTTCTCCTTCTTGATATTCTTCTTCAGCTTCATCCTCGCTTTCATCTCTGACATTAAGATTCATTCCTCTACGAATCTCTTCTTGCAGTGCTCGCACTTGTCTCTGCAGTGCCCTAACCTCAGGTGTTACAACACCAGCTCTTTCGCCACATTCCCTTCGTGGAGGCATTTTTGCAATGTGCACCGAAACCCTAACCACAGTCCTGGTGCAAACTACCTCACATTCGGTGATCTATTTACACACTCAAGAACTCCTGCTCTGATACCACTTGGTGAAGGGTGCTCCCCTTAATACCACAAACACATAATAGAAATAGAGAAACAACAACAATATGCAAGAACAAAAAATTGGCTTCTTATTATCTCCACAAATGTGGAATTACAAACTTTCAGAATTACAATATGCAAAGCCACATGGGCATTCCCTTACAATATTCTGTAGGAAAAAGCCTCGAACTACTACCCAGAACTATTCTGAACTGCCTAAGACAATAATATAGCCTTCGTTATATAGGCAATTTTCCACCGCCTGGGAAGGTTCCAAAATTTTAGCCAATAAGGCCGACCAAACTTAGAATTATTTTATTTTACATTTTATTACATCATAGTCGGCTCAAGATAACCTTTGAAACCCGAACAAAATTTTTGAAGAAAATTATTTTCCACCATTTCAGGTGGCCCAACTTCCGAAGACCATAAGTCATCACCAGTTGACCCGATCGGCTATTATAACCCCATTTCAAAAATGCCACGAAGCGCTCTCCAGGCTTGACTGGCGCAAGTGCTTGTCACCCAAATTTTCAACCTCATCCGGGGCCTCTAAAGCCTTCAAAACTGAGTTCAAAGTTTTTGTACCCTGCTGCCAATACCAAAAATCTTCAATATCTTCCAATATACACTTGATCTGGCAATGAAACTTTATTGGCAGACTTACATGACCAAAATGAACCTCCAAGAAAGAAATCAGATCATTCTGAGCACATACGAAAATTACCAAAAATAGTAATTTTCCATAAATAGTAGCTCTGCACAAAATAGCCCTTATTGAATATAAAAATAGAAATATTTTTTTTGGGTGATGCAAGATTGCTCTTACACCCAGGATGCTCCTGCATCATTTCTATACTTCATCAACTAACTAGAATGATGCAAGGGAGGATGGGGAGAGGGGCCAAAGGCATGCCCTAACTAGATCGACCTTGTAGAGATCACACACGGAAGCAACCGCACACAACAGTGAAAGAGAGAATGCATAAACTTTCATATATTTATCTCAATTGAATCATACATGCCGAGCTGTAAGGCCTTCTCGATTTAGGCCAGATATTAAAATCAAGTATAGAAGTCCTCCAACATGCGAGGATCTACAAATAATCTCTAAACTTATAGCTTCTATCTTCTAACTGGACTGACTCCAAAAACTGACTCAACAACTACATTTATACAAGAGGCTACTGAATCAAGTTGGCCTTCAGATCCACCATCAACAGAAGGAATGAACAGATCTAGGTCCACATGCTTCCCAATGATAGATACCATTATTAAATCCATGACCATAATTAATTGCAAGAGTTAGCCTCAACAGAAATCCAAAATAAATAACTCAGTAACAAAGGATAACCAAGCGCCAGACAAGCATCACCAAGCACTAGGGAAATTCAGTCAATGTTAGAGAGATAACCAACCAACACTGATAAACAAAGGAAAACAAGAAACACCAAACCAACTTGGCCAAAGAAGGAACCAAGCAACACAAGAAAACACAAACATGTTTATGGTGATACAGGATTGCCAAGGACCCAAGATGCTCCTGCATCAGACACTTGGGGTTATTTGAAATGATTCTCAAAATCATGGAATAGGTATGATCCAAGCTGCATCAAACTCAAATTGTGAAATCCATGAACTTTCTTTAATCAATCTATTCTTCCACTTTACAAGATATTCCATATATTGTCTTCCTCTTGTACTTCTGCCAATTCTTTTTTCCAAAATATGTTGAACTTCTTCTATTTGTTTCTTAGGATAATCATTTGGTACTATCATTTCTTCATCCAACTCATGATACTCATACAAATAAGAAATTTTGAATATAGGTGATATATCCATGTCATCAGGTAACCCAATCTCATAAGCATTACCACTGTCATATTTCTTCAAAATCTTGCAAGGTCCAACAGGAAATCTACCTTTCTTCAAATGAATCATTACTTCATCACCAACTACAAAAGTCTTATGTCTTCTTGATCTATCAGCTATGTCTTTGTATTTCTAATTACTTTTCTCCAACTTATGTTTCACATCTACATGTAATGTCTTCATGTACTCAGCAAACTTTACTCCTTCAACACTTCTCTTTCTTTCATCAACAATGTCTCTCAAATCTAATATACCTCTCGGTTGTATGCCATTTAAAATCTCAAAAGATGTTTTTCTAGTACTCCTATTCACTGAATTATTGTATGCAAACTCTACTTATGCCAACACAGAATCCCAATTACTCAGTGTGTCTCCAACTAAACATTGTTACAAGTAGTAGTTGTCGTTGCACCAAAAGATCAATCTATTAATGCCCGATACAACCACTAGACTTATAGAAGACATAGGAGGTGATTAAGCCATATCACGAATCCTGAGGGGAGCACTAACCATTTTTCCAACAATCTTCCCCTCAGCGTTACCTGAGGGGATTCAAACCCATGACCAAGCTCTGATACCACTTGTTACAAGTAGCAGTTGTCATTGCACCAAAAGATCAATCAATTAATACCCAATACAACCACTAGACTTATAGAAGACATAGGAGGTGGTTAAGCCATGTCATGAATCTCGAGGGGAGCACTAACCATTTTTCCAACAAACATCTCAAAAGATTACCCAGACTTTATTCACAACTTTTGTTTGTCCATTGGTCTGTGGGTGAAATGTAGAACTATATTTCAACTAGGTGCCTAAATTTCTCCAAAGGGTCTTCCAAAAGTATCCAACAAATTTACTGTCTCAGTTAGAGATAATACTCCTTGGTAATGCATTCAATCTGACAATTTCCTTCAAGAAAATATCTTCTATATGTACTACATCTATTGTCTTTCTACAAGGTATAAAATGTGCCATCTTAGAAAATCTATCCACAACAACAAATATAGAATCATTACCTCTCACTATCTTTGGTAAGCCAAGAACAAAATCCATATTGATGTCAATCCAAGGTTTCTCAGGAAGAAAAATTGGTGTATGCAATCTAGTATTCTGACTTACTCCTTTTTCAACTTGACAAATTCCACAACTTCTCACAAATTTATGAACATCTTTATACCACTGTGGCCAAAAGTATTTCTCCTTAAGCAAATTTAATGTTTTATCAACACCAAAATGTCCAGCCAAACCACTGATATGTTTCTCCTTTATCAAATTAGTTATCATTGGTCCTCTCGGTATACACAACTAAATACTTTTAAACAACATACCTTCTTGAATGAAATATTCTTCCCATTTACTACTCGGTTGATCTTGAATAGGTGCTCTGCACTTTTTCCACTGCTCAGCAAAATCAAGATCAAATTCATAAGAATCTCTCATGTCATCGAAGCCAAGAATTTCAATTTTCATCTCGGTCATCAAAGATCTCTGTCTACTCAATGCATCAGTAACTTGGTTAGTGACTCCACTCTTATGCTTTATCACAAATGTATAACTCTGCAAATACTCAACCCATTTCATATGTCTCTGATTCAACTTATTCTAACTACCCAAATACTATAAAGCCTTATGATTAGTATACAACACAAATTCACTCGGTATCAAATAATGTCTCCATTTCTTTAGTGCATGAGCAATAGCATAAAATTCATGATCATACACAGAGTATTTCCTTTTTGCATCATTCAACTTTTCACTAAAGAAAGAAATAGGTTTACCTTCTTGACTCAACACAGCTCCTATTGCACTTCCACTTGCATCACATTCCACTTGAAATACCTTATTGAAATTAGGCAATGCCAAAATAGGTAATTTAGCAACCTTCTGCTTCAGAGTCTCAAAAATTTTATCAACTCCATGTGTCCACTTGAATTCTCTTTTATCTCCTCTCATAGTCTTAGTCATAGGATTAAAAATTCAACTGAAATTCCTAATGAACATTCGGTAAAAAATTGCCAAACCATGAAATGATCTTACCTCACTAGCATTCTCAGGTGTAGGACAATTCAAAATGGCTTCAACCTTTTCAAGATCCATTTTCAAACCATCAGCTGAAATCACAAATCACAAATCCCAAATACACAATCTCCTCTTTCATGAATGAACACTTTATCAGATTTATCAACAACTTTTCTTCTTTCAACCTTTGCAATACTTGTTTACCATGCAAAAAATGTTCTTCTCTAGTCCTACTGAATATCAAAATATCATCAAGATACACAATCACAAACTTACCCAAGAATTTCTTCAAAACTTCATTCATCAACCTCATAAAAGTACTCAGTGCATTAGTTAAACCAAAAGGCATAACCAACCACTCATAAAAACCTTCTTTTGTCTTGAAAGCAATCTTCCACTCATCACCTTCTTTGATTCTGATACAATGATACCCACTTTTCAAATAAATTTTGGTAAAATACCTTGCTCTAGTCAAACTGTCCATTATATCATCCATTCTCAGTATAGGAAACCTATATTTCACTATTATCTTGTTGATTGCTCTGGAACCAGTACACATTCACCATTCTCCAGTCTTCTTAGGTGCCAATACAGTAGGTACTACAAAAGGACTCAAACTTTCTTGAATTAAACCTTTTTGCAACAATTCTTGAATCTGTCAGTTCAATTCTTGATTCTTGGTAGGTGTCAACTGATGTGGTGCCTTTTTCAGTAAACTAACTCTAGGGATTAGATCCATACAATGATCAATGCTTTTCTTCAGTGGAAAACCATCAGGTACATTATCAGAAATGATTTCACTAAACTCAGTGAGTAACTTATCAATCTCCTCAGGGACACTATCTTCTATTTTATTACTTGGTTTGTTAGGAACCACAACAAAACATACATCATTCTTCTTTAAATCCTTAAAAATATTTCTTCCTTCTATCAAGAAAACTTTCACAGATGTGCAAACATTACTAACAGGTTCTTCAATCAAAGGTAACAAGATCTGTCTTCTTCCATTAGCCCAAATAGTATACTTATGAAATCTTCCACTATATATAGCATGTCTATCATATTGCCAAGGTCTACCTAACAAAATATGACAACAATCCATAGGCATGATATCACATAACACCTTATCATAGTAATTTCCAATCTTCAAATTCACATAACATTGTTCACTTACCAAGAGTGTATGCTCATCTTTGATCCATGAAACTTGATAGGGCTTCGGATGTTCCAACCTTTTCAACTCCAACTTTGTAACCATTTCCTCAAATGCTAGATTCTCTGAGCTACCACTACCAATGATTACCTTCCAAACTTTATCAGAAACTCTACTTTTGGTCTTGAACAAAATTTTCCTTATAGGATCTTCCTTATTAATTTCACTCCAAAGTGCTCTCCTTACCATCATTTTATTTTCCTTCTCAGGTTCATTCGGTGACTCTTCTTGCACCAAAGCATTCCTACTGTTACCAACCTTCTTACTTTCATGTGTACACTCAAATAATATATGTCCTTCTTCTCCACAATTGTAACAAGTTCCTTGAAAACCACCTCTTTTATAACTACCTCAGTAGTTACTGCCTCTGCCTCTAGATGAACTTTCACCTTTCCACTTGGTCTTTCCTTTATCCAAAGTTGTCTTTTCAGGTTCAAATCTACTATTTTCACCATAAGATCTACCTCTTTATCTTTTCTCATGTCTCTTGTTCGATTTCTCCTCATCTTTCAATGCAAATTGATAAGCCTCTTCAATGTTCTCCAATTTGACCAAACTGATTTCTTCTTGGATGGAAAATCTCAAACCATTTAGGTATCTAGGAATTCTTTCCACATCATCTTCATCATGTCTAGTTCTGATATCTAATCTATAGAATTCCTCAGTATATTCTTTTACCGAGCTATCTTTCTGCCTCAAACTTTGCATTCGCCTAACTAGGTTAATCCGATAATCACAAGGTAAGAACTTTCCATTCAATTTATTCACCATTTTATTCCATACCTTGGTTTTGTCTTTGCCTCTCCTCTTTCTATCCAACTACAGATGTTCCCACTATAAGGATGCATGAATTTTCAACTTTGTGCTTGCAATCTTCACCTTCTTTTCCTCTGATACATTTTCATATTCAAAATACTTTTCCATCTCGGTGATCCAGTCCACCAATTCATCAAAATCCAATTTTACACTATACTCAGGAGGATTAAAGTGTGGTGTAGACTTCAGATTTTTCAAAGCCTTCAACAATCTTTCCTCACCTTGATCCATCACCAGTACAGGTTCTACATCACCTTGCTCTTCCTCAATTTGATCATCACTAACATCTCCAAGATGTCTTCCCCCTCTCTAGGTTGTTTCAACAACTTCTAATCTAGCAACAAGTTATCTTAACATGTCTACTAATCCTAGATCCGCATCTCACCTCCCATGAACAATATTGAAACCCTCTACAATTGCAAGCCAGATCACAATCTGCTACCCCACAAAAAAATCTAGGGTTTGACAAGAAGAAACCCTCAAATCTAGATTTGCAAATGTAGATCCAGATATAACCTCACTCTAATACCACCTGATGCAAGGGATGATGGGGAGAGGGGCCAAAGGAATGCCCTAACCAGATCCACCTTGCAGAGATCACACACGAAAGCAACCACACACAACAGTGAGAGAGAGAATGCATAAAATTTCATTTATTTATCTCAATTGAATCATACATGCTGGGTTGTATGGCCTTCCTATTTTAGGCCAGATATTACAATCAAGTACAAAATTCCTCCAACATGTGAGGATCTACAAATAATCTCTAAAATTCTAGCTTCTATCTTCTAACTGAACTAACTCCAAAAACTGACTCAACAACTACATTTATACAAGAGGCTATCGAATCAAGTCAGCCTTCAGATCAACCATCAATGAAAGGAATGACCAGATCTAGGTCCACACGCTGCCCAATAATAGATACCATCATTAAATTTGTGACCATAATTAATTGCAAGAGTCAGCCTCAACAGAAATAAAAAATAAACAACTCAGTAAGCAAGGATAACCGAGCACCAGACAAGCATCATCAAGCGCCAGGGAAATTCACCAAGCACTAGAGAGATAACTGACCAACACCAGTAAAAAAAGGAAACCGAGCAACACCGAACCAACTCGGTCAAAGAAGGAACTGAGCAACATAGGAAAACACAAACATGTTTATCGTGATACATGATTGCCAAGGACCCAAGATGCTCCTGCATCATAGAAGCTTTACCATAAAGATTTAGATTATTCTTTAAATTTATAGCTTACCAAATAGAAGAGCTTCCCATCAACATGGTATCATCAATAAACTATTGGTGAGAGAACACCAAGTTAGAGGATGAAGGGTCCAACCCTTTGAAACTCTCACCAAAGACCAAATTTTTAAAATATCTTCATAGACATTCAACCATAAGGATAAAGAGGATGGGAGAGATAAGATCTCCTAGTCTAAGGCCTCTAGAAGGCTTAAATAAATGATATAGAGATCCATTAACAATGTCATCCATGGAAGATATAGATATCAACTTCCATATAAGTTAAATAAATCCATCTCCAAACCAAAGGCGCTTAATATTTTAAATAATAAATTCTAATCCACCTAATCACAGGCTTTAGATAAGTCCATTTTCATCAGAAATCCTTTCTTTTTAGAAACCTCCAAGGAATTAATATTCTCATGAATGGTGCTAATAGAGTCAAGGATCTTTCTGCCTAGGAAAAAGTCATTTTTCTCAGGGGAGATGATAGTTGGCAAGAGATACAACAACTTCAAAGTTAAAAATTTAGAGATAATCTTATAAAATGAGTTGCAGAGGCTATTGGATGAAAATAATCCAAAGAATCAGCCCCAAAAGACTTTGGAATCAAAACAATAAAATTTGAGTTTAGCTATTTCAACAATTTCCTAGCTCCAAAGAATACTTTAACATCATTAAAAATACTCGTTTCCACAACATTCTAGAAGATCTAAAAAAATAACATAGGAAAACTATCAGGGCCTTGATCTTTGTTACCTTAAAATGAGAAAACATCTCCTTTTATCTCATCCAAGGAGGGGACGGTAGTCATAAATTTGAAATATTCATCCCCAAGAATCATAAGAATAACACCTTAAAAAATGTCATCGAGCTTCACCATTCAAATCAAGGTTAGTTGAAAGAGGGGAAAAAAAAGAAGCTGATAGATTTCACATGAATATATTATTCTTTCTCTAGAACTATACCATCAGAAGAGATATGTGAAATGTTGTTTATTTCTTTGTATTTGAGATTTTTCATATGAAAGAATCTAGTATTTTTATCTCCTATTTTTTATTAAGGTAAAAATAGGTTTTGAATGGAACCCAAAATCATTTACATATTCAAAGAGATTTTACATTTCAGCTTTACAAAAAAAGACACCTGCTACGAAGAAAAAAAGTAGGACCCAACCCAACCTTAGACAAGACAAAAAAAGAAAAGAAATAGATACTAGCACAACTACCAGCAATCTACCAGCTACCAACCATAATAGACTACTTGTTATTAAGAATCTTCTTCACCTTCTTCTATAGGTTCTCCATCTTCTGAATGGCTTCTTTTAAATCTTTCAGCTCCTTTGGTGTATCAGGGACCTTCCTCCTGATGCGGCCCCTAGTTCTAGTTCCCAGTCTAGAGTTCCTAGCATCATCATCAATCATTATGGTAGTATTTTCCAACAAAATTTTTTCCATATAGTTGTACAACATCTTTAGGTTCATAACAGAGGCACTAAGGCCTTCATTGTTGTGCTTTAGGACCTCATTTATTATGTACCCATTATAACTGATTTTTTCAGTTAGTTCTTTAAGCTTGTTGTCAACTATCATTTTAATTTTAGCAATAATATCCTCATTTGGGTTATTTTTTTTTACCTTATCCAAAAACTTCTTTTCTAGCTTTTCCAGCTTTGTTTTTAGGGTATTCATTGTGTCTTCCATGGCCTTGAGGTGATGTTTCATCTCCTGCATCTCATGTGATATCTACTTGTCCATATGAATGTCATGACCATCTTTTTTCTTAACCTTCTCCAGAATGCTAGCATCCATCTTGAAGCCTAAGGTAGACTCCTTTTGGCTTTCATCTTCCTCATAGCTCAACTGGCCCTTCCCTTCCTCTTTTTTAGTTAAATCTTCTTCTTTCTCTTCTGGCGTTGGATCTTCCTGACCTTTTTCCTCCTCCTCTTCAATTTCTTCTTCTTCAATTTCTTCCTCTTCATTTTCATCTTCTTTTCCCCCTTTTTCCTCATCATCTTCTCCTTCCATATTCTCAATATCCTTCATAGCCTCCTCCTGCTCATTTTCTTCAGGATTCAGGTCCTCTTTTTCTTGAGCTTCCTCCTCTTTACCAGGGTCCTCTTCATCATTATCCTCCTAAGTACTTACCTTTCCTCGAGACAAAGGGCTTTTGTCTCTAGCTTCATCACCGCTGGCATTGACCTTATTCTTGGGGCTTTTGTCTCTAGCGTCATCACCAATGTCAACGGCCTTTTTCTTGTTTTTCCTTCCCTTCTTGTGGGTTTCAACCTTACTCTCTTCCTCTCTTATTTCCTTTCTCTTGCCAGTAACCCTTTTAGGAATAGGTTCCAGGATGATATCCCTGGCATAGTCAGTAATGAGGAGGATCAATCCCTCATGCAACACCGAATTGCTCACTTTCTTCCTGTTCTCAGTAATATTGTTGTTCAAAGAACTCAACATGATGTACGGGAAGGAGACCTTTTTGTTGTGCCTAAAGTGGTTAGCCAGAACAAAGTGCAAATTATAAATTTTAGAGCAACAACCATCCAACGTGAAGTACTCAATCAACACTTTAAGCATTTTAGCCCAAAACTTCTTGATTTTTGTAATATCCACATAATCCCCTTTACTTTTGGTCATTAGAGCTTCTTCATCCACAGTTTTTGGAAAAAGCTTAAAGCCATCATAACCTATACTCTTATTGTCCCTATAAAAGTGCATTACCTCCATGGATAAACCAACAATTTTGGAAATAAGGGTAAGAGTAAGGGGGAAAGATTTTCCCCATAAATTAACTTTTCCGTTAACCCAACCCTCATAAAACTTAGTAGTTACCTATTTATCATAACCATGAATCTTTTCAATGTACAAAATGACCCCTCCTTTCTTCAGCTTCTTCCAAACCTTCTTCTCTTGTCTCCATTTCTTACAGTCAAAACACTCCTCCCTTCTCAGACCTCCTCCCATTTTTTGAATGTTGTTACTGTTCTGGCTCAAAGTCTTACCAATTTTCCAAGACTCATGACTCGGCTTTCTCTTACTGTTCAAAACTCTTAATATTACCCATAATCTGTGTCTCATTAAGTCTTCTATGATGAACACACACATTACCTTACATGTAGCACTCCTCGATAATTGCTTCATCCTTGTCATCATTAATTTGAGTGTTTTTTCCCTCCTTGTGATTAATTTTATCATAAGTGATTAGACTTATAATCTCTGTATTTTTGTCTCCTATTGATAGCCATAAAGATATCAATATTTGCTTCTAGAATTCTTCCTCCTTTGTAATAATATCATGATATTTAATTATAATATCATTTTCCTTGGTGAAAGAATCATTAATATATCCCTCCACTTGAATCTTATCTTGAATATCCTTAATCTCAAGCTGAATAGAAGCCTTTGACATAAATATATCTCTAAACACCTCTTTATTCCAACTCTTCACACTACCTTTAACAAACCTTAGTGTCTTAGCAACCTTGAGCATCAAAGTACCATCCACAGAGATATTCTACCAACTTTTAATATATTCCTCAATCTTGGGATGAGAAAGCCACACTTTTTCAAACCTGAAGGGGAAGTTCCTCTTACCCAAAATAGCTTTAGAGATAAAAATTATGTGAAAATGATCTAACCCAAAACAAGAGATATTTGTAAGGGAACAACAAAACCTAATTAACCATTTATTAGAAATAAGGGCCCCATACATATGCACTTAAATCAACTCATTCCCAACCCTCCTATTAGTCAAATTATAACTAGCACCCTAAAGATCAACATCATACAATTCTTGGTTATTAATGAACTCCATGAGATCCAATCTTCTCTCCATCTGAACTTGAGAGCCACCAATTTTTTTTATTCTTGTAGTGGGGGTATTAAAGTCCCTCATTATAGGCCAGATCTCATTCTTAAATTTTAGACGATAAGACTCTAGCCTTTTCCAAAATTTACTTCTAGTAGAATTAGCAATGGAAGCAAAGATGTTAAATAAAACCCAAGTAAAATTATTTCTGATGTGATGAAACTTAACAGAAACAATATCACCTTAGCATCAAGAGTCACACCCTAAATATGGTTTAGATTCCAGAAATTTAATTTACCTGTAGAGGCACCCTCTAAGCTACTACCAACAAATCCATAATTTGTAAACAAATCTATCTTTTCCACCTTCTCCTTGGTTATTTTCATCTCCTAAACAAGAACAATATTTGACTTATGGTCCCTTAAAAAATTATAAAGAGTATCTTGCTTGTGGGAGCCATTAAGCCCCCACATATTCCATGAAATAATTTCCAATTCTTACTTAGGGAGAAAATGTCCAGGATAGTTTTTTGGTTACCATCCACAATATTCTGACAACACTCCTCTCTGTGCCATTTATAATACTTTCTACCTATAAAGAGCTTTGGTGTACCAACATTTTCCTTAAGCTTGTTCCTTGTAGAAATACTAGCCTGAGGTATAGCTTTTCTTCCCTTCTTTCATTCTACTAGTGAGAAGGATCTCTCCTCCATTTTATTATCTACACCTATCTGATTTTCCTTTCCATCTCTCAATACATGACTTTTTCTCTTCTCATTATTCCATTTCATAAATACATTCAATGTACTTAGGGACAAAGGAGGATATTAAAATGGGCCACATTATGAAAAAATAGACTTGACAAATTTTGGTGACCTCTAAGTCCCAAGTAAAGGAGAAGAGCCAATAGCCATTTCAGTACTCAACTGAGTAGCACTCGCCCCAATCAAAATCATTTCCTTAGTAGCCTCATGTGATGGAGAAGAAGAGACATGACCCCATTTCCTTTATATTAAAAGTTACAAGTAAAACCAAACTTGAAAAGTTAAAAAATAAAATGGAACATTTCTAAAAGGTAAACTATTTCTTAATTTTGATCATGTAATTTTAATCATCTTTTGATATCATAAACTAATAGTTTTAATGTTATATATATATGAGAGAGAGAGAGAGAGAGAGAGAGAGAGAGAGAGAGGTATCCCTTTGACCTAGCCCAATGCCCAACAACCCATATTTTGGGTACCTGTGCGAGCTAGGGTGAGACTAATCCCGCCATAGGTGAGATTTTCTATCTACAAGTCATCTTAGCTCTTTAAACTGGAAGTAGAGTCAAACTCGAGACCATGGGGAACTACCCACAACCTCAAGCCAACTAAAGGTCATTTTTTGAAAATAATATACATTTTAAAAGAAATTATGATATTTCTACATACAATTTAAAAAATAAATCAAAGATTCTAGTTTAAATCAATCATGCTTGAAACCAAAAAATAAAAGTTATTTAACATTTAAATATATAATAAAAGATTAAAAAAATATAAATGAAAATAAGTGTATTTAATTATTTTCAATTAGAAATTAATTTTTAATATCAATAATATGTCTAAACTATAAAAAAAAATTGACATTTTTTCTTTTAATTATTTCAATTGTTCTATATAAAATAATAATTCAATTTTAGAATTATCTTAATGCTAAAAGTTGAAGGGTATTTATTTTTACAAACTAACTCAAGACATGATTCTCATCTCATTGCTTCTTTGTATTTGTAGGCCTTCCACTCAACTTTACTAATAAACCATAAAATCTTTTACAAAGTAAAAAAATTATTAATAAATTAAATTATTATATTAATATTTTAAATACATCTTAGATTTTAAAATCAGCTCAAGAAAATTACTTTGAGATCCAATTTAGTATAGCATATTTCAAGAGATTTCAAAACAATCCAATAAAATTACTCAAAATTCTAACTTAATAATAACTAACTTTTGATTTTTAATTAAAATATAATATAATTATTGTTTATAACGAATTTTACTATTTCATCCATTTCATAAAAGAATTAAATTAAAATTTTAAAATATAACAAACTTTATTATAACTACGTGCTAACCCATAGAATAAAGTCACTAAAATTTATAAAAAAATTGACATTAATTTTGTTTTACGTGCCTCTCACTTGTCATGTATTTCAGTCAGAGAAAAAAATCTTTGAAGTCTTCATCTAGAAGTGGAGGGATTGGGAAAACACTTGATCCTAAAAATATCTCGATTGTTTACTTAGCCTCGACATAAAATTTGAATTTGCAAAGTAAGGTCCACATAGGACAAAGTGAAAAGCATTTTTTGACAACCACCTAGAAAAGTATCAATGTATCTAATCATACGATTTGAAGTGCATTTATATGGTAGGATTGATGTAAGGATTTGAAATGCCTTCGGTCTTAAATCAATTATAAATTATGTAACAATATAATATTTTTGTATAGACTTAAATCAATTATAAATTATGTAACAATATAATATTTAATTACTAATTATTACATTTGAAATAAAGATAATATAAAGTACATCTTTACTTTCAACTATATTTTTTACCAAATTAATGAGATTATCATAGAGCATATAATTGAAGATAATAAAGTAGTGGCCTTATCCAAACCTAAAAGGATAAGGGAACAAGAATCACATCTTCTCTAGATTTTTTTGTTAGCCTATACTAAGTAACTTTTCTTTTCAAATCCAAAGAAGGTGAGATGTTACAAGATAAACTTCTTAAAAAAATGGTTGTAAAAAGGGTCATAAAAGCATAAGTTAAGGTACATCACATCATATTGTAAGAATAATCTGAAGTAGTAGATGGTTGAAAACGAGCATGACATAAACCTTTACATTTGTATCTTATTGTCTTTCTCCAAGAAGATGATGCATCTTTTTCACTTTATCTTCAACAAATGAGACGAATTGGCTTATCCTCAATCTTTTTGTTCACTTGGCTTATCCTCTTTGAGTAAGAAGGAATAGAAAAAGAAAGGATAAAAAGTATATGAAAAGTATATATTGTATACCTAACGTAAGAGTTCATGGAAACATCTTGACATATCACGTCAATTACTTGTGAAATTAAATTATTCATTTGAATGGACTAAATGAGATATTATTCTAGCCATATAATTAAAAGCATGGAATAAAAAAGAGTGCAAGGAACTAAGATCCAACCAATTACATGTATCGTATCGTATTTGTTAATTCTATTATTTTGTTGTTTAATTGTTGTCTTAGTATAATATATTATTCTATGTTAATATCATTTATTATATGTAGTAGATATTTTCTAATGCTATTTATCTTGATTTGAATTGCAATTATATCATGAAAGAACATTAAAGAATTCATCATTTATCTTGTTGTAGTCAATTGAATGACCTCAAATAACAAGAAAAAAACCTACCCTATCTACCATGTTTGTATCTCTCACTATTACCACCAACACTATAAATAGATTTTGTCAAATCTTTTAGGTGTTTGATAACACTCAAAAGGTAGGTATCCATCCTTCTTAGAGTATTAGATTGAAGTAGAGGAAGTGAAAACCATTTAGAAGACAAATATAAAGGAGGTTCCATATGTGAGATTCCTCAATAACATTTTACAAGCATAATTCACTAAATGAAAATTTTATATTTTTCAACATTTAATATATTGTATTATGATTAAAATAATGTAAATCCAAGTTGTGAGAAGAAGAAAGAAAAATAGATTTAAAAATGTTTGAAAAAGGTGTCTTATATCTTAAGAAAATCTAGGACATACAAGTAAAGCTCTTAAAAAGGTAGACATGTCAAGGCTACCAGATTTAAAAAATTATAAATGGAGCTTCCTAAATATCATTTGAGGAGCATAATTTACTAACTAGAACTTCCATACTTTTCAATATTCAATATATTATATTTAATTAAATTAATGTAAATTCAAGTTATGTGAAGGAGAAAGGAAAATACATTTTAATTTTTTTTGAAAATGATACATAATATCTTAACAGATGTATAGCACATAAAAACTCTAAAATGGTTAGAAATGTTATTAGTTTAAAACAACTCTAAGTGGAGCTTCCTCAATTCCATTTGAGGAGCATAATTTACTAACTGGCATTTTTATTCTTTTCATCATTCAATGTCTTGTATTTGATCAAAATAATGTAAATCTATGTTGTGAGAAGAATAAAAGAAGAGAGATTAAAAATGTTTGAAAATGATGCACCATATTTTAAGATATGTTTAACACATAAAAATTAAATTTCTAAATATGGTAGACATATGAAGACTATTCACATAAACAACTCTAAATGAAACTTACTCAATACCAATTGAGGAACAAAATTTACTAATTGGAACTTCAATACTTTTGAAATTTTAATATCTTTTACTAATCAAGTTAATGTAAAAGTTGTGAGAAGAAGAAAGGAAGAGAGAATTAAAATGTTTGAAAATGATGTGTCATAGCTTAAGCGATGTCTAGGACATAAAAAGTAATTCTCTAAAAAAGGTAGACATGTCAAGGCTATTAGTTTTAAAATAATCTTAATGAAGTTTCCAAAATACCATTCGAGGAGTATAATTCACTAATTAGAACTTCCATACTTTTCAACATTCAATATAATGTATTAATTAAATTAATGTAAATCCATGTTGTGAGAAGAACAATAGAAGATAGATTGAAAAGTGATAGAAAAGATTGCATCATATCTTAAGAAATATTGTTTGTGTACACACACACATTTGTAATTGATATGTATTTTAATCTATAAAAAAGTAGTTTTTATTTGAAAATTTAACATAAAAATATTCTTATGGATTAAAGATCTTTTCTAATATTGTTTATCTTGATTTAAATTGTTATGATTTGAATTATAATTATTTATCATGAAATAAAATTAAATAATTCATCCTGTATCTTGTTGTAGTTAACTGAAAGACCTCAAATAACAAGAAAAAACCTACCCTATCTACCATGTTTTTATCTCTCGCTATTACTACCAACACTCTAAATAAATTTTATTAGATCCTTTAGGTGTTTGAAAACACTCAAAAGGCAGTTATCCATCCTTCTTAGAGTATTAGATTGAAGTAGGAGAAGTGAAGACCATTTAGAAGACAAACATAAAGGAGGTTGCATATGTGAGATTCCTCAATAACATTTTACAAGCATAATTCACTAAATGAAAATTTTATACTTTTCACCATTCAATATATTGTATTATGATTAAAATAATGTAAATCAAAGTTGTGAGAAGAAGAAAGAAAAATAGATTAAAAAAATGTTTGAAAAAGGTGTCTTATATCTTAAGAATATCCAGGACATAAAAAGTAAAGCTCTTAAAAAGGTAGACATGTCGAGGCTACTAGATTTAAAAAATTATAAATGGAGCTTCTTAAATATCATTTGAGGAGCATAATTTACTAACTAGAACTTCCATACTTTTCAACATTCAATATATTATATTTAATTAAATTAATGTAAATTTAAGTTATTAGAAGGAGAAAGGAAAATACATTTTAATTTGAAATTTGAAAATGATGCATAATATCTTAAGTGATGTATAGCACATAAAAACTCTAAAATGGTTAGAAATGTTATTAGTTTAAAACAACTCTAAGTGGAGCTTCATCAATACCATTTGAGGAGCATAATTTACTAACTATGATTTTTATTCTTTTCAGTATTCAATGTCTTGTATTTGATCAAAATAGTGTAAATTCATGTTGTGAGAAGAAGAAAAGAAGAGAGATTAAAAAAAGTTTGAAAATGATGCACCATATTTTAAGATATGTTTAACACATAAAAATTAAATCTCTAAATATGGTAGACATCTGAAGACTATTCACATAAACAATTCTAAATGAAACTTACTCAATACCACTTGAGGAACAAAATTTACTAATTGAAGCTTCAATACTTTTCAAATTTTAATATATAAAGGAAGAGAGAATTTAAAAATATTTGAAAATGATGTGTCATAGCTTAAGAGATGTCTAGCACATAAAAAGTAAGTCTCTAAAAAAGGTAGACATGTCAAGGCTATTAGTTTAAATTTTTTTAATGAAGTTCCCTCAATACCATTTGAGGAATATAATTCACTAATTGGAGCTTCCATGCTTTTTAACATTCAATATATTGTATTAATTAAATTAATGTAAATCCATGTTGTGAGAAGAAGAATAGAAGTTACAT
Source organism: Chamaecyparis obtusa (assembly GCA_027943335.1). Lineage (NCBI taxonomy): Eukaryota > Viridiplantae > Streptophyta > Pinopsida > Cupressales > Cupressaceae > Chamaecyparis > Chamaecyparis obtusa. The sequence continues at coordinate 193,546 of BSBK01001424.1, read as the reverse complement.
TAAAAAGTTTTAGAAAAGATTGCATCATATCTTAAGAAATATCTAGGACATTAAAAAGAAAAGTATAAGAAAGGTAGACATACACATAGCGCTCTCTCTCTCTCTCTCTCTCTCTCTCTCTCTCTCTCTCTCTCTCTCTCTGTGTGTACATACACATTTGAAATTGATATATATTTTAATCTATAAAAAAATAGTTTTTATTTGAAAATTTAACATAAAAATATTCTTATGGATTAAAGATCATGTTTTGTTAATGGAGTAAATATTAAATAAAAATTAAAAAATTAGCATCCTATTATATATATATATATATAGATCTATATATATATATATATATATATATATATATATATATATATATATATATATATATATATATATATATATCTATATATATATAGATATACATCTCTCTCTCTCTCTCTCTCTCTCTCTCTCTCTCTATATATATATATATATATATATATATATATATATGATTTTAATTTTCCCAAATGGACCTATGCCACCCAACAACAATAATATAGAAAAGGCCATCATTCCAAATATTTATCCAAACAAAAGATTTCTAACATAGATTTTTTAAAAAGGAATCATGCAATACAACTAGGAAAAGGATGATCTTCAACAATTATCTAACCATATTACTTTAAACTATCTAGATGTCTCCACCTTACATATGATTTTTTATTGTACATTATTATTGTCCATCATGTTATCTAATTATCTCATTAGCACAACACAATTATCTACATTAGCATAAATTATAAAGTTATCTTTTCCACATCATTTCCCTTCTCTATAGTGTCCCTTGTGACAACCCTAACTACCACAATGAGTATCATGGTCACTACTAGAAGAGAACATCAACTAAATTTGATGCAATCATTTTTTTGCAATCAATAATTCTTTCCTTTCCTTTTATTTTATTTTTTCATACTTTCTATATGTCAACATTAGACATATAGAAAGTATTTTGTTTCTACTAGTGTGGTGCTCATTGGGAACTCTTTTTAAAGACTTGGTTCTAGGTCTTCTAAGGCTGTGAATGAGGGGGTCCCCCCCAAAGCCTCTCTTTACTTCTAGTGGATAGAGCTTTGCTTGTGTTTCCAAATTTGTTGTTGATATTCCTTCAAAGGAGAAATATCAATCTCTTACTTGTGCTTAGACATCTCCTATGATAACATGTGTGGCCCAGAAGTGAGGGAAATGTGCACTTCTACCAAAGTTGTAGATTTCTTTGTAGATTTGTTGGTTTATGGCCTTCTCTTCCTGATCTTGATAATTGGGTGAAAGATTCTTGGGGATCCTTAGTTTTTTGTAACATTGAGATTTTCCTTGTGCAAATGGTTTTTTCATTGTTTTTTTCTTCTTCTAAAGATCAAGATTTGGTTTTGATCAAGCTATGGCTCTGGTGTAACGCCCCGCTAAGGGGCCTAGGAGGACACAATAAGAAATAATAAAATGGTAATATGTTAAAAAAAAAACTAAAATGATCCCTTAAACATGAATATATTACATAATTTTAAAATTACATTTAATAATAACATGAATTAAACATATAAGTTAATATCACATCTTCATTTTAGGAAATTCTTACAGAACATAAATACAAAACTAAACATTAAATTCCTAGTCATCATAAGGTCCCCTAATGTCACTACTAAAGAAACAATGCTACATCAAATATAATCATCAAGATATAACAATGAGATACCAAATAAAATATAATGACCATAAATTATCCTATTCCTAGACCCATTAAACATTCCAATACAATTATTCCATGATTAATCATCCACTTCAAATAGTACAATCAACTTTATATAATTAATTATAGCGATTAGTCCATAGGTAAAATGCACAAATTTCCATTACGGGCCATCATATCCATTACATTACCATTAGAATTTCATAGTGTCAAATGGGAGTACAATATAAGTCATCAGGTGAGGTAAATAGGACTTAAAAATTCTATGCTTCCAATGCTCAGGTACCTTCCCATAAGATCACAGGAAACAACACATAACAAGGGCTAAGAAAAAACCAATAATCAATAAACAATGCAATTAAGCATAATATATATACAATTTACTTATCTAAGATAATAGGACTGGAAAATTGAGAGCGTAAGGGAATAATGTCATCACATAGTCCTCCTCTTAGGTTATCTTGGTTTGGCCACTCTCGACCCCGACCCCTAAGGAGAAACTCATGTGGAATCAAACCATCCATTTGTGGTGATGAGGATGCCTGATTATACCTGATAGAGAAGACATCTTCTCCCACTCCCATCCTCCACCTAAAATAGCACTAGAGACATGAGTGAGGCATCACTTTTATCTTGATTTAATATTTTTAACTAGTTCATTTATTAGGTTTTCACTTTTTTATAGAATACAACAATGGGTTGCTTAGGTCTAGCCACTTTAGGGCCCCGACCCCCATTGCAAGCCACTCTCCCTTTACCACTCTATAGGTCCATCCTAAGATTCAACATAGAACTATGAATTAAACTATAAGAGTTAATTACATATGAAGTATGCTCCAATAGATATTCAATTAATGAAATATCTAACATATGTAAAACACCACTTATATAAATCACATATTGTTACAAATCCATAGGAGGCGGTTGGTCCCTTGTCACGAATCCTAAGGGGAGAACTGACCATTTTTTCAATAATCTCCCCCACAGCATTACTCAGGGGGATTTGAACATGTGACCAACCTCTCATACCAATTGTTGCAAATCCATAGGAGGTGGTTAGTCCCTTGTCACAAATCCTTGCGAAATCACTAACCATTTTTCCAACACGTATAACATCATAAAAGATACTAATCACAATTCATTCCTAAAATAAAAATGTAATGATTATAAATAAATGTGCATGATTTCTCACAAATGTCATTACATAGTGTATAGTGGGAAAGGGAAACAAATAAATGTGCATGATTTCTCATAGATGTCATTACATAGTGTATAGTGGGAAAGGGAAATAATGCAAATAGGTAAATCACCTCTATTTTTCACAGTTGCACATTATGAAGGAAGATGTCCCTAATAAGCTCAAGAGGTGATTCAAGCACTAAATGGGGATAATGATAATTCTCTAAATATGTAATTATGAAAGTGAAAAAGAGAGTAAATGATAAGAATATATAATAGAGATTATAATTTAGACAAGTTATTGAAATACTACAAATAACAGATCGATATGAAATAACAAAGAGCATAAATAATAAAAAATATAAGTTCCAAAGGATAGATCTAGCATGTGGGTGAATTTTGAGCTGAAAATGTAGGGCACAAGGAAAGAAATCACCCTATACCTAGGTACAAGATGCCAATGATGTTCTATACTTGGTGATTTTGGCTGAATTTTTTGGGGATCCTCCAATAGTATCTGATCTTTTTGTATTTTGTCTAATGGCTCTGTAACCTATTCTTCCACACAAAAAAATGGGGAAGAAGGTTGAATGGAAGGGTTTTCTTCAGTCAAACCTTTGTTAGGAATACCCCTTTAAATGAAATGAAATAAAGGAAAGTGTTTTGTCACGTACTAGAGGCTAGATCTATAAAATGAAGTATGTCATACCATGGTAATGCAAATAATTCTTTGAATGTGATCAAGTATGTTGATGCAATATTTTTGACTAAACACAAAATCCCAAAAGGAAATCATGAAATAAAAACCTTATGAAATGAATGTTTTAATTCACCATAATGTTTGATTGAGGAGGAGACAAAGAATACTTGAATGGAAGTGGATGAATGTGGATCTTCTTCATTGATAGAAAACTCATTTTCTTGGACTCTAATGGGGAAAGAAGCTAGATATTATGGAAGAAAATAGATTGAATTCTTGGAAGAATATTAGATCTTGGATGCTTGGACTTGATGATTAAATGGATTTTGAACTTGATTTTCTTCCTTTCACTTGATGGCTTGAATGCTGGAATATTTTGACCATAATAGATGCACTTGATAGTCTTGATTATGGTTTTTATTACCAAAATTAGGAGAGATAGGTTATTTATATACATCTCACAATGTGTCAGGGGTTAAGACTCAACCAAGATGGCCACAGAACCATATTTCCCACTAATATCTTGACATGGGGCCTTAGGCCAAATTTGGGTCCCTATCCTTGAGGATAGAATGCTATTGGAATCTTGTACCTAGGAGAATGATCCAAATTTTGGATAGAGTGTTGGGGAAATAAGGTAGGTGTAGGATTCCTAGGTATAGCTCAATCCAAGCTCAAAACAGGTTACAAAGGCCAAAACTATGGGATATAGGGCCTAGGTGCTAAAATGAATTATCTAATTGGAAAAAAAATAGAGGATCACACTTAGAGATAAGGGCTAAGGTTTATTTTGACAAGATTGAAATGGATAGCTATGAGATCCTACTATAGAAAATACAATAAATTAGGTATACAATAATCTTTAAATTGTACACAAATAGGTGCTTACAATTTAGGACAACTCATCTAGCACCCACTTTAGCAAGAGTATGATAAAAAATCACACTTGTGATAAAGGAAATAAAGAGAGGAATGAGGGGAAAGAGAGATGATCATGGAAAATTGAAAAGAGATAAGACATCACTAAGTTCAAGGATGCAAGCTCCCAAATAAAGGATCACAACTCAAACATCCATATGCAAAGGTATGAAAACTGATGTAGAGGGTTTGGTGTTGGGCCTCAAATCTTCAAGGGTTTATAAGGAAAATGTAAGAATCACCAAGTTTACCCAAATAGGCTTAAGGGAACCTAAAGGGCTCAAGAGGTCAAGACAAATCCAAACATTAGAAGTTGCTCTCTACAAATGCTGCCTAAACATAGTCTTCAGTAAAACCTTCATATATTTATCCGGAATGAGTAATTCCATACACACTCTTAAATTTAATATCAAGACATACTCTAGATCATAATAAGACATACTCTGGATCATAATACCAAGTGCGCGTAGGCTGATCTTCAATCCTCGAACCACATGAACCCAAACTCTGTCTACTATACTATCATTCTTCACAACAATAACTAGCATGTTGACATCAATGACAAATTCTATCAAAAAAATTATCTTTTTAGATTCCCTTTTCAAGTTTACACAACATAATAGAAGATTGGATATGGCTGTTTTGGAGTAGTATCTTCTGCTCACACGGGTAACCCCATTTTAGGCTAAAAACAAGGGTAATTTAACAAAGCAACACCAAATTATATTTATCCCTTGACCTTGTAACTTTTAGAAGTCCTATAATATGACTCCAATCAAATGAATATCAACTCAAAATGACCCTAATGTCTCTACAACTACCAAAGCCCCAAATTGGCTTCAAACAAACCCTCTATCTGAGGGCTTCTCCAATGTATAATCTCCCCACACTTATGCAATAAAAAAAAGATGGTTTCACCTTTTAGTTTTTGTATCTTGACACCTCCAATCATAAAATATACCTCTTGTTAAGGCAAATCATTTATTGTTGCTCCATATCAAGAAATTTCATGAACTTTCATTAGTTTTCCTCAACCTTGTCACCGTGATCACCATTCAAACTTAGTATATCTACAAATTAGGTGTTATATTTGTAATGTACACATCTTATTATGATAATTTAATGAGAATAAGAGTGGTATCATTTATAGAATGATCATACTATCCATTGAACTCTCAACTATTATGGAAAACCAGTGAATTCAAGGAATGATCAACACCAATAGATTTAAATCTGAAAAAAAATGTATTCTTAGAGAATTAAAATTTTATTCAAACAATCCTAGAATCAATATCAAGGCATTAGAAACCTAATATCACTTCTAAGAAATTAAAACATGCAATGAACATAAAGAAAGATGACCAAAATTATGAGTGTTATTGCCTTTTTTGTGGAAGTCCGTACACATGCCTTCATTGCCATAAAATGGTCTTATTTTGTACTAAATAAACTCCCTATTAAATTCCCCAACCAATTTGGATCAGTTGGAAGGCTTAGTTAAGGCTAAAAGTTCTTAAAACTAATTTCCCACCATTTTTCTCCTAGCTATTAGTATTCAAAATTTTGAATTTCTAACTTACATTTTATTTATTATTCTTATTGTAAACCTATCAAACTTCATCAAATATAACTCCTAGAATATTTTAAACTATATCTAACCTCTCTAGATCCTAATTTGACTCTTGGGCACTACTAACCCACTTTTACATCATTTTTGGTCCTAAGTCCTTTACCAAGACTTCTAGGGCTTATTACATTTTTATCAAATTGATCTTTACATAGTGCCATTATTGGCTTCAAGATTTTCCAATTAAAATTTAAGGATGTCTTTGATCCTCCCTTTCTTTTCTTATTGATTGATCTTGGAGTCTTCATGGATGCTCTTGCATCACACTCCACACCATCGAAAAAGTTCTTGACCCAAGAACTAAGTTGCCTTGTCTTCACACTAGCCATTCTCCTAGATGGTGACCTTATCTTATCAAACTTATATTGCAATAATAAATCATTTTTCCCATGATCAAAATCTCCATTCAAATAGTTAGAACCAATAAAAGAAAACTTGATAAAAATATTATGTTTTCCACCTTTGCATGCTTGTTGCTCAAGACAATCAACTTGTGTCCTCTCAAACTACCTCTCAATCTTCTCTTTAGGATCAAATAGACCTATGCTACTACCCTCCATGGACATGCCAATATCACCCTTCCTTGGTGACACCATAGGAAACCACATAGTCCCCACCATAACTCCTTCTTCCTACCATAAATTCTAGTCTCAAAGTTAGTTTTCTATGATTGTCATAAACTCCAGATTTCATGACCAATAAAGAAGTCTTTTGTCCTAGGCCTGATGCCATAGAATCCCACACTTTATGCTGATTAAAATCCACATAATTTTTCATAAAAAATAATGATGATATTATTTCCATCAACATTACTAGGAAGTGGTGTAAGAGTGAAAGTTTCACTATTCTTATGCACTACATACACATTTTCAAGACCATAATGAATTGTCCTTCTAGATACTTTCCATGGCCTTCCCAAAATGATATGAAAAGAATTCATAGGTACCACATCACATGAAAATCTATCAACATACCCTCCAATGGAAAAATCAACATAAGCTTGTTCCCTTATTACAATGTTTTGTTCATTACTCACCCAAGATGCCTTATACAGTCTATCAAGTGGAGAATTTTTCAAATTTGTTTTGTTCACCATTTCATAAGATACCAAATTATCAAAAGAACTAGAATCTATGATCTTTCTACAAATTTTACCATAAATTTTACAATTTGTTCTAAAAATTGATACATTTTTCCTCTCTTTCTATTGCATAGATGTCTTCCTTACCATTAAGTACTCTCCTTCTAGGTTTTCCATTTTAGATCCCTCTCCTTCCTTTTACTGGTTATTCTCCACCCCTTTGTGACAAGTTCACTCTTCTATCTTCCTTCCTCATGTTTTCTTCCTTGTTAGGAATCTTGTAGGATTGATGTCCCACTTCTCCATAAGTAAAACATCTCCTTGTGAAGACACCACTACCTCTACCTCAACAAAATCTGCCTCCTCCTTGTTTTCCCTACCTTGTATCCACAATTTTGCCCTTACCCTTGTCAACATTTCTCTAACCTTGTGCCTCATTAAACCTATGATGCAAGAGAGGACGAAGGAGAGGGGCCAAAGGCACACCCTAACCAGATCCACCTTACATAGATCACACATGGAAGCAACAAACACACAAGTGAGAGAGAGAATGCAAATAACTTCATATATTTATTCCAATTTATTCATACATGTTGGGTTGTAAGGCCTTCCTGATTTAGGCCAAATATTAAAATTCAAGTACAAAAGTCCAACATGCGAGGATCTAAAATAATCTTCTATCTTCTAGCTTCTATCTTCTATCTTCTATCCAAAAATTGCCTCCCTAAACTACAACCAAAGATTAAAATATATAAAAGAGGCTACCAAACAAGTCCACCTTCAGATCTACCATCAATGGAAGGAATGACTAGATCTAGGTCCACATGCTTCCCAATGATAGATACTAGCATTAAATTTGTGACCATAATTAATTGCACAAGTCAGCCTCAACAAGAAACTAAAACAAACAACTCGATAAGCAAGGATAATCAAGCACCAGACAAGCATCATCGAGTGCGAGGGAATTAACTAAGCACTAGAGAGATAACTGATCAACTTGGTAAACAAAGGAAACCAAGAAACTACCGAGAAAACTTGGTCAAAGAAGGAACCGAGAAACACAGGAAAATACAAACATGTTTTTGGTGACACAAGATTGCCAAGGACCCGAGATGCTCCTGCATCAGACACTTGAGGCTATTTGAAATGATTCTCTGAATCATGAAGTAGGTGCAATCCAAGCTGAATCCAACTCAGATTGTGAAATCCATGAACTTTCTTCAATTGGTATATTCTTCCACTTTACTAGATATTCCATATACTATTTTCCTCTTGTACTTCTATCAATTCTTTGTTCCAAAATCTACTCAACTTCTTCTATTTGTTTCTTAGGATAATCATTCGGTATTATCATTTCTTCATTTGACTCATGGTACTCATACACATTAGTAATTTTGAATATAGGTGATATATCCATGTCATTAGGCAACTCAGTCTCATAAGCATTTCCACTGGCAAATCTCTTCAAAATCTTGCAAGGGCCAAACTTCTTCATTTTCAGCTTCCCATATGTTCCAACACCACACTTCAATCCTCCTGAGTATAGTGGAAAATTGGATTTTGATGAATTGGTGGACTAAATCACTGAGATGGAAAAGTACTTTGAATATGAAAATGTCCTCGAGGAAAAGAAGGTGAAAATTGCAAGCACAAAGTTGAAAAGTCATGCATCCTTGTCATGGGAATATCTGTAGTTGGACAGAAAGAGGAAAGGAAAAGAGAAAATTAAGGTATGGAATAAAATAGTGAATAAATTGAAAGGAAAGTTCTTACCTTGTGATTATCAGAATAACCTAGTTAGGTGAATGCAAAGTTTGAGGTAGAAAGATAGCTCTATAAAAGAGTATACTAAGGAATTCCATAGATTAGATATTAGATGTGGACATGATGAAGATGATGTGGAAAGAATTGCTAGGTACCTAAATAGATTGAGAGTTTCCATCCAAGAAGAAATCAGTTTGGTCAAATTGGAGAACATTGAAGAAGCTTATCAATTTTCATTGAAAGCTAAGGAGAAATTGAACAAAAGACATGAGCAAAGACAAATAGGTAGAAGTGGTATATTCCCTAGAGGAAGAGGTAGATCTCATGGTGAAAATAGTAAATCTGAACCAGAAAAGACAAATCTAGATAAAGGCAAGACCAAGTGGAAAGGTGAAAGTTCATCTAGAGGAAGAGGCAATAACTACCAAGGTGGTTATAACAGAGGTGGTTTCTAAGGAACTTGTTACAATTCAGGAGAAGAAGGACAAAGATCATTTGAGTGTACACATGCAAGTAAGAAGGTGCAAGAAGAGTCATTGAATGAACCTGAGAAGGAAAAGAACTTGATGGTAAGGAGAGAACTTTGGAGTGAAAGTAATAAGGAAGATCTGGTAAGGAAAATTTTGTTCAAGACTAGATGTAGAGTTTCTGATGAAGTCTGGAAGGTAATCATTGACAGTGGAAGCTTGGAGAAATTAGCATTTGAGGAAATGGTTACAAAGTTGCAGTTGAAAATGTTGGAACACCCGAAGCCCTATTAGATTTCATGGATCAAAGATGAGCATACACTCTTGGTAAGTGAATAATGTTATGTGAATTTGAAAATTTGAAAGTACTATGATAAGGTGTTATGTGATATCATGCCTATGGATTGTTGTCATATTCTTTTGGGTAGACTTTGGAAATATGATAGACATGCTATATATGATGGGAGATTGCATAAATATACTATTTGGGCTAATGGGAGAAGACAAATCTTATTACCTTTGATTGAAGAACTTGTTAGTAATGTTTGTACATCTATGAAAGTTTGCTTGATAGAAGGAAGAAATTTGTTAAGGATTTGAAGAATAATTATGTATATTTTGTTGTGATTCCTGATAAACTGAGTAAGAAAACAAAGGATAGCATCCCTGAGGAGATTGATAAGTTACTCACTGAGTACAATGAAATCATTTTTGATAATGTACCTAATGGTTTTCCACTGAAGAGAAGCATTGATCATTGCATGGATCTAATCCCTAGAGCTATTTTATCGAATAAGGCACTACATCGGTTGACACCTACTGAGAATCGAGAATTGAACCGACAGATTCAAGAATTGTTACAGAAAGGTTTGATCCAAGAAATTTTGAGTCCTTGTGTAGTACCTACTGTATTGGAACCTAAGAAGAATGGATAATGTAAAATGCGTACTGATTATAGAGCAATCAACAAGCTAATAGTGAAATATAGGTTTCCTATACTGAGAATGGATGATATAATGGATAGTTTGACTAGAGCAAAGTATTTTACCAAAATCAATTTGAAAAGTGGGTATCATCAAATTAGAATCAGAGAGGGTGATGAGTGGAAGATTGCTTTAAGAAAAAAGAAGGTTTGTATGAGTGGTTGATTATGCCTTTTGGTTTAACTAATGCACCAAGTACTTTTATGAGGTTGATGAATGAAGTTTTGAAGAAATTTTTAGGTAAATTTGTGAATGTATACCTAGATGATATTTTGATATTCAGTAAGACCAGAGAAGAACATTTGTTGCATGTTAAACAAGTATTACAGAGGTTGAAAGAAGAAAAGTTGCTGATAAATTTGAAAAAGTGTTCTTTCATGAAAGAGGAGATTGTGGGTTTGGGATTTTTGATTTCAGCTGATGGTTTGAAGATGGATCCTGAAAAGGTTGAAGCTATTTTGAATTGGCCTACACTTGAGAATGCTAGTGAGGTAAGATCATTTCATGGTTTGGCAATTTTTTACCAAAAGCTCATTAGGAATTTTAGTTCAAATTATAATGCTATGACTGAGACTATGAGAGGAGATAAAAGAGAATTCAAGCGGACACATGGAACTGATAAATTTTTTGAGACTCTAAAGCATAAGGTTGCTGAATTGTCTATGTTGGCATTGCCTGATTTCAATAAAATATTTCAAATGGAATGTGATGCAAGTGGAAGTGCAATAGGAGTTGTGTTGAGTCAAGAAGGTAAACCTATTGCTTTCTTTAGTGAAAAGTTGAATAATGCAAAAAGGAAATATTTTGTGTATGATCAAGAATTCTATGCTATTGTTCAAGCACTGAAGATATGGAGATATTATTTGATATCGAGTGAATTTGTTTTGTATACCGATCATAAAGCTTTACAATATTTGGGTAGTCAAAATAAGTTGAATCAGAGACATATGAAATGGGTTGAATATTTGTAGAGTTATACATTTGTGATAAAACATAAGAGTGGAGTCACTAACCGAGTTGCAGATGCATTAAGTAGAAGAAGATCTTTGATGATTGAGATCAAAATTGAAGTTCTTGGTTTTGATGAAATGAGAGATTCTTATGAATTTGATCCTGATTTTTCTGAGCCATGGAGAAAGTGCAAGCATCTATTCAAGATCAACTGAGTACTAAATGGGAAGAATATTTCACTCAAAGAGGTATTTTGTTTAAAGGTATTCAGTTGTGTATACCGAGAGGATCAATGAGAACTAATTTGATAAAAGAAAAACATAGTAGTGGTTTGGCTGGACATTTTGGTGTTGACAAGACATTGAATTTTCTTAAGGAGAAATACTTTTGGCTGTAGTTGTATAAAGATGTTTAGAAATGTGTGAAAAGTTTAGAATTTGTAAAGTTACAAAAGGAGTAAGTCAGAATATTGGATTGTATACATCGATTTCTATTCCTGAGAAACCTTGGATTGATATTAGTATGAATTTTTTTCTTGGCTTACCAAAGATAGTAAGAGGTAATGATTCTATATTTGTTGTTGTGGATAGATTTTCTAAAATGGCACATTTTATACCCTATAGAAAGACATCATATGCAGTACATATAGAAGATATTTTCTTTAAGGAAATTGTCAGATTGCATGGATTACCGAGGAGTATCATCTTTGACCAAGATAGTAAATTTTTTTGATACTTTTGGAAGACCCTTTGGAGAAAGTTTGGCACTGAGTTGAAATATAGTTCTACATTTCACCTTAGACCGATGGATAGACAGAAGTTGTGAATAGAAGCTTGGGAAATCATTTGAGATGTTTAGTTGGAGACACACTAAGTAATTGGGATTTTGTGTTTACACAAGAAGAGTTTGCATACAATAATTCAATGATAGAAGTACTGGAAAAACACCTTTTAAGATTGTAAATGACATACAACCAAGAGCTATATCAGATTTGAGGGATATTGCTAATGAAGGAAAGAAAAGTGCTGAAGGAGTAAAGTTTGTTGAGTACATGAAGACATTGCATGAAGATGTGAAACATAAGTTGGAGACAAGTAATCATAAATACAAAGATAGAGCTGATAGATCTAGAAGACATAAGACTTTTGCAGTCGATGATGAAGTAATGGCTCATTTGAAGAAAGGCAGATTTCCTGTTGGATCATATGGGAAGCTAAAAATGAAGAAGTTTGGCCCTTACAATATTTTGAAGAGATTTGATAATGGAAATGCTTATGAGATTGAGTTACCTAATGACATGGATATATCACCTATATTTGACATTGCTAATTTGTATGAGTACCATGAGTTATATAAAGAAATGACAATACCGAATGATTATCGTAAGAAAAAAATAGAAGAAGTTGAGAAGATTTTGGAACAAAGAATTGGCAGAAGTACAAGAGGAAAACTATATATGGAATATCTGGTAAAGTGGAAGAATAGATCGATTGAGACAGTTCATGGATTTCACAATCTGAGTTGGATTCAGCTTAGATTGCACCTACTTCATGATTTGGAGAATCATTTCAAATAACCCCAAGTGTCTGATGTAGGAGCATCTCGGGTCCTTGGCAATCCCGTGTCACCAAAAACATGTTTGTGTTTTCCTATGTTGCTCAGTTCCTTCTCTGATCGAGTTGACTCGATAGTTACTTGGTTTCCTTTGTTTAATGAGTTGGTCAGTTATCTCTCTAGCACTCAGTTAATTACCTGGTGCTCGGTGATTCTTGTCTGGCACTCGGTTATCCTTTCTTACTGAGTTGTTTGTTTTAATTTCTTGTTGAGGCCGAATTGTGAATTATTTATGGTTATGGATTTAATGCTGCTATCTATCATTGGGAAGTGTGTGGACCTAGATCTGGTCATTCCTTCTATTGATGGTGGATCTCAAGTTTGACTTATTCGGTAGCCTCTTGTATATATTGTAATCATTGGTTGTAGTTTAGGGAGGAAGTTTTTGGATAGAAGCTAGAAGATAGAAGATTGTTTCAGATCCTCACATGTTGGAGGACTTCTGTACTTGAATTGTAATATCTAGCCTAAACCAGGAGAGCCTTATAGCCCGACATGTATGAATCAATTGGAATAAATATATGAATTTATCTTCATTCTCTCTCTCACTTGTGTGTTTGTTGCTTTCGCTTGTGATCTTTACAAGGTGGATCTAGTTAGGGTTTGCCTTTGGCCCTTCTCCTCCATCCTCTCTTGCATCAATCTGCCACCTCTACCTTTGTTTGAACTTCCTCTACCATTCCCTTGTCTCTCTTGTCTTTTTCTTATCTTTTCCTCAATTTTCATGGCTAATTTGTAATATTCTTCAACAGATCTAGGGGTAGCAAGACTAAGTTCATCTTGAATATTAAACCTCAGTCCCCCCATGTACCTTGCAAGTTTCTCCTCAACTTCTTCCTCATGACCTACTCTGATAATTAGCTTATAGAATTCCTTTATGTACTTTTGCACATCCATGTCTTTTTGTTCAAGATCTTGTATCTTCTTGTACAATTGTACTTTGTAGTCATTGGGAAAAACTTTTTCCTTCATCTTCTCCATCATACTGTACCATGATGTAATATTGGTCTTCCCATTCTTCCATCTTTTAGCTTGAACACAATCCCACCATAAAAGAGCGCGACCTTTCAACCTTGATTTAGAAATCCTCACCTTTTGTCCTTCTTCAACATCCTCACATTCAAAGAAGTTTTCAATTGCACTAAACCAGTCAACCAACTCTTCATCATCCATCTTCCCTCCATACATGGGAAAACCATACTTTTATCTTGAGTATCCACTCCTTATGGATTTTTCCAACTTAGCCATTCTAATGTCTTCATGATCAAGTTGTTATTCTTCTCCTTGCGAGACTTCTTCTTCTTCTCCCCCATCTTCATGTTCATCATCTTGTCTACTACTCCTTCCTTTCCTCTCTAATGTAGATAATATTTCCATCAAGGACCTCATTTCCCTTTCCTTTTCATCTTTGACCTTCTTCTCTTGTTCAAGGACTTCTTTCATCTTCTTTTTCTCAGCTATTTGTTCCTTCACAAGCTTAGCAAGCTATAAATTTTTCATCCTCATAGGTAACTCTCTAGACCCACTATCTTATTCTCCTTCTGACATACTTCCTCTTTGTCTCTCTAATGTAAAGGATCAACTTAGGAACTCTCCTCAAAGGAATTCTCAACTCTAAGGGTTCTCAAGGATTCAATTCACTAAAGATCCTTCAGATTCTCTCTCCAAACTCTTCACCTAGGATGCTCCTAGGATATGATACCAATTGATGAAAAGGGGTTGGTGTTGGGCCTCAAATATTCAAGGTTTTATGAATCTCCAAGTTTACCCAAATAGGCTTAAGGGCACCTAAAGGGTTCAAGAGGTAAAAAAAATCCAAACATCAGAAGTTTCTCTCTACAAATGCTACCTAAAAATAGTCTTCAGTAAAACCTTCATATATCTATCTAGAATGCATAATTCTACATAGTCTTATCTATAATATCAATACATACTATAGATCATAATACCAAGTGCGCATAGGGTGATTTCCAATCCTCAAACTATGTGAAGCCAAACTCTGTTAGCTATACTATCGATCTTCACAGCAATAACCAATATGTTGACATCAATGACAAATTCTATCAAAAAAATTATCTTTTTGGATACCATTTTCATTCATGTTTACACAATGTACTGGAAGATTGGATATGGTTTTTTTGGAGCAGTATTTATTGCTCACATGGGTGACCCCATTTTAGGCTAAAAAAAGGGTCATTTAACAAAGCAACACCAATTTATATTTATCCCTTGACCTTTTAAATTTCACAAGTCCTATAATATGACTCCAATTGAATTAATATCAACTCAAAATGACCCTAATGTCTCCGAAACTACCAAAGCCCCAAATTAGCTTCAAACAAACCCTCTATCTGAGGGCTTCTCCAATGTATTCTCTCCCCACACTTATACAATAAAAAAAGGATGGTTTCAACTTTTATTTGGGGTATATAGACACATCCAATCATAAAATATATCTCTTGTTAAGGAAAATCATTTACTGTTGCTCCATACCAAGCAATTTCATGAATTTTCATTAGTTTTCCTCAACCTTGTCACCATGATCACCATTCAAACTCATTGTATCTACACATTAGGTCTTATATTTTTAATTTACATGTCTTATTATGACCATTCCATGAGAATCGGTGTGGTATCATTCATGGAATGATCATACTTACCATTGAAATTTCAACTATTATGGAAAAAAAATGAATTCAAGGAACAGTTAGCACCAATAGATTTAAATCTGAAACAAAACGTATTCTCATAGAATTAAAATGTGATTCAAACAATCCTAGAATTAATCTCAAGGAATTATAAACCCAATAGAACTTCTAATAAATCAAAACATGCAATGAACACAAAGAAAGATGACCAAAATTATGAGTTTCATTTCCTTTTGTTGTGATAGCACGTACAAAGGCCTTCATTTCCATACAATGGTCTTCCTTTGCACTAAATAAACTCCCTATTAACTCCCCCATCCAATCTAGATCAGTTTGGAAGGCTTAGTTAAGGCTAAAACTTCTTAAAACTAATTTCCCACCATTTTTCTCATAGCTATTAGAATTCAAAATTTTGAATTTCTAACTTACATTTTATTGATTATTCTTATTGGAAACCTATCAAACTTCATAAAATATAACTCCTAGGATATTATAAACTTTATCTAACCTCTCTAGATCCTAATTTGACTCTTGGGCACTACTAACCCATTTTTACATCATTTTTGGTCCTAATTCCTTTACCAGGACTTCTAGGACTTATTACATTTTTATCAAATTGATCATTACATAGTGCCATTATTGGCTTCAAGATATCCCAATTCACATTTAAGGATGTATTTGATCCTTCCTTTCTTGTCTCATTGATTGATCTTGGAGTCTTCTTGGATTTTGTTGCATGAAGAAAAAAAAAGAAAAGGGAAAAATAAAGATAAAAAGGCACAAAACACAAAGATGGGTTAGTATTACAAATGAAAACTCCAAATCAACTAGTAGAAGAGACCTCAATTGAAAATGTCTCAATCAATAATATCATGTTCAAAAATCTATTGCAAGAGTGTAAGTGACCACATAGAAAAGGGAAAGAGAATCACCAATGATGGGATGAAAGTCCAAGATCTAACCCACTAGCATAGATATGAGAGCATGGAAAGAAGAGAGAGGCCATGAATCCAACAAGATATCAAGTTTTATTATGCTAGGAGATCCATGAAAGAATAAGAGGAGGGAAAAGTAGAAACAATATTAAGTTGTGCTATTCTAGTTCCACTCATCCAAAAGAGAAGATAAAGGATAATTTATGGTCTAGAAAGATGTGGTATTCTAGTTAATCCTACCTTTAAAAAAATTTGTACGGGGGCGACTTTGAAGTTTTGTACTTAGGGATGGCTTAAAAACTATTTGAATAGAGGGGAATATTAGGAGATCTATCTTATGGAAAGAATTGTCTCCAAAGATATCAATAAATGATATAAGTCCTAAGGAAAGCATTGTCTCCTTAGGAATCCAAAAAAAGAAAAAATGATCAGTCGTAAGGAAAGCATTGTCTCCTTAGGGATCAATAAAAAAAAGGTTGAATAATATACAAGGAATGCCACATGTATACCCCCCTCCTTATGATTATGACATATATGGAATCATAAGGAAAAGGAAAAAAGGATACCTTGTTCCAAAAATAATAATATATCCTTAAAACAAAAATGTATACCATAACCCTAGCAAAGAGTGAAAGCCTCTTGCAAGATAAGGAAATAGATAATCATGAAAGGATATTATACAAGTGAGAAGAGATCCTTGAAAGGAAGATATCTTGGCTGCAATACATATACCTTCAAGAGAAGTTATTGAATAAAGACAACATCTTCAAGACTAATAGGGGAAGAGAACATGAATGCACCATTTTAGCCCCCTATTGCTAAGTGAAAAGAGGATTCTTGATGAAAGATGACACACTTTAAGTCCCAAAGTAATGGAATTTGTTTAGGATCAACATAGTTTTGAAAATAAAGAAGAGGTTTTGATTTAGGATACACACCTCTTGCATAAGAGAGAATCCAAAATCAAAATCAAACCATTCCTTATAAGAAAAGAATGTCTCATGATAAACAAATGCCACTATACTATGAAGAGTGGATTCTTAGAAAGAAAGAGGAAGAGGAAGATGAAGATGAATACATGAAACCATTCCCCTAAGTGTGAAGGATAGGTAAATATAATATGTTGTACACCCTAAGTGATAGATTATTTATGATAGATAGAAACTTTCAAGAAAAATAATAAGTTGTCAACTAGGATGCAAATCTATTGAAAAAGAGAAGTTCCTAATGTAAAACAAACATATTTATGAAATAAATTTCATCATACTATAAGATAAACAAGTAAAAAAGGGGATATGAACGATCTTAAAAAGAAACAATATTTAGTCCCTAAATGGAGGATCATTTTGTGAAAGACATGTTGTTTGAGGCATGAAAATATTGTTAAGAAAAGAGTCACATACCTTGAGTGAAACAAAGAATGTCTTTTCAGAAAGGATGTATGATCATAAAACAATACAAATCCATAAAGAGGAAATAAAGAGAGAGAGGAAAGGATTACACATTATGCAATCTTAATGGAAACATCAATTATACAATATATACACTTCCAAACAAGGAATAGATTTGTAAATCAAGATATAAATCTCATTCGAGAGAAAGATCCTCAAAAAATAAGTCCATGTGTAGAAGGATATAATAGTATAAAATATGTAACCAACAAAGAGATAATGGATCCTTTAAATGGATAACAAAGATGAAATAGAGAGACCTTTCCTCCCAAGTGAGGAAATAAGGAAAAAAATATATTATGATTCTCACAATGCATAGCATGCAAAGTAACGAGCCCACAATGATGCAATATACTAAATTTACTAATGGAGAACAACAAAATAGGAGAAAAGATTTTCTAAGGTATGTCTTTTATATCAAGAAAAATCATAATATCTATTAAAAAAGAATACATCTATCTACCAAATCTTTAGAAAATTGTCTCAATTCAGTATAATGAATAAGAGAGTTTTAATTTCTATGATTAAAAAGACATAGAAATTCACCATTAATAGGTCTTTGATTCTTTGGAAAATGTTTATAAGGAAAGAAAATTTTAGGATCATATTTAATGCTCTAAAATATTCTATTTTCTAAAGCCAATTAGTCATCAAAAGGAGGTGTAACAATTGATGGTGTTGGTAAAATAATGTTAAGAGGAGGCTTATGTTGTGATGAAGAAGGAAAAGTAGTATCTTGAGGTATAAGTACAAGACCATTTACCTAGTGACTTGCATAGGAGGGTCTATAGGAACCTTGATACTGTTGGCAGTGGGCCAACATCTCTCGTAGGGTTCGTGACATGGATTAACTACCTCCTATGTCTTCTATAAGTCTAGTGGTTGTATCAGGCATTAACAGGTCAATTTTTTTGTGCAACAGAAACCACTACTTGTATCAAGTGGTATCAGAACTTGGTTATAGGTTTAAGTCCATGCAGGCCACGGTGAGTGATGCTAGGAGGGGGATTGTTGGAAGTGGGCCAACATCCCTCGCAAGGTTCATGACATGGCTTAACTGCCTCTTGTATCTTCTATAAGTCTAGTAGTTGTATCGGGCATTAACAGGTTGATCTTTTGGTGCAACAAAAACCCTAGCTTGTAACAGATACCTTGTTCATTAATGTAAAGATCTAAGCCATTGCAACCTTTTTGAATAGTAATGTCATATCCCACATTGTGATTGGGTTTTAATGTAGGGGATGAAGGAGAGTCATCTTTTTATTTGTGGAAATGTGTGGTATAAAGAGGAGTAGGAGGAGGAATATTCTCTTTAGGGATATTCCTATCATCCTTAGGTGGTGAAGAAGAAGAAGGCTTATCAAGATCTTCTTGTATAGTCAATATTATTAGAAATAAATAATCAAGAACATGCTTAACATCAAGATCATGAATAATACTTTGATAAAATTAATACTTTTTAAGATTATCCAAGGAATTTCATAAACTAGCCTCCTTAAGACTATCCATTAAGGTAGGTTGAGGAAGGGGAGATCTAGGTCTCAATAGGATGGGATCATTAGGAGATAGATCTCTATTAGCATGATCACTAGGAACTATAGAAGTAGTATTAGGAAGATTTATGTTGATGTTATATTTAGTTTCATTTACAAAGACTCTTATATAATCAATATATTCAATGAATTTTGTAAAAAATTGAATGAAAAAACCACATGAACTATTGATAAGTCTTAAAATATGCCTTATAGACAAGAAAAATATTTGATAACCTAATAACACATTATGAAATAATACCACAAAGGAATAAAAACATCATGAAACTTAAGACATTATGATTCACTCCACGTGATTGATAAATAGAAGTAAGGAGAAATGAAACAACATAAGTTATCAAACACAAATATAATTTATTAAACTCCATGTTAATGAAATTTAACAAGAGCACAATATGATCTAACAAAAAAGGAGATACATAAACCAAATTAGAATGAAAATTTTATGAGTTAGGCTCACCAAAATGTACAGTGGGAAAAGGGAAGAAATGCAAATAGGTAAATCACCTCTCCTTTTCACAATTGAAAATTCAGAAAGAAGATTCCCCCAATAGGATCAAGAGGTGACTCAAGCACTAAATGAGGACAATGATCCTTCTCTAAATATGTAATGATGAAAGTGAAAAAGAGTGGAAATGATAAGAAGATGATAATTTAGACAAGTTACTAAAACATTAGAAATAACAGACTGATAAAAACTGATAAAGAGTAGAAATTTATAGAAATGGAAACTAGAGCACAAATATAACCTATGGGTGAAAACTGAGTTGAAAATACAAGGTACTAGGCAGGAAGTTTCCCTAGATCTGGGTATATAATTCCAATGGAATTTTGTACTTGGTGGTTTTGGATAATTTCTTCTTGGATCCTTCGACAGTATCTGATCTTTTTTAAATTTGCATGATGGCTCTATAACCTATTCCTACACATAGAAAAATGAAGAACAAGGTTGGATGGAGGGGTTTGCCTTGGTCAAACCCCTATTTAGGAATCAACCTTGAAATGAAATGAAATAAAATATAGTGTGATGTCACGTAGCAAAGGTTGGATCTAGAAAATGAACTATATAACACCTTGGCAATGCAAATGCTTCTTTGAATGTGATCAAGTATGTTGATGCAAAAGTTTTGACTAAACACAAAATCCCGAAAGGAAATCATGAAAGGAAAAACCTTGTGAAATGAATGTGTAGATACCTAAAAATCCATCTTATTAATTAAATTTATTTTAATTAATAAAAGTCATGATAACATCATCATTATTTAATTAATTAATTATTAGTTGTTATTATCCCCTCCTATTTTAATTAAATTCATTTAATTAAAGAATCACTCCCAAAAATATTGAAATCAAATTTAAATATTTATCTCTCCTAATTTATTAAATTATTTAATAAATTATCTCAACCAAAGTCCTATTTAAATAAATAAATTATTTATTTAAAAATCCCTGAATCCTAGATATCTTCTAGACTCTTCTAAACCTATCCTCTCTTCCCTAATCACTCCCTAACCCCACTTAAGGGGTGATTCCTAACCCTCTTAGCCTAACCATCTCCCTTTGACCCAAAGTCAACACCCTCATTAAGGAGGCTTATAAACTCATTAATGACCCCTTAGACCCTCATTAATGGCTCTTACAACCTTATTAATGGGAGCCCATCTCCCCTCTTCCACTCTTTTCCCCTAGCACACTTCCCTAGTGTTTCTCACACATGTGTGCGAAACCCTTAGACATTTCAAACATAAATGGTCAACCTTAACCCTTGATCCTAAACCCTAACCATCCTTCCTAACCCAAGCCTCTCCTCAAAATCTATAAATAGTCCTCCTTTCATGAGAAAAATAAGTACTCACTCTTTCATTTCCAAGCATTGTAATCATGTTCATTTACATCTTGGATTTCATAGCATATGTTAGGATTGCTAGTTTTCTTTCATATTTTTAGCTTTATAACTCATCTTAGCATAGCTTAAATGGATTAATATAGTTACTTTTAAGAATTTAAAATCATATTCAATTCATAACACATCCATACTCAAATTAAAATGAATCTTGCATCTCATCTATAGATTAGAAACTACATTTTCATCATTTGCACCCTTGGAACCCTAGGGGCAAAACTAGTTCCCTATACCAGGTTTTGTGCCACTTTTGGGGTCTCCATGGCTTGTATATGGTCTTGATATACCCTCATATTAATTTTGGATATGATAATTATTCTTGGAGAGAACACCCACATCCATCTCAAATGAGAAAATCAAACGGGGCTTAGGTGCTCTTGTTTTGGCTCAATCTGAGGTGGTTTTCATGAATAGTTTTACTATATGTCTTGCATGATATATTTGGATTAATGATTGAATTTATTAGAATGATCCTGATAGGTTAGGTTCACATCATCCACATTTTTCCATGCCTAGTAGGAGTCCCACCACGCATTTCAACTCTGTTTCTAGGGGGTTTTTTTAATCAAAAAATATACTTTTTCTAAAGATCTCGTATGATCCTGTGAGAATCCTAGTATGATTAAACTCCTTTGGCCCTATTTAATCATATGGGAACCCTTGTATTCTCATACTAAGCTATGTAATAACTCATATGGTCCTTCTGCATGCTATTTTTCATCTTCTGCTTCTCATCTAGCCCTATTTTCTCATATGGTGACCCCTATATACTTGTATGGGACATGGTATTTACTTGTATGAGTATTCACCTCAAAATCCCCTACCCTATTTACTCATATGAGAAATAAAGGGAATGTTTAGGGCCCCAATCCTTGAGTTGTTTATTTTTTCAAGTTCATTTGGGCTCCATATTGTTCCTAATCTTCAAATTTGCAAGATCTAACTTTGGTTTTGCAGGTCATCTTTGGAGAATAGGTTGTTTAGGAAATAAAGGAAACCTTCATTTAGGATTAAAATGAACCACACTCAATCTCGAATGCCTAAATTGAAAGAATCTACACATCTTCATAAAAGCTTAAAAATTAATCAAAACCAAATCCTAAAATGAACAAATTGAATGTTCACATTTGATTTAGGGTTTAAAATGAACCATATCTAAAAATATTGAGTGACTAAAAGTTGTATGAAATCTTAAAGTGAAATCTAGGAACACTTCAATATTTTTGGTCCTAAAACGAACCCTAAACCAAATCTTGAATACTTAAAAATGGAATGAACAATCAAACACACACTTATTTTGGGGTTTAAAATGAATCAAATAAAATCTTGAATGCTTAAAGGTAAAAAGGATCTCAAAAAACTTCACATCTTCTTTTGGTCCTAAAAAGAACCCTACACACAATTAATCTTGAGTGACTAAAAGAGAAAGAACAACACAAATCAAAATATCTTAACTTCTTTTGGGCTTAAAATGAATGCAAAACTAAATATTGAATGTCTAAAGGAATCAACAAATCAGAATCAACTATTTCATTTAGGTTTTAAAATCTAAAAAACATCCAATCTTGAGTGCATAAGGTAGATTGAAACAAACTCAAATCAAGAAAACTTCATCTTGGAATCCTAAAAAAAATCAGAAATCCAATCTTGAGTGATAAGGGATAAAACACTTGCAATTTCTCAAAGATTTCTTGTTTCAAGGAGAGTAAACCTTGCATCCTAATCATGAGTGTTTGAGAGTTATAGAATAGAAAACACTTAAAAATCAATTTTAGAATGAACTCTGTATGGTGTTCTTTTAGGAGCTTTTTCAAATTCTTGCAAATCCATTAATCTAAGTGATTCAAGTGAAATCCATATCCTTTCCCCGTGCCTTCATGGAACTTGGGTGAAAATAAGGGTTGGATTGGTCACTTGACTCTAGTGAGGCCTGTCTAGAGAGAAATGGGCTTCCTCTTTGGAGAATGACCTCAAACTAGTATTTCCCTGATCAGTATATAAACAAAGCACTGAAAAAATCTTGCTTCATCCCCTCAAGCTCAAGCAATGCATGTTGATGGTAGCCCAAGGTAGGTTAATATCCCTACTATTTCGACATGGTCAACTAGGCTCTTAAGTGAGTCACATACATACAAACTGACTAGGAGGATGCCACAGACCTAACTAGACACCTTTTAATTAGAGGTTACATGATCTACCCCCGAAGGCTTTCTAATATTTATGCAAGGAGAATAGTAATCTCCCCAAGACACTTATCATATTGTACCATCCTTGAGTGCTTGGTACTAGATAATACAACATCATGACTAGAGCCATTGCATGCTTGGTGGTGGTTTTATTCTGATTAGCTCTTAGATGTGTGCCTAAGTCAATGAGCAAAGGTTTTTTAGTCATACTTATTCCTTAGGGTATCAATTGCTTGTACATGTTTTCAATGTTCCAAAACTAGTGACAATATCTATTGAACATACACAAACAAAGATTTCTACGCACAAATCCTTTTCCATTATAGTTCAATCCTCTAGTCTAGAAGTTATCCAAGCCTACAAAATCCCATCATCCCAGTCTCATAATCATGGTCTTCATATCATCCCACATCTTTTCCATCCAATATTTTTCTTCTTTTATCCCCATATCCTAGGCTAGAAGAGCCATCTTGTTCATCGCTCATCTCCTTTCCATCTCTTTAGATTTAGTCTTTCCTCCTATTCTTAGCTTAATCCCAATCCCAGTCTGAGCTTATCAGTTATCCCAATCTAAGCTTTAGTTACGCTTCCATCTTCATCCTTCATCCCCATACAACTCATCTGAAAGTCAGCATGTCTCAAATCTATTATGATGAGTTTTTTCATCCCACCTTTTCTCCCACTTTATCCTATTCCAATTATGATGAGATTCTTTTTGATCATGATGATTACATTGAAAAACTTAGAAATCTTTCTCCAAGAACCCTCCAAAATCCAATCATTCCTCCAAACTACCCCATCATGCCTCTTTGCATACCTACTAGTACTCCTTGTCATACCTTTGACAAGGGAAGTCTATTATTGCATTCATCCACACCTTCTCCCTATTTTGTACCCACATATCCCCTGCATACATCATTCCTACCTCCATCTTCTCCCATAGTCATATCACAAACTCTATCTTTTCACAACAACACTACTAGCCACATCCCTTATTAAAGTCCCTCATCTCCTTATCCTTTAACCCATTTTCAAATCCATAATCCTATTCTTCCAATCCATCATCATAATCCCCATGCTATTGCTAAACCACTATCCACTATATCCTACCTTTCTCCTCCATCTCCTCCATCCTATCTCAATCCACCATCTTCCATTCCTACTATGTTACCACAAATCCCCTTCCACAAAAAACATGCATCCCTTAGTCCACTTCATATCCCATACCTCAATCCATCATCCCTACCCCAACATTTAGTCAATCTAGTTCACAAGTCACCTCCATTCCTACTTATGTGAACTATCTATTCATGTCATCCTTCACCACATCTTCTACACAATCATCCCCTCAACCAAGTTTAAAATCCACCACCCCACCTTCATGTGTAGACTATCTGATTTTCCCACCATCTACACATTCTAATCCTTCACCTCAACCCCCATCACTAAAGTCTCCAAGTAGTTTCACAAGGAAACCATCATAAAATCCCTCTCCTAAAATTGATGAGTCATGTCATCTCACTCCCCCATGTGAAGCCACCAATGATGATGAACATCCACCTCCCACATCTATCATTCCTTCTTGATCACCCCCACCTATTATCCTTCTTCCATCTACCCTACTTATTGATCCTCTTCCATCTCCTAGCATCATTGAGTCATTTCCATCTATTGAATCCATTCAATTCCCATCCACTTCTCCTTCTTCTAGCATTATCTAAAGCATATACAATGAGCCTCACAAATCCACCCTTCTTTCCTCTGTCATAATTGCAGAACCTCCCATCCTTACATCCACTCCATCTGAAGAATCCATCCATATATCCCCCATCACACCATCCACACCAATCTAATCATGTCAAGATCTTGTCCAAAATCATGTTGAGATATCTATCAACCTAAATCAATATCCTACCCCTGCGCTTCCTCTATCAACATCCATATCTCCAATTCATAATCCTACCATCTCACTTCCTTTGTTACATGATTCATTTCTCCCATCCACTCCTCCATCTCAAGATCCATTACCTTTCCCCAATCCCAGTCAAGATCCCATCATCCCATCCCTTCCACTACATGATCCTCTAACATCTATCCCATCTGCATCACTCTATCCCCTTGGCCCACTTATATTTTTCAATGGTGGCCCACTTGAATTAGAACAATTACGTTTCATATCTTTCATCCTGACAGTTAAAAATGGATGTTTATCTTATTCCCCAAGTTAGAAATATCCTTGCTAGGATAAAATTCTCAAAAAATGGAATTATTAGGGTCAAGGCTTAGGAACCCATGAGAAAGGAACTTTGGAACCCATCTAGGACAAAAAATCCATGATCATGTGGTATTGGTCACACATCCAAAGACACTTCCTCCATAAATATTAGTACATCTAAAGCCAAATTCAAGCATCCTTCCAAAAACACCATTACATCTTCGCATTGTCCCTCCAAAGAATATAATTCCATTCCTCCTCCTCCATCATTATAACCCAAGACAACCTATCATATTCCTCCTTCATCCTCTAAATTCATTTTGGGTCCCTATATCCCAAAATCTACCATCACATATCCTCCACATACCAAATCCATTTTGGGTCCCTACATCCTAAAATATCATCCCCCATCTTATCCCACTCAATCCTTCATCCACCAATCCCATATCCCTAACATCCACCATAAAAATCTCATTCCATATATTCCTAATTAGGATTAGCAAAGGCACATTCCCACATCTCCTATCTACAAATCTCCCTCCATCTCTCCATACATACATCCACCATCTCATACAACTTCTCATGATCCTTCCAGTTTTATCCATAGTAAATTAGATGCCACATCAAAAATCCAGAAAGATAATTATCTAGAAGGATCCAAATATTTCCATGTCCACTCCAAAAGACATGCTCAAGAAAAGAAAAATCCAATCAAGAAATCCAATACATCCCAAATGCCACAAAGTACCACCAAAGAAAAAGAAAAAACTGTGTGGATCCCAAAGAAAATAGACACAATGAATCTAAAATAAACATCCACAATGGCACCCAAGGTTTCTAATCTACTAGCTTCTCATTCCCCTCCTCCATCTCCTAAATCTATTTTGGGTCCTTATGTCCCAAGATCTCCTATCATAACTCCTCCATAATATCCACATATACCATCCACTTCTCATCCACTCCATCCAAATGCCTCACAACATGTGCCAATGTGATGTAGGAGCATCTCAAGTCCTTGGAAATCTTGTGTCACCAAAAAATTTTTTGATTTTTTTGTGTTTCTCAATTCCTTCTTTGACCGAGCTGGCTTAGTATTTGCTCAGTTTCTTCTTTGACTGAGTTAGTTGGTTATTTCCTAGCACTCAATTAACCTTGCTTACCTAGTAGTTTCTTTTGTTTTTTCTATTGAGGCTTACTTGTGCATTTAATTTTGGTTGTGAAGTTAATATTGGTATCAATCATTGGGAAGTGTGTGGACCTAGATCTAGCCATTCCTTCCACCGATGATGGATTTGAAGGCCAACTTGTTTCAGCAGCCTCTTGTATAAATATAGTTGTTGGTTGTAGTTTTAGGTAGTAGTTTTAAAGTTAGAATATTAATGGTATTAGTTAGAAGTTTGAAGATGGTTTCTAAATCCTCACATGTTGGAGGACTATTGTAAATGAAATGGAATGTATTTGGCCATAACCAGGAAGGCCTTACAGCCTGGCATGTATGAATCAATTAATGAATTTTAAGGATCTTTTATGCATTCTCTCTCTCACTTGTTGTGTTTTTGCTTCCATGTGTGATCTCTACAAGGATGATTGGGATTAGGGTGTTCCTTTGGCCCCTCTTCCTACTCTACCTTGTGTCAGGTGGTATCAGAGTGAAGGTTGAGATCTAGATCTAGATTTGCAAATCTAGGTTTGAGGGTTCCTTCTTGTTAAACTCTAGTTGATATTGGTTGTGGGGTAGAAGATTACAATCTAGCCTACAATTGCAGAGGGTTTCAAGATGGTTTTTGGGAGGTGAGGTGTAGATCTAGGATTGGTAGACATGTTGAGACAACTTTATGCTAGGTTAGAAGTTTTTGAAATAGCCTAGTGCAGAGGAAGACATCTTGAAGATGTTAGTGATGAAGAAATTGAAGAAGAACAAGGTGATGAAAAACTTGCACTTGTGATGGATCAATGTGAGGAAATATTGTTGAAGGCATTGACAAATCTAAAGTCTACACCACATTTCAATCCTCCTGAGTATAGTGGAAAGTTGGATTTAGATGAATTGGTGGATTGGATCATTGAGATGGAGAATTATTTTGAGTATGAAAATGTTCTTGAGGAAAAGAAGGTGAATATTGAAAGCACAAAGTTGAAGAGTCATGCATCCTTATGGTGGGAGCATCTACAATTGGATAGAAAAAGGAAAGGCAAAGACAAAATCAAGGTATGGAATAAGATGGTAAACAAGTTGAAAGGCAAGTTCTTACCATGTGATTATTAGATTAACCTAGTTAGGTGAATGTAAAGTTTGAGGTAGAGAGATATCTCAGTAAAAGATTATACTGAGGAATTCTATAGATTAGATATCAGATCTGGACATGATTAAGATGAATTGGAAAGAATTTCTAGGTACCTAAATGGGTTGAGAGTTTCCATCTAAGAAGAAATTAGTTTGGTTAAGTTGGAAAACATTGAGGAAGCTTATCAGTTTACCTTGAAAGCTGAGGATAAATTGAACAAAAGACATGAGAAAATAAAAAGAGGAAGACCTAGTCGATTCCCTAGAGGAAGAGGTAGATCTTATGGTGAAAATAATAGATCTGATCAAGATAAGGAAAATTTGGATAAAGGCAAGACCGAGTGGAAAGGTGAAAGTTTAGCTTGAGGAAGAGGTAGTAACTACCGATGTGGTTATAATAGAGGTGGATTCTAAGGAACTTGTTACAATTGTGGAGAAGAATGAAATAGGTCATTTGAGTGTACACATGCAAGTAAGAAGGTCGGTAGTAGTAGAAATGCTTTGGTGCAAGAAGATTCATTGAATGAACCTGAGAAATAAAAGAACTTGATGGTTAGGAGAGCACTTTGGAGTGAAAGTAATAAGGAAGATCCAGTAAGGAAAAGTTTGTTTAAGAATAGATGTAGAGTTTTTGATGAATTATCGAAGGTGATCATTGATAGTCGAAGCTTGGAGAATTTGGCATCTGAGGAAATGGTTACGAAGTTGTAGTTGGAAAGGTTGAAACACTCGAAGCCCTATCAGATTTCATAGATCAAGGATGAGCATAAATTATTGGTAAGTGAACAATGTTATGTGAATTTGAGAATAGGAAAGTACTATGATAAGGTGTTATGTGATATCATGCCTATGGATTGTTGTCATATATTATTGGGTAGACCTTGTCACCTTGGTAATATGATGTTGGAAACAATTGTCTGAAGGAAATTGCTACTCAATTATGTATTGTCTTTGATGTCACACAATGTCATAGCCCGCAGCAACCAGTTACTACCGAGCTCAGTCAGTCTGCCAGACAGGAATATTAGTGCTTACGGAGTCCACTCGGTTATCAAAGAAAATCAGTATCTACCGAGTTCACTCGGTTGCCAAAGGAAATTTAGTGTTTACCGAGTTTAGTCGGTCATCGAAGGAAATTTAGTGTTTACCGAGTTCAGTCGATCATCGAAGGAAAGTTAGTGTTTATCAAGTTCAGTCGGTCATCGAAGGAAAAGTTAGTGTTTACCGAGTTCAGTCTGTTATCGAAGGTAAAGGATTGTCGGTGTTTACCGAGTTCCCTCGGTCTCCGAAAGATTATAGAAAGTTATGGTCACCGAGCACTGTTGGCCCTTGAAGGATTTTTGCAAATAGAGTTTTCTTAATTCAGCCGACTATTATACTAAATAATGTCGATTTGACAAATCTAAAATCATATAAATAAAAGGTCAAATGTGAAAAAAAAAAAGGAAATATACAGCAGAAGATTTACAGAAGAAAAGCATGAAAGGTGTATGCGAATTTGTGAAGGATGTTCAGATATCCTTGAGGTGCAGCAGAGATTTATTCAATCAAAAAGGATCAGACTTATGCAGAACAAAGATCTGTAATCAGCAAGACAGTTGCATTATTATACAGGTCATTTTTCATTGTTACCTTCTTATCATTGTAACAGTGAATTCTAAATCTCTTAACCGAGTTAGTTTAACAACCATATTGTAAATCCTCTAACAAGGTGACAATTCCATTGAATTGTTTTCAAGACCTCTTACCAGGCCACTCCTAGCAGGGTGTTTTAAATCCTCTAACAAGGTCACACCTAACAGTGTGTTTTGTAACCTTTTACCGGGTTGGATCCTAACTGGGCATCACTTCAGAAAAGTGAAAAATCAGTATCTAGATACATTGGTGGTTTTTCCCATATTGGGTTTTCAATTTAAATCTTGTGTCTCTTGTGTTCTTAATTGCTTTCTCAATCATATACATGTGCTGATGAATATCTAAAGATAATTTTTCTAATACTTTCTGCATCTTCAATATTATTGCAATCTATTTACCGAGTGCTAAAACAGATAACATTGTTAAGATATCCTAAGGGTTCTGGAAAGAATTAATTGTGAAGTGTTTTATAGTTGACTGATTCACCCCCCCTCTCAGTCACTTCATCCATATTCCATCAATTGGTATCAGAGCATTTGGTGCTTGCAGGAAGGGTTTCAAAGACCTAAGCTAAAGATCAGGATGTCTTACAAGAGGGAAATTCCAAAGCTCAACAGAGATAACTTTTCAGCATGGCAAGGTCTCATGCAACTTCATCTGGCTTCCATTGGTGATTTAGGATGCAAATACATTGATGAAGAATACACAATTCCTAATGGTGCATTAAATGTTGAAGACATTGCAGATAAAAAGACTCACAACACCATGATGATAGACATTGCATCTGCTCTCAGCTATGAAGAATTTGATGATATTAAAGACTGCACTACTGCATATGAAATGTGGATGGCATTGAAGAAAATATATGGTGGTGATGCAAATGTGAAAAGAGCCAAAGCAGAAAGCCTAAGAGGACAGTTTGACAAGATGAATATGAAGGAAGATGAAAACATTACAAAATATGTTGAAAGAATCAAAGCAAGTGTAAGTGCAATTAGAGCTTCTGGAGGAACAATCTCAGATGAAACTGTTATAAGTAAGGTACTCAGAACATTACTCCCTATCTATGCAATAAGAGTATCAGCTATTCAAGAAAGAAGATGTGAAACAAACCACAATATAACTTTGGATGCTTTAGTTGGAAGATTGACAGCCTTTGAATTAGACAACTATGACAACTATGTTCCTAGTTCCAAAAATATTGAATCAGCATTTGAGGCCAAGGTTTCACTAAAGAAGAACAAGAAAATTAAAGAATTTCAGTCAGAAAGTGAAGAAGTATCAGAAGAAAGTTCTGATAGTGATCTTGAAATTGTAGAAGCATTACTTGCAAAGAAGTACTCTAGAGGGAAAGGTAAATATAAAGGTAAAACTCCTTTAATCTATTTTTCATGTGAAGAAATTGGACATATTGTAGCAAGGTGCCCAAACAAGCAAGTCAAGGAAGAGAAGAGAAGTCACAAGTACTATGGCAAAAAGAATTTCAAATCATACAAGGATAAAGGTAAGAAATCATGTTTTATGGCTAAAGATTCTGATGATAGTGAAGAAGAAATTGTCTTTATTGCTATAAAAGATGAATCTGATGATGATGAAGATAAGATGGCACTTATTTCTCATATAAGCAAAGATGATATAGGGATAATAGACAGTAGATGTTCACACCACATGACTGGTGACAAGACAAAATTTGAATATCTAGAAGACTGTGATAGTGGTAATGTAAGATTTGGAAACAATGAACCTTGTTGTATAAAAGAAAAAGGAAGAATCTCATTAACCAAAGAACTCATATGTGATAATGCTTATTGGGTTGAAGGACTAAAACATAATCTTCTAAGTGTAGCATAGCTAATCAACACTGGTTTCAAGGTTGAATTCATGAATGGTCAAGCAAGACTGCTGGATGGAAAAGGAAAACTCATTGGATCAGGCAAACAAACAAAAGGTAACTTATTTTATCTTGATCTCAGTGAATATTCATGCTTTATTGCTCAAATAGAAGAAAGTTGGCTATGGCACAAAAGGTTATGTCATGTGAATTTTGATAACATGATAAAAATAAGCAAATTCAAGAAGGTTAGAGGCATTCCTACTTTGAAGAAACTTGACACTGGTCTATGTAAGAATTGTCAGATTGGCAAAATGAGTAAAACTAGTTTCAAGAGTAAGAACTATCAGTCTAAAGAAATTTTGGAAATTGTGCATACTGATTTATGTGGACCTATTGGAATACAAAGCTATACTGGAGATAAATTCTTTATTCTTTTCGTTGATGATTATTCTAGAATGATGACTGTTATGTATTTAAGAGAAAAATCAGAAGCATTTGAAAAGTTCAAATGGTACTTAGCAAGAGTAGAAAAGGAAACAGGGAAAAGATTGAAATGTTTAAGATCAGATAGAGGTGGTGAATTCATCTCCCATGATTTTAACAACTTTTGCATTGAAAGAGGAATCAAAAGACAGGTATCAGCTCCTAGAACTCCTGAGCAGAATGAAATAGCAGAAAGAAGAAACATATCTATTATGGATTGTGCAAGGACTCTAATGATAGAAAAGAACATCGCTATAAAGTACTGGAAGGAAGCTATCAGCACTGCAGTTCATACCTTGAACCAAGTACAACTGAAGAAAGACACATTCAAAACTCCTTATGAATTATGGTATGGCTATAAACCCAATGTAAGTTACATGAAAATATTTGGTAGCAAGTGTTATATCTTAAAAGAATCTAGAAGAAATAAATTTGATGTGAAAAGTGATGAAGGAATATTCCTAGGATATTCTAGCAAAAGCAAGGCATACAAATGTCTGAACTTATCTACTCACAAAGTCATAGAAAGTATACATGTAAAATTTGATGAGTTTGCAGAAAAGACTGAGGAAGAAAGCAAAAGGGAACCTGAGAACTATAGAAGATTCATTTACATTGAACCTGAAACATTGGCAGACACAACTATTAGTAAGGAAACTATATCTACCGAGCCAAGCACAGTTACCAAGTCACAAACCGAGTCACAGGAAGAAGTTCAAACTGAGTCACAGGAAGAAATTCAGACCAAGTCTTAGCCTGAAGTTACCGAGCAAATATCTACCGAGCCTGAGCAACCTGAAGAAGAGATCCTAGAAGACAACAGCATGAATCATTCAAAAGGCAAGGAACCTATACTAGCCAAATATGTCAGAAGACATCATACACCAGATCAAATCATTGGAAACAAATCAGATGGTACTATGACAAGAAGCAAGCTAAAAGGTACATGTCTACTTACTGACTTTGAACCTAGAAATATCAAAGATGCATTGGAAAATGAAAGTTGGATTGAAGCAATGAATGAAGAATTAGAACAAATACAAAAGAACAAAACTTGGACTCTTGTACCTAGACCTAAAGATAAGAATGTAATTGGAACAAAATGGGTATTCAGGAATAAGCTGAATGAAGATGGTCAAGTATCTAGAAACAAAGCTAGACTAGTATGTAAAGGTTATTCTCAAGAAGAAGGTATAGATTATGGAGAAAATTTCGCTCCTGTTGCAAGATTAGAAGGTGTAAGAACTCTACTTGCTTATGCAGCACACAAAGGATTTAAGGTATATCAGATGGATATAAAATCTGCATTTGTCAATGGAATTCTTGATGAAGAAGTCTACATTGAACAACCTGAAGGTTTTGTTGATCCAGATAAAAGGGACATGGTCTGCAGGTTACACAAAGCATTGTATGGTTTAAAACAAGCTCCTAGAGCATGGTATGAAAGACTCCATAACTATTTGATTCAGATTAATTTTAAAAGAGCTAATGATAACAGAAATCTGTATATTAAAGAAGGACCAGATGACAAAATTGTATTGGCAGAAATATTTGTGGATGATACTATATTTACAGGGAATGAGGATCAGTGCAAAGAATTTGAAATGTCTATGTTTGGTTTAATAAAATTCTTTGTTGGTCTTCAAATTCAGCAAAGCAAGAATGGTATATACATTACTCAATCTAAATACATTAAGGAAATACTTAAGAAGTTTGGTATGGAAGATTCAAAACCAGTTGGTACACCCATGTGTACTGGACTGAAACTTACCAAAAATGATGATTCAAAAGAAGTTGATCAGACCCTATACCGATCTATGATTGGAAAATTGTAGTATGTAGTACATACAAGACCTGATATTGCCTTAGCAGTCGGTATAGTAGCTAGATTCTCAACAAAACCTAAGGAAAATCACATGATGGCAATCAAAAGAATCTTAATATACTTAAGAGGAACTGAAGAATATGGTTTGTGGTATAAATTTGGAGGCAATCTAGACTTAAAAGTGTTTACTGATGCTGATTGGGCAGGAAACATTGATGACAGAAAAAGCACAAGCAGTGGAGCATTCTTTCTTGGAAAAAGACTGGTATCCTGGACTAGTAAAAAGCAGAATTGCACATCTCAATCCACAGCTGAAGCAGAATATGTTGCTGCTGCAGTAAACTGTTCAAATATTGTTTGGTTTAAATAGCTATTAGAAGGTATGAAGGTTGAAATCAAAGAACCAGTTGTTATATTTTGTGACAATACCAGTGCAATAAACATTTCTAAGAATCCAGTGATGCATTCCAAAACCAAGCACATTGCTATTAAATATCACTTTGTCAGAGAATTGGTGCAGGATAAGGAAATCATATTAGAATATATTCATACAAAAGAACAGATTGCAGACATTTTTACCAAACCATTACCTAAGGATGCATTTGTGTATCTAAGAGGTAAGTTAGGGGTCATTCCCCTATCTGAGGCTCACTAAATACAATTTTAGTGATGCATCAACCAGAAAATGATTGAAAATCAACCAGTTGATGCAGCATATTCAAGGAATCATTGCATATGAATCAGTACTTGAGGTACATTAATTTTCACCGGTAATATGTGAATTGTCTTTGGCATGTGTTGTCAAAGAGGGAGTGTTTGCTATGTCTTTGCTATTACTTCAAGAAATTTTCAATAATCAGAAGGAAGAATTTTCAGGATACAGGAAGTTTGTTGACAGAGGGAGATTTGAATCTGAACTGAGCTAACTCTTTCAAATTTCTTATGATATGACATATTGTGTTGCCATCAATGCCAAAGAGGGAGATTTTTGGAAACAATTGTCTGAAGGAAATTGCTACTCAATTATGTATTGTCTTTGATGTCACACAATGTCATAGCCCACAGCAACCAGTTACTACCGAGCTCAGTCGGTCTGCCAGACAGGAATATTAGTGCTTACCGAGTCCACTCGGTTATCAAAGAAAATTAGTATCTACCGAGTTCACTCGGTTGCCAAAGGAAATTTAGTGTTTACCGAGTTCAGTCGGTCATCGAAGGAAATTTAGTGTTTACCGAGTTTAGTCGGTCATCGAAGGAAAGTTAGTGTTTACCGAGTTTAGTCGGTCATTGAAGGAAAATTTATTGTTTACCGAGTTCAGTCGGTTATCGAAGGTAAAGGATTGTCGGTGTTTACCGAGTTCCCTTGGTCTCCGAAAGATTATAGAAAGTTATGGTCACCGAGCACTATCGGCCCTTGAAGGATTTTTGCAAATAGAGTTTGCTTAATTCAGCCAACTGTTATACTAAATAATGTCGATTTGACAAATCTAAAATCATATAAATAAAAGGTCAAATGTGAAAAAAAAAAGGAAATATACAGCAGAAGATTTACAGAAGAAAAGTAGGAAAGGTGTATGCAAATTTGTGAAGGATGTTCAGATATCCTTGAGGTGCAGCAGAGATTTATTCGATCAGAAAGGATCAGACTTATGCAGAACAAAGATCTGTAATCAGCAAGACAGTTGCATTATTATACAGGTCATTTTTCATTGTTACCTTCTTAT
Organism: Chamaecyparis obtusa; assembly: GCA_027943335.1. NCBI lineage: Eukaryota > Viridiplantae > Streptophyta > Pinopsida > Cupressales > Cupressaceae > Chamaecyparis > Chamaecyparis obtusa. The sequence continues at coordinate 157,875 of BSBK01001424.1, read as the reverse complement.
CATTGTAACAGTGAATTCTAAATCTCTTAACCGAGTTGGTTTAACAACCATATTGTAAATCCTCTAACAAGGTGACAATTCCATTGAATTGTTTTCAAGACCTCTTGCACGGCCACTCCTAGAAGGGTGTTTTAAATCCTCTAACAAGGTCACACCTAACAATGTGTTTTGTAACCTTTTACCGAGTTGGCTCCTAACTGGGCATCACTTCAGAAAAGTGAAAAATTAGTATCTAGATACATTGGTGGTTTTTCCCATATTGGGTTTCCACGTTAAATCTTGTGTCTCTTGTGTTCTTAATTGCTTTCTCAATCATATACATGTGCTGATGAATATCTAAAGATAATTTTGCTAATACTTTCTGCATCTTCAATATTACTGCAATTTATTTACCGAGTGCTAAAACAGATAACATTGTTAAGATATCCTAAGGGTTATAGAAAGAATTAATTGTGAAGTGTTTTATAGTTGACTGATTCACCCCCCCTCTTAGTCACTTCATCCATATTCCATCATATGATAGATATGCTATATATGATGGAAGATTGCATAAATATACTATTTGGGCTGATGGGAGAAAGAAAATCTTGTTTCCTTTGATTGAAGAACTTGTTAGTAGTGTTTGTACATCTGTGAAAGTTTTCTTGATGGAAGGAAGAAAGTTTTTTAAGGATATGAAGAAGAATGATGTATGTTTTGTTGTGATTCCTAACAAACCGAGTGGGAAAATAGTGGATAGCATACCCAAAGAGATTGATAAGATAATCATCAAGTATAGAGAGATCATTTTAGATAATGTACTTGATGGTTTTCCACCAAAGAGAAGCATTGATCATTGCATGGATTTAATCCCTGGAGCTAGTTTATCAAATAAGGCATTACATCGATTGACAGCTACCGAGAATCAGGAATTGAACCGAAAGATCCAAGAATCATTGTAGAAAGGTTTGATCCAAGAAAGTTTGATTCCTTGTGCAGCACTAGTTGTATTCACACCTAAGAAGAATGGAGAATGGAGAATGTGTACTGATTCTAGAGAAATCAACAAGATAACAGTGAAATATAGGTTCCCTATACTGAGAATGGATGACATAATGGATAGTTTGACTAGAGAAAAGTATTTTACCAAAATTGATTTGAAAAGTGGATATCATCAGATCAGAATCATAGAAGGTAATGAGTGGATGACTGATTTTAAGAAAAAAAAGTTTGTATGAGTGGTTGGTTATTCCTTTTGGTTTAACTAATGCACCAAGTAATTTTATGAGATTTATGAATGAGGTAGTGAAGAAATTCTTGAGTAAATTTGTGATTGTTTATCTAGATGACATTCTGATATTCAGTAAGACTAGAGAAAAACATTTGTTGCATGTTAAACAAGTATTGCAGAGATCAAAAGAAGAAAAGTTGCTGATTAATTTGAAAAAGTGTTCCTTCATGAAAGAGGAGATTGTATATTTGGGATTTGTGATTTTAGCTGATGGTTTGAAAATGGATCCTAAAAAGGTTGAAGCTATTTTGAATTGGCCTACACCTGAAAATGCTAGTGAGGTAAGATCATTTCATGGTTTGGAAAGTTTTTACTGAAATTTCATTAGGAATTTTAGTTCAATTTGTAATGCTATGAATGAGACTATGAGAGGATATAAAAGAGAATTTAAGTGGACACATGGAGCTAATAAAAGTTTTGAAACTTTGAAACAAAAGGTTGTTGAATTGCCTATGTTAGCATTGCCTGATTTCAATAAGGTATTTCAAGTTGAATGTGATGCAAGTGGTAGTACAATTGGAGCTATGTTGAGTCAAGAAGGTAAATCTGATGCTTTCTTTAATGAGAAATTGAATGATGCAAAAAGGAAATATTTTGTGTATGATCAAGAGTTCTATGCTATTGTTCAAGCCCTAAAGAAATGAAGACATTATTTGATACTTAATGAATTTGTGTTGTATACTGTTCATAAGGCTTTACAGTATTTGGGTAGTTAGAATAAGTTGAATCAAAGACATATGGAATGGGTTAAATATTTGTAGAGTTATACAATTGTGATAAAACATAAGAGTGGAGTCACTAACTGAGTTGTTGATGCATTGAGTAGAAGAAGATCTTTGATTACCGCTCGATGAGAATTGAAGTTCTTGGTTTTGATGAAATGAAAAGATTGTATGATACTGTCCTAGTTTTTCTAAGTCATGGAGGAAGTGTAGAGCACCTATTCAAGAGAAACCGAGTACTAAATGGGAAGACTATTTCATTCAATAAGGTATGTTGTTTAAAGGTATTCATTTGTACATACTGAGAGGATCAATGAGAAGTAATTTGATAAAGGAGAAACATAGTAGTGGTTTCGCTGGACATTTTGACATTGACCAGACATTGAATTTTCTTAAGGAGAAATCATTTTGGCTGCAATTATATAAGGATGTTCAAAAATTTGTGAAAATTTGTGGAATTTGTCAAGTTGCAAAGGGAGTAAGTCAGAATACTAGATTGCATATACCGATTTCTGTGTTGGAGATTTTCCAGCAAGCCAGTGTTGACTGTATGTTTGTCATTGATGACAACATATGGTAAGTAGCATGCATGGAAGACTTATGTGGTAAGATTTCAATATATGTGGCATGGACATGTTATCAGCATGATATCATGGGCACAAAGGTTAACTATTAGTACATATAGTTATATAGCAGCTTGTGTCAACAGTGTTCCTGACAGAGTAACATGTAGTGTTCTATGTATGGTTGTCTGTATAGTTATCATGGAGCCTTGTGCATTTGGATATGTGATGAAGACATGTTAGTGACATTACATCCATAGATGTAGAGTCTGATGATTAGTAGAAGTGAAGTTATGCAGTCGCTATTCACCAGTAGCAGTTTCCTGTGTTTGTTCAGAAGAGCCGACAGAGATTATATTGGTTTTGGAGTTGTGCCTATCATTTTGGTATGAACCCTTGGATTAGAGCTTAGAGAAGAGTTATTAAGGTTTTGTTAAGAGTGCATGAGGTAATTCAACTTGAGGAGAAAGATCCAGTTGTTTTGGTAGAGACGATAGTGTGTAGCATGTGCCTACAATTATCTTATTGGACAGGTCCCAGAATGTGTTGCGTGCTTAGTAGAGATTACTAAATTATTATTGGAGTTTGTTATGAATTCTCTAATATGATTTCAAGGTGGTTCTAACAAGTTGACTTGATTATATCATTTAGAGAAAATATATTTATAGATAGTCATTTGTGATTGCTAGAGTGTGGTTCATGGTTGACAGTAAGAGAAGAGTAGAGTGTACAAAGTGTTGAGCCATTAGAAGAAGGTCTATGTGACCAATTAAAGTATGTGTGCTATACATTGGAACTGATCTAGACAATAGGTCAAAGCACAGTTCACCAAGATCAAGATATAGTGTGTATCTATTAAATAGAAGGTTGCAGCCTTCACCCCTTTGAGCAGTGTGCTCTCGGATAGTGCATCCTCTCCCCTAATAGGGACTATTGTAAAAGACTCCTAATAGGGTCTGACCCTTGACCAGGTCTACTATACTAAATAATTTGTAAAGAAACTCCTTACAGGGTTAAGGATCTTCTAACAAGGATCATAATACACTAGTGTAGAATATTAGTGGGTGTCAATTTCCACTGGGGTTTTTCCTATTTGGGTTTCCTCGTAAGAAAAATATTGGTGTTGTGTTCAAGTATTCTTTCATTGTATTTATGATTTATGTTTAAGTATACTTAATTGGATAAATAATTGAAACTTGTAGATAACTGATTCACCCCCCCCCCACTCTTAGTTATCTCTTGGGACTATTCCTAACAATTGGTATCAGAGCCAAGTACCTTGGAGGAAATTTTAATAGCTTGAGGTTGATCAGATGACATTCTTTAGAAAAGAAAGTCCTAAGTTTGATGGACAGAATTAACTTGATTGGAAGAAGAAGATGGTGACTCGTTTTCAATGCATTGCTTTTGAAGTTTTTGATGTAACTATCAAAGCATTCAAGATCCCTACCTTGGAAGACCTTGCAAAGGATGATGCTACTTAAAAGAAAAAGGAATTGTTTCATCAGAATGCAATAGCCAAAGAAGCCCTTATCAATGCCCTATCTGATAGTGAGTTTTCAAAAATAAAGAAAGTAGATACAACCCACAAAATATGGAAGTACCTAGAAGACATATTTGAAGGAGACAAAAAAGCAAAGGATGGACATAGAAAAACATGGAAGAAAAGATACAATGCATTAGAGATGCTACCTGAAGAAAGCATCAGAGCTTACAATCAAAGGATCAATGAAGAAGTTGCTAGAATCGGGAACAAAGGTGGAGAGATATCAGAGGAAGACATTATGGCCAAATTGATGACTAATCTCACTCTAGAATATGAAAACAAGATCAAAATCCTTGATGAGACCATGCAGCTTACATCAAATTTTGAGAGAGAGACCTTGATCAACAAAATCTTAGCTTTTGAGATTTCAAGATTGAAGATAGAACCTAAAAGTGAGATAGCCTTCAAAGCGACAGTCCTTGGTAAGAAATCTGCAAACACTTCTGGTAATTTTGATGATCTTGATGAAGAGAAAACACTAGATAATTTCATTGCTATGATTTCCAAAAGAGAAAAGAAAGGAAAAGGAAAATATGACGGTTAATTTCCATTTAAATGATTTTCATGTAATAAGATTGGTCACTTTACATCTAAGTGTCCTACAAGAGCTAGAAAGTTCTAAAATGACTACAAGCCTAAATACTCTAAGGAATGTTACTATGTTGAAGATGGAGTTTCAAATGATGATTCAGCTGAAGAAGAAATTGGATTTATTGCTATTATAGAGAAAATGAACAATAAGATGGATCATGAAGATGAGAAAGAAGAGCTAGCATTAATTTCACAAGCTAATACTAGGACAGATTGGATTATAGATAGTGGTTGTTCACATCACATGACAGGTGATAAAGATAGATTTGTTCATCTGGACAAATACAATGGTGGCATGGTTAGATTTGGAGATAACACTCCTAAACCCATCATTGGTAGAGGAGCCATCACCTTGGATGGAAAGAATAGTACTGATGATGTTCTTTATGTCGATGGTTTGAAACATAACCTACTAAGTGTTGGGTAGTTACTTGACAAAGGTTACAGATTGGAATTCAATGGAAACAAGTGCATCATTAACAACAAAGAAGGAGAAATAATTGCATCAGGCTCAAAGACTAAAGGTAATGTTTTTTAGCTTAATCCAGAAGCAAGTTGTTTTGTTGCTAAAATAGATGATAGTTGGTTGTGGCATAAAATACTATGTCATATCAATTTTGATAACATAGTTAAGATAAGAAATGTAAAGGTAGTAAGAGATCTACCTAGCATAGAAAATCCAGTTGATACTATATGTAGGGAATGTGTGATGGGAAAGCATGTGAGAAACTCATTTAGGAGCAAGCAAAATTATGCAGAGAACAAGTTGGATTTGATTCATACAGACCTATGTGGTCCAACTCAAACAAGATCATACTATGGTGAAAGGTATTTCATTTTTTTTGTTGATGACTATACTAGAATGATGTGGGTTGATTTTTAAAAGACAAGTCAGAAGCATTTGAGAAGTTCAAAATATTCAAAGCTAAGGTTGAGAGTAAATTTGGACTAAAGATAAAATGTTTGAGATCGGATAGAGGAGGAGAATTTACCTCTGACATATTCTATGAGTACTATGAAGAACATGGCATCAAAAGGCAGTTGAGTGCACCTAGAACCCCTCAGTAGAATGGAATTGTAGAGAGAAGGAATAGGATCATCCTTAATACAATGTGCACCATCATGATTGAAGGAAAATTTGCACACACCTATTGGATAGATGTAGTCAATACAACAATCTATACCAACAATAGAATTCAATTAAGGCCTGGTGCGGACAAAACACCATACGAGCTATGGTTTGGTAATGTTCCCACAGTAAAATACTTTAGAATCTTTGGAAGCAAGTGCTACATCAAGAGAGATGAAGCAGTAGGCAAGTTTGATGCAAGAAGAGATGAAGGTATTTTCCTTGGTTACTCTACTAAAAGTAAAGCTTATAGATTTTCCAATTTAAGATTAAAAAAGATCATTGAAAGTGCTCATGTTAAGATTGATAAAAATTTTATGGTTCAAGAAAGATATTGATGTGTTATTCAATGACCCTGAGACAAGTGAAGAAGAAACTCCTAAGGAAGATGAGATAGTATCACCTAAAGTTCCAAAGTTTACATCTAGAAACCATTCCAAGAAAGACATCATTGGAGATCAGAGCAGAAAATTCTTAACAAGATCACAAGCAAAGAATCAGCTAGCAATGAGGTGGTATGTTTAATATCTCAGATTGAACCTTTAAGTGTTGAAGATGCATGTAATGATTCAGATTGTCATGATGCTATGAAAGAAAAACTTGATCAGAATATTAAGAATGACACTTGGGAATTGGTCCCAAGACCTAGTGATAAAAATGTGATTGGAACAAAGTGGCTATTCAAAAAAAAGATGAATAAATATGGTATAGTAGTAAGAAATAAATCAAGGTTAGTATGTAAGGGATATGCACAAAGAGAAGGCATTGATTATTCAAACACATTTGCACCTGTGAGAAGATTAGAAGCTATTAAGTTTTTCCTAGCCTATGCAACAGTCAAAAACTTCAAAGTTTATCACATGGATGTCAAGTTAGCATTCCTGAATGGTGAATTAAAAGAAGTATATATTGAGTAGCCAGAAGGATTTACCCTATTAGAAAGACTTGATATGGTATGCAGATTAAAGAAATCCCTTTATGGACTTAAGCAAGCCCCTAGAGCCTGGTATGAGAGACTTGATGGATATCTAACAAAGATTGGATTCAAGAAAGGAGTAGCAGATTGTAACCTATTCATAAGAGAGACATCTGAAGGACTACTACTTGTAGCTATATTTGTTGATGACATTATCTTTGGAGGTAATGACAAACTTAGTACTAAATTTTCTAAGGAGATGTAGAGAAAATTTGAGATGAGCATGATTGGACCTATCAAGTACTTTTTGGGATTGAATGTGCATCAGATAGAGAAAGGTATTTTCATTAATCAATCCAAGTATGTGAAAGAGATATTGAATAAATTCAAGATGGATGATTGCAAGCCAGTAGGGACACCTATGATAACTAGATGCAAACTTACAAAACAAGATGACTCACCAGTGGTAGATATAACATTATACAAGTCTATGATTGGAAAACTTATTTATCTTACTCAAACTAGACCTGATATTTCCAATGCAGTTGGCATAGTTGGAAGATTTGTAGCAGAGCCTAAATAAAGTCACCTCATGGTAGTAAAAAGGATATTTAGATACTTTCAAGGCACTATAGACTATGGTCTATGGTATCCTAATTCAGAAGATGTTGAGCTTCATGTGTATACTAATGTAGATTAGGAAGGATGTGTTGATGACAGAAAGAGTACATTAGGTGGAGTAGTGTTTCTTGGTGACAGACTTGTCACTTGGAAAAGAAAGAAACAAAATTGCATTTCTCAGTCAACAACAGAAGCAGAGTATGTTGCAACAGCCCTGAATTGTTCTACAATTGTTTGGATCAAGTAGATGATAAAGGATTTTGGAATTTAGATTTATTATCCTATTGTTATTCACTGTGATAACACTAGCACTATCAACATGTCGAAGAACCTTGTGATGCATGCAAATAAAAATCACATTGAGATCAAGTATCACTTCCTAAGAGAGAAAGTGGTAGAGAAAGAATTCAAGTTGGACTATGTGAGTACTAAAGATTAGTTGGCAGATATAATCACAAATCCCTTGCCAAAGGATACTTTTGAGTATCTCAAGGAGAAGTTGGGAGTAATTCCCTTCCCTGATTCTACTTGGAAGAAAGAAGGAAGGGCATTAGTCCTCAGGGACTGATGGATGGTTGACTACTATACTTCAAGGGTAGTACCAGTGCTAAAATTGTTTGGCACCCTTTTCCATTGATGTCAAAGGGGGAGTAATATATAGTCATGAAAAATAGAAGTAAAAGAAGGAATAATATACTAAGGGGGAGTTGTATTTAGTTATGGAAGTGGTTCAGTTGAGGAAATGGAGAATGTTGAAGAATATTGCATCAGATGGAGGATTCATCCTTGGGGGAGTTTTGAAGAGGAAGTGGAGAATGTTATAAAAGAAATGTTCATTTGGATTGGTGGAGTTTTTCATTCCATATGTTTCCATCAATACCAAAGGGGGAGATTGTTGGAGATTTACCAGCAAGCCAGTGCTGACTATATGTTTGTCATTGATGACAACATATGGTAAGTAGCATGCATGGAAGACTTATGTAGTAAGATTTCAGTATATGTGGCATGGACATGTTATCAGCATGATATCATGGGCCCAAATGTTAACTATTAGTACAGACAGTTATATAGCAGCTTGTGTCAATAGTATTCCTGACAGGTGTTTTGTGTATGGTTGTCCGTATAGTTATCATGGAGCCTTGCATATTTGGATATGTGATGAAGACATGTTAATGATGTTACATTCATAGATGAAGAGTCTGATGATTAGTAGAAGTGAAGTTATGCATTCGCTATTCACTAGTAGCAATTTCCTATGTTTGTTCAGAAGAGCCGATAGAGATTATATTGGTTCTGGAGTTGCGCCTATCATTTCGGTATGCGCCCTTAGATTAGAGCTTGGAGAAGAGTTAGTAAGGTTTAGTTAAGAGCACATGAGGTAATTTAGCTTGAGGAAAAAGATCTAGTTGTTTTGGTAGAGTCGACAGTGTGTAGCGTATGCCTACAATTATCTTATTGGATAGGTCCTAGAATGTGTTGTGTTCTTAGTAGAGCCGACTGAATTATTATTGGAGTTTTTTTTGACTTCTTTAATATGATTTAAAGGTGGTTCTAATAGGCTAACTTGATTATATCATTTAGAGAAAAGATATTTATAGATAGTCATTTGTGATTGCTAGAGTGTGGTTCATGGTTGACAGTAAGAGAAAAGCAGAGTGTGCAAAGTGTTGAGAGAAGAAGGTCTATGTGACCAAGTAAAGTATGTGTGCTATACATTGGAACTGATCTAGAAAGTAGGTCAAAGCACAGTTCACCAAGATCCAGATATAGTGTGTATCTTTTAAACAAAAGGTTGTAGCCTTCACCCCTTTGAGTAGTGTGCTCTCGGACAGTGCATCCTCTCCCCTAATAGGGACTATTGTAAAAGACTCCTAATAGGGTTCAACCCTTGACCATGTCTACTGTAATAAATATATTGTAAAGAAACTCCTAACAGGGTTAAGGATCTTCTAACAAGGATCATAATACACTAGTGTAGAATATTAGTGGGTGTCAATTCCCACTGGGGTTTTTACCTATTTGGATTTCCCCGTAACCAAAATATTGGTGTTTTGTTCAAGTGTTCTTTCATTATGTTTATGCTTTATGTTTAAGTATACTTAATTGGATAAAGAATTGAAACTTGTAGATAACTGATTCACCTCCCCCCCACTCTTAGTTATCTCTTGGGACTATTCCTAACATTCTATTCATGAGTAACCTTGGATTGATATTAGTATGGATTTTGTTCTTGGCTTACCAAAGGCAATGAGAGGTTATGATTCTATATTTGTTGTTATGGATAGATTTTCTAAGATGCAACATTTTATACCTTGTAGAAAGACATCAGATGTAGTGCATATAACAAATCTTTTCTTTAGATCTATTATATGCACTGCATGGATTATTGAGGACTATTATTGAGGATTATAAGGAAATTTTTAGATTGCATGGATTATTGAGGAATATCATCTCTAACTGAGATAGTAAGTTTGTTGGATACTTTTGGAAGACTCTTTGGAAAAAGTTGGGCACCGAGTTGAGGTATAGTTCTACATTTCACCCATAGATTGATGGACACATAGAGGTTGTAAATAGAAGTTTGGGTAATCTTTTGAGATGCTTAGTTGGAGATAAACTAAGTAATTGAGATTCTATAATGGCACAAGTAGAGTTTGCGTATAATAATTCAGTAAATAGGAGTACTGGAAAAACACCTTTTGAGATTGTAAATGACATACAACCAAGAGGTATATCATATTTGAAGGATATTGTTGGTGAAGAAAAGAGAAGTGTTGAAGGAGTAAAGTTTTCTAAGTTCATGAAGACATTGCATGAAGAAGTGAAACATAAGTTGGAAAATAGTAATTAGAAATATAAAGACAAAGTAGATAGATCAAGAAGACATAAGAATTTTGCAATTGGGGATGAAGTAATGGTACACTTAAAGAAAGGAAGATTTCCTATTGGAACATATGGGAAACTAAAAATGAAGAAATTTTCTCCTTGCAAGATATTGAGGATACTTGATAGTGGAAATTAGTATGAGATTGAGTTACCTATTGACATGGATATATCACCTATATTCAACATTGTAGATTTGTATGAGTACTATGAATCGGATGAAGAGATGACAGTATTGAATTATTATCCTAAGAGATAGACATAATAAGTTGAATGGATTTTGGAACATAGAGTTGGAAGAAGCACAAGAGGAAAATAGTATATGGAATATCTAGTAAAGTGGAAGAATAGACCGATTGAAGACAATTTTTGGATTTCACAATATGAGTTGGATTCAGCTTAGGTTGTACCTACTGCATGATTCAAAGAATCATTTCAAACAACCCTAGGTGTCTGATGTAGGAGCATCTTGGGTCCTTGGAAATCCTATGTCACCGAAAACAAGTTTGAGTTTTCTGTGTTCCTCGGTTCCTTCTTTGACCAAGTTAGCTCGGTAGTTGCTTAGTTTCTTCTTTGATGAATTTGGTTGGTTATTTCCTAGCGCTCGATTAACCTTTCTTACCAAGTAGTTTCTTTTGGTTTTTTTGTTGAGGTAGACTTGTGAATTTAATTATGGTAGTGGAGTTAATGTTGGTATCAATCATTGAGAAGCATGTGGACCTATATTAGATCTGGTCATTCCTTCCACTGATGATGGATCTAAAGGCTGACTTATTTCAGTAGCCTCTTGTATTAATGTAGTTTTTGGTTGTAGTTTTAGGAAGTTTTAGAGGTAGAAGATTAATGGTATCAATTAGAAGTTTGAAGATAGTTTCTGAATCTTCACATGTTGGAGGACTGTTGTAAATGAAATGGAATGTATTTGGCCATAACTAGGAAGGCCTTACAGCCTGACATGTATGAATCAATTGATGAATTTTAAGGATCCATTTTGCATACTCTCTCTCACTTGTGTTATTTCTTCTATGTGTGGTCTCTACAAGGAGGATTGGGATTAGGGTGTGCCTTTGGCCCCTCTTCCTGCTCTGCCTTGCATCACAATGTTGGTCCTGACAACATCCCCCTATCATGCTCACTTTCCATCATCCCATCCAAATTCTTTCTACCACCATATCTCTCACCCCATACATATCCCCCATCTCAACCATCTCATCCATGTCTTTTCATAATCCATCCATCCTATTAAGGTTGTACCAACATCCAGTCATAAAGAAATAAAAAATAAAAAGAGTCCAAAAAAGTCAAAATATCAAAAAAAAGAAAAGAAAAGAAAAGAAAAACATTTGTCCAATGGTGAAAACTTGGCAATCAGCTGCTTTGGACAAGTACCATGATGAAAACTTGGAAAATAGGCATCATACGTAAAGCCTCTATCTAGTCCCACTCAATAATTGGGGGAAATTTCCTTCTAGCGCATCCTATCCAACACCTCCTCCATCCCATTTTTCTCTCATATTTATCATACCTTATCCACTTCACCTCCTCCATCCTCCTTCGGATCTTGATAATGAAAAAAATACCACTAGGTATACATGATTTTGGGCACCTTTAAATCCATTATCCCCATCACAACTTTCATCCACCTATCCTTTATTCACCTACCCTTCCTCACATATAATCCCTCCACCTACCTTGGTCAAGATAATATTCCCATCATGTTATCCTCTATCTCCTACCTTTCCACATATTATCCTAGCTTCAATCTACCTTCATCATCCTCATGTCATCTTATCTTCTATCATATCATACCCTATCCTAATGCATATTTGTGTAAATTATCCTAAGTGAGGGCATCGTATTCCTTGGTGACTTTTCCTTGGAGACCTTATCACATCCATATTTCCATCTCCCAATCCTTATCTTCCTCCATCCAAATCCTTCCATCCATGAATCCCTATCTCCTTAATATATATCTGTCCATCTCTTCATCCCTAAGAATTTCCTCTATCCACATCCCTGAGCTTTTCCACTATCCAAATCCCTAATCATTTCCTCTATCCACATCCCTAAGTATTTCCTCCATCTCTCCATCACCTAGTACTTCCCTTGTCATTAGTATCTAGCTACATGCTACCCCCATGAAATCCAATTCCATCTATCCATATCCTAATATTCCTATAAATCTACCATCATATGCAAATCCTATCCATATCCTCTAGCTATCCAAAATCCAACATCAGTCAACCCATCCAATCACATCCTTAGTCCAAGCGTTGATCTCAATCCAATCATCATCATTGGGATGCATCCTTCCAAAATTCTTGTGTCATTTCAGGACACATCATCCATCATCACCCTATCCACCATCAATCCATCTTGGATTTCCATCTATACTAGGGCATCACCGTGCATATCTTTCAATCATCAACTTCATCCCCCAATCCATTGTCCATCCTTAATCTTGTGTCTTGTACCTAGTATTATTCATGTCTCTACATAGGCTCATTTGTACACATGTGTCTTTAGGTCCCATCCTTTGCATCTGTCAGTCCTTGTGTCATCATGAAATTTGTCCATATCTAGATAAGTGTTTCAAAAATCATCCCTTGGTCCCTTTGAGGTTCAAGTATCTTACCTATCTCTTGTCATAAGAATCCTAGTTTAGAAATCCATCATCGGTCTTTGCAGGATGTATCCTTCCTCATATTAGATCACCAATCAAATCAATCCTCATCAAATCAATCATCATCCATCATCCTACCTATGGAAAAAAGGTTTTGTGAGATACTTATTATTTCATTTGTTCTTTTGGATCTTTGTTTATCTTTTGATCTCCCTTGTTTCACCTCCTCATGGTCGTCGTGATCCTTTATATCATGGTGTGTTTTGAATGGTGGAACTAGGGGAAAAGTCTTGATCTTTTCTTCTTGCATGTCCTTTTGTGTTAGTCCTCTACAACGCTAGTGACAAGGCCTTGTGTTCCTTATAGCCCTGGAATGTCTCTAATGTTGTTATATCAAACTAGGATGTGCTGTCCACATTAACACAATTAAATCCTCACATCTCGTTAGCTGCATATAGATTCATCTTGCATCCTGCATCTCAAATCATATTGCATTCATGCATCTTTTCTCATGGTCAGATGCTTGCTTATCCTCTTTCCCCTCTCCTTCCTCCACTTCCTTCCCACTTACATCCTTTTTGAGAAAATTCCACAAAGCCTTTTCTTTGCATTATTTTCTAGAGGGGGCACAACCCCTTACCATCTAATCTTACCTGGGGCATCTCATTTTCTTGTCTTTGACACAATGCCACTTGCAGCGTTGCATCAAAGAGGGGAAAAATGTAGACACCTGAAAATCCATCTTATTAATTAAATTTATTTTAATTAGTAAAAGTCCTAATGACATCATCATTATTTAATTAATTAATTATTATTGTTATTATCCCCTCCTATTTTAATTAAATTCATTTAATTAAATAATCACTACCAAAAATATTTAAATCAAATTTAAGTATTTATCTCTCCTAGTTTATTAAATTATTTAATAAATTGTCTCAACCAAAATCCTATTTAAATAAATAAATAATTTATTTAAAAATCCCCAAATCCTAGATATCTTCTAGACTCTTCTAAAGCTATCCTCTCATCCCTAATCACTCCCTAACCTCGCTTAAGGGGTGATTCCTAACCCTCTTAGCCTAACTGTCTACCTTTGACCCAAAGTCAACACCCTCATTAATGAGCCTTACAACTCATTAATGACCCCTTACACCATCATTAATGGCTCTTACAACCTTATTAATGGGAGCCCATCTCCCCTCTTCCACTCTTGTCCCCTAGCACACTTCCATAGTGTTTCTCACACATGTGTGAGCAACCCTTGGGCCTTTCAAACATAAATGACCAACCTTAACCCTTGATCCTAAGCCCTAACTATCCTTCCTCACCCAAGCCTCTCCTCAAAATCTATAAATAGTCCTCCTTTCATGAGAAAAATAAGAACTCACTCTTTCATTTCCAAGAATTGTTATCATGTTCATTTACATCTAGGATTTCATAGCATATGTTAGGATTTCTATTTTTCTTTCATATTTTCAACTTTATAACTCATCCTAACATATCTTAAATGGATTAATCTAGTTCCTTTTAAGAATTTCAAATCATCTTCAATTCATAACACATCCATCCTCAAATTCAAATGAATCTTGCATCTCATCTATAGCTTAGAAACTATATTTTCATCATTTGCACCCTTGGAACCCTAGGGGCAAAACTGATTCCCTATACCAGGTTTTGTGCCACTTTTGGGGTCTCCATGTCTTGTATATGGTCTTGATCTACCCTTATCTTCATTTGGGATATGATCATTGTGCTTAGAGAGCACACCCACATCCCTTTCAAACGAATAAATCAAACGGTGCTTAGGTGCTCCCATTTTGGCTTAATCTGAGGTGGTTTTTGTGAATAGTTTTACTATGTGTCTTGTATGCTAGATTAGGACTAATGTTTTAATGTCTTAGTGTGCTCTCGATAGGTTATGTTCACATCATCCAAAAAATGTTGTAATTTTCTACAATTTTTGATTAAGGAGAGAGAGAGGACTTGAATAGAAGTGGAAGAAAGTGGACCTTCTTCCTTGTTAGAGAACTCCTTTGCTTGGCCTCCAATGTGGAAAGAAACTAGATCTTATGGAACAAAACACCTTGAATTATTGGAAGAATATTAGATCTTGAATTCTTAAACTTGATGATTAGATGGCTTTTGAACTTGATTTGCTTCCTTGCACTTGATAGATTAAATTCTTGATTGCTAGAATATTTTGATAATAATAGACGTGCTTGATAATCTTGATTATGGTTGTTTTTACCAAAATGAGGAGAGGTAGGGGTTTTATATACATCTCACAATATTCTGGGGGTTAAAAATCAAGCAAGCTGACCATGGGACTATATTTCTGACTAATATCTTGACATACAGCCTCGGTCCAAATTTGGGCCCCTATCCTTGGGGACAGAACACCATCGATGTCATGTACCTAGGAGAATGAGGAAAAATTTGGACAGGGGGTCGGGGAAATAGAGTAGGTGCATGATTCCAAGGTATAGCTCAATCCAAGTTCAGAATATGTGA